>CM035428.1:21601878-22201878 GCA_020310875.1 Ceratopteris richardii
GAATTGTCCCAAGTCTTTGCTATAAAAAAGGGACTCAAACTACTCTTCAGTTCCTAACAATGAGTCTATGTGTGCCTATGTGTAAACCCACAACCTATCTACTGACACTCAATGAGTTTCTCATGAAAAGAGATATAAGCTTATCTATGTGTATGTGTGTGTATGTGTGTGTCTATGTGTAAACCCACAACCTATCTACTGACACTCAATGAGTTTCTCATGCAAAGAGATATAAGCTTATCTGTCTGCACATGATTTAACTCAAATAGAATTTTCTCCTGTGAATAATTCACATAATTCACTGTCTAATGCTACCTTGTATATGCTTCTCCTTTGTTGATGGACCCACGTTGTAAACCCACAAATTGTCTACTGACACTCAATGAGTTTCTCAGGGAAAGAGATATAAGCTTATCTGTCTGCACATGATTTAACTCAAATAGGTTTTTCTCCTGTGAATAATTAACATAATTCACTGCTAATGCTCCCTTGTATATGCTTCTCCTTTGTTGATGGGCCCACGTTGTAAACCCACAATCTTTCTACTCACACTCAACGATTTTCTAATGAAAAGAGATATAAGCTTATCTGTCCGCACATGAATTAACTCAAATAGGTTTTTCTCCTGTGAATAATTCACATAATTCGTTGCTAATGCTCCCTTGTATATGCTTCTCCTTTGTTGATGGGCCCACGTTGTAAACCCACAACGTGTCTACTGACACTCAACAAGTTTCTCATGAAAACAGATATAATCTTATCTGTCCGCACATGAATTAACCGATCAAATAGGTTTTTCTTCTATGAATAATTGACATAATTTGTTGCTAATGCTCCCTTGTATATTCTTCTCCTTTGTTGATGGACCCACGTTGTAAACCCACAACCTGTCTACTGACACTCAACGAGCCTACATGAAAAGAGATATAAGCTTATCTGTCACACATGAATTAACTCAAATAGGATTTTCTCCTGTGAATAATTCACATAATTCGCTGCTAATGCTCCCTTGCATATGCTTTCTGTCAATGGTGCACACTGACATCTCACCCGTATGCGTGCCTACATGTAAACAAAACCTCATTACACCTCAGATAGTGATCTAATGTAATATCAGAGATTATTAAATCTAAGCAAAGAACCTGAGCTGAAAAACGTGTCTTCTGCTTCCCATCAGTCCAGGCATATGGATTGATGTTCATCTCTCCATAGCTATCTGCCTCAGAAATACCATGCAACTTTTTATCAATGTAATTAAACAAAAATAGTGGCATCCCTGGTCGGACATTCTTTATATAGATGATATGAGAAGCTCGAAGGCCTGGACATGCACAAAAGCTAATGATCAAGCTATTGTTCATGCATATGGTTTAAAGGGAGAGACGTATATCTGCGATAGAAAGTAAGAGGTGGTATAAAGTATACCAAACAGAAGCTCTGTGATGCATTCATTGTAAGTCGCATGGTCACAGCCAAAAATCACAGCAGCAAGCTCCTCCGCCGGAAGGTTCAAGAACGTGAGCGGTGATGAAGGAGAATGGCTAGCCCAAGAGGAAGGAGAATGAAGGCCTTTGTATGTTTCGATCTTACGTCCAGCTCCCATGACAGAAGCACTCTGCTAGCGATGAAACTTGTAAGAGTAATTTTAGAGTTTGTTGGAAAACATTAATTACAAATTTATGTAATGACATCATATGCTACGTGTGTATTAATTACAATAATACTTTCATAATAATATTTTTTATGAATGAAGGCATTCTGTGGGTAGAATATTGACACGAATGGATGAAGATATGAAAGATATTGACACCAGCATTCACGAGTTCACTGTCAAGGATGTAGTTGACAATGATGTGGATAGCAATCTGTGGAGCATGCGCAAGAGCAAGGCTAAGTGGTTCAGGATCTTGGGTGTTCTGTCGGGTATGATCGCTGTTGGGAGGTGGTTTTCTGATATTTGTAGATGGAAGAACCCTATCACCACAGTTCTCGTCCATTTCCTCGTCCTCTACATGTTCTTGATCGGAGCTTGGCATTACAAATTTTGCCCACGCCTACCACCCCACATGGATCCTCGTCTCTCACACGTAGAGGCTGTCGAACCTGATGAGCTAGACGAGGAGTTCGACAATAGATCCCAATGTGAATAAATGAAGAGAGTTCTTGTACCTTTCACTATTGTGCATGTCGATGATTCCAAGGGTGAATTAATGAAGAGAGTTCTTGAATATCAAACATCATACTCATACTAGCTAATGACACCCAATATGTTGTCTTTTTTTATTTCAATATCTTTAAAAATTCTCTTTGGAGTTCTCCAAATATCATGTCACCTATATCCATGTAAGCAACTACTCATGAATTATGAACCACTCTAGTAAATTGTGGATGATTGAAATCTTAAACAATAATATCGCAATAAATATACTGATGCAAAGTTGCATGTATGTAGTGTTATTTTCTCCTTTCTTTCGTTCATGTTGTATTCTTAAGATGTAGATATATAGATCTTGGCAAACTTGAACTTTTATAACATTTCAAGAACAAGAGTCAACAATTAGGAGAACAAGAGAGAGAGTCAACAAAGAGAGAGAGAGACAGAGAGAGAGAGAGAATTCAAAGCAAAAAAAATGTAGAAAGAGAGAAACAGAGACCTGCATATACTTTCTTTAGCTCGTAAGCGCAGCGCAACTGCGAATGTTGCAGAGCTCTTCGATCAGATGCGTGAAAATGCCGATCGAAGAGCCTCCAACATTTTAATTTTTTTCCGTCAACAGACCGTCGTGTAAGCGATGCTAGCTGCATCGCATAAACGACGTCAAAACAACGTCGCTTATGTGACGTAAAAAACGTCGCTTTTTGGAACCGTCGTGTTAGTGACGCTACAGGCGAGCGTTGCAGGTCCCGTCGCAGTACAAGTTGCAAAACGCATCGTTCACTTCATTGTTTAATCGACGGTCCGCACACGACGCTCATTACGATGCATTTGCAATTTTATAGCAACAAATTTGTGTCGCCTTAACCGTCGCTATACGCTCGTATTCCTTGTAGTGTTGATTTCTATAATTACTTCTATTGTTAAATCTCTCTTCTCATAAATGACCTCATCTATTGATGGACTAATATTGATTTCTGGTAATTCTCTTCATCATTAGTAGAACCAGCATGGAGACTAATATCATCTTCAGCAAGTAGATTATTATCATTGTCATGTATAATGATTCTAATTTCTCTTTGAGATGCCCATATATCAATATCTGATGATGAATCATCAACATGGCTTTCTTCGATGTCTGTAATTAAGTGTTCAAACAATGACCGGTCTCTAGGTTGAACATGAATGACTTGCCACCAAGGATGAGCATCAAGGCTTTTATAAAATGCTTGTTCAATATGCTTAGGAAAAATATGTGGTTCTCTAGTTAATCACATTATTTTTGAAGTATCAATTGCCCAAAACCTAGATTATTCCCTTCTCAATGTGGAATTACTACCTTAATACTAAGCTCGAAACCAATCAATCTTCAAAATAACCCATCAAAATATAAAAAAAAACATTATTATGTGCTTAAAAAGATAATAAACTATATCATAAAAAAAAACCTTTTTGTTTACCTATTTGATCATACGAAATGATAGTTTGTAGATACCAACAATGGTTCCTTTGTAGCCAAGTTTGATATCTATAAGGTTCGTATCATTTGAGCTAGGACGTGATAGTTGCTTGAAAGAAGCAACAATGCTAGAATCCTCTATTTTACGTAAAGAATCAATCATTTTGATTCTAATATGCTCTTCAAAAGCCCAAATATTTGTGAGCATTCGAGCCTGCAATAAAAATCAAATTACTAAAGAGAAGCTAATATACATATATGTGAAAAAATAGAATATTATTAAAATTAACTACCTTTACTTCATAAACTATCATTAACTCCTCTACTCATGTGAGATTTGTTCATTATTTGCATTGGCTCATTGCATATGAGTATATAGACAATCCATGATAGGAAATATATTTGTATTCTCATTACGATCAAGATTATGTCTATCTCGTTTGTTTCTCCATATTTTACTTTAGAGATTTTGAAGTTCCTATTCATACTCGCTAACGAATTCTTGCATGCACTCACTATTATATGCTACAAAAGTAGAAACATCACTTTTGTCTTGTAATGTAAATTGAAATAGAACTCCCTTACCTAATAATCAAGGTATATGGAAGCACACCAACATCACAAGGAAGAAGACAAAGCTTGCACCTCATCAAGGTCTACAGAAGCATACGAACATCACAAGGAAGAAGAAAAAGCTTGTGATGTTCACGTGCTTCCATAGACCTCATCGAGGTCTATGGAAGCATGTGAACATTACAAGGAAGAAGATGAAGCTTGGAGCACAACACACAATACAGAATGTATTACCATTAAAATGTACAAGGATAAGTAATCCGTTAGGGTTGTAGGCACATATACAAGCCGGGGAGGAAAAAGCTCCTAAAGAGGGAAAAAAGTGCCCGGGTGGTCCTAGTGTGTTCACACACATCACTATCTAAATATAGCAACACCAATCCTCAATAAACATTTTCCATGCCATCATCTTCATCATCATTATCACAAAAAACTTGTACTTTATCTTCTTTTGAATATAGGTCTTTCAATCTTGCATATTTGACAAGATCACTTTTGCATAGCCTCCTCATGGAAGATTCTTATAAATGAGGTATTATTGGCAACTCTAAATGGTGTGGTGGAAGATCATCAATGTCATACATTAGAATCTACACATGTAAATAAAAATCATTAGTATTCCGTAAATAAATGAAAATTAAAAATTAAACATAAATTTAAATATGTAAGTTAATTTGAAAAGAGTTTCAGTCAATCAGAGTTTTCAATGGAACACAAGATAGGTGGATAGAAAGTTTTCATTGCTCTCTAGCTAAAAGGTGCTCTTGGAGGTCTATGTCATGCATAATTCACTACTAATTCATCACCAACATGTAACGAAGTAACAGCATTGACAACTATGTATCTTCTTACATTTCTACTCATGTATGGTGATTCATGACTATTTTCACGCTCCTCAAATGTGCAATCAGTCATTGAACAATTATATCCTTGACTACTTTTTATTAAACCTTCTATATTTCCATGCCTGTAAGGCCTTCCATCAATATATAATCTTTCATTTTTGGCATGTATAATCACTCTACTAGCAAGAGAAGCTGCATTCAGGAATAACCCATAAGAAATGATGCTTTGGACATAATGTGTAAGTTGATGCCAATCTCCCCATCCCTATATAGGACCACAAAGTGACACAAGAGAGACGTGAGAGTTCAGACACACAAACAAATCCTCTACAATAAAGAGACTACGACCAACATCAGTAATAGTGGAGGGAGCAATCATATAGTGATTAGCCCAAAAGGTAAAAGCCTCTCCATCTAAAGGAAGTGTTCCTCTATTCCATCCTCCATATCTTCTTCTATCATATGTTTGTTGGCAATGGATAATCTTCAGATGTTTGAGTCTATAGACCAGGAGGTAGATGATTTTGAGAAACCTCTACTTGTTATTGATGAACGGCAAGTCCGTGATGTGTATGAGGTATATTGGCATTATTAGTGGGAGAATCATCATCATCATCCACCAAATTTTCATGTATATTAATAAGTATAATTTGATTTTGTAGATTATTTTCAATTAAAATAATGACATTAATTTATAGAATCAATACATACTCAAGCTATATCACAGTAATGAGGTGGTGGTGCATGCTCAAATCTACCATAATCTACCTCATGTTCAATACATTCCAATCGTGGTCTTTCATATGTGCCATAGAAAAAATGACACCAACATATAATATGCTCTTGATAGTAAAAATCATCATAATTCCTATCCGAGGACACATGTGAAGATGTCATTGCATGGATAGGAGGTGGTGGAGTACCCTCTGATTGATCAAAATCTGATTATAATATAACAATAAAAAAACATATATAAGTCATGTATGTATCTATCAAATATTAGAATCAAGTTTGATATACTTAGAATAAGTAGTCCTTGCACAATTAGAAGATGGTGGTGGAGTTCCCTCTGATTGATCAGAATCTGTTTGTGTAGCAAATAAAGGTACTAGATATTAATAATCTGATTATTTACATACATACACATTCACATATACACATTTACACATACACACATATTCACATATACACAAATACACATTCTCATATATAAATACACATAAAAATTTTCACATGTATATGTGGATGTATATGTGTGTATGTGTATGTGTATGTGTGCATGTATTTATTATGTATGTGTGTGTATCTATATGTGTGTGTATGTTTATACATGTATTTATTATGTATGTGTGTGTATGTATATGTGTTGGTATGTATGTGTAAGTGTACATATATGTGTATGTGTGTGTGTATATATGTATGTGTGTGGTTATGTATTTACTATGTATGTGTATGTATGTATATGTGTATGTGTACGCATGTATGTGTGTGTGTATGTTTATGTATATGTGTATGTGGATGCATGTATGTGTGTGTGTATTTGTATGTGTTGTATTTAGTATGTATGTGTATGTACGTGTATGTATGTGTATGTATGTGTATGTATGTATATGTGTATGTGATGCATGTATGTGTGTATGTCTATGTGTAGGTATGTGTATATGTGTAAGTGTATGCATGTATGTGTGTGTATGTATGTATATGCAAGTGTATGTATGTATATGTGTATGTGTATGCATGTATGTGTGTGTATGTATGTGTGTGGGTATGTATTTACTATGTATGTACATGTGTATGCGTATGCATGTATGTGTGTGTGTATGTGTATGTGTGGGTATGTATGTATGTGTAAGTGTATGCATATGTGTATGTGTATGCATGTGTGTGTATGTGTAGGTATGTATGTGTGTAAGTGTATGCCTATGTGTATGTGTATGCATGTATGCATGTATGTATGTGTGTATATATAATTATATGTATGTATGTGTAAGTTGTTGATATATTTAGGTAGTGATGTGTGTGAACACTCTAGGACCGCCGAGGCACTTTTTTCCCTCTTTAGGAGGTTTTTTTCCCTTGGCTTGTATATACACCTATTGCCCTAATGGGCTACTTATCTTTGTACATTCTCTAGTAATACATTCAGTATTGTGTGTTGTGCTCCAAGCTTCTTCTTCTTCCTTGTGTTGTTCGCGTGCTTCCGTAGATGTCTAACTCCAACAATTGGTATCAGAGAAGGTCGTCTCTTCATCTAGGGTGCCGTCGACACTCCTGCGGTTGTAGTCTCAGAATCGCATGAATTTTGGCGACCATACTCAGCGTGTTTCTGAGATCAAAACATCTTCGCTCTGTGGTGCCAAAATCCCGATCTGAGCTCGTTTCGGCCTCCGAACGCACTACCACAGTGCTTGTGCAGGCTATTTAATCTTTTTGTGCCAAAGGTATATACCTGTTTCTGTTCGCCACTATAAGCGTCTCAAAGTTTGCTATAGGTCTAGCAGAATTCGTCTAGGTAGTTCTGTTCAACTTTTTGAGATATAGTCAATTTTTTGGATCAAGGTATTTTAGTCCCCGGCCATGGCTGAAAGCAGTGATGTATTCCGTATGTTGGTTGTTGAGGATAAGTTGGATGGTACCAACTACACGTTATGGGCTTATATGATGCGACATGTGTTGGTTGCAAAAGGACTGTGGAACATTGTGCAGGGTGTCGAAAAACATCCTATCACACCTGCAACTGTTACAACTACATGTACTGAAGCTGATGCAGAAGGTGTCGAAGATGATGATATTCTGCATATTCATGTTCGTGCAACGGTTTCTTTTGCACCTACTGCAGAGTAGATTCATTGGGATGGCAGAGATGCCCAGGCGCATGCATTGATAGCTTTGTCTGTCAAACGTGCCATTATTCCTCACATTCACTCTTGCAGAACAGCTAAGGATGCTTGGGATACACTTACCACATTGTACCAAGCTAGGAATGAGGTTCGTGTTGCTTACCTCTGAAAACAGTTGGACAGTGAGCACATGAATGAAGGTGATTCTATGGACAATTTCCTAACGAAGATCAAAGACTTGAAGGAACAATTGATTTTTTATGAGGAGGTTATACCAGATAGCTCCCTTGTACAAACCGTTCTGAATGGTCTTCTTGATTCATATTAGAGTTTTGCTTCTACTCTTCGGTTGATGATGAAAGGCAATCCGAATGCCTTATCATTTGAGGAGTTAGTCTTTGTTCTATTGCAGGAAAATCAATCCAGGCAGAACAGGTCCATTATGCGAGTTGCAGATCAAGCTTTCCTGGCTAGTCAGAAGGGCAAAGGAAAATGGAGCTCTTCAACTAGTAAGCAAAAATCTGTTAATTCTGCATATTCAAAGAAGGAAGGTAAAGATGAGAAGAAATCAGAAAAGCAAAAATTGTTTTGTAAGTACTGTAAAGGGAATGATCATATCATAAACAACTGTCCAAAACTGGCTTCTAAAGAGGCAAAGAAGAAAGAGGCTTGAATGGTTGTTGCAGAGGCCTCTACACCAAAAACAGAGTCTACTAATCTTGTGCAGGAAGAAGAATGGGCGTTTACTACTGTTTGTAGTTTTGACCCATCTTCTCATGAGCAGTGCATGTCTGCAGTAGACTCACATGTTTGGTATTTTGATAGTGGGGCGACCAAAAATATTACCTCGCAGCGTAGTTTCTTCTCTCCACTCGAGTCTGCCCCTACAGGGAATACTGTTACATGCGCTAACAACTCCTCTTATCCTGTTATGGGAGTTGGTAAGATCATTTTGACTACTGTTGATGGTAGTTCTTTCACTTTGTCAGATGCTTTATTTGTGTCAGGGATCAAGAAGAACCTGTTATCAGTTTCCGCATTAGCCAAGATTGGCTTGGTTGTGAAATTTGTTGATGATAGGTGTACAGTTCATGATCTGTCGAATGGCG
This sequence comes from Ceratopteris richardii, assembly GCA_020310875.1. Lineage (NCBI taxonomy): Eukaryota > Viridiplantae > Streptophyta > Polypodiopsida > Polypodiales > Pteridaceae > Ceratopteris > Ceratopteris richardii. The sequence goes on from CM035428.1 coordinate 21,610,860, forward strand.
ATGTGATTATTGCTTCTGGCATTTTATGTCGTGGGCTATATAAGCTCATAGTGTATGAAAGATCAGTAAATGATTCTCCGGCTATGTCAGATGCAAAGCTTTGGCATGCACGCTTTGGTCATCTGAATTTTGCTAGTTTGCTACGCTTGCAGAAATCTGAAATGGTGTCCTCTTTGCCCAAACTTGAGGCACCCGGAAAACATGTTTGTGAAGGCTGTATTTTGGGAAAAATGCAGGGTTCGTCCTTTCCAAAAGATGGTTCAATTTGGGCTACTCAAAAATTGCAGCTTGTACATAGTGATGTCTGTGGTCCTATGCAGACACCTTCTTTTGGGAATTATCTTTACTTCGTGACTTTCATCGATGATTTTTCAGGCATGCATGGGTATATCCATTGAAGGCAAAGTCTGAAGTGTTCATGTGCTTCAAACAGTTTTTGGTTTTGGCTGAAAAGCTGTCAGCATGTAAAATGGGCACCACCGATCTGATCGGGGGGGGGGGGGGATATATATCTTCTTATTTTAATACATTTCTGGCTGAACGTGGGATAAAGCACCAGTGTACAGTGCCGTATACACCTCAACAGAATGGAGTTGGTGAACAAAAGAACAGGTCACTCATGGAGATGGTGAGGTGTATGGTCAAGAGTCAGGCTTTACCACATAGTTTCTGGCTTTGAGGCTGTCATGTGTGCAACATATGTACTGAACAGGTGTCCCACTAAAGCGCTGCAGCTATCACTCCATATGAGGCTTGGCATGACCAAAAGCCATCTGTTGCTCATCTGCATGTTTTTGGTTGTCTGGCATATGCATTAGTGCCTGAACAACATCACAGATAATTGGATGATAAAGCAGTAAAATGTATTTTTGTTGGGTACAGTTGTGAAAGTAAAGGCTATCGTCTGTATCATCCACAAACTAAACACATTCTGGTTAGCCGTGATGTTGTTTTTGTGGAGGATACTATTCATGTTGCGAACATTTGTTTTATGTAAGGTACAAGTTTCAAATTATGTAAATACCTTTGGGAAGTCTTCAAATACTTCAAGAAGGCTCATATTATTCATAAAATGTAGCAAAAATACCACGTGAGTTCTAGAACATGGTGAGTCAAATTAGTGAGTCACAAGGGAGCTTCAGTGGTGTCCTAGTGGAAGGTCGATGTGGCTAGTTCTCAAAGTCCATCAATACTTTGCTTATTTGAGCACTTGAGTCATGTAATACCTCCATCCAAGTGTCTACCACGAATTTAGATGTATTAGGAAGGTTTTAGATTAGTTTCCCATGCTATAAAAAGAGGATAAAAGTCGTGATCTTTTGGGATGTTCAAGAGAGTCATATGTGTATCTCTACACTGCTGTAGTCTTGTATGCAGAGATTGCAGAGCTTGTATCTCCCTCATTATATATCCAAATTACATGTTTGATAGCTCATTGGAAAGCTCTTACTGTCTACTTTGTTCCTGTGAATTTTCATAATCATTGGATTTGTGAGCTGAGAGCAATACTCTCTGCAAGTAGTGTGTATTCTCTGTTTTTTATCCCTGCTGAAGGTCTCCATTAAACCTCAAACTTGCAGAGGTCATATCTCCTTGTGTATGTATCCAAATCATGTGTTCTTTGGCTTGTTAGAAAGCTCTTTAAGTCTACTTGTATTCTGGAAAGTCTCAAAGTCATTGGAGTTGTGAGTTAAGAGCAGTAGTCTCTGCAAGTGATGTGTGTCCTCAGGTTCATCTCTGTTTCAAGGTCTCCATTAAAGCTGCATATTGCAGAGCTCATAGCTCATTGTGTATTTATCCATTTGAGGTGTTCTATATCTTGTTGGAAAGCTCTTAGAGTCTAGTTTATGTGTGTGAAACAGTTTTGGGAAATTCCAAGTGAGTAAAGAGAAATTTTCTCTGCAAGAAAATTGGTATGTGCATACAAGTTTGTGAAAAAGTCAACTAGGTCCTGTTGGGTTTCACCTACTTCTAGCTGTACTTTGGAGATCAATAAACTCCAACAATTCAGCCATTGCTTTCATGTACTAAGGAGACATCTATTAGCTCCAAAGACATGTATGATACTTTGCTGCCTCTTTTTACATGTGGATAGTCTAGTACTGGTCCTAATGAGGCAACTTCTCAGCCTTTGTAGGTTCCATATGATGATGCAGATCATTCCATTTCTGATGCAGATTTACATGATGCACTTATTGATGAGAAAGCTGATATTGAGCAGGCAAGAACTATGCCAAAATGGCTGGTGCAGACCTTGCGTGAGCAAAATAGATGCACCTTTGTCATATACTACTCGATCAGGCTCTCATAGTGCCTCTTTTGCATCAGGTTGCTATGCTATGGCTGCATCTAGTTTATGTGATGAGACTAAGCCTATTTCGTTTGATGAAGCACAAAATTCAGAAAATTGGATGGCTGCTATGCAATCTGAATATGATGAAATAATCAAGAATGGACTTGGTCTTTATGTGACTTGCCTCCTAGCAAGAAGGCCATTGGCACTAAGTGCGTATACAAGTTGAAGTGTAAACGTGATGGTACAGTTGACAGGTATAAGGCTAGGCTTGTTGCAAAGGATTATGCACAGAAAAGAGGCATTGATTTTGATGCGACCTTTGCACCTACATGCCGTATGACTACTGTTCGGAGCATTTGTGCACTTGCAACCCATCATGGTTGGAATGTACATCAGTTAGACATTAAAATAACTTTTCTGAATGGTGACTTGCATGAAGAAGTGTATGTTTTTCAGCCCCGTGGCTTTATGCAGAGAGGGCATGAAAACTAGGTGTGCAGGTTAAAGAAGGCATTATATGGTTTAAAGCAAGCACCACCTGCTTGGTATGAGAAGATACATGCCTATCTGATTGCACATGGTTTTGAGAATAGTCCAGCTGAAAGCACCTTATATGTTAAGCGTGCTAATGATGTGCTTCTGATCATTGTTGTCTATGTTGACGACATGCTGCTCATTGGTCCTATTGAGAAGCATATTGCTGATTTTAAGGCTGATTTGCATGCCTCATTTGAGATGTATGATTTGGGGCATTTGCATCATTATTTGGGCATTCAGTTTATGCACATTGATGGTGGAATGGCTTTGTGTCAAAGGAAATATATTGACACATAATTGCAACGTTTTGGCCTTGAAGAGTGTAAGCCTGTTGCCACTCCTACGGAGACACGCTAACGCTTGAGTCTCATGATGCTGGAGATGCATTTCATGCTGTTCTCTATCAGTAGGCTGTTGGATGCTTGATTTACTTGTGCATTACTCAGCCAGATATTCAGTTTGCTGTCTCACAGATGAGCAGGTTTATGCATTGCCCAGGAGTTAAGCATTGGCAGGCAGTTATGCGTATCTTTCCCTACTTGAGTGGTACTCAGTTACTTGGGTTGTTTTATCCCAAGGGAGGATCACTACCACCAGATTTGCATGCTTTTTCTGACTCTGATTGGGCTAGTTGCTATGACACTCGTGTGTCCACTAGTGGCTTTTGCTTCATGCTTGGTAGCTCATGTATATCTTGGTTGAGCAAGAAGCAGCCTACTGTGGCCACTTCTAGTTGTGAGGATGAGTATAGGGCAGCTTTCATAGTGACTATTGAGTGTGTGTGGCTCAGACGCCTTATGGCTAATTTGGGTGTTGGTCAGTCTCATGCCACCACCATCTTCACTGACAGTCAGAGCGCATTGGCAGTTGCGAGGAACCCTGTGTTCCATGCTCGCACTAAGCACATTGAGGTGCATTATCATTATGTCAGGGAGAGGTTCTCTGCTGGGGAGATCAACTTGGCATATGTGCCCACAGAGGAGAACATTGGAGACCTTTCCATGAAGGCTCTGCCTAGGGAGAAGTTTGAAGCTTTTTGCAAAGCTTTGGGTTTACTTCCTTTTGTGGAGTGATTTCCACATAGCTTTGCACTTCCTTATACATGAGTGCCCGCTACTTGTTCACCGCATCACTCCCGAGGGGAATTTGTTGATATATTTAGGTAATCATGTGTGTGAACACTCTAGGACCACCGGGGCACTTTTTTCCCTCTTTAGGAGGTTTTTTTCCCCTCGCTTGTATATACACCTATTGCCCTAATGGATTACTTATCTTTGTACACTCTCTAGTAATACAGTTAGTATTGTGTGTTGTGCTCCAAGCTTCTTCTTCTTCCTTGTGCTGTTCGCGTGCTTCCGCAGATGTCTAACTCGCCAGATTTGGATGCTTTTTCTGACTCTGATTGGACTGGTTGCTCTGACACTCGTGTGTCCACTAGTGGCTTTTGCTTCATGCTTGGTAGCTCATGTATATCTTGGTTGAGCAGAAGCAGCCTACTGTGGCCACTTCCAGTTGTGAGGCTGAGTATAGGGCAGCTTTCAGAGCGACTGTTGAGTGTGTGTGGCTCAGACACCTTATGGCTGATTTGGGTGTTGGTCAGTCTTCTGCCACCACCATCTTCACTGACAGTCAGAGCGCATTGGCAGTTGCGAGGAACCCTGTGTTCCATGCTCGCACTAAGCACATTGAGGTGTATTATCATTATGTCAAGGAGAGGTTCTCCGTTGGGGAGATCAGCTTGGCATATGTCCCCACATAGGAAAACATTGCAGACCTTTTCACGAAGGCTCTACCTAGGGAGAAGTTTGAAGCTTTTCCTAAAGCTTTGGGCTTACTTCCTTTTGTGGAGTGATTTCCACATAGCTTGGCACTTCCTTATACATGAGTGTCAGCTACTTGTTCACCGCATCACTCCTAGGGGGGATTTGTTGATATATTTAGGTAGTGATGTGTGTGAACACTCTAGGACCGCCAGGGCACTTTTTTGCCTCTTTAGGAGGTTTTTTTCCCTTGGTTTGTATATACGCCTATTGCCCTAATGGGCTACTTATCTTTGTACATTCTCTAGTAATACATTCAGTATTGTGTGTTGTGCTCCAAGCTTCTTCTTCTTCCTTGTGTTGTTCGCGTGCTTCCGCAGACGTCTAACTCCAACATAAGTGTATGTATATGTGTATATGTGTATATGTATGCATGTATGTGTGTGTGTATATATGTCTATGTGTGGGTATGCATGTATGTGCAAGTGTGTGTGTATGTGTATGCATGTATGTATATGTGTTTGTGTGTGTATATGTATGTGTGTGTGTGTGTGTCTATCTATGCATGTTTATAAATTTAATGTTTTTTTATATTTTGATTTCCTTTTGTTTGAGATTGAAATAACAGGAGATATTTTATGGTTTAAAAAAATAAGAGAAGACCTACCATAACACCTGAGATGTGGCAATTTTTTTGTAGATAGCTATGTCTTTAGGAACCATTTCTACAAAAGGTATACAAACTAATAATTTATATTAGAGTGACTTAAAATTCTCATATGTTTTATAAATGTTTTATATTTAATCTATGTATTTTTTTCATTGAATAAATGTAGGGGGCTACAAACAAGAGAGTTGATTCTAGTCATAAATCACACATGCCAAATGGGCCATCATGATTTTGTAGCTATATTTGTAAGTATATGTATTATTAAAACTATATTTTTTATTTAAGTTAAACCACTAATCATTAATCATTTTTATTTGTTTCAATGCAGCTAAAGGATTATGGTGGATATCCTATCAAAAGGAAATAGATTTTGCTACACATTTTGGATATTGACATCTAAGTGAGTACATGCAAGTTCATCCAAATGCTTTTGTGAGTATTAGTACATTTCTAATACTTATTTTATTTTTATTGATGTTTTATATGTTTTATTTATTTATGTTTATTATATGTAATACAGGAGTATTATGAAGAGGCAAATATGGATGAGGTGGAGAGATAAACACGTGGGAGGATCTCGATCATGACAAATTTCTCACACTTCTACCCATGATGCCACTACAGATACATCAGATCATGCGGATGATCATGATGATGAGGATGATCATGATTATGATCATGATGACTAATATATTACATTGGATATAAATTTTACATTGATATACATACTTTTGTATATCTAAATATTTTCTCATTTCAATTATGTTTTGAATTGTGTTGTGGTACTAATTAATGAAAAGTCTTGTTTTAATGATTTTTATTGTTTTCTATATTTAACACATGATTTATTACTTTAATTATATAATTCATTTATATTATATGTGTGTTTGTGTGTATATATGTATGTGTGTGTGTATAAAATGTATGTATGCACATCTAGATATATATCTATATTTATGTAAGTGTGTCTATATGCATGTATATGCATGTATCTGTGTGAGTATATATGTGCATATAGATATGTTTTATGCATATAAATGTGTGTATGTCTATGTGTGTGTGTATGTTTATGTATGTATATGTGTATGTGTAAGTGTATGTGCATATGTGTGTGTGCATATGTATGTGTATGTGTGTGTATATGTGTGTATGTGCATATGCATGTGTATATGTGTATGTGTACAAGTGTATGTATGTGTATGTGTAGGTATATATGCATATGTATGTGTAGGTATATATGCATGCATATCTATGTGTATATGTGTTTATGTGTATGTATATGAGAGTGTATATGTATGCATGTGCATGTGTATGTGTAAGTGTATGTGCATATGTCTGCATCTCTATGTGTATGTGTGTGTATATGTATGTATGTGCATGTGTATGTGTAACTGTATGTGTATATGTGTGCATATGTGCATGTGTATGTGTGTGTATATGTATGTATGTGCATGTGTATGTGGTTGTGTGTGTATATTTATGTATGTATGTGCATATGTATGTGTATGTGTATAAGTATGTTATCTGTTTATGTATGCATATATATATATATATATATATATATATATATATATATATATATATATATATATATATGCATGTGCATGTGCATGAATCTCCATATGCATGCATATGTATGTGCATGCATGTGAATGTGCATATGCATGTGTATACTTAATATGCATTGGTGCGTGTATGTGTATGTGTATATGCAATACTGCATGCATGCATGTCCTTTTATGTGTTTGTAGATATGTTTTTCCATATGCATATGTGTATGTTTGTGTATATGTGTATGTGTAATTGTATGTGCATGTATGTGCATCTGTATGTGTGTCTATGTGCATATATATGTGTGTGTATATGTGTGAGCATGAATTTTCATGCGTATGTGTATATGTGCATATGAATTAGTAAGTGTGAGTATGTTAATTAATGAAAATAAAACAATTTAAATGATATACGAACAATGCAAATTTTACTTGCAATAATTAGCCATATTTTATGTTTGCTAAACTTCTTGAATAACCTGCAATAAAGAGAGAGAGAGAGAGAGAGATACAGAGAGAGAGGGAGAGAGAGAGAGAGAGAGGGATAGAGAGAAAGAGAGAGAGATACAGAGAGAGAGGGAGAGAGAGAGAGATAAAGAGATAGAGAGAGATCAAAAGAGAGAAGAAGAGAGAGAAAGAGACATACAAAGAGAGAGAGATAGAAATTGAAAGAGAAAGAGGTACAAAGAAAGAGAGAGAGAGAGAGAGAGAGAGAGAGATTAGAAAAGAGAGAGATTCAAAAAGAGATTGTTGGAGCTTGTAAGCGCAACACAAATCTGAACGTTGGAGAGCTCTTTGATCAATTGTACATAAAATGACAATCAAAGAGTGATCCAACATTTTTTTTTCTTTTATCAAAGTTTACCATTGCATAAACGATGTAAAAGCATCATGTATGCAATCATGCAACTCGTGGAACACCAACTCCCAGTTGCATCACATAAGTGAAGCAAATTAGCTTCGCATATGTGACCTTGCCTTTTCAATCACATAAGTGATGCTAAGGTGGCGAAGCTCTCTTGAATGTTGCGATAAGCATAAAAAATAACATCATTCAAATGATGGTGCACGCTCGATGCCTGGTCTGACAAAATTCACGATCATGTAGTGATGAAAATGTTTCATGTTAATTGTTGCTATGCCCCGTATTCCTTGTAGTGATTGGAACAAACAAAGCTACTAAAAATCAAAAGAAGTATTGGCATGGTAGGTTTAAGTTCAAGGCTTGAGGGGGAGTGTTAAAAATCAAGCGTTAAAAATGAGCAAAAATATGTCTGGCAGTTTGATAGTGTTGTAGTCTGGTAGTCTGTTAATCTAGTAGTTTGGAAATCTGATAGTTTGGAAGTTGGATAGTCCAACAGTTACGTATTCCAGTGTGTTCGAGTGTGCAAGTGTTCTGAATATTTGTCAAAATTATAGATAAAGTCTCAAAGGCATGGATGAAAAGTGGACCTATTATTTTGATGCTTCATATCACAAATTTCATCCATCAAGAAGTCTCAACTACTTTCCTAAATCATAGCTTACCAAAATGCTAAAGATGTTGATTGAGAGGTTGACCTTTGCTCTCTTCCAAAATTTAGCATAGAGTGTAAGGAAGCTTCCACACACAGCCCCCTTGCTTAATTAGTCATTGTTTTAGATTATACTTCTTTGTAGTTAGACATTACTCCTTCTTCCGGTGACCATTTCAAGTAATTTTACTTGCATTTGGTTGACCATAGAGTCTATTATATGTGATGTAAATTTTGTGACTATACTTCAAGTGATCTGTGAGTGAGGTTGTAAAAAGTGAAAGTGTGTCTCTGCACATAGGTAGACAATAATATTGATAGCTAGTCTAGCTTGCAGAGCTTGGTTCTCCCTATTGGAGTATCTAAGTCAAGCTTTTTAAACTTACATGGATAGCTGAGAGTGTCTTCTTCAATTTTTGAAAGTTTCATTATTTTTCCATATCAAGAGTTTGCATTAGAGGCAAAATGGTTACTGGGGTTAGTGTGGAAAATAACCTATGAGGGCCTAAGACCTTCCAAAGGTACATAGGGGTGTTGAATCTTACCCCAACATTAGAGAGAAAATATGATATCGGAATCAGATAGAAACAGAGATGAAGAATAAAAAGAAAATAGAATGTGGCATTGGGTACAATCTCCCCCCATTCTCTTTTTCAAAATGTGGCATGTATATAAAGATTTTCATTATGCCCAAATATAAAAGATACAATGAGGAATGGGGTGTTTAGAAAAGTAAATGTGAAGAAAATGTTGCTCACTTTTATGGTGAGCCTTAGATTTATTTACAAAAGTCGCATTTGATAGTGATCCTTATCTTAAACAACTACTTTTTAAACTTTATAAAATCAGCACACTATGTGGATCTCTTTTACAAAGTAAATGGAAAATATAATCTCTAATTATGTTCAAACGCATCCAAGATCTCACAAACCTTCACATACTAAATCATAAGAGAAATAACATAAAACCTCAATAAAATAAACTTGATAATTCAACATTCCATAAGTGATAACATGCCCCAAGTTGAAAAATGAACTGACCTCGATTGGAAAGAAAGAAAATAAACATGGATGGTCAATCACATGTCCCATCATTGAACAATAATAAGCATGTTCCATGTAAAAACATATGACTGGAAATGGAAGATTATACAGTAAATTCATTTAATGTGATCATGAATGATATGTAGACTTTAAATGATCATAATGTGGAACCAATGAACTCTTTTAGATCCATTGCGATTATTCAATAGAATTATGTTTACATTTTACCATATATCAATGATATTTAGTACCATTGCATGTAGTAGTTAGATCATGATCGATTATATTCTCGGGTATCAAGATTTTCAAATCTTCTTTAAGCAAAGGAGGATCATCAAGAATTGAAGTGAGTGGTAGATTTTCTTTAGATGGTTTTAGTAGACTAACATGAAAAGATTTATTTATATTTGAATAAGATGGTAAGTCTACAAAAAAATTGTTTTCGGTATATTTTGAGTAATGGTAAACAATCCATTGTATCATGGTGCAAGTTTAAATTTAGGATATAGTAGAATGTTCTTCAATCATCAATAAATGATTCACAACCATACCAAATCATTTTGATTAAATTGTTTATCTAATCTTTTTATATTAATATTATGAGTTTTAAATTCCAAACTCTTCCTAATATGTTCATGAACTTTGTGAAGTATAGAAAAGGGACACTGATAAAAAGAATCAATCATAGGAATATTAGTCTTGCTAAGGAGGAACCTACTCAGAATGAAGACACTACTTCAGCTGATGAAGACATTATCAATCTTGAAGAATTCAAGGCATGGAAGTCCAAAGGTAAAGTCAAGATGAAGAAGCTTGAAGACATACCTGAATCTTCAAATCAGGCAATCAGAAGATCACAAAGGGAGAGCAAAAAACCTATCACATATGGGTATGATACATCTCTTGTTACTACACATTCTATTTATCTTGCCAAAGACTTGTCAATTGAAGAACTAGGATCATATGAAGAAGCAAAGACCAAGACAGAATGGAAAGAAGCTATGGATGAGGAGATTGAAGCACTCAAAGAAAGTGACACATGGGAACTAGTACCAAAGAAAGAATCCATGAAGATAATTGGATCCAGATGGATCTATAAAATCAAACGAAATTCTGATGGGTCAATAAGCAGGTACAAAGCCAGATTGGTGGCCAAGGGTTTTGCAAAAACCCAAGGCATTGACTATGAAGAAACATTCTCACGTGTAGCCAAGATGCTAACCATCAGGGTTTTGGTGAGTGTGGCTGCATCAAAAAATTGGAACATGTATCAATTGGATGTGAAAAATGCTTTCTTGAATGGATGGATTTCAGAGGAGGTATATATGTCACAACCTCCTGGCTATGAGGATCCAAACAAGGTAACATATGTGTGCAAATTGAATAAAGCTCTTTATGGATTGAAGCAGGCACCTAGGGCATGGAATCACAGGTTGACCACATACCTTCAAGACCAAGGTTTTTTCATGAGCAAGGCAGACACTTCTCTATTCATCAAGAGAAGTAATTCAGAGGTAATATACCCATGTGTATATGTTGATGATATCATACTTACAGGTAATGATGTCAATGGAATCAGACAAATCAAGAACTAGATGATGAAGGAGTTCAAGATCAATGATCTTGGTCTACTAAAGTACTTTCTTGGACTTGAGTTAGTCTATACTAACTCTGGAATCTACATTATTAAGAAAAAGTACATTCAGGATATGTTGATGAAGTCTCATTTGCAGGATGCCAAAGTTGCAAATACTCCAATGGAGGTAAACCTAAAACTAAGTGCCCATGAAGGTGATGGAATTGATGACATTACAGGTTACCAAAGTATAGTTGGAAACTTGAACTATGCTACCTTGACAAGGATAGATATTGCATATGGAGTTAGTGTGCTAAGTGAGTTCATGCACAAGCCAAGGGTACCTCACTTAGAAGTTGCCAAGAGAATTCTAAAGTACCTCAAAGGCACTCAGTATCATGGTTTGTATTTTCCTTACACTTCAGACCTTGATATCAAGATTTATTCACATGCAGATTGGGCAGGATGCAAGGATGATAGCAGGAGCACTTCTGGATACATTTCATTTGCAGGTGATAAACCAATATCATGGTCTTCAAAGAAGCAACCTACTGTTGCTTTGTCTTCTATAGAAGCAGAGTATAGAGGATTGGGAAATGCCACCCAAGAACCCATATGGATCAAGTTATTGTATACAGAATTGGGTTTATATACAAGGTCACCATTGATATTTGGAGATAATACAAGCTCACTTCACCTTGCAGCTAATCCTATCTATCATGCTAGGACCAAGCATATAGAGGTCCATTATCACTATGTGAGAGAGAAGCTATTAAGCAAGGACATTCAACTAACTTATGTATCAACCAACATGCAGTGTGCAGATTTGTTAACTAAAGCTTTGGATGGAACCAAACTTTGCAGGTTCAAATCAATGATTGGATTGCAGGATATACATGAAGACTGAAGAATGAAGATCAAGCCAAAATGTTTGACTTGAGGGGGAGTTTTTGGTGCAATTCACAAGCCTACATATTTGGCTTGTAGTTCAACCACATATGGAGATGCATAGGAACCAATACTAGTGGTTAATTACCATTTTAATCTTTTGTAAAAGTCACATTTGACTTGGAATCTTTGCAAACACCTACCAAAAGGAACTCGTGGAAAAGTTAGCTTTGATTTATGGAATATCTCCTAGGATGTAGGAGCATGATTAGAGAGAGCCAAAAGTTTGAATTTGAATTCAAACTTTGAACTCAACTACTATAAAAGTGATCATCAAAAAGGCCCGGGTAGAAGTGATACTTTTCGAGCTTCTCATTATCAATTTTGAGTGCATGTGAGGTCTATACTCTAGCCCACACCTATCTACACCACTAGGCAATGATCGTCATGCCTATGGCATTGTACACAAGTGTTCATTAATACATATATCTACATTGTTCATTTCTGAGTTCTCTGTCATAGTGTCTATAAGTATGTCAACTTGTGGAGAGATATCTCACTCATTTCTCTACCAAATTCAAAGATCTATAGCTTGTTGGAACTACTTAAAGTCATCTACATGCTATCAAAATTTGAAGGATTTCTATTCAGCCATTTCAGAGAAAAGCTCGTCGAGGTGATCACTCGTCAAAGACTACAAGAGTCCTAAAATATCTGGGGTAAAGGTTTACTTGCTAAATTGATTTCTCTGAGCATAGTTAATCTTTTTATATCATTCCACTTGGAATAGTTAGCTTGCTAAGCTAATTAGATACCCCTAAAATGAAGTTTCCAATTCCTATTGTGCTGGTCATACTGAGCAAAAGATACAGCAGGTGTCTAGACAAAAATAGAAGGTTTTCTTGAAGACTTGAAGTTCAAAGTTGTCTGGTTTGATTCAACTCTTTCATACATCAATTCCAAAGTGCATAGGCCATTTTATGGTATCATTGGAAAGCTAAGAAGGTCTACTTATCAACTCTGAAGCATCAAAGGGCTGGTACAAAGCAAGATTTGGCAGTACCTACTCCCTCTTTTGAAGTCTCCATCCATTATTCCCAACAAAAGGGCTCTGGAATATTATGCAAGGTGTTGAAAAATGTGCCACTACAACTTCATATACAATAATTGAAGTTGATGTAGATGGTGTTGAAGATGATGATCTTCAATTTCCTAGAAATCTTGCAGTTCATGTTGCATCTACTATGCAAAAACTTCTTTGGGATGGAAGAGATGCATAGGCACATGCATTGATAACTTTACCTATCAAATGTGTCATTGTCTCTCACATTTTCTCATACTAAATAGAAAAAAATGTGTGGGATACTCTTACAACATAATACCAGGCACGAAATGATGCTCATGTTGCTTACCTCCAAATATACTCAAAGAGTGAGCATATGAATGAAGGAGATGTGGGGACAATGTTTTGAAGATTAAAGATTTGAAGGAGGAGTTGATTTCTATGATGGAATTTTGTGAGATAGTTCTCTTGTATAGAGTGTTCTTGATGGTATTCTAGATTCATATAAGAGTTTTTCTTCTACTCTTTAGTTCATGATAAAAGGGAATTCAAATGTATTAACATTTTAGGAGTTGGTCTCCCTTTTGCTACAACAAGATCAATCCAGGCAGAATAGGACAATAATGTGTGTTCTATGTTAAAAATCAAGTCTCAATCATGCAAAATGACTAAATCACGAGTTTTGCAAGTGGGCCAATAAAAAGGGAGGACCCAAAATCGTGGAATCAAGTAAGAAGCTCCACAAAACTCAATCAAATTAAAATCTGATCAATCAGCCATCAAAAAGTGCACCTACATAGTTTGGTGGGTGGTTAACTATATTGTAGGAAAAGTAAAACTCTATATAAGGAGCCATCTCGCTTTTTTTTTGTGAGTTTTATGCATTCCACAAGTTTCCTACTTTGTTTATTGAAGCCATAAACTCCAGCAAGTAGCCCGTCTATACCTAAGTCACGAGGTCTTAGGGACTTGTGTCAAAGAGACTAAATCTCATTTGCCCCACAAGTGCATGTAGTGGTGGATTGACACACGCTTAATTAACAATCCAAAGAACCACATGAACCAAGTGCACGAGGACATGTGCACATGTGATGGTAAGTGAAGTGATCTAGCTAAAATGCATGAGAAAGGACTAACCTACCTCTCCAACTCACTCAATCTTTGAAAATGTCTGCCATGATACCACTTACAGTAGTAAATAAAAATTCAAATGTTTCTCCTAGCTCAGAACTTCAAATATGGCCAATAGCGGGTTTGTTTGAAGCTCTCGATGAGACACATCTATTGGTGGTATTTTCACTCGAATCTGACAATCGCTCTTCCAGTTATGGACAAAATAGTGAATGGTGGGAAACAGCTACACTCACTCCACAACTTGTATTGATTTACACACACACTACAGTCATTCAAAAGTGATGGGGAGGGATAGATAACAGTCCTATACACTCATTTCGAGCTTCACCCACACACAAATGATCATAGAAGATGAAAATCAGCAGGAAAGAAGCAAATTCGAAATTCTGTTCTCCTTCTTCACAATGGCAAAACGTTTTTACAAAGAGTCACAAAGTGACTTGTATACATGTGCCCTAAAAATGGTCCTTTCACACATGAGACCGGAAATTATTGATTCATCTCTAATTTCCTACTATTTTACAAGAATTATATTACAATGATTTGGGGTTTATGCATCTAGAGGACTCCTCTAATGCATTTACATAGCTTCGAAGGAATTTTCTAGAGTTTTGAAGAAGAAATTTATGCCCATTAATTTATAAGTTTTGGGGCTCCTCTTTTTTGCCTCTTTTCTCTGCAACACTCTCCCCCTCTTTGTCTCTGTCATCCCTTGATAGGCTTTGCTTCTTATTTGCAGCTTGTCTATGGCTCCTGAATACACGCACCCAGTGGTTGAAGAAGCAATAACAATTCTTAGGCAATTTGTTACTTTATCCCAAATTAGTCCTTTGCTTTTATAAGCCCCTTGGTATTCCTTATATCACAAGTCTGGGTTGTTGTATTAAGTCGGGCTATCAGGCACGCCATCAATGGCTAAGAATGTGATATTCTTAGTCACCCGCTTCAACTTCTCAACCTCTGCCTCTTTCTAACTTTTGGTCTTCTGGTATGTCTTTGTCTTCACACATCTGACCTTGTTGTATTGCTTGGAGCCTGTTTACTTTCTTCCACTGCACACCTTACTCTACAAGCTTTTGCTCACTTCTAAGTGAGCATCACATTTTAAAGGTCCTATTCTTAAATCTTCTTTGTCATCCTCTGGGACATGATGTCTTTCTTTCCATTGCATGCATCCAGTGGAGGGAGAAGCATCTAGAATTCTCAAACAATTGGTTATTTTATCTGACGAAGAATTCTTTGTATATTGTCTCCCTTCCCTGCTTGTTTTGCTTCACTGCCTGTACCTGGTGGATGAGGAAGCTGTGTGCAACCTCCCATGAAATTTCTTGGTTGTTATCTTTCTTCATTTCCAATCCTCAGGACCTCGTTCTTTGGCGTTGCCGCCTGATGCATGCCCCTGGGGGGCTTTGGGCAAAGGGTTGTTCCTTTCTTTATAAGCTTTTGTTTTTTACTAAGCTATTTTGCTCTTTGATCTTCTTCTTCTTCTTCTTCTTCTTCTTTTTTTGCTCGATTCTCCTTCCACACATCCCTCCTCCTAAACTTTATCGTCCCTGATAGGCTTGCTGTGGCGACGTAAGTATGTTTGTATGACTTTTTGCTCTCTCTAATTAAGTGAATTGGCTTGACATAGCATCAGTTCTTTCCATTGGCTCGACTTTACCTCGTCATCTAGTGCGTGTCTATGATCTGCAAAGAAACTTAATTCATAGGCCACTAGTCTTGCATTAAGGTTCGAAGACTTTTTTGCAAAAATTTCTAAATCCATTTCAAAAAGCCTTGTAAAAAATGCCTCTTCAAATGTCTGCATGTAAGCACTTGGCAAAAACATGAGTCTTGAGTAGATAGCCATAAGTGTTAATCGACTAGGTATGGTTGATAAATAAAAAACGAGGGCATCTAATCCCTAGTTAATGTCGATGAAGTTCAAAAATGTATATTGAGCATGCTGAAACACCTTTATTACAGTAAGTAACATACTTTAAATTTTGTTAGTCATCTTGATGGCTAAATCTGGTACAGCTGCGTATCTGGTAATCCAAACTTCTATGGTTTTAACCATGTATTCTTTGATTGGTAAGTAATTACGAGGTGGACTTGGCAATAATGGATAGTTGAGCCATTGGTTATTTATGCTTCTCTCGTGCTCTCCTTCCCAAAATTGCATCCAGGAGCGTCTTCTGGGTACTAGGCAAAAGGATGGATTGACTTGAAGTATATATGGTGCTCATTCCTATTGTACCCGTAGTGTAGGATTCTTCTCCAAGAATTTTCTCCTCCAGATAGGATTCGCTTTGTCAAATTCCACTTGTGTGTAGGTTAATGTTTGCATGCTGAACTGTAGGTTGCTATCTAGCTCTTTATTTTTTGTGGTCTTTATGTATTGTTGTTGGTGTAAATTACAAGCCTACACATTTGGCTTAAAGGATGCATTGAAGTCTATACACACATGAAGAAGCATAGGAACATATTCTAGTGGTTAATTACCACTTTACCTCATTGTAAAAGTCAAATTGACTTGGAATCTCTTGTAATCACCTACCAAAAGGATTCGTGGAAAAATTAGTTGTTTGATTGAAAGAATATCTCCAAGAATTTAGGAGCTTGAATATAGGGAGCCAGAAGTTTGAATTTGAATTCAAATTTTTACTCACTCCTTATAAAAATGGACATGAAAAGTTGCAGGTAAGAGAGAGCACTCTCTAGCCTGGCATTACTAATTTCTGAGTGTGTGTGAGGTCTACAATCTAGCCCACACCTCTCTATACCATTTGGCAATGATATTCATGCCAATGGAGATGTATACAAATATTTATTAATACATACATTCACATTGTCCATCTCTGAGATCTCTGTTAGTCTACTCAAAAGTATGTCAACTTGTCAAGGGCATATCTCGGTCAATTCTTCATCAAATTTAGTGACTCAAAGCTTGTTCGATTCAGCGTAAAGTAATCTATATGTATCAAAGTTTGAAGACGTTCTATTCAGCCATTTTGGAGAAATCCGCGTCGAGGTGATCTCTGGTCATTTTCTGCTACAATCCTAAAAAGTCGGGGGTATAGCTTAACTTGCTAAATTGATTTATCTTAGCATAGTTTATCATTTTACATCATTCCACTTGGAATAGGTAACTTACTAAGCTTATTAGATACCCCTAAAAGGAATTTTCCCAATTCTTACTGTGCTGGTCATACTGAGCAAAATACCCAGCATGTGTCAAGACATAAATAGAAGGTTTTCTTGAGTTTGTGACTTCCAAAGTTATCTGTTTTGATTCAATCATTACACACATCATTTCCAAAGTACATAGGACATTTTATGGTGTCATTAGAAGGCTAAGGAGGTCTAGTTATCAACTCTGAAGCAAAAGGGGGCTAGTACAAAGCAGGTTTAGCAGTACCTACTCAGTCTCTTGGAGCATCCATCCATCTTTCCCAACAGTGGTATCAGAGCAAACTAAGGTAAAATGGGAGATGGTTTTCCTTCATTCATTGATAAATTGGACAGGAACAACTATCAAGCATGGTCTCTAAGGATGAAGACCTACCTACAAGGAAGGAGTCTCTATGGATACATCTCAGGAGATGAGGAATTACCCTCATTCAAAACAAGAGGAGTACCAACCAAGGAAGAACATGAAAAGCTCAACACATGGTGTGCCAAGGATGCATTGGCAAGGTCTTATTTACTCAACTCTATATCTAATTTTCTTTTGCCACATATTAGAAATTGTAAGACATCCCAAGAGACTTGGGAAACCTTGTCATCATATTTTTCCTCCAACACAAGGGCTAGGAAAAATCAGTTGTGGATTGAATTCACAACATTAAGGAAGCAACCTAAGCAAGCTATTTCAGAATTTGTGACCAAGATTAAAGATGTAGCAGATCAATTAGCAAGCATAGGAGAAGAGATTGAAGAAGAACAGATTGTAAGGCAAGTGATCAATGGGATCAAGGCTGATGACAAATGGGAAAGCTTCACCACAGCTATAGATCTTTACATGGACATGCACACTCCAGATCTTACAACTCTCATGGGACAATTATTTACTCATGAAGCAAAGCTCAACAAAAATGGAGACACATCCAAAGGTAATAACTCTTCTGCCCTATACATTGATAAGAAGTCTAAAGATAAAGGCAAAAGCAAGAAGGTGGAAGATGAAGGCTCTATTTCTCAAGCCAACTATGCAGGGAGAGGTAGATCTTCAAGAGGAAGGGACAGAGGAGGTAAGCAAGGTAGGGGGAGATCTTATAACTCCTCACCATGCAACATTTGTGGTCTATCAAATCATACTATAGATGAGTGTTTCAGGAATTACAAGAATCAGAGAGGAAGAGGATACCAAAGAGGTGGCTACTCACAGTCAAGAGGTAGATTCAACCATCACCAAGGCTACAACAATAAGTACAACAACAACTACAACAATAATTACAATGGCAACTACCAAGGAGGATTCAAATCCAGGAAGGATTACAACAACTATACAGTGGAGCAGGATGACTCTCTTCTAATCATGAACATGACTTCAAAATCAGGTACAAATGATGACCACCTATTCTACATTGACTCAGGATGTTCAAATCATGTGGCTGGCAATGTAGCATTACTCTCTGATCTTGAGGAACCAAAAGGTAAGCATCAAGTCCAAACAGGTGATGACACAAAGCATTCTGTAGTTAAAGTTGGAAATGTTAAGACTTGTGATGGAAATCAGAATTTGTTGATCATGGTACTCTATGTACCAACCATTACCAAAAATTTGATGAGTGTTGGTCAAATTGTGGAGAAAGGTTTTCAGGTCAGATTCAACCAATATGGAGCATATGTGGAGGATCCAAAACATGGGTTCAAGAGGATTGCTAAAGGAGAAACATCAGGTAGACTTTTCACTTTTGAGTTAGGAGATACAAAGAACATTGCACTATACAGTTATAAAGATCAGACACTTTCAGAGCTTGAGATTTGGCACAAAAGGTTAGGGCACATAGGAGAAAGAACCTTGAAACAAATGTGCAGGGATCAATGTGTGCTTGGGATACCAAATGTATCCAAGCAACATATGATTTATAAGTGCGGTGCTTGTCAATTTGGGAAGTCTTACAGGTTACCCTTCTCAAGGAAAGGATACATGCATGAAGACTACCTAGAGCTTGTCCACACAGATGTATGGGGACCAAGCAAAGACCCCTCAGTCTCAGGTTCAAGGTACTATGTATCTTTCATTGATGATTATAGCAGATGGACTGTATTATACTTTATGAAGCACAAGGATGAGGTATTTAATTGTTTTAAAAAATATCTTGCATTAGTTGAAAACCAGGCAGGAAGGAATTTGAAGAGGCTAAGGTCAGATGGAGGAGGTGAGTACTTGTCCAATGAATTTGAAGACTTCTTGCAGGACAGAGGCATCAAAAGAGAGATAACCACAAGGTATTCTCCTGAACAGAATGGGGTAGCTGAGAGAAGAAATAGGTTAATTGTTGAGACAACTAGATCTATGCTTAATGAGAAAAGGTTACCTAACTATCTATGGGCAGAGAGTGTTTCCACTGCCACTTACCTCATAAATAGGTTACCATCTAAGTCTCTTGATGGTATGACACCCTATGAAGCATGGCATGGTAAGAGACCCTCACTTGACAATTGCAAAATATTTGGATGTGTAGCATATGTACACATTCCTTCTCAGATAAGAGGTAAGCTAGACCCAAAGGCTGAAAAATGCATCTTTATTGGGTATGATTTAAATAAAAAAGGTTACAGGTTTTATAATCCCATCAATAAGGGATTCATGGTAAGCAAAGATGTTGTCTTTGATGAAAATGATTCTTGGTATGAGAATGAATGCAGGAAGGTCAAATTACCCTATGATTTGGAAGAGGAATTTCCAAGTCTTACAAAGGAGGAACCTACTCAGAATGAAGATGATGAAGGTAATATCAACCTTGAAGAATTCAAAGCATGGAAGTCCAAAGGCAAAATGAAGATGAAGAAGCTTGAACACATACCTGAATCTTCAACTCAACCATTTAGAAGATCACAAAGAGAAAGCAAGAAACCTATCAGATATGGGTATGATACATCTCTTGTTACTAAACATTCTGTTTATCTTGCCAAAGATTTGTCAAATGAAGAACCAGGATCATATGAAGAAGCAAATACCAAATCAGAATGGAAAGAAGCTATGGATGAGGAGATTGAAGCACTCAAAGAAAGTGACACATGGGAGTTAGTACCTAAGAAGGACTCAATGAAGGTAATAGGATCCAGGTGGATCTATAAGCTTAAGAAGAAATTCGGATGGCACAATCAATAGGTACAAAGCCAGATTGGTAGCCAAAGGTTTTGCACAAACCCAAGGAATTGACTATGAGGAGACATTCTCACCTGTGGCCAAGATGCCAACAATCAGAGTGTTGGTAAGTGTGGCTGCATCAAAAAATTTCTATGAGGATCCTAAGAAGGTAACATATGTTTGCAAATTGAAAAAGGCTTTATATGGATTGAAGCAGGCACCTAGGGCATGGAATTACAGGTTAACTACATATCTCCAAGACCAAGGATTTGTCATGAGCAAGGTAGACACTTCTCTGTTCATCAAGAGAAGTAATTCAGAGGTAATATACCTTTGTGTTTATGTTGATGACATCATCATTATAGGTAATGATGTAAATGGAATCAGATATATCAAAAGTCAAATGATGAAGGAGTTCAAGATCAATGATCTTGGTCTATTGAAGTATTTTTTGGGACTTGAATTAGTCTACACTAATTCAGGGATATATATTACTCAAAAAAAATATATACAAGACATGTTGAAGAAGTTTCACTTGCAGGATGCCAAAGTAGCAAGCACTCCAATGGAGGTAAACCTAAAACTAAGTGCCCATGAAGGTGATGAAGTCAATGACATTACAGGTTATCAAAGTATGGTGGGTAGTTTGAACTATGCTACCTTAACAAGGATAGATATTGCATATGGAGTTAGTGTGCTAAGTCAATTTATGCACAAGCCAAGGATACCTCACTTAGAGGCTGCCAAGAGAATCCTGAAGTATCTCAAGGGTACACAGAACCATGGTTTATATTTCCCTTACACTTCAGATATTGATATCAAAATTTATTCAGATGCAGATTGGGCAGGATGCAAGGATGATAGGAGGAGCACTTCAGGATATATTTCTTTTGCAGGTGACAAACCCATTTCATGGTCTTCAAAAAAGCAACCTACTGTTGCTTTGTCTTCCACAGAGGCAGAGTATAGAGGGCTGGCTAATGCCACACAAGAAGCAATATGGATTAAGCTTTTGTACAGAGAATTGGGATTATATACTAGGTCACCAATTATCTTTGGAGATAATACAAGTTCTCTTCACCTTGCAGCTAATCCTATTTATCATGCTAGGACCAAACACATAGAGGTCCATTACCATTATGTGAGAGAGAAATTGATAAGAAAATACATTCAACTAACCTATGTATCAACCAACATGCAATGTGCAGATTTGTTGACTAAAGCTTTGGATGGAACCAAACTTTGCAGGTTCAAATCCATGATTGGATTGCAGGATATACTTGAAGATTGAAGATGAAGACTAAAGCCAAAATGCTTGGCTTGAGAGGGAGTTGTTGGTGTAAATTACAAGCCTACACATTTGGCTTAAAGGATGCATTGAAGTCTATACACACATGAAGAAGCATAGGAACATATGCTAGTGGTAAATTACCACTTTACCTCATTGTAAAAGTCAAATTGACTTGGAATCTCTTGTAATAACCTACCAAAAGGATTCGTGGAAAAATTAGTTGTTTGATTGAAAGAAAATCTCCAAGCATTTAGGAGCTTGATCATAGGGAGCCAAAAGTTTGAATTTGAATTCAAATTTTTACTCACTCCTTATAAAAATGGACATGAAAAGTCACGGGTAAGAGAGAGCACTCCCAAGCCTAGCATTACTGATTTTTGAGTGTGTGTGAGGTCTACAATCTAGCCCACACCTCTCTACACCATTTGGCAATGATATTCATGCCAATGTAGTTGTATACAAATGTTTATTAATACATACATTCACATTGTCTATCTCTGAGATCTCTATTAGTCTACTCAAAAGTCTGTCAACTTGTAAAGGGCATATCTCGGTCAGTTCTTGTAAAGCTTGTTGGATTCAGCTTGAAATAATCTACATGCTGGAAGAGTTTGAAGACATTCTATTCAGCCGTTTTGGAGAAATCCGCGTCGAGGTGATCTTTGGTCATTTTCTGCTACAGTCCTAAAAGGTCGGGGGTATAGCTTAACTTGCTAAATTGATTTCTCTTAGCATAGTTTATCATTTTATATCATTCCACATGGAATAGGTAACTTACTAAGCTAATTAGATACCCCTAAAAGGAAGTTTCCCAATTCCTACTGTGCTGGTCATACTGAGCAAAATACCCAGCAGGTGTCAAGACATAAATAGAAGGTTTTCTTGAGTTTGTGACTTCCAAAGTTATCTATTTTGATTCAATCATTACACACATCATTTCCAAAGTACATAGGATATTTTATGGTGTCATTAGAAGGCTAAGGAGGTCTAGTTATCAACTCTGAAGTAAAAGAGGGCTGGTACAAAGCAGGTTTAGTAGTACCTACTCAGTCTCTTGGAGCATCCATCCATCTTTCCCAACAATTGTCGTGTTTGTTCTTTGAGTAATCCATACTGTACATTTAAAGGATTCATTACCTGTTCTAGATTTTTCCTTTCAATCTTTGCTTCTTTCATGAATTTGATTACTTTTTCTTCAAAATCTTCAGTAAGTTGGGACACCAGTAGTGCCTGCTCATGTCGGCTTAGTTCTGCAATATCCCGAGTATCTCTTTCAATATTGGTCTCTGTTTCCTCCCTTATCAGTGAATGATGTAGGGGGAAGAAAGAGGACATACCTTAGTCTCCATAGTAGCCGCTGTGGAGGGTGGAACTACTAGTGTCCCCTTATTGACCTACTGTGCTAATTGATCTTTCAATTGCTTTATTAAATCATCCTTTTCTTTAATTTCTTCGGTGGCTTTTGTTGGGAAAGATGAATGGATGCTCCAAGAGATTGAGTAGGTACTGCCAAAACCTGCTTTATACCAGCCCTCTTTTGCTTCAGACTTGATAAGTGGACCTTCTTAGCTTTCCTATGACACCATAAGATGACCTATGTACTTTGGAAATAATGTGTGCAATGATTGAACCAAAACAGATAACTTTGAAACTCACAATCTCAAGAAAACCTTCTATTTATGTCTTCATGCCTGCTGTGTATTTTGCTCAGTATGACGAGCACACTAGGAATTGGAAAAATTCCTTTTAGGAGTATCTAAGTAGTTTAGCAAGCTAACTATTCCAAGTGGAATGATGTGAAAAGATAAACTATGCTAAGAGAAATCAATTTAGCAAGTAAGGCTATACCCCCAATTTTTTAGGACTGTAGTAGATTTTGACCAGTGATCACCTCGATGGGTATTTCTCTGAAACGGCTGAATAGAATCTTGTCAAACTTTGATACTATGTAGAGCCCTTTGAGCGGAATCCAACAAGCTTTGAATCACTGAATTTAATGGAGAAATGACTGAGATATGCACTCCACAAGTTGACAGACTTTTGAGTAGTATGACAGAGAACTCAGAAATG
The DNA here is from genome assembly GCA_020310875.1 of Ceratopteris richardii. Taxonomy (NCBI): domain Eukaryota; kingdom Viridiplantae; phylum Streptophyta; class Polypodiopsida; order Polypodiales; family Pteridaceae; genus Ceratopteris; species Ceratopteris richardii. The sequence goes on from CM035428.1 coordinate 21,634,556, forward strand.
AACAATGTGAATGTATGTATTCATGAACACTTGTACACAAATCCATTGGCATGAAAATCATTGCCTAATGGTGTAGATAGGTGTGGGCTAGAGTGTAGGCCTCACACACACTCAAAATCAGTAATGAGAAACTCGGGAGTGATGAGTTCTACCCGCAACTTTTCCATGACCATTTTTATAGAGAATGAGTAAAAATTTGAATTCAAATTCAAACTTTTGGCTCCCTATGTTCAAGCTCCTATATCCTAGGAGATATTCCTATAATCAAATAGCTAACATTTTCCACGAATCCTTTTGGTAGGTGATTACAAAAGATTCCAAGTCAATTTGACTTTTACAAGGAGATAAAGTTGTAATTAACCACTAGCACTAGTTCCTATGCTTCTTCACATATGTAGGGTCTTCAAGATATCTTCCAAGCCAAATGTGTAGGCTTGTGATTTACACTAACAGCTCCCCCCTAAGCCAAACATTTTGGCTTGGTCTTCATCTTCAATGTTCATGTATATGCTGCAATCCAATCATTGCTTTGAATCTGCAAAGTTTGGTTCCATCCAAAGCTTTAGTCAACAAATCTGCACACTACATGCTGGTTGATACATAGGTTAGTTGAATATCTTTTCTTATCAACTTTTCTCTCACATAATGGTAATGGACTTCTATATGTTTGGTCCTAGCATGATAGATAGGATTAGCTGCAAGGTGAAGAGAACTTGTATTATCTCCAAAGATTATTGGAGACCTAGTATATAAACCCAATTCTATATACAAAAGCTTGATCCACATGGCTTCTTGTGTGGCATTAGCCAGCCCTCTATACTCTGCTTCTGTAGAAGACAATGCAATAGTTGGTTGCTTCTTTGCAGACCAAGATATTGGCTTATCACCTGCAAAAGAAATATATCCAGAAGTGCTCCTCCTTTCATCCTTGCATTCTGCCCAATCTGCATCTGAATAAATTATGATATCAATATCTGAAGTGTAAGGAAAATACAAACCATGATGTTGTGTACCCTTGAGATACGTCAAGATTCTCTTGGTAGCCTCTAAGTGAGGTATCCTTGGCTTGTGCATAAACTGACTTAGCAGACTAACTCCATATGCAATATCTATCCTTCTTAAGGTAGCATAGTTCAAGCTGCCCACCATACTTTGATAACCTGTAATGTCATTGACTTCATCACCTTCATGGGCACTTAGTTTTAGGTCTACCTCCATTGGAGTGCTTGCTACTTTGGCATCCTGCAAGTGAAACTTCTTCAACATATCCTGTATGTATTTTTTCTGAGTAATGTATATTCTTGAATTAGTATAGACTAACTCAAGCCCAAGAAAATACGTCAATAGACCAAGATCATTGATCTTGAACTCCTTCATCATCTGGCCCTTGATTTGTCTGATTCCATTGACATCATTACCTGTAATTATGATGTCATCAACATAAACACAAAGGTATATTACCTCTGAATTACTTCTCTTGATGAATAGAGAAGTATCTGCCTTGCTCATAACAAAACCTTGGTCTTGGAGGTATGTAGTTAACCTGTAATTCCATGCCCTAGGTGCCTGCTTCAATCCATATAAAGCCTTTTTTAATTTGCAAACATATGTTACCTTCTTAGGATCCTCATAGCCAGGAGGTTGTGACATATATACCTCCTCTGAAATCCATCCATTCAAGAAAGCATTATTGACATCCAATTGGTACATGTTCCAATTTTTTGATGCAGCTACACTTACCAACACTCTGATAGTTGGCATCTTGGTCACATGAGAGAATGTCTCTTCATAGTCAATGCCTTGGGTTTGTGCAAAACCCTTGGCTACTAATCTATCTTTGTACCTATTAATTGTGCCATCAGAATCTCTTTTAAGCTTATAGATCCATCTGGATCCTATTACCTTCATGGATTCCTTCTTTGGTATTAACTCCCATGTATCACTCTCCTTGAGTGCTTCAATCTCCTCATCCATAGCTTCTTTCCATTCTGTCTTGGTTATGGCTTCTTTATATGATCCTAGTTCTTCAATTGACAAATCTTTGGCAAGATAAACGGAATGTTTAGTAACAAGAGATGTATCATACCCATATCTAATAGGTTTTTTGCTTTCTCTTTGTGATCTTCTAATTGATTGAGTTGAAGCTTCAGGTATGTTTTCAAGCTTCTTCATCTTCATTTTGCCCTTGGACTTCCATGCCTTGAACTCTTCAAGGTTGATAGTATCTTCATCATCTGAACTTGAGTCTTCATTCTGAGTAGGTTCCTCCTTAGCAAGACTTGGAAACTCCTCTTCCAAATCATAGGGTAATTTAACCTTCCTGCATTGATTCTCATACCAAGAATCATTTTCATCAAAGACAACATCTCTACTCACCATGAATCCCTTATTAGAAGGGTTATAAAATCTGTATCCTTTTTTATTGAAATCATATCCAATAAAGATGCACTTCTGAGCTTTAGGGTCTAGCTTTCCTCTTATCTGAGAAGGAATGTGTACATATGCTACACATCCAAATATCCTGCAATGGTCAAGTGAGGGTCTCTTTCCATGCCATGCTTCATAGGGTGTCATCCCATCAAGGGACTTAGATGCTAACCTGTTTATGAGGTAAGTGGCAGTAGAAACAATCTCTGCCCATAGATAGTTAGGTCACTTTTTTTCATTCAACATAGACCTAGCTGTCTCAACAATCAACCTATTTCTCCTCTCAGCTACCCCATTCTGTTTAGGAGAATACCTTGTAGTTATTTCTCTTTTGATGCCTCTATCTTGCAAGAAGTTTTCAAACTCATTGGAGAAGTACTCACCTCCTCCATCTGACCAATAGCCTCTTCAAATTATTTCCTGTCTGATTTTCAACAAGTGTAAGATATTTTTTTAAAACAATTAAACACCTCATCCTTGTGCTTCATGAAGTACAATACAGTCCATCTGCTATAATCATCAATAAAAGATACATAGTACCTTGATCGTGAGACTGAGGGGTCTTTTCTTGGTCCCCATACATCTGTATGGACAAGCTCTAGGTAATCTTCATGCATGTAACCTTTCCTTGAGAAGGGTAACCTGTGAGACTTCCCAAATTGACAAGCACCACACTTGTTGCTTGGATACATTAGGTATTCCAAGCACACATTGATCCCTGCATATTTGCTTCAAAGTCCTTTCTCCTATATGCCCTAATCTTTTGTGGCAAATATCAAGCTCTTAAAGTGTTTGATCCTTATAACTGTATAGTGAAATATTCTTTGTGTCTTCTAACTCAAAAGTGAAAAGTCTACCTGATTTTTCTCCTTTAGCAATCCTCTTGAACCCATGCCTTAGATCCTCCAGAAATGCTCCATATTGGTTGAATCTAACCTGCAAACCTTTCTCCACAATCTGTCCAACACTCATCAGATTTTTGGTAATGGTTGGTACATAGAGTACCATGCGCAACAAATTCTGAGTTCCATCACAAGTCTTAACATTTCCAACTTTAACTACTGAGTGCTTAGTGTCATCACGTGTTTGGACTTGATGCTTACCTTTTGGTTCCTCAAGATCAGAGAGTAGTGCTACATTACCACCCACATGATTTGAGCATCGTGAGTCAATGTAGAATAGGTGGTCATCATTTATACCTGATTTTGAAGTCATGTTCATGATCAGAAGAGAGTCATCCTGATCCTCTGTGTAGTTGTTGTAGTCCTTTCTGGATTTGAATCCTCCTTGGTGGTTGCCATTGTAATTATTGTTGTAATTGTTGTTGTAGTTGTTGTTGTAGCCTTGGTGATGATTAAATCTACCTCTTGACTGTGAGTATCCACCTCTTTGGTATCCCCTTCCTCTCTGATTCTTGTAATTCCTGAAACACTCATCTGTAGTATGATTTGATAAACCACAAATGTTGCATGGTGAGGAGTTATAAGATCTCCCCCTACCTTGCTTACCTCCTTTGCCCCTTCCTCTTGATGATCTACCTCTCCTTGCATAGTTGGCTTGGGAAGTAGAGCCTTCATCTTCCACCTTCTTTCTCTTGCCTTTATCTTTAGACTTCTTATCAATGTATAGGGCAGAAGAGTTATTACCTTTGGATATATCTCCATTCTTGTTGAGCTTTGCTTCATGAGTAAACAATTGTCCCATGAGAGTTGTAAGATATGGAATTTGCATGTCCATGTAAAGGTCCATGGCAGTGGTGAAGCTTTCCCATTTGTCATCAGCCTTGATTCCATTGATCACTTGCCTTACAATCTGCTCTTCTTCAATCTCTTCTCCTATGCTTGCTAACTGATCTGCTACATCTTTAATCTTGGTCACAAGTTCTGAAACAGCTTGCTTGGGTTGCTTCCTTAATGTTGGGAATTCAATCCACAACTGATTTTTCCTAGCCTGTGTTGGAGGAAAAATAAGATGACAAGGTTTCCCAAGTCTCTTGGGATGTCTTACAATTTCTAATATGTGGCAAAAAATCAGAGATGGAGTTGAGTAAATAAGACCTTGCCAATGCATCCTTAGCATACCATGTGTTGAGCTTTTCATGTTCTTCCTTTGTTGGCAATCCTCTTGTTTTGAATGAGGGCAATTCCTCACCTCCTGAGATGTAGCCATAAAGACTCCTTCCTTGTAAGTAGGTCTTCATCCTTAGAGACCATGCTTGATAGTTGTTCCTATCCAATTTATCAATAAATGAAGGAAAACCATCTCCCATTTTACCTTAGTTTGCTCTAATACCACTGTTGGGAAAGATGGATGGATGCTCCAAGAGATTGAGTAGGTACTACCAAAACCTGCTTTGTACTAGCCCTCTTTTGATTTAGACTTGATAAGTGGACCTTCTTAGCTCTTCAATGACACCATAAGATGACCTATGTACTTTGGAAATAATGTGTGCAATGATTGAACCAAAACAGATAAGTTTGAAACTCACAATCTCAAGAAAACCTTCTATTTATGTCCATATACTTGCTGGGTATTTTGCTCAGTATGACCAACACACTAGGAATTGGAAAAATTCCTTTTAGGGGTATCTAATTAGCTTAGCAAGATAACTATTCCAAGTGGAATGATGTAAAAAGATAAACTATGCTAAGAGAAATCAATTTAGCAAATAAGGTTATACCCCCGATTTTTTAGGACTATAGCAGAGTTTGACCAGTGATCACCTCGACACATATTTCTCTGAAATGGCTAAATAGAATCTCTTCAAACTTTGATAGTATGTTGAAAACTTTGAGCTGAATCCAACAAGCTTTGAATCACTAAATTTGATGAGAAATGACTGAGATATGCACTCCATAAGTTGACAGACTTTTGAGTAGTATGACAGAGAACTCAGAAATGAACAATGTGAATGTATGTATTAATGAACACTTGTATACAAATCCATTGGCATGAAAATCATTGCCTAATGGTGCAGATAGGTGTGGGCTAGAGTGTAGGCCTCACACACACTCAAAATCAGTAATGAGAAACTCGGGAGTGATGAGTTCTACCCCCGACTTTTCCATGATCATTTTTATAGAGAATGAGTAAAAATTTGAATTCAAATTCAAAATTTTGGCTCCCTATGTTCAAGCTCCTATATCCTAGGAGATATTCCTTCAATCAAATAGCTAAATTTTTCCACGAATCCTTTTGGTAGGTGATTACAAAAGATTCCAAGTCAATTTGACTTTTACAAGGAGATAAAGTGGTAATTAACCACTAGCACTAGTTCCTATGCTTCTTCACATATGTAGGGACTTCAAGATATCTTCCAAGCCAAATGTGTAGGCTTGTGATTTACACCAACAGCTTTCATAATTGTTTCCTTCTTTTTTAGGAGCTCCTCTCATATGGCAGCAAGTTGATTCGCATCTTCATTGCATTGTTCAAAGTACTGATTTTCTGCCATCTTCCATTTCTTTCTAAGCTCCTCGATGTCATCCATATATCTTTTCTCCCATTCTGCTATGATAGCTTGCTCATTCTTCAGCTGATCTTCATACTCTGCTATCTGTTCTTCCAATGCTTTTGTGTTGTTCTTTGTTACTTGAGTAGCTACTATTGGTTGGTTGCGCAAAAGGGCTGCCATCAGCTCCTTATTCCTGTTCCTTAGATTGTCGGCCTCATCCATGTACACCTTGATTTGAGATTCAAGGATCTTGCTTCTAGTATTCATTCGTGCCTTTTTTGCTTCGCTAGCCTCATATTTTCTTTGTAGTTCCTTTAGTTGGTCTTGCAGCTTCTTGTTTTCCATTTCTAGTGTGGCACCTTGATTCTTGGCCTCTTTGGCTTCTACCTCCTTCTCTAATATTATATTTTGTGCTTGAATTAATTTGGCAGATAGATTCTCACCTATTTCTTGGAATTGATTCTTTTCCCTCAGCGCCTTGTCGTAGTCAATATCAACCTCAAGCATTAGATGTTGAGTATCCATGGCCATTTGTATAATTTGTTGTACCAGTGGCTTGAATTGAGCGACATCCATGTTCAACCATGTTTTTGGAATGCTTGGAGCTTCCCCGGTCTGTACGTCTTTTCCTTGCTCCACATGTATGGTCTCATTATGTGGTTGCCTTATCTAGAGTTGTACTTCTTTGTATCTTCTTGCCTCTTCCCGATTGATTGATCTGGTGGCACTTCCTTGAAATGTGACATCCATAGGAGAGGATTCTGCCACCACCCTTATTGGTGTCAAGGATTCCGATTCTTCAATTGTGTTTTCTACCTTTTCTTCCTTGGGATTCTTTAACAATACCTCTCTTGCTAGAAGAGTCTCTTTGATCTCGATGTTGGATGCCTCATTCAATTTGATAACATGGACTCCTTCTTGAGATGTGTCTTTCCTTGTCGTCTCCTTGATATTGTCAACAGGCATCTGATTGACCTTCATGCCTTCCATGTCAAAGTCATCATTTTACTTGATTTAATTCTTCCCATTGACCATCATCTCTTGAATCACTTCTAATATCCACATTCAACACAAAAGTTTCTTGTTCTTCTTGTGCATGTGATGATGAACTAGAATTCATCAATCCCAATTCTCTGTATCTATGAACCTTGGCCAACCTCTTTCTTTGTTTCAAGTCTTGATGGGCTTGTTGGTAGTGATGCCCTTGCACCGATAGATTTACTTGTCCTTCCATATACTGGTGAGTATCTTCCATTGCTTTTGTCAATTCTTCCTCCGTAATGGGAAGATTTTCTTCGAGCCTAGTCCTCGGAAGTACGTGTGCTTTCTTTGTAGCTGGAGGTTCGGCTTCTGCCTACATCATTTCCCGTAGCCTTTTGGTACCTCTTGTTACATAAAAACAAGCTCTAAAGTAGTCTTGTAGTCTTGTGGATTTTATTAATTATTAAAAATGGTATATGGAAGCTTGTGGATCTTATTAGTTATGAAAATTAACATGTGGAGGCGTTCACATCTCTAAATTTAGAGCAAAAGTAGATAAAAGTAGATGAAAGTAAGAAGGAAAGGAGAGGTGTCTATTTTTAGACAAGGAAGGCACTTCTGTTGATACTCTCAATAAAAAGAGTGGTTCTCTTAGTGTAGGTGTCCAAATTGAGTGATTCTTGTTGCGTTGCGAAGCTTACAACTTGTACTATATAAGTACATCAGTTTTTCTATAACTTTCAATTAGAAAACTTTGCGAAAGTTTGGAAATATTTGGTTGGTGTTTTGAATATCTTGGGAGGTCTCATCATGTTTCCTTGTGAACTTTGATGTTTACAAGTTTGTAAACACAACATTGTGGTATCAGAGCTTTTGTTTTTGTATCAAATCTTTCATACAACTTATTGAATTATCTTCATTGTTTACAACAATTCAACATGACAAATTTGAATGGATCGATTGAGAAGTTATCAGATGGGAGAAATTATCCCATGTGGCAATTTAGAATGGAGTTTTATCTCATGTCTAAAGGTCTTTGGGGATTGATAACAAGTACAGAAGTGAAGTCGATATTATGAGAAGCTCCTACGCAAGCGGATCGAGCAAGAATGGATCGAAAGAGACAGAAGAGTTATGTTTATTATATCACAAACAGTTTCCAATACTATGCTTGGGCATATAAGAGGTTTGAATACTAGTAGAGAGGCTTGGGAGTCTCTAGAAAGGTTATTTGCAACTACCAACAGAGCGAGGCAAACACAACTTATTGGTGAGTTGACAAGAGTAAAAAAGCAACCACGACAATCAGTTAATTATTATGTTCTTGAGGTAAAATCTCTTATTGAAGCATTAGCCTCTATTGATGCATCTCCTAGTGAGGATATAAAGTTTAATAGCATGTTAAATGGCTTGAGAGAAGATGAAAGATGGAAGTTTTTCATTATGTCTATCATGACTCAAGAGAATCTACCATCCTTTGAAGATTTACAAACGCTCATGATGACTGAAGAAATCAACATAGAAGGTGGCAACTCTTATGATTCACAAAGAGGTAGTCAAGGTCAAACTCTTTATACTTCATCAAATAGATCAAGAGGTAGAGGAAATTGGAGAGGAGGAGGAAGATTCAACAATAATGGAAGAGGAAGAGGAAGCTTCAATGCTACTAGAGGAGGAAGAACAACACAGCAAAGTCAAGAGACTCAACCAAACTAGCAAGGTAACTTTACTTGCCATTATTGTGGTAAAGTTGGTCATTATGCCAGGGATTGCTTCTCCAATCCGAATAGAAGAGGTGGTTTTACAGGACGACAAAGAGGAAGAGGTCAAGATCACATACATCACAACAACAACATAGTACAAGAGGAGGCTCAAACACAGAAGGAAAACATTCTTATGGCTATGCATAAAGAGACACATAAGAGGAAGGTAAACAACAAAACTTGGTATGTAGATAGTGGTTGCTCAAACCACATGAGTCACAACATGAATATGTTTGTGAACTTACACAAATCAGATTCAAGAGTCACAGTTGCTAGAGGAGATAGTATTGAGCATGAAGTATTTTACATTAGTGATTGTCCACTTAATGAAAATGTAACTCTTAGAGATGTTTTGTTTGTTCCTACTATTACAAGAAATTTGATTTCAGTTGGACAGATGGAGGACAATGGAGTAAAGGTCGATTTTGACAATAATTAGTGGCAGGCTTATCAGAAGAAGGATGGGAATTTTGTTATAAAAACACAAAAGGTAAATAGATTATATACTTATCAAGTTGAAGTTCTAGATTATGCAGGTTATACAATGGTTAATGGGACTCAAGTAAGTCAATTGGATTTATGGCATAAAAGATTAGGACACATCAATGTTGGCAGGTTAAAAGATATTGCAAAGAAATCATTGGTTGAAGGTTTACCACAACTACCTAAGCAAGATTTGGATTTTGTTTGTGAGGCATGTCAGTTTGGAAAACAGGTACGAAGTCCTTTTTCAAAAGTAGGATTGCAAAGCAGAGGTATTTTGGACTTGATTCATACTGATGTATGGGGTCCATCTCAAGAAGATTCCATGGCAGGTAGCAAGTACTTTGTAACATTTATTGATGACTTCTCAAAGTTTACATTCATTTATTTTATGAAATACAAATCCGAAGTGTTTGACATGTTCAAGAAGTTTAAATCATTGGTTGAAAAGCAAACAGGTCGAAGCATAAGAAGGTTCAGATCAGATGGAGGAGGTGAATATTTTTCTAATCAGTTTCTTGCATTTTTGGAGGAAGAAGGAATTAAAAAGGAGACTACAAACAGATACACACCTCAACAAAATGGTGTGGCCGAAAGAAGAAACAAGGCTATCTTGGAGATGGGTAGGTGCATGTTAAATGAAAAGAACTTACCACTTACTTTTTGGGTTGAAGCATGCAATATGGCAGTTTATGTGATGAACAGGTTACCACCTACTCAAAGTCATGTACAGAAAGCACCTTATGAATTTTTTTATGGATCAAAAACATATATTGCTAATTGTAGAGTTTTTGGAAGCATATATTTTGTTCATGTTCCACAACAGTTAAGGTCAAAGTTGGATCCAAGTTCACAAAAAATGGTTTTCATTGGTATGGCAGAAGGGCAACTAGGATATAGATGTGTGAACCCAGATACAGAAGAGGTAGATGAAGAAGAAACTATAAGAAGTCACGAAGAAGAACCAAGTTCTCCAAGTTCACCAGAGAGTCAAATTACACATGAAGAGGTAACCCCCCCCAATCAAAAGTTGAAGAAAATTATCAATTTGATTTCAAAGTAAATTGAGTCACAGGAAAAGACAAGTGAAGGTTATACATCAAGAAGAACTCAAACTCAAAGGCAAGAAAAGCATGGTAGGACAAGAAGCCAATCAAGGTATCTAGTGAGAGAAAGAAGGCAACCATGAAGATTTTCTCATGAAGCTTATATTGCAAAACTTCTTGAGGAGCAGGAACCAACAACTTTTAAAGAAGCCTCAAAAGTAAAGAAATGGGTTAAAGCAATGGATGAAGAAATGACAGCTTTGTATGAGAACAATACATGGAGTTTAGTTCCAAGGCAACCTAACATGAAGGTAATTGGTAACAAATGGGTGTATAGGATAAAGAGAAACAGTGATGGTTCAATAAGTAGATATAAAGCAAGGCTTTTTTGTAAAGGTTATCCACAGAGTTATGGCATCCATTATGAGGAGACATTTTCTCCTATTGCCAAGATATCAACAATAAGGACATTAATAAGTGTTGTTGCAAGCAAGGTATGGAATCTTTATCAGTTAGATATAAAAAATGCATTTCTCAATGGTGATTTAAAAGAAGATGTGTACATGGAGCAACCAATAGGTTATGAAGATCCCAAGAAGCCTATGCATGTATGTAAACTCTTGAAAGCATTGTATGGTCTTAAGCAAGCTCCAAGGGATCGGAATTTTAGATTGGTAAAGTTTATTGAAAAGCAGGGATAGAGGTGTTCAAATGCAGATACTTCTTTGTATGTTAAGGTTGAAGGATCATTGATTGTTTATATCTCAATTTATGTGGATGACTTGATAATAATAGGAAACAATGAAGGTGAGATAGCCAGAATCAAAGTAGAGCTTGGATCTGAATTTAAAATTTCAGATTTAGGAGAACTTACGTACATTCTTGGAATCGAAGTTATGAAGAAGGAAGATGGCATATATCTTCTACAAAGGAAGTATATTTCAGATTTGTTAGAAAAATATGGCATGGAGCATTGCAAGAGTATCAGTAATCTGATGGAACCCAATGTGAAGTACAATGCTGAAGATGGTGAACCTTTAGAAGATCCACTTATCTATAGGTCTTTGATTGATTATCTTATATATGCAACTTTAACAAGGCCAGATATTACATTTAGTGTAAGCATATTGTCTCAATTCATGAACAAACCCACAGATGTTCATATGCAAGTAGCTAAAAGAATCTTGAGATATTTGAAGGGTACATTAAATGAAGGTCTGGGCTATAAATATCATGAAGTTTTGGATTTGAAAGCATATAGTGATGCAGATTGGGCTGGAAATAAGGATGATAGAAGGAGTATAGGTGGATATCTAATAGTTGCAGGTAATAATTTGGTTTCATGGAGTTCTAAAAAACAGCCTACAGTAGCACTTTCAAGCACAGAAGCTTAATATAGAAGTCTTACAAATGCAACATGTGAGATTATGTGGTATTTGAAGCTTTATGAAGATATGAATCTATCTACAACACATCCACTACTCTTTGGAGATAATGTAAGTTCATTACAGCTCACATTTAATCCAGTGTACCATGTAAGAACAAAACACATTGAAGTGCACTATCACTATATCCGAGAGAAGGAGGTGAATGAAGATATTGATATTCAACATGTTGGAACTAAAGATCAATTAGCAGAAATACTTACAAAAGCAGTAGATGCTCCGAAGCTTAAGCGAATCAAAGTACTACTTGGAGTCGAAGATTTGGATTTAGAGCTTGAGGGGGGCAATGTTACATAAAAACAAGCTCTAAAGTAGTCTTGTGGATTTTATTAATTATTAAAAAATGGTATATGGAAGCTTGTGGATCTTATTAGTTATGAAAAATAACATGTGGAGGCATTCACATCTCCAAATTTAGAGAAAAAGTAGATAAAAGTAGATAAAAGTAAGAAGGAAAGAAGAGGTGTCTATTTTTAGACAAGGAAGACGCTTCTATTGATAGCCTCTCAATAAAAAGAGTGGTTCTCTTAGTGTAGGTGTCCAAATTGAGTGATTCTTGTTGCGTTGCGAAGCTTACAACTTGTACTATATAATTATATCTGTTTTTGTACAAATTTCAATGAGAAAAATCCACGCAAGTAGGCATGTTTACAGATTTTCTTTCTTGTGTCTATCCGATGCCTCATCAGAGACATACCTCTCTTCAAACTTTCATATTTCAGTGGTTATGAAGTCTTTTTGAGTGATTTCACTTGGAGGAGTTTCCGTAGCTTACCTTGACTTCAAGCTGTTGGTTTGGGAGCTATACTCCACTTTTTTTTGACATTTTTTGTTTTTAAAGCATGCTATCAGAGTCTATTTTAAGGATATATGATTAGTTTTGTAAAATTCGGCTCAAAGAGTTTTTGGTGGTTATTTTGCTATAGTGACCTATTTCTGTTTTCTTGAAAGTTTGGAGGAAAGTTTGTTTTTGAAGTTTGGAAATAGTTGGTTGGTGTTTTGAAGATCTTGGGAGGTCTCATCATGTTTCGTTGTGTACTTTGATGTTTACAAGTTTGTAAACACAACACCTCTCATTCTTGGTTTGGAGCTCGCTTTTGCTTCCTCTACGATCTTGACTCCTTTCTTCTTTCTTGGAACTGTAGCAATCTTCGCATACTTAGCCATTGCTTTTGATGACAACATCTCTTTTAGATGTTGTCTAATGCTCAAAGCATGATAGATCAATATGGTTAAGGGAATACTTCCATTCAGGAACTTCTTATGATTCCACTGTTTCTTTGCCTTGAAGAGCCGTTCTTGAATGTATGGTGTCATATTAACTTGATTCCCGATTTGTTTTATTGCATGGGATAGCATTTGCACAATAATCTTCTGCGGAGTAGTATATCTGTGCATGTTGGGAAAGAAAAAGTGCGGATGGATGAGTCTCACTTCCTCTTCTATATCAATGCGATTAATATCTATGAATGTTCTGGTCTTCGCTCCTCGACTTTCCTCTTTCAAAATGTTATTCCCGTCCTTTTCCCATCCGAAAGCTTTTTTAATTAAGTCGTGGGTGAATTGTATGATAACCCCCTCTCCTGCTGCATCTAGAACTCGAGCTTCCGATACTAAAGGATCATGCAATTCAGGCTGTAAGGTGTTCATGACTTGTGTACAATGGTGGAAATCCGGTTTGTATATAGGGAGTTAAAAGTATTTGTGGATGCCAGCTTTCTTCATGATATCCATCATCGATGGAAGTTCATGCACTACCTTGAAGTCTTGGGCCATTATGGGGAACTGATGGTCAGTTTCCATGATTTTAATTGTCACTAGGAACAACTAATCCCCTACCGATTAATCTTCCCTAAAACAGTGACCTTTTGCCTAAGTCATGCTCTGTAGAGGAAATTCCAGCACCTCCTCTTGAATGGTTGCTTCAGAGTCCTCAGAAGCCATGTACACTCATAATGAAAAGAGCATTAGCTTCCTATAGAAGGCATGTATTTAGTGGTGTGTGTTGTAGTGACATATCGTTCATTGCATCACTCCACTTCCCCTTGCTTACATAAGTAAGATCTCTTACCACATATTTTTCATTTTTATTCCTGAAAGAAAACAAGATTTAGTGTGCCCAAGCATTTATTTATTTACATAGTAGGTCCATTCTTATGGAAGTAGAATCTATGATCTATTCCCAAGTGGGAATTGTGCACCACTAGTTTTGTTACGTACATCACGTGCCGAATGCATGGCCTTGTAATGTGGCCCTATCGTGCATACTTTAGGTGCATTCGATGCTTCATGTGTGCAATCGGAATCTTTTTGGTTCTATTGTTCCGGTCCTTGCTGCCTCATGGGTCTCCATATACATTTTGTAGGTGAAGTGTGAGGCTTCGTCTTCTCTTTGTTTTGTCGATTTGTAGTCTAACTAGTTGATGTCGTGTTCCTTCGATACCTTTGGTTAGTCTTGTTTGGCTTTATGGTCTTGTCTTGTCGATATAATGTTCCTTCTTGCTTGTCTATCTCTTGATTTACCATCTGTCTGACCTTCTTCGGAATCCATATGTGTTGCCGTGTTCTTTTGGCTTCTACTAATGACTTTGGAAGCCATACTCTCAGAAGTCTCTTCGATCCTGATTGTAATGAAGAGGATCCTTTGTTATTCCTTGTCTCCCTAGGATGAATGACCGGGATTGGTGTTGACTTCTCTGATTTCCTCACTCGATCCTTGTGAACCCATTATAGATTAGTACTTCCTGATTGTGATAATCTGACATTGGACTTCCACATTGACTATCTTTCTTTGTTGTAGATGACTTTAGGAGTGTTGTCTTCATCATTTCTCTTTGATTCACTATTTGCACAGGATGAATCCACCTTCTCCACTCGTGCATTGGTATTGGTAGTCACCTCTTTCTTACAACATTCCTCTGGTACACTTTGGATTGGGTTGTTTGCTAATTCTGCTTCTAGGGTATCTTTCTCATGCTTGAAGATGTCATGCCCTTACGAGGGTCTTTCCTCTAATAGGCTAAAGATTCCTTATGCCCTATTTTGGCTGATATGTATCCTTCAGCTAGGTTAATGCTCACCTCATTCTCAATTCCAATCTTGTCCTAGGATTAGGTTTTCTATTAGATTCTCATCTTTACACACCAAGACTCATTGTTCCATAGTGGAATTTCCTAGGTGGAGGGATACTGAAGCTTCTCCATTGCATTCAATGACTTGAACTCCAATGCCTATCATATGTGCTTTAGTAGGCATTATAATTGTTTGAAGATGCATGATGACTATCCTTCTTATGCAACTTAGTGCTGCTCCCGAGTCTATCAAGGCATCTATTAACTCGTACTCTGTCATTCCAATTCCTAGATTTAAATATGGTTTGGATATGATGAGATTGGTTGTGTTGTTCTGGTGAACTTGATAGTTGGCCATTGGAATAGGCTCTTCTCCTTGTAGATACCGTTCATCCCTTTGACTTATCCATTCTTTCCGTTTCTTGATACGCTCTAGGGCTTCTTGCCTTGCCTCCTCTCTAATCCTCTCTTCCTCTCTTTTTCTATTTTGTGCACCTACAAGTCGTGCTAACATTTGGTCTGTCAATGGCTCCATGTAAGGTTTTACTCGACAACCACTTATGTAATTAGGAAGAACATCTCCATCCAGAGTAGCTAGGTTAACAACTCCACAAGTTGAAATCCTATTGATTATTAGAGGTCCATAGCCACGCTTTTGTAGCTTCTTGGGGTGTTTCTTCAAAGTATATATCAAAACTAAATCTCCTTCTTTTAGCCCTTTATCTTTGATGTGCGCATCATAATATGCTTTCTATCTTCTTTTTGCCGCATAAATTCCTGCAACAACTTGTATTCTAGTCTCACGTAGTTTCTCAATTTGGTCTAATTGCTTGGAGAATTCATGCCCCGTCCATTCATATTGTTGTGCTAGTCTCAAAGTAGGCACTAAAAAATCGATTCGCAAGATTGGTTTTTGTCCATACACTAGATTAAATGGTGTAGTCCCAATGGCACTCTTGTAAGCCACGCGGAAGGCCCAAATTGCATGATGCAATTGTTTGTCCCAATTTGACCTTCCACTATTGACTATCTTTGTCAATACCGTGCACAATACCTTATTGGAACTTTTCGCTTCACTGTTGGCTTGAGAATGATAAGGGGCTGATTTTTTATGGATCCCTAAGAACTCATTCATTAAACACTCTATTACTTCATTAATGAAATGCATTCCTCGATCACTCACTATCTCTATTGGTAGTCCAAAGCGAGTAAAGATATGCTCAAAAAGCAACTTAGCGGTGGTCTGAGCATCATTTTTTCGAGTAGCCTTTGCCTCTACCCATTTAGCCAGGTAATCCGTTGCTAATATTATGTATTTAGCATGTGATCCTTTGGCTGGTGGGTTAATGGGTCCTATGAAATCAATACCCCATTTGGAAAATGCTCTCGTGCAAACCATGGGTCTTAATGGCATGTAATCTCATCTAATCGGATATTTCACTCTTTGGCATGTATCGCAACTTCGTACATAGGTGATGACATCCATATGTAGAGCTGGCCACCATAAGCCCGCAAATAGGATCATTTTTACAGTTCTTTCAGCTGAGAAATGTCCTCTTGTGGCACCTGCATGTGCCATTTCTAATTTAGGTAAATATTCTCCTTCGTGCACACATAGCCGTAGTTGTTTATCCTTCCCTCTCTTGAATAGTTGTCTTCCCATGATGACATAGTCCTTACTCATTTTTTCCAGGGATCGTTTCCTCGCTAAACTGATTCCGACTTCATGTTCGTAGGTCTTTAGAAATTTCACTAACATCTTACTCCAGTTGGGTGCTATTGTAGAGAAAGGTAAAGATGTATGATCGTCTGGAGTGGTTTCTTGACATTCTGTGCAACCACTCGCATATTCATGGACATCCTTAGGCATCTCAGTCCAATATACTCATAATCGTTTCAATTCTCTTAGAGTTCCATGGGTTCCCTTATGCATTCTACATTTGTTCATGTGAGCTTGTTCAATCAAACTCTTCTGTTAGTCTTCCTCTATGCATCTAGACAATATGCCCTTGGATTCTATACGATACACACTTCCTGCTACAATGTTTTAAGTTACGTGATTGTAGGATTTCCTTCCTTCTCTCCTTGTTGTCACGAGGAAGGAGATAAGGAAGAGAGCTCACACACACACTCTCACTCTCAAGGAAAAGCACACACACAAATTGAGACAGGGAAGAATGATCTTCTTCTTCTTCTTCTTCTTCTATTACATAAAAGGAATGTACAAGAATGACCTAAAACAAGAATACAACAAGTGCAATATATAAAGACCAGTACATAAGGAAAAACCTAATGTCCGCGAATGAGTGAGCTAGCAAGAAACAAATGTGCCATCACTCTCGGTAGATAAATCTAATAAAGCTCAATGAAGTATCCCTGACATATACCGGCGTGACCACTATACATGTTAGAGAAACAAAAAACTGGTATGTGTCATCCTGGATCATCACATGTTGAGCTTGATATCTCAACACTCCCCCTCAAGCTCAACGCCATATCCTATAATCCAAGCATCTTCCGAAACTTCTTCAACTTCTCAGCTCCAAGTGCTTTGGTGAAAATATCACCAACCTGCTCATCTGTTCTCACATAAACAAGATCAATATCACTTGCTAATACCTTCTCTCTGAGGAAGTGATAATGTACCTCGATATGCTTTGTTCTAGCATGGAAAATAGGGTTCCGTGCTAACTGTATGCTGCTAAGATTATCACAATAGATAGTGATAGGCTTTTGCACTTCCACACCTAAATCTGCAAGTAACATCTCCAGCCATGATGCCTCACATGCTGCCATTGCAGCACCTCTATACTCATCCTCTGTACTCGACAAAGCAACAGTGGGTTGCTTCTTACTGCTCCATGTAATAGCTTCACCTCCAAGTGAGAAAAGAAAGCCACTAGTAGATCCTCTATCTGGAGTACTACCAGCCCAATCTGCATCGGTGTATCCATGAACCTGCAAATCTACACCAGCTTCATAAAACAATGCATAATCCAAAGTAGCACTCATATAATGTAGAGTGCACCTCAGAGCATCCAAATGTGGCTTTCTGGGAGCCTGCATAAACTAACTTTCAAGTCCAACAGTGTAGCTTAAATCAGGCCTTGTAATTGTAAGATATATAAGACTTCCCACATTTTTCCTGTACATAGTAGCATTTTCCAATGCTTCACCTGATGTAGTATCCAATTTCAAATTCTGATATAAAGGCATAGAAATTGGCTTACAATCAGCCTTACCATACTTTTGCAGCATATTCACGGCATATTGCCTTTGCGACATCCGTATACCTGTTTCTGTATGTATAAACTCAATGCCCAAGAAATAGTGCAGCACACCAAGATCTTTCATGTCAAATTCCTGCATAAGAAGTTTCTTTACCTCTTTGATGCTTTCTTCATTATCACCACCTACAATCAAGTCATCAACATAAATAGCCACAATAGTGATGCCATCATCAACCTTCCTTGCATATAGTGAGTGATCTGCATCACACATAGAAAACCCAATGCTGGTTAAGTAATCAACAATCCTTGCATGCCATGCACGCGGAGCCTGCTTCAGCCCATACAAAGCCTTTTGCAACCTGCAAACATATTCTGGATGCTTTGAATCTTCATATCCTTGTGGCTAGTCTATATATACTTCTTCCTATAACTCACCATGTAGGAAAGCATTCTTCACATCCATCTGATGCAAAGTCCATCCTTTTGTTGTAGCTAATGCAACAAGTGTCCTAACAGAAGACATTTTAGCTACAGGGCTGAATGTTTCCTCATAATCAATGCCATATGTCTGTGCATATCCTTTAGCTACCAATCGTGCTTTATACCTGCTTATGCTACCATCAGCATTATGCTTTACCTTGTAAACCCATTTACAGCCTATGGGTTTCTTTCCTTGCGGCAATGGAACCAGCTTCCATGTATCATTTCCATAAAGTGCAGCCATCTCCTCATCCATAGATTTTTCCCAATCTGCATTACCAATTGCATCTTCAAAACAAGAAGGTTCAGCATCTTGTATTACCTTTGTCATGTAGGCACAATGGTGAGCCATGTAACTATCATATGTCAATCGTTGCACTGAATTATGCATCCTCCCAGATCTTCTTGGTCCTGGGTCACTTCTCCTTGTATCATCTGCATGTGCCCTTCTTACTCATGGAGTCTTCACAGAGGGCAATCCAAGTTCCTCATCAAGACTCTTTTCTAAACCGCTTGAATCTCCATCAACGTCTTCAAAACTTGCACATGTTTTATGACCACCAGAAAGCTTTTCTTTACCTTTCTTGGATGTATTTGATGAATTTTCTGGACTGAAATTCCCACGTAATCTTCCACTCCATGGATTTGAGTTGGAAGTATTGCTTGGTGATGCATCTGGTCCACTCAAAACCTGAGATTCTGCACTTGATTTTTTAGAATTTTCTTTGTCATTTGGTTCAAGACTCAGTCCTTCTTTGGCATCTGCATAGAAGCTTGACATTTCATCAAATACCACATCTCTACTCACCTTTACCTATCGTGTGAGTGGGTTATAACATTTATATCCCTTTTGCTCAAGGGAGTATCCAATGAAGGCACACTTTTCTACTTTTGGATCAAGCTTCATCCTCAATTCATGTGGGACATGTACATATGCAATACAGCCAAAAACTTTTAGATGTGATAAGTTTGGCTTTTTACCTATAAACTTCTCTTCAGGTGTAACTTTATGTACAGCAGTAGTCGAAGTTCTGTTCATGATGTATACAGCAATATGCACAGCTTCTGCCCAATAACAATGAGGCATATTCTTCTCAGCCATTAAGGCTCTTGCTATTTCTGCAATATGTCTGTTTTTGTGTTCAGCAACACCATTCTGTTGTGGTGTGTACTTGCATGAAAACTGACGCCAAATTCCATGATTTTTAGAAAACTGTTGAACTCATTTGACATGTAGTCACCTCCTCCATCAGATCTTAATGTCTGAATGTACTTCCCTATCTGCTTTTCCACCATAACTTTAAAATTTTGGAAGTGAGTAAACACCTCGCTCTTCTCTTTCATGAAATATATCCATACTTTGCGTGTATGGTCATCAATGAAAGTAACATAGAACCTGCAACCACCCATAGATGTGGTCTTTGCTGGACCCCAAACATCTGTATGTACTACTTCTAGTACATTCTCACTAACATGCTTGTCATGTGGAAATGATGCTCTTGATTGTTTACCAAATTGACATGCTGCACATACCTTTTGCATTTCTGCAACTTTGAAATTTGGTAGTCCATGGAAAATCTCCTTTGACTGCATCAGTTTCAGCCTTTGCAAGTTTGCATGTCCAATCCCTTTGTGCCATATCTCTATATCTGCAATAACTCCTGCACCTTTTGCAAACATGGCTGCATTCATTTCAGGAATCTTCACATTTAAGGTGAACATCCTACCCACTTTGTCTCCTTTGGCAACCAATCCTCCATCCTGCTTGTACTCTTCTACATATAATCCATCAACATTGAACCTGACTTGTAATCCCTGGTCAACCATTTGTCCAACAGAAACGAGATTCTTTGTTATATTTGGAACATGCAGCACATCAGCGAGATGTTTTACCTTTCCATCCTCCATAGACAATGCTATGTTTCCTGTATGCTCAATAGGATGCGATGTATCATCACCTGTTTCAACATATCCAGGAACTGGCATTTTCTGCAAACTACTAAACCATTCTGCATGACTGGTCATGTGATTTGAAGCACTTGAATCAACATAATAGACATTATCATTCGATTTTGAAACACAAGCAGACATCGTATTCATCATGTGATGTTCAACCATAAACAACTTCTCAGAATCATCTGCACTTGTGGATGCATAGTTGTTTTGCTGCCTTCTGTTATTTTGATTCTTCAACCTGCAATCACGTTCAAAGTGTCTAGGTTTACCACAATTCCATTCCTTTACTGTCATTACCTAAATCATTTCTTTGGAAATTTCTGCGACCTCTTTGACTCCCCCTGCCTCGAAACTGTCCTCTTCCTCGTGCATGATTCTGTTGTTGATCTTGGTCTTGGTTATTGTTTCCTCTTCCAATTCCAAAACCTATACCTCTGCCTCTTCCTCTACCAGAGTAGAATACCTGATCAGAACTGGGCTTTCCTTGGGAGTTTGAATCCTCACCAAGATTCTTTTCTTCAATAATCAGCATAGATACCGAATCAACAAAATTTGAAATATTTTCCCTGGTCTGTATAGAAGTTCTGAACTGCTTATATGCAGCTCCTAAACCACGAAGGCACACTTCCACCTTATCATCATCATCTACATTCACGCTAATAGATGCAAGTGACTCACATATGCTTTTGATTTTTAGAGTATAGTCACTTATCGACATGCTCTTTTTCTCCAATGTATGCAGCTCGTTCTTGAGTTGCAATTTCCATGCCTTTGTATTGGTCTCGTACAAAGTGACCAAACTGTTCCAAGCCTCTTTTGGAGTCTTGGCATCCTGTATGTGTCCAATCATGCTATCCTGTATGCTAACAGATAGCCAATACATTACCTTTCGTGCTCCTTGATTCCATTCCTCATATGCTCTTAACTGTTCTGCAATCTGATTCCTTTCTGGTAACTGCAGAGCATTTTCATTCTCTCCTTCGATGTACTTCCAGTAGCCTTTTCTCATCAAGAAATTTGTCATTCTGAATCTCCAAGCATGGAAGTTGTTCTTGTCTAGCTTATTGCTCATAAACTGACTCACTCCATCTGCTTTTGCCATTTTTGCAACAATTCACAACACCGCAACACACGACAAGCAGCACTTCTGCTTGAACACTGTCGCACTATGACGTGACAGTTTGATCTCAGAAAAACACAATTTTCGTGTATCAACAGTACATGAAATCGCTTGAAATTCTGGATCTGGAATATATGAGTGTCGCCGAACACAAGGCAAGTTACAATTTTTGAAAGTGACCTGGTTTTTCTGTGGGCCCCACCTTGCGGGCTTGAAATGGAGGTCAAGATGGTCTTCTACCTTCACACCGATTTTGATAGCAAATGGAGGCCGTTTGTGAAATCGCGTTTTCTCCACGCCTTTTCGCATACTCTTCACCGTCGCCTTCTCCACGAGCTCTCTACAGCCACGCTGGCTCTGATACCATGTCACGAGGAAGGAGATAAGGAAGAGAGCTCACACACACTCTCTCACTCTCAAGGAGAAGCACACACACACTCTCTCACTCTCAAGGAGAAGCACATACACAAATTGAGACAAGGAAGAATGATCTTCTTCTTCTTCTTCTATTACATAAAAGGAATGTACAAGAATGACCTAAAAACAAGAATACAACAAGTGCAATATATAAAGACCAGTACATAAGGAAAAACCTAATGTCCGTGAATGAGTGAGCTGGCAAGAAACAAATGTGCCATCACTCTCGGTAGATAAATCTAATAAAGCTCAATGAAGTATCTCTGACATATACCGGCGTGACCACTATACATGTCAAAGAAACGAAAAAATGGTACGTGTCATCCTGGATCATCACATGTTGAGCTTGATATCTCAACACTTGTTAATTGGCTGTTGTGGTCCATGAGTGAGTATTGGAATTAGCTTTTCTGCCCACTTAGGACACACTTCCAAATTAAACAGGTAAGTGTCCAGTAATTCGTCGGGTACTCCGCTCGGTGGTTCTCCATGTGTTAACCTAGAAAGATGATTAGCTCTCACATGGGTGTTTCCCTTTTTCACAATTACTTCAAAATCAAACTCCATTAATAATAGAAACCATCTCACTAGTCTTCTCGTGTTACAAGGCTTATTGACTAAGTACAATAAGGCTTGATGATCTATGAAGAATTTGAACTTGTTGGCTAAAAGGTAGTGTCTGAATTTCTTAACCGTGTACACCATCTCTAATCCTTCTCTCTCTGTAGTTGTATAGTTTCTTTCGGCTTGATTGAGTTGTCTGCTTGCATAGGCAATAGGATGGTCCAATTTTCCTTCATCTGCTGGTTGAGCTAAGATGCATCCTATTGCGTACTTGGAAGCGTCCACATGAATATGAAAAGGCTTGTTCCAATTGGGTGTTTTCAAAATTGGAGCAGTGCTAAGTCGCTTTTTTCGAGCATCCATGTGAATTGAGTCAACAATCCATAGAAAGGTTTGGCAATTATAGCATACATGTGGATAAATCGACGATAATATCCACAATGACCCATAAATGCTTGCACTTCTTTTGCATTTTTTTGGTCTAGGAAGTTCCGTAGATATTTCGTTCCTAGATATGATGTGTCCTAGGATTTTTCCTTACCTTACCATAAAAATGCACTTCTCAGGATTTAGGCATACTCTATATTGTCGATCTTTATCAAATATTTTTCGCAATTCCAGAATATGTTCCTGCCTCCGATTTGAATATGTTCATAAGTCGTCTACATATACTTCCGTATTCTTCCTTAGGAATTCTTTGAAAACGTGACACATCAACCTTTGGAAAGTGGCAGGAGCGTTAGTGAGTCCAAAAGCATCAATCTGAAAGCATAGACCCCCCATTCCATCGCGAATGCGATCGTGTTGGTCCTCAGTAGCAATAGCTACTTGGTTGTATCCAAACAATCCATCGAAGAAGCTATAGGCTTCTTTGCCTGCAACTATTTCCAATAGGTGATCGGTGATGGGCAATGGGTAACTATCACAGATTGTGGCTGTGTTGACTTTCCTGGATACGTTGAAACATGAGATGATACACTGCATCCTATCGAGCATACAAGAAACATAGCATTGTCTATGGAGGACGGGAAGGTAAAACATCTTGTTGATGTGCTGCATGTTCCAAACATAACAAAGAATCTGGTTTGTGTTGGAAAAATGGTTGACCAGGGATTACAAGTCAAGTTCAATGTTGATGGGTTATATGTAGAAGAATACAAACATGGTGGACAATTAATTGCCAAAGGAAACAAAGTGGGTAGGATGTTCACCTTAAATGTGAAAGTTCCTGAAATGAATGCAACCATGTTTGCAAAAGGTGCAGGAGTTATTGCTGATATAGAGATCTTGCACAAACGAATTGGACATGCAAATCTACAAAGGCTCAAACTGATGAAGTCAAAGGAGATCGTTCATGGACTACCAAATTTCAAGGTTTCAGAGATGCAAAAGGTATGTGCAGCATGTCAATTTGGTAAAAAACCAAGATCATCATTTCCACATGACAAGCATGTTAGTGAAATGTGCTAGAAATAGTACATACAGATGTTTGGGGTCTTGCAAAGACCACATCTAGTTTTATGTTACTTTTATTGATGACCATACACGAAAAGTATGGGTATATTTCATGAAAGAGAAGAGCGAGGTGTTCACTCACTTCCCAAATTTTAAAGTTGTGGTGGAAAAGCAGACAGGGAAGTACATTCACACAGTAAGATATGATGGAGGAGGTGAATACATGTCAAATGAGTTCAGTAGTTTTCTAAAAAATCATGGAATTTAATGTCAGTTTTCATGTAGGTACACACCACAACAGAATGGCATTGCCGAATGCAAAAATAGACATATTGCAGAAATAGCAAGAGACTTGATGGCTGAGAAGAATATGCCTCATTGTTATTGGGCAGAAGCTATGCATACTGCTGTATACATCATGAACAGAACTCCGACTACTACTGTACATCAAGTTACACCTGAAGAGAAGTTTACAGGTAAAAAGCCAAACTTATCACATCTGAAAGTTTTTGGCTGTATTGCATATGTACATGTCCCAGATGAATTGAGGACGAAGCTTGATCCAAAAGTAGAAAAGTGTGTCTTCATTGGATACTCCCTTGAGCAAAAGGGATATAAATGTTATAACCCACTCACACGACAGGTAAAGGTGAGCAAAGATGTGGTATTTGATGAAATGTCAAGCTTCTATGCAGATGCCAAAGAAGGACTGAGTCTTGAACCAAATGACAAAGAAAATGCTGAAAAATCAAGTGCAGAATCTCAGGTTTTGAGTGGACCGGATGCATCACCAAGAAATACTTCCAACTCAAATCCATGGAGTGGAAGATTACATGGAAATTTCAATCTAGCAAATTCATCAAATACATCCAAGAAAGGTAAAGAAAAGCTTTCGGCTGGTCATAAAACATGTGTTGTTTTTGAAGACGTTGATGGAGATTCATGCGGTTCACAAAAGAGTCTTGATGAGGAACTTGGATTGCCCTCTATGAAGACTCCAAGAGTAAGAACGGCACATGCAGACGCTATAAGGAGAAGTGACCCAGGACCAAGAAGATCTGGGAGGATGCGGAATTCAGTGCAATGATTGACATATGATAGTTACATGGCTCGTCATTATGCCTACATGACAAAGGTAATACAAGATGTTGAACCTTCTTGCTTTGAAGATGCAATTGGAATTGCAGATTGGGAAAAAGCTATGGATGAGGAGATGGCTGCACTTTATGGAAATGATACATGGAAGTTGGTTCCATTGCCACAAGGAAAGAAACCGATAGGCTATAAATGGGTTTACAAGGTAAAACATAATGTTGATGGTACCATAAGCAGGTATAAAGCATGATTGGTAGCTAAAGGATATGCACAGGCATATGGCATTGATTATGAGAAAACCTGTAGCTAAAATGTCTACTATCAGGACACTTGTTGCATTAGCTACAACAAAAGGATGGAGTTTGCATCAGATGGATGTGAAGAATGCTTTTCTACATGGTGAGTTACAAGAAGAAGTATATATGGACCAACCATAAGTATATGAAGATTCAAAGCATCCAGAATATGTTTGCAAGTTGCAAAACTCTTTGTATGGGCTGAAGCAGGCTCCGCGTGCATGGCATGCAAGGATTGCTGATTACTTAACCAGTATTGGGTGTGATGTAGATCATTCACTATATGCAAGGAAGGGTGATGATGGCATCACGATTGTGGCCATTTATGTTGATGACTTGATTGTAGGTGGCGATAAGGAAGAAAGCATCAAAGAGGTAAAACAACTTCTTATGCAGGAATTTGACATGAAAGATCTTGGTGTGCTACGCTATTTCTTGGGCATTGAGTTTATACATTTAGAAACAGGTATATGGATGTCGCAAAGGCAATATTCCTTGAATATGCTGCAAACATATGGTATGTCACGTTGTAAGCCAATTTCTATGCCATTAGATCAGAATTTGAAGTTGT
This sequence comes from Ceratopteris richardii, assembly GCA_020310875.1. NCBI lineage: Eukaryota > Viridiplantae > Streptophyta > Polypodiopsida > Polypodiales > Pteridaceae > Ceratopteris > Ceratopteris richardii. The sequence goes on from CM035428.1 coordinate 21,660,410, forward strand.
ATACTACATCAGGTGAAGCATTGGACAATGCTACTATGTACAGTAAAATTATGGGAAGTCTTATATATCTTACAATTACAAGGCCTGATTTAAGCTATATTGTTGGACTTGAAAGTCAGTTTATGCAAGTTCCCAGGAAGCCACATTTGGATGCTCTGAGGCACACTCTACGTTATGTGAGTGCTACTTTGGATTATGCATTGTTTTATGAAGTTGGTGTAGATCTGTAGGTTCATGGATACACCGATGCAGATTGGGCTGGTAGTACTCCACATAGAAGATCTACTAGTGGCTTTCTTTTCTCACTTGGAGGTGCAACTATTACATGGAGCAGTAAGAAGTAACCCACTATTGCTTTGTCAAGTACAGAGGCTGAGTATAGAGGTGCTACAATGGCAGCATGTGAGGCATCATGGCTGGAGACAGATTTAGGTGTGGAAGTGCAAAAGCCTATCACTATCTATCATGATAATCTTAGCATCATGTAGTTAGCACGGAACCCTATTTTCCATGCTAGAACAAAGCATATCGAGGTACATTATCACTTCATCAGAGAGAAGGTATTAGCAGGTGATATTGATCTTATTTATGTGAGAACAGATGAGCATGTTGCTGATATTTTCACCAAAGCACTTGGAGCTGAGAAGTTGAAGAAGTTTCGGGAGATGATTGGATTATAGGATATGGCGTTGAGCTTGAGGGGGAGTATTGAGAAATCAAGCTCAACATGCGATGATCTAGGATGACACATACTAGTTTTTCATTTCTCTGACATGTTATAATGGTCACACCGGTATATTTCAGGGATACTTCATTGAGCTTTATTAGATTTATCTGCCAAGAATGATGGCATGAGAGTGTGTGTGTGAGCTCTCTTCCTTATCTCCTTCCTCATGACACTAATATCATTTCATAATTATTTGCCTTTCCAAATTGACATATAGCTAATATCGACTCCATAGGTGGTTAATCTAATTTTTTCCAATATCCCTAGAGGTTTCTTGACATGACCATCTGCTAATTGGAGCTTCATCCATGTTGGTCATAGGGTTGGCTTTCCCCACTTCACCCAAATCTCTTTGGTGGCAATACCTACTCCTTCTCCTGTGTCTAGTATGGCCTTGGTCATGTATCCATTGTACGTGATAGGTAAACATGTGTTGCCCTCATCTCCTTTGCTAAATTCTCCAACCTTATCTAGGGGGATTTGTACGGTCGAAGGGTTTTCATTTTCCTTGCTTTCCTCTTTGTTCTTCTCCTACTCTAGCTTCAATTGTCCCGCCAATTGTTTCCATAATTGTGGCTTGACATGAAGTAATTCTTCCATAGTCAAATGACATTGTACTTTGGTTTTTTTGAGTTCTGTTAGATTGTGTGACTTCTTATCTGAGGTTCCCTTTTCTTTTCCTCGTACTGTGGGAGCACAGAAAATCAAGGATTCCTTCTCATATTCTCCCATGTAGTTTGGTAGGGTAGAAATGCTCTGGGCTTCCTCCCTGTTTTGGTCTAGCCTAGAAACTTCTTCTTATATTTCTTCCATGTTTGGCATCGGTTGATAGTCTTCCACATCTAATTCTTCAAAGGCGGTTTTGCAACTCCACTCTTTTTCCATTGATCTTCTCGAATTTTTTACACAACTCTTTGGCCACTCAGCCTCTAAATCAAGGACTATGGACATGGACTTGTCCTGTGTATTTTGTAATTTTTCCTTTTCATCCCCCTCTTTTGGTTTTTGGTCCTTGGTTTTAATACAATCATTATATTGATCCCCATATATTCTCGTCTCGAGGAGGGCTGGAATAGTCTTCTCTAGGGTGGCTTAGCTACCTCTATGAGTTTTCTACATATTGCTAGCCTCTCCTTTTCTAACTCCCCTTGTGGATAAAGCTTTTCATGCTGCTCTACACTTGGTCCAATCTCGATTCTAGCTTGGTAAGCTTTCAACCACATGTCTAAATCCTCTAGTTTTGGGTCTGCTAGAACTGATCCTGGCTTGCATGATTTTAGTGTCTACGGACCAATAGGAGTTTCCTCCTGAATTTCAGGTTCTTTAGGTTTCTTATTACCTTGTGTGTTCTTCTTGTCTTCCTTACGTTTATTTTTTGTCCATTTTTCCTTGAGTTTTTCCCTCCTATCCTTCCACTTTTGGCTTTCGTCATTTGGGTATTCTCACGTGGGTCTTATGAATCTTCCACTACTTGTATCCTAGGTTTTAGGGTTTTACTCTTTTCTAGCTCGGAGTCTACTCGTTTTCTTTCTTGTCCTTTCGTTTGTGCTCGTGTGATGGCCTTCAATGGTACTGTGTATTCCTTGTCACTTCCTGAAGATTCAATTACTTCGATCACATTAATAGGTGCAATATCATGAGTCTTACTAGGATTCGTGGGGTAGTCTCCAAAGAGATGTTCCTTTCCACAGTCATTGCAATACCCTTCCCACATCCTAGGGGGTGGTGGGTTGTATGGCCGAGTGCATTCTCTGATAGAGTGATCTCCTCCACATCTATAGCATGGTCCTTTTGGCATGGGCAGTCTAATGGGTGGTCTCATGGGTGCTGGTGCCTTGGGTGCAGTGTACATTAGTGTTGCCAGTTCGGGTCCATAGACATTATGATATTCCTCATATCCATAGTATTATGGGTCATAAGCTTGCTTGTACTCCATCATGCTGGTGTCATAGGGATAGTAATCTTCTTGGGTCTGCTCATATCCTGGGTTCGTTGATTCTGTACTGGTTAATGGTGATGCTGGCACTATGGCTCTCTCCAAGTTTTCCTCTGGTTGAGCATATTTCACTGGTACTAAATTTGGTGGAAATGGCGGTTGCTGTCCTAACACTGGCTGAGGTTATGCATGTTGCCCTTGCTCATATGGCCTAGGTGCTCCTTGTGGTCGTGGATAGGGATTATATCTGGGAATCTCCCTTCTTGGATCTCTAGATGGGTATCCATATGGCCTATACTGAGGTTGGTTTAAAGGTCATGTCTGTTATTGAATGGACAATTATCACTGGTATGATTGGTGTATTTTTGTTCTATGTGGCAATACAGAGCGGTTCCTTGATGTGGCTGCCTGTTGTAAGGGTAAGCTTGAGGCAAGCATGTTCCTCCTCTTACGCACATGTGGGTGGGATGGTCTCCTCCACATAAGTTGCATCTTTGTAACATTGGTATTCTCATCGTTGGGTGCTGGTAGTTCCACGATCCATGAACTCCTAACTTCTTGGCTACCAGTTCCACTAGCTCCTCCACATGACTAGAGTTGAATGTCACTGTACTTCTAGTGTCTTCTGATTTTGTAGGACAGGGTGTACTCTTGAGGTCATCTTCTAGGTTATCCTCTAGATCAATACACTCTTGAAGGCATTCACTCAACGTCTACGGCCTCTTCACATAAACTAAAGTTCTTAGAGTCTTGTTTGTGAGCCCGTCCAAGAATAAAGATATCATTTTTTGTTGTGTGGGTCTTTCAGCTACTGGGCATCTATCGACATATTGATTGAATCTTCGGGTAGCTGTTTTCACAGTTTCATTGGGGTTTTGTTTGAAGCTATGGATTAAAGATGAAGAGTTATGTTTAATCCCTCTTTAGTGAATTCCCCTATGAATTCCTGAAAGAATTGCTTAATATCTCCAAACTGATGGGGATGTAATGGCTGGAACCAAGTCAAAGCTGTTCATGTGAGAGTAAGTCCAAAGGACTCATACTGCACAAAGAAATCATCCACTTGTTCAGCCCGTAGAACTTGTTTGAATTCAGCTATGTGATCGTAAGGTTCTCCCATCCCATCATAATGATTTCTCATACACTTAGCCACTTGGAACAGTCTTAATCTTCTTATAGGTTCGGGTGGTCTAGGCATTACTAGAATTGCTGGTCTCATTGGAGGCATTCTAGGCTGCACTCCTAGTGGTGGTCTTGGCCTCATTGGTGGCCGATGTTGGTTGCCTAGTCCAGGGTAAGTTTGATTGTGTGATTGTAGTCTTGGCTTCGTGAATTGCACACGAGTGCGGTTGGGAATACTCCGATGGCTTGTCTGTCCCGACATTGTATGTTCTGACTCTTGTTGTGTCCCAAAGGGATTTTGGGAGATGGTTGCCTGCTCTCGTTGAGGAAACACCTGCAACCCCATATATTTCAATTGAGCCCTATCAATGGTGTCAACCAGCCAATACCTTCTTTGCTTCTTGTCTAGGTATGTGATTCTACATTCATCTTTAGAAAGTCACTGGGCTTTCTTCTTGTCTAGGTGTGGAAGAGTCAGTCTGTAACAATAAGTGTGATCCATGGATCAAGTAGACCTCCAGTAAGTAATCATCTTGAGGTATCAAATCCCCTCTCAAGACTCGAGTCACTAGTGATTTGCCTCTAGGAGTGGTTACCAACTCTTCAGGTCTGGTCTTCCTGAGTTTCCTTGTCCTTCTAATCCTCCTCTCTCATTGATTCGATCTGGGTGTTCTGTTATCACGTAGATGTGACCTAACTTGTCCATGTACACTCCTCCTTCATACTTGACGGCCGGTCTGGGCACTATTGTAGAATCAGTGGAAGTTACCATCCTAGCTACTGATCTATTTAAACCATCCAGGTAGATGGGAATCTCTTGAGAATTAGTGGACACATATTGCAGAGAGGTACGCTATTCCTCCTCTACTATGGACATGTAGTTTCTCCTGGGGATAGAACCTTGCATGTCTTCTAAAGCCATTGGAATCTCTTCCTCTGAGTCACTAGAGGTGTCAGAATAGATAGAGCGATGACCTGCCTGAGTTGCACTTCCTACCGATGAAATAACACTCCTCCGACTACTTAGCACCCATCCTGATCCCAAGTTCATTCACTCTCTTGGGCTATCTTGGTTCCTCAGTATCCCCTAATTGGCTCCTCAATTTATCTCTAATATTGTCCTCAAATAGCTTGAATTATCATAAGTGATACCACACTGGAAATACTACACTAGGTGATACCACTCTGGCGATACTGCACTAGGTGATATCAGTCTTACCACGATACGATACCAAAGCTTGAGACAATACAGTACCAGAATTTAATGTGATACGATACCTCTGCAGGTGATGATACGATACTTAAGATAGGCGGCGATACGATACCAAAATCCTCGCGATACGATACTACTCTCTGCACGATACGATACCAGTGTACTGCACGATATGATATTAGATGGCTAGGCAATACGGTACCAGTACAAGTGACGATACGATACCGGAACCTTGCATGATAGGATACTAGAGTTTTGCACGATATGATACAGGAATTTCTCACGATACGATATCAGATACGCGATATGATACCAGTATTGTGTGCGATATGATACCGCTTGGTCAATGATACGATACCGTGATCAGGATGATACGATACCAAGTGGACTGCGATATGATACCACTGGCAGATCAGGATCGCAATACCAACTTGATGATACGATACCAAAAATGGTATCATGATACCTCAAGTGGTATGCAACGATACGATACTCGACGAGTATCGCGATACTAGGGAATTTTGGTATCGCGATACCAAAACTCAACCGACCGTGATACTACAGCCAAAATCGCTCAAATCACAAAAAGTTTTGTACCAAAGTGTTTAACTCTCACTCCTCTTCACTCTTGACCCCGTGTCTCACTCAAAGAATCTTTCAAAACTCTCTATCCCACCCCGCAATATTGGAAACATCTTTAATCACGTGTAAATGTGTTTCTAAAGAGGTTTGGATATTGAAATCTTGTTGTAGCATACCTTTAGGGATATCTTGCTTAAGATTTGAGCTCACAAGGTAGCTTTTTTGCTTGTATAGCATGATACTACTCAGGCAATATTGGTCGCTCTCTGCACACGATACCAGTTCCAGAGCAAGTGCCAAATGAACTATTTTTTTTTGTTTTTATAGTTTGTGATGCCTGAAGCCTATTCTACACTACCTTGGTAATTTTTTTTGGGATTTTTCTTGGTGATTTCAACTTACTCCTACTCCACTTCCCTCCTTGACCTAACCCTAACTCTTCCTTCTCTCCTTCACTCCTAACCCTAAACCTAAAAACTCATTACACACACCTCAGGGATGTGAAGTAACAAGTGTTGAAGTGTCTGACTACTTGCCACTGAACGAATTCACTCCTACAAGTACGATTCCTTCACTCCAGAGCTATAACCATCACGAAGGCACCTTGGTTGAGTTTGTTCCCCGTCAACGATGCCAAAAACATGTGTACCTAAGTCAGGAGGTCTTATGGACTTGTGTCAAAGAGACTAAATCTCATTTGCCCCACAAGTGCATATAGTGGTGGATTGACACACGCTTAATTATCAATCCGAAGAACCACATGTACCAAGTGTATGAGGACGTGTGCACACATGATGGTAAGTGAAGTGGTTCAGCTAAAATTCATGAGAAAGGACTAACCTACCTCTCCAACCCACTCAATCTCTAAAAATTTTTGCCGCAATACCACTTAGAGTAGTAAATACAAATTCGAATGTTTCTCCCAGCTCAGAACTCCCAATATGGGCAATAAGAGGTTTCTTTCAAAGCTCTTGATGAGATGCATCTATTGGTGGTATTTTCACTTGAATCTGACGATTGCTCTTCTAGTTATGGCCAAAAAAGTGAATGGCGGGAAACACCTACACTCACTCCACAACTCGTATTGGTTCACACACACACTATAGTCATTCAAAAGTGATGGGGAGGGATAGACAACAGTCGTACACACTCATTCCAAGTTTCTCACACACACAAATAATCATATAGAAGATGAAAATGAGCAGGAAAGAAGCAAATTCGAATTTTTGTTCTCCTTCTTCACAATGGCAAAGACAAAGAGTCACAAAGTGACTTATATACATGTGCCCTAAAAATGGTCCTTTCACACATGAGACCGGCACTTTATTGATTCATATCTAATTTCCTACTATTTTACAAGAAGTATATTACAATAATTTGGGGTTTATGCATCTAGAGGACTCCTCTAGTGTATTTACATAGCTTCGAGGGAATTTTCTAGAATTTTGAAGAAGAAATTTATGCCCATTAATTTGAAAGTTTTGGGGCTCCTCTTTTTTTCCTCTTTTCTCTACAAGAGCCCCCTTGCTTGATTACCTCATTTTCTCATTATTTTGATCCTCTCTATCTAGAGGTGTAGTTAGGGTTTTCCAAATCTGATTGTACTAGATTACAGCGCATCGTTTGCCCTCTCAATTTAATAATTTTCATTGATTTCAAGCTTTATTTGGTTTCAAATATAGTGCCCTAAATATTTCCAAAGTTTTAAGTTCTTTGACTAAGTGAGGTGTGAGAAATTGCCAACTTTGTGAAGGTATATCTTTGCACATAGGCAGAGAGTATTGCAAATAAGTAGCGTGTTTTAAAGATGATGGTTCTCCGAAATCGAATATCCATTTGGGATGATTTAAAGCTTTTTTGTTTAGCTGGTATAGTCTGCTATAAGTTTAAAAAGTTCCATTTTAAGGCTCTCTATGGGTGTAGAGAGAAGTTTAGAATAGTGAGCATATATCACTACTTGTGGACCTATTGGAGGGCAATCATCTTCCATTGTTGCATTGGGGTGTTAGAATCTTCTCCCACGAGTGGTATGAGAGCCATTTTCGAGGCTTGGAGACATCAAAGGGCATCATATTGAAGACTTGAAGGAATCAACACAATTTGTGGAAGCATAAGGAGGGTTTAGACATCAAAAGGGAGCTACATGGATCGAGGTTTCAACTAGTCAAAGATTAGCAAGGGAGAAGCTATCAAAAGGTAATATCCATGCCTTATAAAGCATACAAAAACTTAAAGAGGAGCTATAGAAGCATCGTAGAGCTCAATATCACTGATTATAATGCATAAATAGAGAAGTTAGAGAAAGGAAATATTTAACCATGGAAATTTAGAGTTAGCAACTACCTCATGGGCAAACGATTGGGGGATTAGTGAGCGGCACAAAGCCAATGCCTCATGTACAAGATCCACCACTTCAAGGGCAAGTCAAGGAACTTAATGAATGGGTAGAAAGGGATAGGAGAGTCATATTCATTCTTTCCCAACATATAAGCAATAGCATGATAAGGCATATACAAGACTTGGGTACATCCAAGAAGGTTTGGGACAACTTGGAGAGATTGTACTCTTCATCAACCAAGGCAAGGAAGATTAAGCTCAAGAATGAGCAAAATAATCTTAGGAACGCATCAAGTACTAACATGAATGAGTAAATTTTGAAGGTTAACGAGCTTGTAGATACCGTAGGCTCAATTTGGAGATCAATCGAAGATGATGATCCTGTCATGCACACTCTCAATGGATTGAGAGAGGATGAAAGATGGAAATTCACCATATCAATTTTATGTGAGGGACTTCCTACCAGAATTTGATAAATTAGTCACATTGATGGTGACCGAGGAGATGAACCAAGGAGGTTCACAATCAAAGGGCAACCAAGCCCAAGTTTTCTATGCAGGTAGAGGCAAAGGAAAAAGACGTGGAAAAAACTCAAAAGGTAGAGGGAGAGCAAGGTCAAACACAAGCTCAAGCAACCAAGAAGTCTCGAACCAAAGCTATAGATCATGAGAAAGAGGAAGGAGTAAAGGAAGAGGATGAAGATCACATGGAAGAGAATTAGCATCCAATGGAGAATGCTATAGTTGTGGAAAACCGGACCATTATGCAAGAGATTGTTGGTCGAAAGGAGGAGGCAATTAAGGATACTAAAGGAACCAAGGTAATTATGTGAGTACTTCAGCAAATTCAAAAAGTGAGAACTTTGTTATGATGTATGGGTCAAGTGAAAGAGTGAATCTAGATTTTACATGGTACATTGATAGTGGTTGTAGCAACCGTATGAGTTGCAATAAAGATGTTTTATTTAATATACACTCACCCATCAATCAAGGACATATAGATGCAGCGGATGACACTGAGCACAATATTACACATGTGGGAGATGTTGCATTGAATGGATCTCAGAGCTCCAAGGTGTTGAAGGATGTGTTGCATGTGCCAACCATCACAAAGAACTTGGTTGCGATAAGTCAAATGGTTGAGAGAGGTTCAATGATCAAGGATGTTTTGTTGAAGACCCCATGCACGTACGACTACAAGCTCATAGCAAAAGGAAAGAATCAAGGATAACTCTTCACCATGGAGGTAAAGGCATCATCCCCTCAAACTGTCTACTTGTCAATTGGAAATAAGCAGATTCTAGAAATTGACTTATGGCATAAAAGAATTGGGCACATAAACTTACAAGGGATGAAGGACATGCAAAGGAAGCACTTGTTGAGTTCTCTACCTGATCTTACATCTCAGAATATGCAACAATTGTGCCATGCTTGTCAATTAGGGAAACAAAGCAGATTGCCAATCAAGAAGGGAGCACGTGTGAGCAATGAAGTGTTGAATCTCATACACACAAATGTATGCCGACCTACAAGAGAGCCATCCATAGGAGGTAATAGATATTTTGTCACATTATTGAGACACAAGTTAGACTCAAAGGTAGATGGATATATATTTATTGGATATTCTTCAAAGAAAAAGGGTTTTAGATGCTATAAACCTTGCAAAAAAAGACCTTAAGGTATCTAGGGATGTAATATTTGATGAGTCGCTACCTTGGTATAGTAGCAAAGATGTGTTACAGATTGACGATCCATATGAAGCCAAGAAGAAGTTCAAAGAGCAACAACGAAGAATGGCTCGATAAGTGGTCCAAACACTTCAAGCACACCATCAGAGGAGAGTACTACATTAGGTTGGCATGGAAGGGCAAGGAATGAAGCTCATTCAAGTAGAGGAAGTAGCGAAGGAAATGAAAAGGCAAATGATGAAGACGATCGATGGGTAGAGATGGAATCTACAACTGATGAAGATATGGAAAAAATAGAAACTCTAGGTTTTAAAGCATCTAAACCAAGGAGCAGGAGATTCCTACCACCTAATGGTGAGGTAAGGGCATCCAATAGGGTTGAATACCCTCTTCAAAGGTTAAATTATGGTTCATTCATTGCAAAACACTATGCCTACATGAGTCAAGTTATGGCTTGTGAAGAACCTAACTTTTTTGGAGAAGCAAATAAGCATAGGGAATGGACTGAAGTCATGGAGGAGGAATTCAAGGCACTTGAATAAAGTCATACTTGGTCATTGGTGCCAAGAACAAAGGACATGAAAGTCACTGGCAACAAATGGGTGTACAAGGTAAAGATGCATGCAGATGGGAGAATCTCTATGTATAAAGCAAGGTTGGTTGGAAAAGGTTTTGCTTAAACCTATGGCATAGACTTTGAGGAAACATTTATTCCACTAGCTAAGATGTCCACCACAAGAAGTTTGATTGAAATTTCAGCCTCAAAAGGTTGGAAGATGTACTAGTTGGATCTGAAGAATGCTTCTCTAAATGGAGAGCTTGAAGAGGAAGTCTTCATGGAGTAGCCTCAAAGCTTTGAAGATGAGAGGTTTCCACAGAATGTATGCAGGCTTAAGAAGGCTCTTTATGGACTCAAGCAAGCCCCGAGGGCTTGGGACCAAAAACTTGTGGTCTACTTGGTAAAATGTGGATACAGTTAGAGTCATGCAGACCCATCACTATTTGTGAAGAAGGAAGGTAGCAAGATTGTTTTCATTTGTATATATGTTGATGATTTGATCATTATAGGAGATGATAAAGCCAACATCAAGTACATAGAGAGGAAGCTTGGATGTGAGTTTAAAATCTCTGAGGCTTTCAATGTACTTCCTTGGGATTGAAGTACTATATAAAGAGGAAGGTATATACTTGATGCAAAGGAAATACATTCTAGATCTTTTGAAGAAGTTTGAGTTGTGTGATTGCAAGCCCATTTCAAATCCATTAGAAGTAAATGTTAAACTAAGTGCTCATGAAGGAGAAGAACCGAAGGATGTGACCATGTATAGGTCAATAATTGGTTCTCTCTTGTACGCTACTATGATGAGACCAAATATTGCACATGTAATTGGAGTGTTATCTCAATTTTTGTAGGCACCAAGAGTAGCTCATATTGTTGCATCCAAAAGGGTACTTAAGTACCTCAAAGGATCAGTGAATGAAGGTCTATATTATCCATTTGATGATGGATTAAAGGAGCACTAGTGGATATGTTATCATGCTAGGGAAGAAGAACATCTCATGGATGTCAAAGAAACAACCAATAGTGGCTTTCTCATTGATTGATGCTGAGTATAGAGGCTTAGCACAAGTCTCATGTGAGCTTATGTAGCTCAAGAAGTTGTTTGTTGATCTTTATTTGCAGGTTAAACAAGTACCTATCATTTGTGACAACATAAGTAGCATACGCTTGGCTCAAAATCCGATGTTCCATGCAGGGCTGAAGCATATAGAAGTGCTCTACCACTTTATTAGAGAGAAGATCATGTCAAATGATATCAAGGTGGAGCATGTTGTTGGAGCAAGTCTATGACAAGCCTAAGTATTGGCTTGAGTCCCACAAAGTCATAGAAAAAGCCTTAAAATGAAGACTATGTAAAGTTCACTTGTGAACTACCTCTTGTAACTTTTGAAGAGTTTACTTAATGTAAAAGTAAGAGAATCTTAAGTGGTTGAGTCCACTTGATCAAGAATGGAAAGAGGAGCCACGAATTCGTGATTTGTGGTAGGTAGAGAATCAAATCAATCATTGATTGATTGGAGAGTGATTGAGGGAAGTTAGCCTCCCAAACTCAACTATAAATAGATGGCAGTTTTAGTCGTGGTTAGAGAGACCTATGTGAAGACCTCAAAGAGCTGAGCTTTATGCCATATCAAGGTGTGATTACAAGGCACACATATGTATCAGTAAGTCATTGTATTGTACAAGCAATATACTTTCATTTTCATGATTATTTGAGTTCATCTTTCCATGTTCTTGTGATGTGTACTACTCACTGCCATTACTTCAGTTTTTCTCAGTCAGCTTGCAGAGATTGTTTCTCTGCACTTGGTTCATCATTTTCAGTGATTTAACTTGGTAAAGTTAGCTCTATAAGGATACTATATGCTCACAAATTTTCATGTCATTTGGATGTTGGAATCTTCAGTTATGTTCATTTGAAGTCAACAGGGTATGTTCATCTTCACTTCTCTGTCAGGTACCCGACTTTTTCAGTCATCTTGTCAGAGTCATTTCTCCGTGTTTACTCATCCAAATTCAGTGATTTTAAGCTTGTTGGATTCAGCTTACTGTCTAGTATAAGCATACAAATTTTCATGATCATTGGATTCTCACATCTTGAGTTATGTTAATTTTTCTACTCACTGGTCTATTTCTGTAGCAGCCCGTGAAAATCGGGATGATGTCATCACTTGTTAAAAGTCATTCTCAGTGTGTGGTTTGTTATTTTTTATGAGATTACTCTCTAAAGTTAGCTCTTTAAGCTACCTAGCCTTCCCCAAGAGGAATTAATCTAATTGCTGCTGTGCGCAGAGAATTATGTAAAACACTGGACAGGTGTATTAACCAAGAATAGCAAGTTTTCACCTCTGAGCTAACTCCAACTTATCTGTTTTGATCTATCTTTTTGAGAGTGATCTTCCAAGGTACATAGGGTGTCTAATACATCCATTGGCAAGCTAAAAGGGCCCACCATCTACTCCTGGAGTTCATTTGGCTAGTGTAGAGCAAAGATTTTGCAACACCTCTTCATCTTCAACACATACCTATCCATCTCTTCACAGTGGTATCAGAGCAAGGTTGGACAACATGGCAGATGGATTTCCTTCATCAATTGACAAATTGGACAGAGGTAACTACTCAGCTTGGTCATTAAGGATGGAAGCTTATCTCCAAGGTAGAAGTTTATATGGTTATGTGGCTGGAGATGAAGTTATGCCAAGTTTCAGGAACAAAAGTCAACCAACACAAGAAGAGCAAGAAAGATTGAGCACATGGTGCTCCAAGGATGCACTTGCAAGGTCTTATCTCCTCAACTCTATCTCAGATTTTTTGTTGCCTCACATTAGAAGTTGTAAGACATCTCAGGAAGTGTGGGATGCACTTGAAGCTTTCTTTTCTTCAAGTACCAAAGCTAGGAAGCATCAACTATGGCTGGAGTTCACAACTCTCAAGAAGGCTCCCAAACAAAATGTGACTGATTTTGTCACAAAGCTCAAGGACATAGCATATCAGTTGGGAAGCATTGGAGAGGTAATAGATGAAGAGCAAATTGTAAGGGAGGTCATCAATGGCTTGAAGGCAGATGACAAGTGGGAAGCATTCACCACAGCTATGGATTTGTACATGGACATGCATGTACCTGATTTCAACACACTCATTGGACAATTACTTACTCAAGAGGCAAAGCTTATCAAAAATGGAGAAAGCTCTAAAGGTAATCAATCTTCAGCTTTATACACGGATAAAAGCAAGTCTAAAGATAACAAAGGAAAGGCAAAGAAAGTGGATGATGAAGCAGGTACATATCAAGCTAACTATGCAGGTAGAGGAAGACATGGCAGAGGTAGAGGAAGAGGAGGTAGACAAGGCAGGGGGAGATCCCAAGACTCCAACTCATGTTCTATTTGTGGATTAACTAATCATACAACTGAAAATTGCTTTAGGAATTCCAGGAATCAAAGAGGCAGAGGATACAATAGAGGAAGTTATGGCTACTCAAGAGGAAGGTTCAACAACTACCATGGCAACTACAACAACTACAATCATTCAAACTATCAAGGAGGCTACAAAGGAAGGAGAGACTACAATAACTACACAGAAGACTCAAACAAAGAGGATTCATTATTGATCATGAACATGGCTATGCCACAAGGTAAATCTGATAAGCATGTTTTCTACATAGATTCAGGTTGTTCAAATCATGTGGCAGGAAATGTGGCACTCCTATCAGATTTAGAAGATCCAAGGAATAAGCATGAGGTACAAACAGGAGATGATACAAAACATCCTGTGGAGAAAATAGGCAATGTCAAAGCACCTGATGGAAACATCAACCTACTCAGTAAGGTACTCTATGTCCCTACCATAACAAAGAATTTGATAAGTGTTGGGCAGATAGTAGAGAAAGGGTTGCAAGTCAGGTTCACAAAAGCAGGAGCATTTGTTGAAGATCCAAGTCAAGGATTCAGAAGAATTGCAAAAGGTGAAAAGACAGGTAGATTGTTCACATTTGAATTACAGGACACTAGAAACATTGCTCTCTTTAATTATGGTAGTCAGACACTCACAGAATTGGAAGTATGGCACAAAAGGTTAGCACATATTGGTGAAAGGTCATTAAAGCAAATCTGCAGGGACCAAAGTGTACTTGGACTTCCTAATTTGTCAAAACAACATATGATTTATAAGTGCAGTGCATGTCAATTTGGAAAGTCTCACAGGTTACCATTCATGAAGAAAGGTTATATGCATGGAGATCTCTTGGAGTTGGTTCATACAGATGTATGGGGACCAAGCAAGGAAGCTTCAATATCAGGATCAAGGTATTATGTTTCCTTTATTGATGATTGCAGCAGATGGACTATCCTATTCTTTATGAAACACAAAGATGAAGTTTTTTCATGTTTCAAAAGATATTTGGCTCTTGTGGAGAATCAAACAGGTAAATCACTAAAAAGGCTAAGGTCAGATGGAGGGGGAGAATATTTCTCCCATGAGTTTGATTCTTTTCTTCAAGAAAGAGGAATCAAAAGAGAGGTAACTACAAGGTACACTCCTGAGCAAAATGGAGTGGCAGAAAGGAGGAATAGGACAATTGTTGAAGCTGCAAGGTCTATGTTAAATGAAAAGCATTTACCTAATTACTTATGGGCTGAGGCTGTATCTACAGCCACTTACTTGATTAACAGGTTGCCTTCAAAATCCCTTGATGGGATGACTCCATATGAGGCTTGGAATGGAAGAAGACCAAGTTTAGATCATTGTAAAATTTTTGGATGTATTGCTTTTGCTCATGTTCCTTCACAGGTTAGAGGCAAGATGGATCCAAAAGCAGAAAGGTGTGTATTTATTGGATATGACAACAATCAAAAGGGCTACAGGTTATACAACCCTACCAACAAAGGATTCTTGGTAAGCAGAGATGTAGTTTTTGATGAGAACAATTCATGGTATGAAGATTCATGCAGGAAGGTCAATTTACCATATGATCTTGAAGAAGATTTTCCAAAGCTTGGTAGAGAACAATCAAAGATTGAAGAACAAGACACCTCAGAGGATGATGAAGAATGTCAGATGGAAAAGATCAAAGCATGGAAGTCTAAAGGTAAAGCAAAATTGCAGGAACTTGGACATGAGGCAGAATCATCAAATCATGGCCTAAGAAGATCTATGAGGGAAAAGAAAAAACCAGAAAGGTATGGGTTTGACACCTCATTAGTAACTAAACATTCTATCTACATAGCATAGGACATAAACCAAGAGGAGCCATCATCATTTGAAGAGGCCAAAGCAAAAACAGAATGGAAGCATGCAATGAAGGAAGAGATTGAAGCACTTGAGAAAAACAACACTTGGGATTTGGTGCCCAAGACTTCATCCATGAAGGTAATAGGCTCAAGATGGGTCTATAAACTCAAGAAAAATTCTGATGGTTCAATTAACAGGTATAAGGCAAGGCTTGTGGCAAAAGGCTTTGCACAAACTCAGGGAATTGATTATGAGGAGACTTTCTCTCCTGTGGCAAAGATGCCTACTATTAGGGTTTTGCTTAGTATTGCCTCTTCCAAGAATTGGAAGATACTTCAACTAGATGTGAAGAATGCATTCTTGAATGGTTGGATAACAGAAGAGGTATATATGGCACAACCACCTGGTTTTGAGAATCAAGTTTATCCTGATTATGTGTGTAAACTTAACAAAGCATTGTATGGTCTCAAGCAAGCTCCAAGAGCTTGGAATTTCAGGCTTGTTTCATTCTTGCAGGACAAAGGCTTTCAACCAAGCAAAGCAGATCCTTCACTCTTTATTAAAAAGAGTAATTCCGAGGTCATCTACCTATGTGTATATGTAGATGATATTATATTGACAGGAAATGATGCAGATGGTATGAAGAAGATCAAAGATCAGATGAGAGAAGAGTTCAAGATAAGTGATTTGGGTTCACTTACCTACTTCCTAGGTTTGGAAGTTGTCTACAAAGATCATGGTTTGTTTGTCACTCAAAGAAAGTACATTAAGGACATGTTGGCAAAATTCAAGATGCAAGATTGTAAGATTGCAGGTACTCCAATGGAGGTTAATCACAAATTGAGCTCACATGAAGGTGAACTCATAGAGGACATCACATCATATCAAAGTCTAGTGGGTAGTCTCAACTATGCCACATTGACAAGAGTAGATATATGTTACAGTGTGAGTGTGCTAAGCCAATTTATGCACACACCAAGGAAACCACATATGGATGCTGCCAAAAGGATACTCAAATATCTCAAAGGAACCATAAATGAAGGACTTTACTATCCTTATGTATCTGATTTAGGTTTGAAGCTATTTTCTGATGCAGATTGGGCTGGCTCCAAGGAAGATAGAAGGAGCACTTCAGGTTATCTTACCTTTGCAGGTTCAAAGCTTATTTCATGGTCATCCAAGAAGCAACCCACAGTTGCTCTCTCTTCTACTGAAGCTGAATATAGAGGTCTTGCTATAGCTACACAAGAAGCTATGTGGATGAAGACATTGTTCAAAGATCTTGGATTGGAGTTTGGAACTCCAACTATTTTTGGTGACAATATGAGTTCTATTCACTTGGCTGCTAATCCTATTTTTCATGCAAGGACTAAACATATTGAAGTTCATTATCATTATGTACGAGAGAAGATCCTAAGCAAGGAGATTCAAATATCATATGTGTCCACTCATCAACAATGTGCAGATATTCTAACTAAAGCATTGGATGGTACAAAGCTTTGCAAATTCAAGGCTATGATTGGTTTGCAGGTACTCTTGGAAGATTGAAGACCTCAAGCATACTTGGCTTGAGGGGGAGCTGTTGGAGCAAGTCTATGACAAGCCTAAGTATTGGCTTGAGTCCCACAAAGTCATAGAAAAAGCCTTAAAATGGATATATCTTGAGATATGAAGTAAGGAAGGTGACTGTGTCTACATAACTTCTAGATCCTAAAAAGTCAAGATGATGCCCTTGAATTGTTAGATTCATTTCATAGTCTATGTTATAGTTAAATTGATGTCATAACTTGATTTAGTTAGCTATGCACTTCAGTTAGATGTGTGAAAAAGCTCTTTGGTCAATCCATACTAGGTTGTGAGCTCTAAGCATAGACTCAAACCTTTGTTTCACAAAATAGAAGTTTCTTAACATTCCTTGCATATGCAAGTTATATGTTTTGATGCAAACAACTGATATTGATGCTCCAAAGGACTTGGTGGTTCTAAATGCATCACCGCAAAGCTAAAGAGGTACACTAAGCATCCCTAGAGTTAGATTGGCACATGTAGAGTAGGTTTTCTGTAGCACCAGCTCATCTCTAGAACCAATATTACCATGTCCTCACAATGGTATTAGAGCAACAACAAATCAACATGGGAGATGGATTTCCTTCATCCATAGACAAATTGGATCGAGGTAACTACTCAACTTTTTCACATAGAATGGAAGCTTATATTCAATGGAGAAATATCTATGGTTTCATATCTAGAGATCAAATGATTCCAGTCCTCAGAAGCAAGGGCCAACCAACTCAAGAAGGACAAAAGAGGTTAAACACATGGTGTTCAAAGGATGCTCTAGAAGGATCATATATTCTTAACTCAATCTCTGATTTTTTTACTTCCACGGATCAAGAGTTGCAAGACTTCACAATAAAGTTGGAATGATCTTGAAGCATTCTTCTCATCAAGTACCAATGAAAGGAAGAAAGACTCAACTATGGATGGAATTCACCACACTCAAGAAAATGCCCAAGAAAAGTGTGACTGATTTTGTCACCAAAATGAAGGTCATAGTAGAAAAATTTGGAAGCATTGGAGAAATCGTTGATGAAGAGTAGATAGTAAGTGAATTGTTCAATGGAATAAGGGTAGATGACAAACGGGAATCTTCACCACAACCATGGGCCTCTACATGGATATGTAGGTTCCTGATTTCAACACTCTCATGGGATAATTGTTCACACATGAGGCAAAGCTTATGAAGAATGGAGAGAACCCAAAAGGTAATCAATCCTCTACACTCTATACAGATAAGAATAAGAACAAAGATAGCAAAGGCAAAGGGAAAAAGTTAGATGATTAACGTAGCAGCTCTCAAGCAAACTTTGTGGGTAGACATAGAGGCTCAAGAGGAAGAGGCATAGGTGGAAGACAAGGCAATGTGAGAGCTCATTTCTATGTGCCATATGTGGCCTAACTAATCATATTACTGAGAAATAATTAGGAATCCTAGAAACCAAAGAGGAAGAGGTTACAATACAAGAATTTATGGAAGCTTAAGAGGTAGATTCACCAACAATAATGGATACAACAACAACTCATATAACAACAACAATTATCAAGGAGGATACAAAGGAAGGAGAGACTACAAAAATTATCCATATGGATACAATAACAACTCATATAGCAACACCAATTATCAAGGAGGATAGAGGGGAAGGAGAGATTACAAAAATTATGCAGATGATCAAACTCAATAATATTCATTACTTCTAATGAATATAACCATGAAGCAAGGTAAAGCAAATGAACATGTATTCTATATAGAATAAACTTTCTCAAATCATGTAGCATGGAATGTAGCTTTACTCTCTGACTTGGATTATCCAAGGAGTAGACATGAAGTACAAATAGTAGATGACACAAGGCATCTAGTGGAGAAGATAGGCAATGTGAACACTTTAGATGACAATATGAAGAAGGTATTGTATGTGCCAACTATCATCAAAAACCTCATAAGTGTAGGTAAGATTGTTGAGAAAGGATTGCAGATCAGATTCACAAAGAATGGAGCATTTTTTTAGGATCCACATCAAGGATTCAAGACAAGAGGAGAAAAATCAGGTGGATTATTCACATTTGAACTCCAAGATACTAAAAGCATTACATTGTTCAATTTTGGTAGCCAAACTCTATTAGAGTTGGAAATTTGGCACAAGAGGCTAGCCCATATAGGTGAAAGATCTCTAAAGCAAATCAATAGAGACTAGAGTGTACGTGGTCTAGCAAATCTATCCAAACAACACATGATCTACAAATGCAGTGCTTGTCAATTTGGCAAGTCTCACAGACAACCCTTCACAAAGAAGGGATACATTCATGGAGATGTATTGGAGTTGGTCCATATAGATGTGTGGGAACCAAGCAAGGAGCCTTCAATCTCTCGATCCAAGTATTATGTGTCATTCATTGATGATTGTAGCAGATGGACAATACTACTTTATGAAGCATAAAGATGAAGTGTTTTTATGTTTCAAGAAATATCTAGCACTTGTAAAATCAAATTGGGAAGACCTTAAAGAGACTAAGATTAGATGGAGGGGATTTTCCCCATGACTTTGATTCTTATATTCAAGGAAGAGGAATCAAAAGAGATATTACTACCAAGTATACTCCATAGAAAAATGGAGTGGTAGAGAGAAGAAATAGGACAACAGTGGAGGCTGCAAGATCAATGCTAAATGAGAAGAAGTTACCAAATTACTTGTGGGTAGAGGCTGTATCTACAACCACATACTTGATCAATAGACTCCCATCAAAAGCATTAGATGGGATGAAACCATATGAGGCATGGAATGGAAGAAGAGCTAACCTTGATTATTGCATGATCTTTGGGTGCATAGCATATGCACACATACCTTCACAAATCAGAGGCAAATTAGATCCAAAGATAGAGAGATGCATCTTCATTGGCTATGATCTTAATAAAAAAGGTTATAGGTTATACAATCCAAGCAAAAAAGGGTTCATTGTAACTTGAGATGTTGTATTTGATAAAAAAAATCTTGGTTTGAAGATGATGGCAAGAAAAATCAAACTTCCATATGATCTAGAGGAAGACTTTCCAAAATTGTCAAAAAGGAATGAGCATAGACTTGAAGCATCAAGTGACTCTGGTGATGCCCAAAAAAAACTCCAAGAAAGGAAATCAACTCTTGGAGTTCCAAAGGTAAAGCTAAAGTGCAAGAGATGAGAGATGTGGCACAATCATCTCAACAAACTATAAAAAGATGTACTAGAGAAAAGAGAACGCCAAAAAGGTATGGTTATGATACTTCATTGGTCACTAAATACTCAATATACATAGCATAGGACTCAAACTTTTCAAGTCAAATTCATGTGAAACTCTAAGTAAACCATACTTTGGGAAGGACAAATGCTGCATTTTTACCAAAATAAAGCCTTCACATAAATTTTGAAAAGGTGGCCCAACGTTGAGCAGAGAGGATTCCATTTTTAGATTTTTCTTTTTCATGTGAACGAAACCATCCAAATTCAGATGTCAAAAGCATGCATGCAAAGCTTTGCATCTCAGATAGCCTAAGAATCATGATATGCACATGCTAAGTCATTCACACGTTTTTCATAACCTATGAGCTTATAAAGCCCACAACATAAAATGCAAGAAGGAATAATAACGTCACTATTTGAGAGATCATGAAGTGTACATTTGTCATCGAAGAATTTGACAAGGAAGACAACCTTGGCTATTTGTTGAAATGGATAACATATTTTTCTTAATCCCTAGCACATATAAGGCATCTACGAATGTGAGAGAACTCCCATCCACAGTATCGAGAATGATTTTTCTAGGTCCCATTGAAGGATAAGAGGATTTGTTAGCCCATGTGATATTATTGTAAGAAATAATAGCACAATGGAATAGACAACACAAAGAGGGTTGAGAAAAAACTATAGACAAAGAGAGACACAAAATAAGAAGTAGAGAACTTAAATTCTCAAATTGCCAAGAGTGATGCCGCTACAAAGATTGTGTTGTCTGCCCATGCACTCCCAATATGGAGCTTAGATGGCAATCTAATGTCAAAAGATATAATTACACAATATCTCCATGATTAGAAGGGGCCAATACCCCCTATGCACACCTCCATTACGATTCCATGGGAAAACTACACGGTTTCACCAAGCCTTTATTTTCACCTTGAATGGAAATGGGGATCTTACAACTTAGAGAAACATGGATTATTTGTGATTCCTTAACGATGGAGTATCAACTAGAGTTTGTTTAGATTGCCAAATATGGATTGCACCACTATCAAAGTACTAAACATCGAAGACTACTACAAACATAAATTGCTCATGAGAGGATGTTCATAGTTGTAAATGGTACTAAATGTACATTCTCCATTTGAATAAGTTAAGTAGTCTCTCTTTTAGGTCTAGATAAATTAGCAACAACCATCATATCCTCTTTCTTTTTTTCCTCCTTGGCAATGAGTTTAGGATAACTCTTTATGACATGATTATTTTCCTGATAGTACTTACAAAACTAGTTTTTCTTTTCTATCTTCTTGTCATCTTTGCATTCCTTCTTTGACTCTCCACCATTAGCAAATTTCTAATTACTATTAGATGAGATCCGTTTATCTTTTCCCTTCTAACTATCCAAGAAAGGTTGATCCAGAATGATGGGGGAAGATTCTAACACCCCAATGCAACAATGGAAGATGGCTGCCCTCCACTAGGTCCACAAGCACTGATATATGCTCACTATTCTAAAATTTTCTCTAAACCTATGTAGAGACTTAAAATGGAATTTTTTAGGCTTACAATAGACTATATGAGCTAACCAACAAGCTTAAATCATCCCAAATGGATATTCTAGATGGAAGAACCATCCTTTGCAAAATAGGCTACCTATTTGCAACACTCTCTACCCATGTGCAGAGATATACCTTCACAAAGTTGGCAATTTCTCACAACTCACTCACGCAAAGAACTTAAAACTTTGGAAACGTTGAGGGCACTAAATGAGAAACCAAACAAAGATTGAATTCACTAAACTAAGTAGGAAACTTGTGGAATGCATACAAATCAAGAAACAAAGGTGGGATGGTGCTTATATAGACTTTTACTTTTCCTACAATCTAGTTAACCACCCACCAATCAATGTAGGTGCACTTTTTGGTGGATGATTGATTAGATTTGAACTTTATTGAGTTTGGTGGAGCTTCTAACTTGATTCCATGACATTGGGTCCTCATTTTTTATTGGTCCACTTGAAAAACATGTGCTTGAGTCCTTTTTCATGATTGAGGCTTGATTCTCAACACTCCCCATCAAGTGCTAATGCCTAGGTCCTTTTTTCCAATGCATGCCTTGAAGTATTTTAGCTTTATTCCATTGAAGTCTTTCTTAAACATATTTTCATATTGGTCCTTTATATTGACATGTGTGAAGAGATGGATAGGTATGTGTTGAAGATGAAGAGGTGTTGCAAAATCTTTGCTCTACACTAGCCAAATGAACTCCAGGAGTAGATGGTGGGCCCTTTTAGCTTGCCAATGGATGTATTAGACACCCTATGTACCTTGGAAGATCACTCTCAAAAAGATAGATCAAAACAGATAAGTTGGAGTTAGCTCAGAGGTGAAAACTTGCTATTCTTGGTTAATACACCTGTCCAGTGTTTTACATAATTCTCTGAGCACAGCAGCAATTAGATTAATTCCTCTTGGGGAAGGCTAGGTAGCTTAAAGAGCTAACTTTAGAGAGTAATCTCATCAAAAATAACAAACCACACACTGAGAATGACTTTTAACAAGTGATGACATCATCCCGATTTTCACGGGCTGCTACAGAAATAGACCAGTGAGTAGAAAAATTAACATAACTCAAGATGTGAGAATCCAATGATCATGAAAATTTGTATGCTTATACTAGACAGTAAGCTGAATCCAACAAGCTTAAAATCACTGAATTTGGATGAGTAAACACGGAGAAATGACTCTGACAAGATGACTGAAAAAGTCGGGTACCTGACAGAGAAGTGAAGATGAACATACCCTGTTGACTTCAAATGAACATAACTGAAGATTCCAACATCCAAATGACATGAAAATTTGTGAGCATATAGTATCCTTATAGAGCTAACTTTACCAAGTTAAATCACTGAAAATGATGAACCAAGTGCAGAGAAACAATCTCTGCAAGCTGACTGAGAAAAACTGAAGTAATGGCAGTGAGTAGTACACATCACAAGAACATGGAAAGATGAACTCAAATAGAGAAATAGATTCCACAAGATCACTGTAATGATGAAGATGCAACAGAGAACAATAGGTAGAAATGTACTTGAAGAAATGTATCAAAATGTAAATGCTAATGAACATATGATACAAGGAAAGTGTACTACACATAGATAATCTAAGCTCAATGTACGCTCAAGTATGTAGTTGAAGGCCTCTCAGAATGGCATTTAGATGATGAACTTCTTGATGAGGGTGACATAAAAGAGACAAAAACTGTGTTATATGGCTTGTGAGAACTTTGAGAGATAGAATATTTGATGCACCCTTGTCAAATTACAATTGTTTAGTCTCTCATAGTCCTTCCTTTGCATTAGATTGTTATGCAAACGGTAGCCTCTAGTCTTGTGATGAGAATCAACCTATTTCTTTTGTTGAAGCACATAGTTCAAAAAATTTGATGGTGATTATGCAATCAAAATATGCTTTAATGAAAAACAATACTTGTTCTTTAATTGATTTTCCTCTTCACAAAGGTGATCTGCACTAAATGGGTATACAAACAAAAATATAAGCTAGATGGAATTGTTCATAGGTATAAGGGTAGGCTTATTTCCAAAGGTTATGCTCAAGAGAGAGGCATTGATTTTGATGAGATATTTGCTACCACATGCTGAATGACCACCATTCATAGCATTTGTGCACTTTGAGATCCTCACTATTGAAATGTAGATCACCTGGGCATTAAAAATACATTTTTGAGTGATGATGTACATGAAGAAGTGGACATAATTTAGCCTCCTTTTTATATGTAGAATGCGCACAAAAACAAAGTGTGCATCTTGAAAATGATGTTACATGGTTTGAAGCAAGAACCATGTGCTTGATATGAGAAGATGCATGCCTACTTGCTAGCTCATGGTTTTGAGAACATTCCGATTTGTTGGATTTCAAGGTCTATGGACACACACAAACAACACAATCAAGAAGAAGCTTGGAGCACAACACACAATATTGAATGTATTACCATTAGAATGTACAAAGATAAGTAACCCATTAGGGTTATAGGCATATATACAAGCCACAGTGATGTCAACAAATCTCCCTTGGGAGTGATGTCGTGAACATTTAGATGGCACTCATGTATAAGGAAGTGCCAAGCTTTGTGGAATAAATCCACAAAAGGAAGTAATCCCAAAGCTTTTCTGAAAGCTTCAAACTTCTTCCTAGGTGGAGCTTTTGTGAAAAGGTTTGGAATGTTATCCTATGTGGGCACATATGCTAGACTGATCTCTCCAATAGAGCACCTCTCCCTTGTCACGAGGAAGGAGATAGGGAAGAGAGCTCACCACACACACTCTCACTCTCAAGGAGAAGCACACATATAGATAGAGGAAAGGAAGAATGATCTTCTTCTTCTTCTTCTTCTATTACATAAAAAGGAATGTACAAGAATGACCTAAAAACAAGAATACAACAAGTGCAATATATAAAGATCAGTACATAACGAAAAATTTAATGTCCGCAAATGAGTGAGCTAGCAAGTAACAAATGTGCCATCACTCTCGTTAGATAAATCTAATAAAGCTCAATGAAGTATCCCTGACATATACTGGCGTGACCACTATCCATGTGAGAGAAATGAAAAACTGATATGTGTCATCCTCGATCATCACATGTTGAGATTGATATCTCAACACTCCCCTTCAAGCGCAATGTCATGTCCTCTAATCCAAGCATCTTCCGAAACTTCTTCAGCTTCTCTGCTCCAAGTGCTTTAGTGAAAATATCAGCAACCTGCTCATCTGTTCACACATAAACAAGATCAATATCACCTGCTAATACCTTCTCTCTTATGAAGTGATATGCTTTGTTCTAGCATGGAAAATAGGATTCCGTGCTAACTTTATGCTACTAAGATTATCACAATAAATAGTGATAGGCTTTCACACTTCCATACCTAAATCTGCAAGTAGCATTTCTAGCCATGATGCCTCACATGCTTCCATTGTAGCACCTCTATACTCATCCTTTGTACTCGACAAAGCAACAGTGGGTTGCTTCTTGCTACTCCATGTAATAGGTGCCTATCTGGAATGCTACCAGCCCAATCTACACGAGTTTATCCATAAACCTGCAAATCTACACCAGCCTCATAAAACAACGCATAATCCAAAGTAGTACTCACATAACATAGAGTGTGCCTCAAAGCATCCAAATATGGCTTTCTGGGAACCTGCATAAACTGACTTTCAAGTCCAACTGTGTAGCTAAGATGAGGCCTCGTAATTGTGAGATATATCAAGCTTCCCACAATTTTCCTATACATAGTAGCATTTTGCAATGCTTCACCTGACATAGTATCTAACTTCACATTCTCATCTAATGGCATAGAAATTGGCTTAGAATCAGCCATACCATAATTTTGCAACATATTCAAGGCATACTGCCTTTGTGACATCCATATACCTATTTTTGTATGAATAAACTCAATGCCCAAGAAATAGCGCAGCACACCAAGATCTTTCATGTCGAATTCCTGCATAAGAAGTTGCTTTACCTCTTTGATGCTTTCTTCATTATCACCACCTACAATCACGTCATCAACATAAATAGCCACAATCATGATGCCATCATCAACCTTCCTTGCATATAGTGAATAATCTGCATCACACATAGAAAACCCAATGTTGATTAAGTAATCAACAATCCTTGCATGCCATGCACGAGGAGCTTGCTTCAGCCCATACAAAGCCTTTTGCAAACTGCAAACATATTCTGGATGCTTTGAATCTTCATATCCTTATGGGTGGTCCATATATACTTCTTCATGTAACTCACCATGTAAGAAAGCATTCTTCACATCCATCTGATGCAAAGTCCATCCTTTTGCTGTACCTAATGCAACAAGTGTTTTGACAATAGACTTTTAGCTACAAGGCTGAATGTTTCCTCATAATCAATGCCATATGTATGTACATATCCTTTAGCTACCAATCGTGCTTTATACCTGCTTATGCTACCATCAACATTATGCTTTACTTTGTAAACCCATTTGCAACCTATGGGTTTCTTTCCTTGTGGCAATGGAACCAGCTTCCATGTTTCATTCCCATAAAGTGCAACCATCTCCTCATCCATAGCTTTTTCCCAATTCACATTTCCAATTGCATCTTCAAAACAAGAAGGTTCAGCATCTTGTACACCTTGGTCATGTAGGCACAATGATGAGCCATATAATTGTCATATGTCAATCGTTACACTGAATTCCGCATCCTCCCAAATCTTCTTGGTCTTGGGTCTTTTATCCTTGTATCATTTGCATGTGCCCTTCTTACTCGTGGAGTCTTCACAAAGGTTAATGCAAGTTCCTCATCAAGACTTTTTTCTGATCCACTTGAATCTCCATCAATGTCTTCAAAA
Organism: Ceratopteris richardii; assembly: GCA_020310875.1. Lineage (NCBI taxonomy): Eukaryota > Viridiplantae > Streptophyta > Polypodiopsida > Polypodiales > Pteridaceae > Ceratopteris > Ceratopteris richardii. The sequence goes on from CM035428.1 coordinate 21,686,979, forward strand.
CCTGCACATGTTTTACTACCAACAGAATGCTTTTCTTTACCTTTCTTGGATGTATTTGATGAATTTGTTGAACTGAAATTTTGATGAAATCTTCCACTCCATGGATTTGAGTTGGAACTATTGCTTGATGATGCATTCGGTCCACTCAAAACGTGAGATTCTGCACTTGATTTTTCAACATTTTCTTTGTCATTTGGTTCAAGATTCAGTCCTTCTTTGGCATCTGCATAGAAGATTGACATTTCATCAAATACCACATCTTTGCTCACCTTCACCTGTCGTGTGAGTGGGTTATAACATTTGTACCCATTTTTCTCAAGGGAGTATCCAATGAAGACACATTTTTCTACTTTTGGATCAAGCTTCGTCCTCAACTCATCTCGAACATGTACATATGCAATACAACCAAAAACTTTCATATGTGATAAGTTTGGCTTTTTACCTGTAAACTTCTCTGCAGGTGTAACGTTATGTACAATAGCAGTTGGAGTTATGTCCATGATGTATACAGCCGTATGCATAGCTTCTGACCGATAACAATGAGGCATATTCTTTTCAGCCATCAAGGCTCTTTCTATTTATGCAATATGTCTATTTCTGCATTCAGCAACACCATTTTGTTGTGTTGTGTACCTGCATGAAAACAGACGTTGAATTCCATGGCTTATAATAAAATTGTTGAACTCATTTGACATGTATTCACCTCCTCTATCATATCTTAATGTCTGAATATACTTCCTTGTCTGCTTTTCTACCATAACTTTAAAATTCTAGAAGTGAGTGAATACCTCACTCTTCTCTTTCATGAAATATACCCACAATTTTTGTGTATGGTCATCAATGGAAATAACATAAAACCTGCATCCGCCCATAGATGTGGTCTTTGCAGGATCCCAAACATCTATATGTACTATTTCTAGCATATTCTCACTAACATGCTTGTCATGTGGAAATGATGATCTTGACTGTTTACCAAATTGACATGTTGCACATACCTTTTGCATCCTTGAAACCTTGAAATTTGGTGGTCCATGAACAATCTCCTTTCACTGCATCAGTTTCAACCTTTGCAGATTTGCATGTCCAATTCCTTTGTGCCAGATCTCTATATCAGCAATAACTCCTACACCTTTTGCAAACATGGCTACATTTATTTTAGGATTTTTCACATTTAAGGTGAACATCCTACCCACTTTGTTTTCTTTGGCAATCAATTGTCCACCATGTTTGTATTCTTCTACATATAACCCATCAGCATTGAACCTGACTTGTAATCCCTGGTCAACCATTTGTCCAACAGAAACCAGATTCTGTGTTATGTTTGGAACATGCAGTAGATCAGCAAGATGTTTTACCTTCCCATCCTCCATAGAAAATGCTATGTTTCTTGTATGCTCGATAGGATGCGATGTATCATCACCTATTTCAACATATCTAGGAACTCGCAATTTTTGCAAAGTACTAAACCATTCTGCATGACTAGTCATGTGATTTGAAGCACCTGAATCAACATACTAGACCTTATCATTCGATTTTGAAACACGAGCAGACATCGTATTCATCATGTGATATTGAACCATGAACAACTTCTCAAAATCGTTTGCACTTCAGGATGCATAGTTATTCTGCTACCTTTTGTTATTTTGATTCTTCAACTTGAAATCACATTCAAAGTGTCCAGGTTTACCACAATGCCAACATCCTTTACTGTCATTACCTGAATTTTTTCTTTGAAAATTTCTACAGCCTCTTTGGCTCCTGCTACCTCGAAACTGTCCTCTTCCTCTTGCTTGATTCTGTTGTTGACATTGGTCTTGGTTACTATTTCCTAAACCACAAAGACACACTTCCACCTTATCATCATCATCTACATTCATGCCAATAGATGCAAGTGACTTACATATGCTTTTCATTTTCAAGGTGTAGTCACTTATCGAGATGCTCTTCTTCTCCAATGTATGCAGCTCATTCTTGAGTTGCAATTTTCGTGCCTTTGTATTGGTCTCATACAATGTGACCAAACTGTTCCAAGCCTCTTTCGGACTCTTGGCATCTTGTATGTGTCCAATCATGCTATCATGTATGCTAATAGATAGCCAGAACATTACCTTTCATGCTCCTTGATTCCATTCCTCATATGATCTTAATTGATGTACAATCCGATTCCTTTCTAGTAACTATGGAGCATTTTCATTTGCTCCTTTGATGTACTTCTAGTAGCCTTTTCCAATCAAGAAATTAGTCATTTTGAATCTCCACGCATGGAAATTGTTCTTATCTAGCTTATTGCTCATAAGTTGACTCATTCCATCTGGGTTTGCCATTTTTGCAACAATTCTCAACACGGCAAAACACTACAAGCAACACTTCTGCTTGAACACTGTTGCACTATGATGTGACAGTTTGATCTCAGAAAAACACAGTTTTCATGTATCAACAGCACACAGAATCACTTGAAATTTTGCATTTGGAATATATGAGTGTTGTCGAACACAACGCAAGTTACAGTTTTGGAAACTGACCTCGTTTTTCTATGGGCCTCACCTTGCTGGCTCGAAACCAGGGTTGAGATGGCTCCAAACTTTGATCTAGCAAAAACAAGTGACCCTAAAGAGATATCTCATAAAAATATTTTGAGCCCTTCTACCTTCATGCCAATTTTCATAGCAAATGGAGGTCGTTTGTGAATCACATTTTCTCCATGCCTTGTGATGTACTCTTCACTGTCGCCTTCTCCACGAGCTCTCTATAGCCACGCTGGCTCTGATACCATGTCACAAGGAAGGAGATAAGGAAAGAGCTCATGCACACACTCTCACTCTCAAGGAGAAGCACACACAAATTGAGGCAAGGAAGAATGATCTTCTTCTTCTTCTTCTTCTTCTTGTATTACATAAAAAGGAATGTACGAGAATGACCTGAAAACAAGAATACAACAAGTGCAATATATAAAGATCAGTACATGTGGAAAAATCTAATGTCCACGAATGAGTGAGCTAGCAAGTAACAAATGTGCCATCACTCTTGCTAGATAAATCTAATAAAGCTCAATGAAGTATCCCTAACATATACTGGTGTGACCATTATACATGTTAGAGAAAAAAAAACTGATACGTTTCATCCTCGATCATCACATGTTGAGCTTGATATTTTAACATACCTGACATAATGATAGTGCCCCTCAATGTGCTTAGTTCAAGCATGGAACACAAGGTTCCTCACAAATACCAATGTGCTCTAATTGCTAGTGAAAATGGTGGTGGCATAAGACTTAACAACACCCAAATCAATCATAAGGTGTCTGAGCCACACACACTCAATATTCACTCTCAAAGCTACCCTATACTCAACCCCACAACACAAAGTGGCCACAGTAGGTTTCTTCTTGCTCAACCAAGATATACATGATCTACCAAGCATGAAGCAAAAGCCAGTAATGGACACATGAATGTCATAGCAACCAGCCTAGTCAGAGTCAGAAAAAATCCTAAAAATTTTGCAGTAGTGATCCCCCCTTGGGATAAAACAATCCAAGTAGTTGGGTAGCACTCAAGTAACAAAAGATGCGCTTAACTGTCTTCCAATACTTGACACTTGGACAATGCATAAACCTACTCATCTGTGAGATAGCAAACTGAATATTTGGTCAAGTAATGCATAAGTAAATCAAGCATCCAACAACTTGCTGATAGAGAAGAGCATCAAATGCATCTAGCATCATGAAGATTCAATTGCAAACATGTCTCCATATAAGTGGAAATAGGTTTGTAGCCTTAAAGGCCAAAACGCTACAATAATGTGTCAATATATTTTGTTTGACACAAAGCTATTCTGCCATCAACTTGCATAAACTCAATGCCCAGATAATGACGCAAATGCCCCAAATCTAACATCTCAAATGAGTCATGCAAATCAGCCTTAAAATAAGCAATATGCTTCTCTTAAGGACCACTGAGCAACATGTCATCAACATAGACAACAATGACTAGAAGCACATCACTTGCAGGCTTAAAATATAAGGTGCTTTCGGTTTGAATCTTCTCAAAAGCATGTGCAATCAGATAGGCATATATCTTTTCATGCCAAGCATGTGGTGCTTTCTTTAAACCATATAATGCCTTCTTCAACCTACACATGTTGTTTTCATGCTCTTTCTACACAAAGCCATGGGGCTGAAAAATATACACTTTTTGATGCACATCACCATTAAAAAATGTAGTTTTAATGTCCAACTAATGTACATTCTAACCGTGATGATCTGCAAGTGCACAAATGCTATGAATAGTAGTCATTCGGCAAGTAGGAGAAAAGTTCTCATCAAAATTAATGCCTCTTTCTTGAGCCTAACCCATTGCAAAAATTCTAGCCTTATATCTTTCAAATGTTACATCAGGCTTACACTTCAGCTTGTATACCCACTTAGTGGAAATTTCATTCTTGCGAGGAGGCAAATCACATAAAGTCCAGGTACCATTTTTCATAATAGCATCATATTTTTGTTGCATAACAACCATCCAATTTTAAGAATTTTGTGCTTTATCAAATGAAATAGGCTCATTCTCATCAGAGAGACCAAAGGCAGCCATAGCATAGCAATCGGATGCAAAAGGAGCACGATGAGAGCTACAATGAGTATGATATAAAAAAGGTGCATCTAATTTGCTATCATGCAAAGTCTGCACTAGCCATTTTGGCATATTTTTTGCCTCCTCAATATCATCTCTCTCATCAACAAGTGCATCATGTAAATCTGCATAAAAAACGGAATGATTTGTATCATCACATGAAACTTATGTAGGCTGAGAAATTGCCTCATTTTGACTAGCACCAGACTATCCACCTATAAAAAGAGGCAACAAAGTATCACACACATCTTTGGAGCTAACAGATGTCTCCTTTGTACATAAAAGTAATGGTTGAATAGCATCTTTCAGAAAAAAAACATCACAACTAACTAGAATGCATGTAGTCTATGGATGATATAGATGATATCCTTTGCTTTTAGAACTGTACCCAACAAAAATACATTAATTCACTACTTTATCATCCAATTTCCTGCATTTTTGTTCAGACACTAATGCATATGCCAGAGAACCAAAAACACATAGGTGAGCAACAGATGTCTTACAACCATGCCAAGGCTCATATGGAGTGATAGACTTCAATGATTTAGTGGGACACTTGCTAATTACATATGTTGCACACATAATAGCTTGAAGAAAGAAACTATGTGGCAAACCTTGACTCTTGATCATACACCTCGCCATCTCCATGAGTGACCTATTCTTTCATTTAGCAACTCTATTCTTTTGAGTCATATATGGCAATTTACACTGATGTTTTATCCCACGTTCCGCCAGAAACGTATTAAAATCAGAAGATATATATGCCCCCCCCTCCCGATCAGAATGGAGGGTGCCCATTTTACAAGCGCACAAATTTTTACCCAAAACCAAAAATTGTTTGAAGCACTTAAACAATGTGGACTTTTCTTTGAATGGATATATCCATGCATGCATAGAAAAATGGTTGATGAAAGTCACAAAGTAAAGATGGTTTCCAAAAGAGGGTATTTTAATAAGACTATAGACATCATTGTAAACAAACTACAATTTCTAAGTAGCTCAAACTCAACCATCTTTTGGGAATGAGGAATGCTGCATTTTGCCCAAAATACAACCTTCACATACATTTACTAGGTGGCTCAAGTTTGTGTTGATATATTTAGGTAGTGATGTGTGTGAACACTCTAGGACTGCCGGGGCACTTTTTTCCCTCTTTAGGAGGTTTTTTTCCCCCGGCTTGTATATACGCCTATTGCCCTAATGGGCTACTTATCTTTGTACATTCTCTAGTAATACATTCAGTCTTGTGTGTTGTGCTCCAAGCTTCTTCTTCTTCCTTGTGCTGTTCGCGTGCTTCCGTAGACGTCTAACTCCAACAATTGGTATCAGAGCAGGTCGTTGCTTCTTCTAGGGTGCCGTAGACACTCCTCCGTTTGCAGTCTCAGATTCGCACAAAATTTGGTGAGCATACTCAGGGTGTTTCCGAGATCAAAAAAGCTTCGCTTTGTGGTGCCGAAATCGCGATCTGAGCTCGTTTCGGCCTCCGAACGCACTATCACAGTGCTTGTGCAGGCTATTTCGTCCTTTTGTGCCAAAGGTATATACCAGTTTCTGTTCGCCAGTTTAAGCGTCTCGAAGTCTGCTACAAGTCTAGCAGAACTCGTCTGGGCAGTTCTGTTCAACTTTTTGAGATACAGTCAATTTTCTGCATCAAGGTATTTTAGTCACCGGCCATGGCTGAAAGCAGTGATGTATTCCGTATGTTGGCTGTTGAGGATAAGTTGGATGGTACCAACTACCCATTATGGGCTTATATGATGCGACATGTACTGGTTGCAAAAGGATTGTGGAACATTGTGCAGGGTATTGAAAGACGTCCTGTTACACCTGTAACGACAGGTACTGCAAATACAGGTGTTGGAGCTGATGAAGATGGTGTCGAAGATGATATTCCGCAGATTCCTGTTCGTGCTGCTGTTTCTGTTGCACCTACTGCAGAGCAGATTCGTTGGGATGGCAGAGATGCCCAGGCACATGCATTGATAGCTTTGTCTGTCAAACGTGCCATTATTCCTCACATTCGCTCTTGTAGAACAGCAAAGGATGCTTGGGATACGCTTACCACTTTGTACCAGGCTAGGAATGAGGCTCGTGTTGCTTACCTCCGAAAACAGTTGGAGAGTGAGCACATGAATGAAGGTGATTCTATGGACAGTTTTCTTACAAAGATCAAAGACCTGAAGGAACAATTGATTTCTGCTGATGAAGTTATACCAGATAGCTCACTTGTGCAGACCGTTCTGAATGGTCTTCCTGATTCATATCAGAGTTTTGCCTCTACTCTTCGATTGATGATGAAAGGCAATCCGAATGCCTTGTCATTTGAGGAATTAGTCTCTGTTCTGTTGCAGGAAGATCAGTCCAGGCAGAACAGGTCCATTATGCGTGTTGCAGATCAAGCTTTCCTGGCTAGTCAGAAGGGCAAAGGAAAATGGAGCTCTTCTACTAGTAAGCAGAAATCTGCAAATGCTGCACAATCGAAGAACCAGGATAAAGATGAGAAGAAATCAGAAAAGCAGAAATTGTTCTGCAAGTACTGTAAAGGAAATGATCATATTATAAAGAACTGTCCAAAACTGGCTGCTAAAGAGGCAAAGAAGAAAGAGGCTGGAATGGTTGTTGCAGAGGCCTCTACACCAAAAACAGAGTCTGCAAATCTTGTGCAGGAAGAAGAATGGGCGTTTACTACTGTCTGCAGTTTTGACCCATCTTCTCATGATCAGTGCATGTCTGCAGTAGACTCAGATGTTTGGTACTTTGACAGTGGGGCGACCAAACATATTACCTCGCAGCGCAGTTTCTTCTCTTCACTCGAGCCTGCCCCTACAGGGAATACCGTCACATGCGCCAATAACTCCTCTTATCCTGTTATGGGAGTTGGTAAGATCATTCTGACTACTGCTGATGGTAGTTCTTTCACTTTGTCAGATGCTTTATTTGTGCCAGGGATCAAAAAGAATCTGTTATCAGTTTCTGCATTAGCCAAGATTGGCTTGGTTGTGAAATTTGTTGATGACAGGTGTACAGTCCATGATCTCTCAAATGGCGATGTGATTATTGCTTCTGGCATTTTATGTCGTGGGCTGTATAAGCTCATAGACTATGAAAGATCTGTGAATGATTCGGCATGTGCAGTTCATGATTCTCAGGCTATGTCAGATGCAAAGCTTTGGCATGCACGCTTTGGTCATCTGAATTTTGCTAGTTTGTTACGCCTGCAGAAATCTGAAATGGTGTCCTCTTTGCCCAAACTTGAGGCACCTGGAAAACATGTTTGTGAAGGCTGTATTTTGGGCAAAATGCAGCGTTCTTCCTTTCCAAAAGATGGTTCAGTTCGGGCTATGCAGAAATTGCAGCTTGTACATAGTGATGTCTGTGGTCCTATGCAGACACCCTCTTTTGGAAATTACCTTTACTTCGTGACTTTCATTGATGATTTTTCCAGGCATGCATGGGTATATCCACTCAAAGCAAAGTCCGAAGTGTTCATGTGCTTCAAACAGTTTTTGGTTTTGGCTGAAAATCTGTCAGCATGTAGAATGGGCACCCTCCGTTCTGATCGAGGGGGGGAATATATGTCTTCAGATTTTAATGCATTTCTGGCTGAACGTGGGATAAAACACCAGTGTACAGTGCCGTATACACCTCAACAGAATGGAGTTGCTGAACGAAAGAACAGGTCACTCATGGAGATGGCGAGATGCATGGTCAAAAGTCAGGCTTTACCACATAGTTTCTGGCTTGAGGCTGTCATGTGTGCAGCATATGTACTGAACAGGTGTCCCACCAAAGCGTTGCAGTCTATCACTCCATATGAGGCTTGGCATGACCGCAAGCCATCTGTTGCTCATCTGCGTGTTTTTGGTTGTTTGGCATATGCATTAGTGCCTGAACAACATCGCAGAAAATTGGATGATAAGGCAGTAAAATGTATTTTTGTTGGGTACAGTTCTGAAAGTAAAGGCTATCGTCTGTATCATCCACAGACTAAACGCATTCTGGTTAGCCGTGATGTTGTCTTTGTGGAAGATGCTATTCAGCCATTGCTTTCATGTACTAAGGAGACATCTGTTAGCTCCAAAGACATGTATGATACTTTGATGCCTCTTTTTATAGGTGGACAGGCTAACGCTGGTCCTAATGAGGCAACTTCTCAGCCTTTGCAGGTTTCATATGATGATGCAGATCATTCCATTTCTGATGCAGATTTACATGATGCACTTGTTGATGAGAGAGCTGATATTGAACAGGAAAAAACTATGCCAAAATGGCTGGTGCAGACTTTGCGTGACAGCAAATTAGATGCACCTTTGTCATATCGTACTCGTTCAGGCTCTCATAGTACCTCCTTTGCATCAGATTGCTATGCTATGGCTGCATCTAGTCTCTATGATGAGAATGAGCCTGTTTCTTTTGATGAAGCACAAAATTTAGAAAATTGGATGGCTGCTATGCAATCTGAATATGATGCTATAATGAAGAATGGTACATGGTCTTTATGTGACTTGCCTCCTGGCAAGAAGGCCATTGGCACTAAGTGGGTATACAAGCTGAAGCGTAAACCTGATGGTACAGTTGACAGGTATAAGGCTAGGCTTGTTGCAAAGGGTTATGCGCAGGAAAGAGGCATTGATTTTGATGAGACCTTTGCACCTACATGCCGTATGACTACTGTTCGGAGCATTTGTGCACTTGCAGCCCATCATGGTTGGAATGTACATCAGTTGGACATTAAAACAGCATTTCTGAATGGTGACTTGCATGAAGAAGTGTATGTTTTTCAGCCCCGTGGCTTTGTGCAGAAAGGGCATGAAAACCAGGTGTGCAGGTTAAAGAAGGCGTTATATGGTTTAAAGCAAGCACCACGTGCTTGGTATGAGAAAATACATGCCTATCTAATTGCATATGGTTTTGAGAACAGTCCAACTGAAAGCACCTTATATGTTAAGCGTGCTAATGATGTGCTTCTGATCATTGTTGTCTATGTAGACGACATGCTGCTCACTGGTCCTCTTGAGAAGCATATTGCTGATTTTAAGGCTGATTTGCATGCCTCATTTGAGATGTCTGATTTGGGGCATTTGCATCACTATTTGGGCATTCAGTTTATGCACGTTGATGGTGGAATGGCTTTGTGTCAAACGAAATATATTGACACATTATTGCAGCGTTTTGGCCTTGAAGACTGTAAGCCTATTGCCACTCCTATGGAGACAGGTTTACGATTGAGTCTTCATGATGCTGGAGATGCATTTGATGCTGTTCTCTATCAGCAAGCTGTTGGATGCTTGATTTACTTATGCATTACTCGGCCAGATATTCAGTTTGCTGTCTCACAGATGAGCAGGTTCATGCATTGCCCAGGAGTCACGCATTGGAAAGCGGTTAAGCGCATCTTTCGCTACTTGAGTGGTACTCGGCTACTTGGGTTGTTTTATCCCAAGGGGGGATCACTACCGCCAGATTTGCATGCTTTTTCTGACTCAGATTGGGCTGGTTGCTATGACACTCGTGTGTCCACCAGTGGTTTTTGCTTCATGCTTGGTAGCTCATGTATATCTTGGTTGAGCAAGAAGCAGCCTACTGTGGCCACTTCCAGTTGTGAGGCTGAGTATAGGGCAGCTTTCACAGCGACTGTTGAGTGTGTGTGGCTCAGACGCCTTATGGCTGATTTGGGTGTTGGCCAGTCTTCTGCCACCACCAACTTCACTGACAGTCAGAGCGCATTGGCAGTTGCGAGGAACCCTGTGTTCCATGCTCGCACTAAGCACATTGAGGTGCATTATCACTATGTCAGGGAGAGGTTCTCTGCTGGGGAGATCAGCTTGGCATATGTGCCCACGCAGGAGAACAGTGCAGACCTTTTCACGAAGGCTCTGCCTAGGGAGAAGTTTGAAGCTTTCCGCAAAGCTTTGGGCTTACTTCCTTTTGTGGAGTGATTTCCACATAGCTTGGCACTTCCTTATACATGAGTGCCAGCTCCTTGTTCACCGCATCACTCCCAGGGGGGATTTGTTGATATATTTAGGTAGTGATGTGTGTGAACACTCTAGGACTGCCGAGGCACTTTTTTCCCTCTTTAGGAGGTTTTTTTCCCCCGGCTTGTATATATGCCTATTGCCCTAATGGGCTACTTATCTTTGTACATTCTCTAGTAATACATTCAGTCTTGTGTGTTGTGCTCCAAGCTTCTTCTTCTTCCTTGTGCTGTTCGCGTGCTTCCGTAGACGTCTAACTCCAACAGTTTGGTAGAGAGAACACCATTTTAGATTTATGTAGGCATAGCAAACTAGCAAAATTCAGATGAACAAAGTGTGCATGCCAAAGCTTTGCATCTCACAAAGCTTGATAATCATGTACTGCACATGCTGAATCATTCATAGGTTTTCCATAGTCTATGAGCTTATACAACCCACGGCATAAAATGTCAGAAGCAATAATGACATTGCCATTTGAAAGTCATGAACTGTACATCTATCATCAATAAATTTCACAACCTAGCCAATCTTGGCTAAAGCTGAAACTGATAATCAATTCTTCTTGATCATTGGCACAAAAAAAGCATTTAACAATGTAAAAGAACTACCATCAACAATAGTGAGAATGATCTTACCAACTCCTATAACAAGATAAGAGGAGTTTTTGGCACATGTGATAATATTCCCTATGGGGCCAGGCTCGAGTGAAGTGAAGAAACTATGCTGCAAGGTAATATGTTTGGTTGCCCTACTATCAACGTACCAAACATGTGAGTCTACTGTAGACATTTACTATTCATGAGAAGATGGGTCATAAACGCAAACAATGGTAAATGTCCATTCTTCATTCTACACAAGATTAGTAGAATCTATGTTGGGTGCAGAGGCCTCTACAACAACCTCCCTAGCATCTTTCTTCCTTGCCTCTTTATCAACCAATTTTGGATAGCTCTTTATGACATGATCATTTCCTTTACAATAATTGCAAAACAATTTTTGATTTTTTGATTTCTTCTCATCTCTATCATCCTTCTTTGATTGTCGAGAATTAGCAAATTTTTGCTTACTAGTAGAAGAGCTCCATTTACCTTTGCCATTCTGACTAGCCAAGAAAGCTTGATTTGCAACATGCATAATTGTGAAGAGATGGATAGGTATGTGCTTGAAGATGAAGAGGTGTTGCAAAATCCTTGATCTACACCAGCCAAATGAACTCCAGGAGTATATGGTGGGCCCTTTTAGCTTGCCAATGGATGTATTAGACACCCTATGTACCTTGGAATATCACTCTCAAACAGATAGACCAAAACAGATAAGTTGGAGTTAGCTCAGAGGTGAAGAACTTGCTATTCTTGGTTCATACACCTCTCTAGTGTTTTGCATACTTCTCTGAGCACAACAACAATTAACTTAATTCCTCTTGGGAAATCTAGTTAACTTAAAGAGCTAACTTCCAGGAGTAATATCATAAAAAATAATGAACCACACACTAAGAATGATGTTTAACAACTGATGACATCATCCCGATTTTCACGGGCTGCTACAGTAGTGAGACCAGTGAGCCCAAAAATAAGCATAACTCAAGATTGAAGAATCTAATGATTATGAACATTTGTATGCTTATACTAGACAGTATGCAAAATCCAACAAGCTTTGAATCATTGAATTTGGATAAGTAACCACTGAGAAATGGCTCTGACAAGATGAGTTAAAAAGCCGGGTACCTGATAGAGAAGTGAAAATGCACAGATAGTGTTGACGTCAACTGAACATAACTGAAGATTGCAATACCCAAATGAAATGAAAATTGGTTAGCATACAGTAGACTTATAGAGCTAAGGTTACCAAGTTAAATCACTGAAAATGATGCACCAAGCTTAGAGAAACCATCTCTACAATCTGACTGAGAAAACTGAGAGATATGGCAATGAGTAGTACACTTCACAAGCACATGGAAATATGAACTCAAATGATCATGAAAATGAAAGTATATTGCTTGTACAATACAATGGACTTACTGATACATATGTGTGCCTTGTAATCACACCTTGATATGGCATAAAGCTCAGCTCTTGGAGGTCTTCACATAGGTCTCTCTAACCACGACTAAAACTGCGATCTATTTATAGTTGAGTTTGTGAGGCTAACTTCCCTCAATCACTCTCCAATCAATTAGTGATTGATTTGATTCTCTATCTACCACAAATCACAAATTCGTGGCTCCTCTTTTGCTTTTTGATCAAGTGGACTCAACCACTTAAGATTCTTTCACTTTTACATCAAGTAAACTCTTCAAAAGTTACAAGAGGTAGTTCACAAGTGAACTTTACATAGTCTTCATTTTAAAGCTTCTTCTATGACTTTGTGAGACTCAAGCCAATACTTAGGCTTATAATAGACTTGCTCCAACAACTCCCCCTCAAGCCAAGTATGCTTGAGGTCTTCAATCTTCCAAGATTACCTGCAAACCTATCATACCCTTGAATTTGCAAAGCTTTGTACCATCCGATGCTTTGGTTAGAATATCTGCACATTGTTGATGAGTGGACACATATGATATTTGAATCTCTTTTCTTAGAACCTTCTCTCGTACATAGTGATAATGAACTTCAATATCTTTAGTCCTTGCATGAAAAATAGGATTAGCAACCAAATGAATAGAACTCATATTGTCACCATAAATGGTTGGAGTTCCAAACTCCAATCAAGATCTTTGAATAATGTCTTCATCCACATAGCTTCCTTAGTAGCTATGGCAAGACCTCTGTATTCAGCTTCAATAGAAGAGAGAGCAACTGTGGGTTGCTTCTTGGATGACCATGAAATAAGCTTTGAACCTGCAAAGGTAAGATAACCTGAAGTGCTCCTTCTATCTTCCTTGGAGCCAGCCCAATCTGCATCAAAAAATAGCTTCAAACCTAAATCAGATACATAAGGATAATAAAGTCCTTCATTTATGGTTCCTTTGAGATACTTGAGAATCCTTTTGGCAGCATCCATATGTGGTTTCCTTGGTGTGTGCATAAATTGGCTTAGCACACTCACATTGTAACATATATCTACTCTTGTCAATGTGGCATAGTTGAGACTACCCACTAGACTTTGATATGATGTGATGTCCTCTATGAGTTCACCTTCATGTGAGCTCAATTTGTGATTGACCTCCATTGGAGTACCTGCAATCTTACAATCTTGCATCTTGAATTTTGCTAACATGTCCTTAATGTACTTTCTTTGAGTGAGAAAAAAACCATGATCTTTGTAGATAACTTCCAAACCTAGGAAGTAGGTAAGTGAACCCAAATCACTTATCTTGAACTCTTCCCTCATCTGATCTTTGATCTTCTTCATACCATCTGCATCATTTCCTGTCAATATAATATCATCTACATATACACATAAGTAGATGACCTCACAATTACTCTTTTTAATAAAGAGTGAAGGATCTGCCTTGCTTGGTTGAAAGCCTTTGTCCTGCAAGAATGAAACAAGCCTGAAATTCCAAGCTCTTGGAGCTTGCTTGAGACCATACAATGCTTTGTTAAGTTTACACACATAATCAGAATAAACTTGATTCTCAAAACCAGGTGGTTGTGCCATATATACCTCTTCTGTTATCCAGCCTTTCAAGAATGCATTCTTTACATCTAGTTGAAGTATCTTCAAATTCTTAGAAGATGCAATACTAAGCAAAACCCTAATAGTAGGCATCTTTGCCACAGGAGAGAAGGTCTCCTCATAATCAATTCCTTGAGTTTGTGCAAAGCCTTTTGCTACAAGCCTTGCCTTATACCTGTTAATCGAACCATCAGAATTCTTCTTGAGTTTATAGACCCATCTTGAGCCTATTAGCTTCATGGATGAAGTCTTGGGCACCAAATCCCAAGTGTTGTTTTCCTCAAGTGCTTCAATCTCTTCCTTCATTGCATGCTTCCATTCTGATTTTGCTTTGGCCTCTTCAAAGGATGATGGCTCCTCTTGGTTTATATCATGTGCTATGTAGATAGAATGTTTAGTTACTAATGAGGTGTCAAACCCATACCTTTCTGGTTTTTTCTTTTCCCTCATAGATCTTCTTAGGCCATGATGTGATGATTCTACCTCAGTCCAAGTTCCTGCAATTTTGCTTTACCTTTAGACTTCCATGCTTTGATCTTTTCCATCTGAGATTCTTCATCATCCTCGGAGGTGTCTTATTCTTCAATCCTTGGTTGTTCTCTACCAAGCTTTGGAAAATCTTCTCCAAGATCATATGGTAAATTGACCTTCCTACATGAATCTTCATACCATGAATTGTTTTCATCAAAAACTACATCTCTGCTTACCAAGGATCCTTTGTTGGTAGGGTTTTATAACCTGTAGCCCTTTTGATTGTTGTCATATCCAATAAATACACACCTTTCTGCCTTTGGATCCATCTTGCCTCTAACCTATGAAGGAACATGAGCAAAAGCAATACATCCAAAAATTTTACAATGATCTAAGCTTGGTCTTCTTCCATTCCAAGCCTCATATGGAGTCATCCCATCAACGGATTTTGAAGGCAACCTGTTAATCAAGTAAATGGTTGTAGATATAGCCTCAGCCCATAATTAATTAGGTAAATTCTTTTCATTTAACATAGACCTTGCAGCCTCAACAATTGTCCTATTCCTCCTTTCTGCCACTCCATTTTGCTCAAGAGTGTACCTTGTTTTGATTCCTCTTTCTTGAAGAAAAGAATCAAACTCATGGGAGAAGTATTCTCCCCCTCCATCTGACCTTAGCCTTTTTAGTGATTTACCTGTTTGATTCTCCACAAGAGCCAAATATCTATTGAAACATGAAAAAACTTCATCTTTGTGTTTCATAAAGAATAGGATAGTCCATCTACTGCAATCATCAATAAAGGAGACATAATACCTTGATCGAGATATTGAAGCTTCCTTGCTAGGTCCCCATACATCTGTATGAACCAACTCTAAGAGATCTCCATGCATATAACCTTTCTTCATGAATGGTAACCTGTGAGACTTTCCAAATTGACATGCACTACACTTATAAATCATATGTTGTTTTGACAAATTAGGGAGTCCAAGTACACTTTGGTCCCTGCAAATTTGCTTTAATGACCTTTCACCAATATGTGCTAACCTTTTGTGCCATACTTCCAATTCTGTGAGTGTCTGACTACCATAATTAAAGAGAACAATGTTTCTAGTGTCTTGTAATTCAAATGTGAACAATGTACCTGCCTTTTCACATTTTGTAATTCTTTTGAATCCTTGACTTGGATCTTCAACAAATGCTCTTGCTTTTGTGAACCTGACTTGCAACCCTTTCTCTACTATCTGCCCAACACTTATCAAATTCTTTGTAATGGTAGGGACATAGAGTACCTTACTGAGTAGGTTGATGTTTCCATCAGGTGCTTTGACATTGCCTATTTTCTCCACAGGATGTCTTGTGTCATCTCCTGTTTGTACCTCATGATTATTCCTTGGATCTTCTAGATCTGATAGGAGTGCCACATTTCCTGCCACATGATTTGAACAACCTAAATCTATGTAGAAAACATGCTCATCAGATTTACCTTGTGGCATAGCCATGTTCATGATCAATAAAGAATCCTCTTTGTTTGAGTCCTCTGTGTAGTTATTGTAGTCTCTCCTTCCTTTGTAGCCTCCTTGATAGTTTGAATGATTGTAGCTGTTGTAGCTGCCATGATAACTTTTGAACCTTCCTCTTGAGTAGCCATAACTTCCTCTATTGTATCCTCTTCCTCTTTGATTCCTAGAATTCCTAAAGCAATTTTCAGTTGTATGATTAGTTAATCCACAAATAGAACATGAGTTGGAGTCTTGGGATCTCCTCCTGCCTTGTCTACCTCCTCTTCCTCTACCTCTGCCTTGTCTACCTCCTCTTCCTCTACCTCTGCCATGTCTTCCTCTACCTGCATAGTTAGCTTGATATGTACCTGCTTCATCATCCACTTTCTTTGCCTTTCCTTTGTTATCTTTGGACTTGCTTTTATCCGTGTATAAAGCTGAAGATTGATTACCTTTAGAGATTTCTCCATTTTTATAAGCTTTGCCTCTTGAATAAGTAGTTGTCCAATGAGTGTATTGAAATCGGGTACATGCATGTCCATGTACAAATCCATAGCTGTGGTGAATGCTTCCCACTTGTCATCTGCCTTCAAGCCATTGATGACCTGCCTTACAATTTGCTCTTCATCTATTACCTCTTCAATGCTTCCTAACTGATCTTCTATGTCCTTGAGCTTTGTGACAAAATGAGTCACATTTTGTTTGGGAGCCTTCTTGAGAGTTGTGAAATCCAGCCATACTTGATGCTTCCTAGATTTAGTACTTGAAGAAAAGAAAGCTTCAAGTGCATCCCACACTTCCTGAGATGTCTTACAACTTCTAATGTGAGGCAACAAAAAATCTGAGATAGAGTTGAGGAGATAAGACCTTGCAAGTGCATCCTTGGAGCACCATGTGCTCAATCTTTCTTGCTCTTCTTGTGTTGGTTGAGTTTTGTTCCTGAAACTTGGCATAACTTCATCTCCAGCCACATAACCATATAAACTTCTACCTTGGAGATAAGCTTCCATCCTTAATGACCAAGCTGAGTAATTACCTCTATCCAATTTGACAATTGATGAAGGATCCATCTGTCATGTTTTCCAACCTTGCTCTGATACCACTGTGAAGAGATGGATAGGTATGTGCTTGAAGATGAAGAGGTGTTGCAAAATCCTTGATCTACACCAGCCAAATGAACTCCAGGAGTATATGGTGGGCCCTTTTAGCTTGCCAATGGATGTATTAGACACCCTATGTACCTTGGAATATCACTCTCAAAAAGATAGATCAAAACAGATAAGTTGGAGTTAGTTCAGAGGTGAAGAACTTGCTATTCTTAGTTCATATACCTGTCCAGTGTTATGCATAATTCTCTGAGCACAGCAGCAATTAACTTAATTCCTCTTGGGAAACTCTAGTTAACTTAAAGAGCTAACTTCCAAGAGTAATTTAATAAAAAATAATGAACCACACACTGAGAATGATGTTTAACAGCTGATGACATCATCCCGATTTTCACAGGCTGCTACAGCAGTGAGACCAGTGAGCAGAAAAATGAACATAACTCAAGCTTGAAGAATCCAATGATTATGAAACTTTTTATGCTTATACTACACATTATTCCTTATCCAACAAGCTTTAAATCATTGAATTTAGATAAGTAACACTGAGAAATGGCTCTGACACGATGAGTTAAAAAGTCGGGTACCTGACAGAGAAGTGAAAATGCACAGCCAGTGTTGACTTCAACTGAAGATAACTAAATCTTGCAATAACCAAATGAAATGAAAACTAGTGAGCATACAGTAGACTTATAGAGCTAACTATACCAAGTTAAATCACTGAAAATGATGCACCAAGCTTAGAGAAACCATCTCTGCAATTTGACTGAGAAAACTAAGAGATATGGCAGTGAGTAGTTCACTTCACAAGAACATGGAAATATGAACTCAAATGATCATGAAAATGAAAGTATACTGCTTGTAAAATACAATGCACTTACTGATACATATGTGTGCCTTGTAATCACACCTTGATATGGCATAAAGCTCAGCTCTTGGAGGTCTTCACATAGGTCTCTCTAAGCACGACTAAAACTGCCATCTATTTATAGTTGAGTTTGGGAGGCTAACTTCCCTCAATCACTCTCCAATCAATTAGTGATTGATTTGATTCTCTATCTACCACAAATCATAAGTTCGTGGCTCCTCTTTCCCTTTTTGATCAAGTGGACTCAACCACTTAAGATTCTTTCACTTTTACATTAAGTAAACTCTTCAAAAGTTACAAGAGGTAGTTCACAAGTGAACTTTACATAGTCTTCATTTTAAAGCTTCTTCTATGACTTTGTGAGACTCAAGCCAATACTTATGCTTTTCATAGACTTGCCCCAACAATAATGGACTTGTTCTGCCTAGTCTCATCGTCTTGTAGGAGAATAGAGACTAACTCCTCAAATCTTAAGACATTTGGATATCCTAGCCCACCAATAGAAACTAGGTTCCTTTTTGTATTGGGAACATCTAGTACATAAGAAAGATGTTTTACCTTTCCATCCTCCATGGATAGTACTATGTTTCACGTATGCATGATAAGGTTTGATGTATTATCACTAGTTTCAAAAAATCTATGAGTTTATAATTTTTGCAAACTATTAAACCATTTTGCATGGCTAATCATGTGATTTGAAGCACCTAATCAATGTATTAAAAATTACCGTTTGATTTTGAAATATTTCTAGACATTTTATTCATCATGTGATGTTGGATTACAAGTAGCTTCTATGAATCGACCACACTTATGGATGCATGGTTGTTTTGTTGCTTTCTGCTCTTTTCATTTTGCAACTTGCAATCACTTTCAAAGTGATGCAGTCGTGCTTTGTAACAAAAGAACCCAAATAATTAGCATATGATAATAAAGTTAATATAGAGAAATGGTAGTGTACAAAAGAACATAGCAAGAAAAATAAACAAAAATTAGTACGTACAAGTATTTGATTAAAAAATCCTCTATTCTAGCATCCTCTTGGAGATCCGATGCACAAAGAATATCTATCTCTATATTGGCCACTTCTAAATCACTTGGTATGCTAGCTTCTTCTTAATCATCATCTATATCTTCATCCTGTAACTCCTCTTCTTCAAGGACCTCTTCTTCAAGGACCTCTTCTTCTCGAACAATAATCTCTTCCTCCTCGACTATGGAATGAATCTCAGAGTCCACTATAGATGGACTTTCTTCTACCTCTATGTTCTCACAAATTTTTCTACTATATGGGGTGACTTGAAAAACAAATAGCCACTCTAGTTCTTTCGAATCTGGTATAAAAATGACTTGATCAGAGTGTTCGAGAAGTACAAATGTATCTCTTTCATCCCTTCCTAATTTCATGGAATCGACTTGAAGCAAACTACTTTTACCGCGCCTCACTGTTGCGTTTCTTTTAGAGGTGACTACGTGTACAGATACACATACATGTTTTAGAGTCAAGGTTTTAGGATTAGGGTTTTAAGGTTTTACATACATACACACATGCATACACACATATTCATATACACATATATATACACACATACACACATACACATGTTTTAGGGTTAGGATTTTAGTTTTTTACATACATACACACATACATACACACATTTGCACATATACACACATATAAACATACACATGTGTACACATGCATACATGCACATACACATACACACACACATTATACATACATACATGCATGTTAAAAGTCAATATTCAAGCAAATAATTTGTGTGGAAGCAATCATGGACATTTGGAGAAATTGAAGGAAGCCAAAAGCCACATTCCATCAAAAAACTTCAATCAACCCTTCCCCAAGTCATCTCAACTAAATCCTCCCGTTTAGGATGCAGATTTGGAAAGGTAGTTCCTAGATTTTATGGGCATACTTTTCACTATAAAGGTAGCATCTATCTCGAATTCATTTGAGTCATCTTCTTGGCATTTCAATTCATTTAGATGCACTAAGTGCTAGAGTTTTAATAAGCAAGCCCCTTTCTTGCTTGTTTGTTTCCCCCGTGTGCACAGGCAATGTTGAAACTCTCCACTCCTGCATTGTTAGCATTGGTTGTCCCTTCATATGTATCCATTTGATGTAATCCTTGTCTCATTGGATCTCTATAAAAATCTATTTTGGGCTCACCAATTCTTTGAATCATTGTTTGAGTAAGTTTGGAGAAACCCTCATTTAAGTGAAGTCGATGGGTTGATATCTCTCTTTGTTTGTAGGCTCTATTGGAACAATTTTTCTTTGAGTTGTAAGGGTTGGCTCTCCTTATCTATTGAACCCTTGGTTGTCTTTTGGTGTCATTCAGTAGCCATTACATTGCTCTAAATTTAAGACAATTTTGAGATTGATCCTCTGTGGATTTGTCGTGAAATATGTGCTAGAGTGAAGTGAGGTCTTTGTTTGAGTAGTAGCTATGAGAATTCAACTAGATCATCTTGTGGACATTGTTTCTCTTTGTGTAAGCATCCATTTGGAGTGAATTTGTTTTATTGGAAATCTCTTGATGTCTACTATAGGTCCACAAATGTTTACTGGAGTTCACTCCCTATCCTTCGAGAAAGAATATGTTTGGAGGATTAGCCATGGGCTAGATCAAGTACCAAAGACTAGAGATGGGAGACTTCAACACTGAAATTGAAAAGGTAGATAAGGGGAACTATCATCCATGGAGATTTAGGGTCTCCAACTACCTAATGGGCAAAGGGCCTTTGGGGATTCCTTAGTGAAAGTGAACCAAGAACTAGTTGGATGAAAACCTAGCCAGTGACTAGTGCAGGGACTTTAGGGAATGAAATGAAAAAGACAAGAGGGTCATCTTTATCCTTTTCCAATAGATTAGTGATAGCATGATTGGCCATATCCAAGGCTTGGATTCATGCATGAAGGTATGGGAGACATGTGGGTGTATGTATATGTGTGTGTTTATCTATATGTGTATGTGTATGTGTATGTGTGTGTATGTGTATATGTATGTGTATGTGTATGTGTATGTGTATGTGTATGTGTTGTGTATGTCTATGTGTGTGTATGTGTGTATGCATATGTGTGTATACTGTGTGTGTATCTATATGTGTCCATACGTATGTATGTGTGTGTGTATACATGTATGTATACATGTGTATGAGTAGTGAGTGTATGTGTGTTTTTATATATCTATATGTGTGTACATTTGTGTGTATGTGTGTGTATGTGTGTCTCTATGTGTGTGTATCTCTATGTGTTTAATGTGTGTGTATCTATATGTGTGTATATGTATACATGTGCATGTACAAGTATCTATATGTGTATGTGTATGTGTATGTATATATGTATGTGTATGTGTATGTATGTTTATGTGTGTGTATTTGTGTATATGTATGTATGTATGTATGTGTGTATATACATGTATATATACATGTGTATGTGTGTGTATGCATATGTATGTGTAGTGAGTGTATGTGTGCTTCTATATATGTATATGTGTGTATGCATGTCTATGCGTGTGTATGTGTGTTTCTCTATGTGTATATGTTTGTGTGTATGCATGTCTATGCGTGTGTATGTGTGTTTCTCTATGTGTGTGTGCATGTGTACGTGTGTATCTCTATGTGTGTAATGTGGGTGTATCTATATGTGTGTGTATGTGAATGTGGGTATGTGCAAGTATCTATATGTGTATGTGTATGTGTGTGTATGCATGTGTGCATATATGTATGTGTATGTGTTTGTATATGCATGTATGTATATATATGTGTATGTATACCTATGTATGTATATGCGTGTGTATGTGTATGTAGGTGTGTATGTGAGTGTATGTATGTGTGTATATGTGTACCTGTGTGTGTATGTGTGTATGCATGTATGTATGTATGTATGTATGTATGTATGTATGCATGCATATGTATGTGCATTGTGTATGCATATGTATGTATGTGTGTGTATGTGTATGTGTGTGCCTCTATGTGAGTATGTATGTGTATGTGTGTGTCTCTATGTGTCTTTATGTGTCTATATGTATTTGTGATGTATGTATCTATGCCTATGTATGTATATGTGTGTCTATGTGTGTGTATGCACATGCATGTATAGTATGTGTATGTGTGTGTATGTATATGTGTGTATAGGTACATATCTGTGTGTATATGTGTATGTATATATGTGTATGTTTACATGCATATGTATGTGTTTGCATATGTATGTATAGTGCATGTGCGTATGTGTGTTTCTATATGTGTATACGTGTGTACATTTTTGTGTATGCATGTGTATTGTGTGTGTATGTGTGTCTCTCTATGTGTGTGTATATGTATGTGTATGTGTGTGTGTCTATGTGTGTGTATG
This sequence comes from Ceratopteris richardii, assembly GCA_020310875.1. Taxonomy (NCBI): domain Eukaryota; kingdom Viridiplantae; phylum Streptophyta; class Polypodiopsida; order Polypodiales; family Pteridaceae; genus Ceratopteris; species Ceratopteris richardii. Next base: position 21,709,519 of record CM035428.1, read on the forward strand.
TATATGTGGCTGTATGTATATGTGTGTGACTATGTGTATTTGTGTATGTGTGAGTATGCACATGTATTTATAGTTTGTGCATGTGTGTATACATGTGTGTATGTGTGTTTATGCATGTATGCATGTATTTGTATAGTATATTTGTGTGTGCATATGTGTGTATGTATGTGTGTTTATGCATGTGTGTGTATACATGTGTTTGTATGTGTGTGTATGCATGTGTTTGTATAGTGTGTTTGTGTGTATATGTATGCATGTGTGTCTATGTATGTGCATGTGTGTATGTATATGTGTGTAAACATATGTGTGTATGTATGTGCATATGTGTGTATGTATGTGTATGTATATGTGTGAGTGTATGTGTGTGTGTGTCTATGTGTATGTATGTATATGTGAAAGTATCTATATGTGTATGTGTGTGTATGCATATGTGTGTATGTGTATTTGTGTATATGTGTGTATGTATGTGTTTGTATATTTGTATATGTATGTGTGTGTATGTGTGTATATGTGTGTATATGTATGTATGTGTGTGTATATGTGTGTATGTATGTGTGTGTATATGTGTGTATGTATGTGTGTATATGTGTGTATATGTGTATATGTGTATATATGTATGTATATGTGTGTGTATATGTGTGTGTGTATATGTGTGTATGTATGTGTGTGTATATGTGTGTATATGTGTATATATGTATGTATATGTGTGTGTATATGTGTGTGCGTATATGTTTGTATGTATGTGTGTGTATATGTATGTATGTATATGTGTGTGTATATCTGTATACGTGTGTGTGTATGTGTATGTATGTGTATGTATATGTGTGTATGTGTGTGTGTGTATATGTGTATGTATATGTGTGTATATATGTGTGTTTATATGTGTGTATATGTGTGTATATGTGTGTGATGTGTGTATGTATGTGTGTGTGTATATATGTGTGAATGTGTGTGTATGAATGTGTATGTATGTGTGAATATGTGTATATGTGTATATATGTGTATATGTGTATATATGTGTATATGTGTATATACGTCTATATGTGTATACCCATGTGCACCTTTGCAATGCTCGGTCACTCATCATTTGCTCGCTCTTCAGTCCCTTCGATCGCTCGTCCGCTCTTCGCAATGCTTGATCCCGACACAAATAAGCCAAGAGAAAGAAAATTTTATTTTTCAATTCCTCTAGTGGCACTTATGCAATGCCAAAGCATCAGAGGTTGTTCGCCCCCATCACTATAAGTTTCACTAGCCTTTGATGCTCATAGTGACAGTTAGCATAAGCATCACATATGCGAGCCTCCATTTGTCATCATCCCTTAGGTAGTTTAGTGTATGAGCTACCAAATCATCATCATCAATGGAGCTACAAATTTATCCTAATGCATTTGCAATCTCTTTTACGTTGAGGATATCATTGATGCTACTATTTGAAGCCGTCCTTAAGTTGTTCAACTCATTCTCGAGTTAAATCTTTTGTGCCTTCATGGAGGTCAAGTATAATCTCTCCAAAGCTTCCCATACCTTATTGGATGAGTCCAAGTCTTGGATATGACCAATCATGCTATTACCTATTTGTTGCGATAAGATGAATATGAGTCTCCTATCTCTTTCAATCAACTCATTCACTTCCCTTTCCTATGGTTGAGTGAATGGATCTACATATTGAGGCCTAGGACCAGTTCCATAAACTAGTCCCCATAGTCCCTTGCCCATGAAGAAATTGCTCACCCAAAGTCTCGAGGGTTGATAGCTTCATTTCTCCAAGTTCTCTATTTGGGTAGCATACTCAGCCACTGCTTACAATTATATCCTAAGCTTTTTTTGAGTTTGATGGAATAGGAAAACTTCAAAATGATTACCTTCTTATAGCTTTTTGGTCTACTTCTCAATACTAGCATAGCTTTTTGCTCTACAACAAGTCCTTTCCTAAGATATTTATTAGCTTCAAATAGTTTCTTTGAGCTCTTTCAAGAATCCTAAATGCTTCTAAAATATGCGATACTGATTTTGGGTGAAGATTCAACATCCGGATGCAGCTTTGGAAGGTTTTAGGCCCTCACAGGTTGTTTTCCATGGTCCCTTCGAGCCACTATTTTTCCTCTAATGCAAAATTTAGATGCAAAAATATAATGAAACTTTTTAGAATGAAATTAGTCACTCACACTATCCATAGCACTTTCAAAAACTTCATTTGCATACTCCAACAGGGAGAACTAACCTCTACAAGTTAGACTAGTTTTCGGATAGCATCTCCCATCCAAAGGAAGTTTCTATAAATTCTTTCCAATTTTGGCAACCTCTTTGTCCATCGATCTCCAAAAGGAAAGAAAGTAAATAATGGAAGAAAGAAGGAACAAGTTAACCACGGTAGCTTGCCCATCTCAATTGATCTGCATCCCGTTCGTGTATGCCAACATGTTATCGAGCTTAGAAAAAGCCTAGTTCCATTGTTGAGCATCAAAACATAGAATCCCATCTGAATACCTAACAAGCGTGAGATTTGTTCCCTCAGGATGAATTGAGAGCCATGGTTAATGAAAATTTGAGGTGGATTCCCAATAATGTCCTTGAGAGCAATTTTAGACTCGTTTATTATGGAACCTTATGTCTCACAAAATGTATTTAAGCAACACCAAAAGGTATCAATGGTGGTCGGATCATTATTTACAAAAGCATTGGTGTCATCAGCAAAGAGTCTCATGTTCATCTGGTCTTGATTGAAGGGAGGAAAGAGGCCCTTTAGTAAGACTTAAGCACGCATGATGTTTAACTAGGCAATTGGGACCATTTCCAACAATTGCAAAGAGAAGAGGATCCAAGGGGCATCCTTGTTTGATAGAACATTTTGAATGAATAGGTTGAGAAAGATAGCCAAAATTGATATTCATTTGACCTGAGGCATTTCCTAGCAATGTAGAGATCATGCTAATAGATTTCAGGCCACTGCTAAGGTCTTTTAGAGATTGAAGACTCAAGTCCCACTCGAGTCTGTCATAAGCTTTATCGAATTCAATCTTAAGGAAGAGGACATCTTGAGTGGATTCTTGCATGAGCAAATGTCAAGCCTTCCCAAACATCAATGATAGTCTCAAGGATGAAGCTTCCCTTGATGAGCCCCTTCTGATCCTCAATGATCCAGTTTTGTAAGTGCCAAGCAGTGCGAGTAGCAATAACCTTAGCGAGGATTTTGTATGTCACTGCATAGCCAAGTGAATCAAGAGTTCTGAGAATTATAGTCAAAATTATAGCTACAACCTAGTATATAAGCTCATGGTAGGTTAGCCACAGTTGCAACTACATCATCTATAAGTTCAATCCAAGCACGGACGCTTCATAGAAGCAGCCTCCTTGACCTATGTTACAAGCTTTTCATGTCTTGGAGGGCAGCCAGCCAACATATCATAGCTCCACTAGCATTCACCCCAAATCTAAGCGAAATCAAGAGTACTGTGAAAGTTATAATTACAACCTCGTACATATAAGCTGATGTTAGGTGTTCCGCACGTGCAACAGTTGTAAATCTATGCTAAGCAAGTGCAACAGATTTGAGCCTTACCGAAGCAACGACGCTTAATAGCAGCAACCTCCTTGACCTGTAGAAGAAGCTTTTCATGACTTGGAAGGTAGAGAGCAGACGTCTATCTGCACTTTTTTATATCCTCAACGTCCTTCGATCTCCACATGCTACCTTCGACAGGCGTGCCGAATAGTCAATGTTGTTTTTTTTTTTGTGCACCTTATACATTTTGTTTCACTCTGTCAGAGTTTCGCCTACTAAATCTATGAAGCAAGTAAGTGTGTGCGAATTATGAGGACAAAACAATTGCTGATGTTTGCACACGTTGTATTTATCATGTCAGTCCCTTCAAGCAGAAACATTATAAATACAACTTGCGTAAGCAGCATTCTGTTGTGAGTCATGGAACTCTGACGAAACAGAGTTGCCGCAATTTTTCTATTTTGCAAGGAGGTGCAAAGTGCTCATTGGGATAAAGTTGCAGCAGCTGGCAAGAGTAGTGCAGCGGCAAATTGATGACGGATCTAGACAGCGTGGAAGCTATCAAACAGTCAACTGCGTGCAGACATTAACAATAATTATAAAGCGGACACCATGATTACGTTGAAAGCGAATTGGGGTAGATGGTGCTGTCATTTATGGTATTTATTGATGGTTGCGGTTGAGAGGGCCGATCATGGAGGGCCAATGGCCATCTTCTTCCTTGTCTGTATCACCATCAGTGCTGGAACGTGATCAGCGAGGGAAAGCACATGCGGTCATGTGAGGCCTCATGCTGCAGATGATTGAGTGTATTCTTCTCAATAGTTTATAGCGGAGGCCGACCCCTGGCAAGATGAAACTTCGCATACAGCTTACATGGAAAGCTCTAGCAACGTCAAAGCAATTGAATGTGAAAGAAAACGATTTGATTTGACAAACCGCAGCTGCCGAACTCTAACGTTGCAATCCTCTCTGCGCGGAACCTTGGTCATCTCGGTTATGGCGCACAATAGAGGTTGGCGTGATATGTTAGAAACTTTGTTGAGAAAGAAAATCATCATCTCAACAACGTGGTCTTTCCCTGCAAATATAGCAGTATAAGCTGGCGGTGTGATCTGGACATTTTACCTTGCGGCAAAATCATATAAGCGTTGGATCTCCTTGCTGGAACGCCACGTGTGTAACTCAAGTACACACGGATGCCAGCATAGCTAAACAGTGCACCGATTCCTATACATCGCATCAGTTACGTTTGTGACCCCCCATTGTATTATAACGGACTGATTGAATAATAATACATACGACAAATTTAGTTAAGCGCATCTCTGTGTACTGTAATCGACGTGCAGGCCTGTGGGGTTTGATTCTTGCAGGTTTTCACATGGTATCGTGCAGCCTCGGTGCTTAAGCCAACAACCCAACCGCGCAAACCTCGCTGTCCTTGACTGATCAACATTGCACAAGCGCAGGCATCGTCGATGTACAAACTTGACAAGCTTCACAGTGGAAACTATCAACCCTGGAAGATGACCATGAGGATGATCCCCCAGAAACAGGGATTACTTCCCATTGTCGATGGCACCGAAGTGTGCCCTGACAGAGACGATGCTACCCACACGAATGCACTGACGACATGGGATGAGCGGGACTTGAATGCCCGACTCGAGCTTCTTCTCCATATGACGGACTCCTTGAAGCAGACAGTCCGATTGATGACTACTGCGCGTGAAATATGGCGCCATCTCGAGGAGACCTACGAATCCAAGTCTATCGCACAGCAGGTTCATTGCCTCAAGCAACTTCTGGCGACGACCACGAAAGAAACCGACGTCGCTGATGTGTTCTTGCAGACATGGAGGCTTCGCCTTGACGATCTCATACTTGCCGGCCTGGATCTTCCAGCAAATGTTCAAACGGTTATGCTTTTGTCGACTTTACCTCCTTCTTTTCATGCATTTGTGTCTGCGCTCAGCATTAACACTAATCTCACAAAACATATTGTGATTCCTTTAATTCTGCAAGAAATTGCATTGCGTAGAGCATCTACATCGTCAAGCACTTTAGTTTCTGCTTTTCTTCTTCACAGCCTTTGATCAATTCTCTCTCCACTGACAACGTTTTGGCTATGACCTCTGATTATCATCACCATCATCGGCGCTCTCCCATTCATACACCACCGAGGTTTAGACATAGTGCTTCACAGCGTGGCCGGCGTGAACATTCCCGAAGCCCCTATTCTTCACGCAATCCGTCCCCGCGGTTTTCACGTTCTCAACATCATGGATCCTCTAAAAGCAAGTATAAATCAAATTCTAATTCCAAATCTCACTGGCGGACTAAGGCAGCGTATCATGTAACTGTAGACCCGCACAGTGACCCTGAGTCACCTGATAGTGAACTAGATGATCCCATCTTAGCCTTCATGGCCGATCACTCTTTCCCTCCATTATCATCAGATGCATGGGTCTTAGACTCAAGTGCAACCTGTCACCTCACTGCTTCAAAGCATTTGCTTTTAAATTATCGTCCGGTACTAGAACGCATCCTTGTTCGCTTTGGGAATAATTTTACACAAAAAGCTCATGGTGTGGGCTCAGCCCCCATAGAACTTTTTAATGGCCAAATAGTACTCCTTCAAGATGTGTTTTATGTTCCCCATCTTACCCGAAACCTTGTTTCTGTATCTAAACTCACAACCAAATCGGTCTCTGTCCTGTTTACATCAGATTCTTGCAAAATAATGCATGTAAGTCCAAATGGACTTTCTACCACAATCCAGTGCCCTCGTATAAGTAAATTATATTTACTTGGGCAGTCAAGTTTCTCTCACACTGCTTTTCATTCAGAACATTCCCAGCCTAACCCATCGTCTGTTCGCTTATGGCATTATCGGTTGGGACATGTCAATCCCCGATCCATGCAACACATAGCTCAAGAACGATTAGCCTCTCACTTCTCTCTACCCCAAAAAGTTAACCTCACATTATGTGAAGGGTGCTTGTTTGGTAAATTAGCAAGTCGTAGTTTTTCATCAAGTTCATCGACCACCTCCCAACCCCTTGCGCTCATCCACTCAGACGTGTGTGGACTGCTACTTGTTTTGTTTCTTACACGAAGAGATAGTTCGTCTATATTATCTGTCTTTAAGACCTTTGTTCAGAATGTTGAAAACTTCCACGAAAAACATATTAAAGCCCTTCAAATCGACAACGGTGGTGAATACACCTCGCACGCATTCCAAACCTATCTACGATCTAAAGGAATTACTCATCGTGTTTCTATTCCTTATACCCCTCAGCAAAATGGTTTAGCCGAACGCCGCAATCGCTCATTACTCAATGTATGTAGAAGCCTTTTACGTTCAGCCTCTCTTCTTGATTATTTTTGGGAAGAAGCACTTATGACTGCTTGTTACCTCATTAATCGCACATATTGTAAGCCCATCAAAGGGATTCCCTATACCCGTTTGACAGGTCGGATACCTGACTATAAACCCCTTCGTATATTTGGGTGCCCTGCATATGCCTACGTTTCTCCAACCGTGCGACATAAATTATCCAATCGTTGTGTGCGTTCTTTTTTTGTTGGGTACGGTGATGCCTTTGGTGTCAAAGGCTATCGCCTTGATGACCCTGCCACCCGACGTTTTTTCTTTGCTCATACCATTGTGTTTGATGAAGGGGTTATCCTTGCATCTATCCCCTCACTTGCAACTGAAACCCCCTCTGAAACTCTATTATCACCTCCACCTCAGCATAACACACCTGAATCAATACCCTCCACATCTGTTATGTTCGATTTATCCACTCCTCCACCAGCATTGATTCCCCCACCTCCACCAATTGACCTGGCAGTTCCTCCAATTCCGCATACTCCAACTCCAATGCTCCCCACAGACGTGCGACTACGCTCCCATCAGCGGTCATTGAGTTTTGATGATCTGCAAGGTTTAATCCCGGCAGATCCTGCACCTGACCTTCCTCGTTGGGGTATTCATGGCCACCGTTCTGCGTGTCCACATTCCTCTCATATGTCTACTTCTCATTTTGATTCTCACCCTCCTATTGATACGGAGGTTCCCCATTTAAAATGGCGCCCACTAAGTGACTTCTAAGAGAATGTACTACTAAGATAATGTACAAAGATAAGTCACCATTAGGGTTATAGGCATATATACAAGCCAGGGGAAAAAAACGTCCTAAAGAGGGAAAAAAGTGCCCTCATGGTCCTAGCGTGTTCACCCACATCATTACCTAAATAGATCATCAAATCCCCTTTGGGAGTGATGTGGTTAACAAGAAATTGGCATTCATGTATAAGGAAGTGCCAAGCTATGTGGAATCTATCCATAAAAGAAAGTAAGCCCAAAGCTTTGTGGAGAGCTTCAAACTTCTCCCCAGGTAGAGCCTTTGTGAAAAGGTCTACAATGTTCTCATGTTTGGGCACATATGCCAAACTAATCTCTCATGTTGATATATTTAGGTAGTGATGTGTGTGAACACACTAGGACCATGGGGGCACTTTTTTCCCTCTTTAGGAGGTTTTTTCCCCGGCTTGTATATACGCCTATTGCCCTAATGCGCTACTTATCTTTGTACATTCTAGTGGTAATACATTCATTATTGTGTGCTAAGATCCAAACTTCTTCTTCTTCCTTGTGATATTAACGTGCTTGTGCAGACGTCTAACTCCAACAATAGGTATCACAGCAGGTTGCCACTTCATCTAGGGCATCGTCGACACCTATTCAGTTGTAGTCTCATAATCGCATAAAATCGGGATCTGAGCTCGTTTCAGCCTCCGAATGCACTATTGTAGTGCTTGTGTAGGCCATTTCATCTTTTTGTGCCAAAGGTATATACCAGTTTCAATTCGCCAGAATAAGCCTCTCGAAGTCTGCTATAGGTATAATAGCATAATTAGATTGGGCAGTTCTATTCAACTTTATGAGATATAGTCAATTTTTTGCATCAAGGTATTTTAGTCACTAGCCATGGCTAAAAACAATGATGTATTCTGTATGTTGGCTATTGAGGATAAGTTGGATGGTACCAACTACTCGTTATGTGCTTATATGATGCCACATGTATTGGTTGCAAATGGATTGTGGAACACTGTGTAGGGTCTTGAAAAACGTCCTATCACACATGTAACTGTTACAACTGCAAGTACTAAAGCTGATGGTGAAGGTGTCAAAGATGATGATATTCTGCATATTCCTATTTGTGCTATGGTTTCTGTTTCAACTACTGTAGAGCAAATTTATTAGGATGGTAGAGATGCCCAGGCATATGCATTGATAGCTTTGTCTCTCAAACGTGCCATTATTCCTCACATTTGCTCTTGCAGAACAGCTAAGGATGCTTGGGATACACTTACCACATTGTACCAAGCTAGGAATGAGGCTCCTATTGCTTACCGCCGAGAATAGTTGGAGAGTGAGCACATGAATGAAGTGATTCTATGAATATTTTTCTAACAAAGATCAAAGACTTGAAGGAAAAATTGATTTGTGTTAATGAGGTTATACCAGATAGCTCACTTGTGAAGACCATTATGAATGGCCTTCCTGATTCATATCAGAGTTTTGCTTCTACTCTTTGGTTGATGATGAAAGGCAATCCAAATTCCTTTTCATTTGCGGAGTTAGTCTCTGTTCTATTGTAGGAAGATCACTTCGGGCAAAACAGGTGCATTATGCGTGTTGCAGATCAAGCTTTCTTGGCTAGTCAGACGCGCAATGGAAAATGGATCTCTTTAGTTAGTAAGCAAAAATCTGCTAATTGTGCACAATCAAAGAGGGAAGACAAAGATGAAAAGAAATCAGAAAAGTAGAAATTGTTCTGCAAGTACTATAAAGGAAATGATCATATCATAAAGAACTGTCCAAAACTAGCTGCTAAAGAGGCAAAGAAGAACCAGGCTAGAATGGTTGTTGCAGAGGCCTCTACACCAAAAACAGAGTCTGCTAATCTTGTGCAGGAAAAAGAGTGGGCGTTTACTAGTGTTTACAGTTTTGAACTATCTACTCATGAGCAGTGTATGTCTGCAGTAGACTCATATGTTTGGTACTTTGATAGTGGGTTGACCAAACATATTACCTCGCAGCGCAGTTTCTTCTCTTCACTCAAGCCTGCCCCTACAGGGAATACTGTTACATGCACCAAAAACTCCTCTTATCTTGTTATGGGAGTTGATAAGATCATTTTGACTACTGCTAATGGTAGTTCTTTCACTTTGTCAGATGCTTTGTTTGTGCCAAGGATCAAGAAAAATTTGTTATTAGTTTTTGCATTAGCCAAGATTGGCTTGGTTGTGAAATTTGTTGATGACAGATGTACAGTTCATGATCTACGTATAAGGCTAGGCTTATTGGAAAGGGTTATGCATAGGAAAGAGACATTGATTTTGATGAAACCTTTGCTCCTACTTGCCGAATGACTACTGTTCGTAGCATATGTGCACTTACAGCTCATCACGGTTGGAATCTACATCAGTTGGACATTAAAACAACATTTCTTAATGGTGACTTGCATGAAGAACTGCATGTTTTTTAGCCCTATCACTTTGTGCAGAAAGGCCATGAAAACCAGGTGTGCAGGTTAAAGAAGGCATTATATGCTTTAAAGCAAGCACCATGTGCTTGGTATGAAAAGATACATGCCTATCTGATTGCACATGGTTTTGAAAATAGTCCAACTGAAAGCACCTTATATGTCAAGTGTGCTAATGATGTACTTCTGATCATTGTGGTGTATGTTGATGACATGCTGCTCACTGGTCCTTATGAGAAGCATATTGCTGATTTCAAGGCTCATTTACATGCCTCATTTGAGATGTCTGATTTGGGGCATTTGCACCATTATTTGAGCATTCAGTTTATGCACGTTGATGGTGGAATGGCTTTGTGTCAAACAAAATATATTGACACATTTTTGCAGCCTTTTGGCTTTGAAGACTGTAAACCTATTGCCACTCCTATGGAGATAGGTTTACGACTAAGTCTTCATGATGATGGAGATGCATTTGATGTTTCTCTCTATCAGCAGGCTGTTGGATGCTTGATTTACTTATGCATTACTTGGCCAGATATTTAGTTTGTTGTCTCATATATGAGCAGCTTTATGCATTGCCCAGGACTCAAGCATTGGTAGATCGTTAAGCGCATCTTTCACTACTTGAGTGGTACTCGGCTACTTGGGTTGTTTTATCCCAAGGGGGGATCACTACCGCCTGATTTGCATGCTCTTTCTAAATCTGATTGGGCAGCTAGTTGCTATGACACTCATGTGTCCACTAGTGGCTTTTGCTTCATGCTTGGTAGCTCATGTATATCTTGGTTGAGCAAGAAGTAGCCTACTTTGGCTACTTCAAGTTGTGAGGCTGAGTATAGGGCAGTTTTCACAATGACTATTGAGTATGTGTGGCTCAGATGCCTTATGGTAGATTTGGGTGTTGGTCAATCTTCTACCACCACCATCTTCACTGACAGTCAGAGCACATTGGGAGTTGCGAGGAACCTTGTGTTCCATGCTCGCACTAAGCACATCGAGGTGCATTATGATTATGTCAGGGAGAGGTTCTCTGCTGGGGAGATCAACTTGGCATATGTGCCCACGCAGGAGAACATTGTACACCTTTTCACAAAGGCCCTGCCTAGGGAGAAGTCTGAAGCCTTCCGCAAAGCTTTGGGCTTCCTTCCTTTTGTGGAGTGATTTCCACATAGCTTGGCACTTCCTTATACATAAGTGCCAGCTCCTTGTTCAACGCATCACGCCTAGGCGGATTTGTTCATATATTTAGGTAGTGATGTATGTGAACACACTAGGACCACCGGGGCACTTTTTTCCCTCTATAGGAGGTTTTTTTCCCCCGGCTTGTATATACCCCTATTGCCCTAAGGAGCTATTTATCTTTGTACATTCTAGTGGTAATACATTCAGTATTGTGTGTTGAGCTCCAAGCTTCTTCCTCTTCCTTGTGTTGTTCGCGTGCTTTCGCAGACATCTAACTCCAACATCTCCAATAGAGAACCTATCCCTGACATAATTATAGTGCACCTGAATGTGCTTAGTGCGAGCATGGAACACAAGGTTCATCACAATTGCCAATGCGCTTTGACTATTAATGAAGATGGTTGTGGCAAAAGATTGATGAACACCCAAATCAGCCATAATACATCTGAGCCACACACACTCAACAGTTATTGTGAATGCTGCCCTATACGGAGCCTCACAACTAGAAGTGGCCATAATAGGCTGCTTCTTGCTCAACCAAGATATGCATGAGCTACCAAGCGTGAAGCAAAAACCCCTAGTGGACACATGAGTGTCATAGCAACCAGCCTAGTTAGAGTCAGAAAAAGTATGTAAATGTGGTGATAGTGATCCCCCCTTGGGATAAAACAATCCAAGTAGCCGGGTACCACTCAAGTAGCAAAAGATGTTGTTTCAGAGAAAAAGAAGCAAGAAAAAGTGAGCCCTAAAAATTTTCAAATGATGGGCACAAACTTTCTTCTTCAAGTTTCTATGAAATGCATCGTGAAGCTATGTAAATGCACTAGAGGAGTCCTTTAGATGCATACACCCCAAATGCTGTAACATAATCCTTATAACATAGTATAAGAATAGGGTTTTTCAATAAAACTGCCTTTCTCTTGTGTGAAAAGACCATTTTTAGGGCATATATATATAAGTCACATGATGACTCTTTGTAAACACTTTTTGCCATTGTGAAAATTGAAGCTGAATTTTTCGAATTTGCCTCTTCTCTACTATGTATGTTCTTCTCCAAGAGCTTGTGTGTGTTTTTTATGCATGAAATGTGTTTCCAATAGTGTTATCTACCCCATTCCCTCTTGTTTTCGTGATTGTAATGCATGTGTGAATCTTAGTGAGTCATTGAGTTAGAGTAGGGGTTTCTCGAAGATCACTATTTTGCTCATACCTTGAAGCACATTTTTTTAATTTGACTCAAAATACCACCATTAGATGTGTCTCATCAAGAGCTTCGAAAAAACTTTAGAGTCTAGAGCTGAGAGAAAAAATCAAATTTGTGCTTATTGCTATTGCAAGTATCGTGGCATGGATTTTTAGAGGATAATGAGTAGGAGAGGTAGCTAAATTGAGTTATGTGCATTGTAACATCATCACTTCACTTACCATCATGTGTGCATATGTCTTTATACACTTGATATGAATTTTTTCAGGGATTGATAATTCAGCATGTTTCAATCCACCACTCTATGCACGTGTGGGGTGATTGAGGTACAGTCTCAGTTGACACAAGTCCCTAAGGCTTTACGACTTGGGTACACTTGTTTTTGGCACCGTTGTTGGGGAACTAGTCCAATCAAGGTGCCTTCATGATGGTGATAGATATGGAGTGAATAAATCCTGTGATTAGAGGTAGTTTCAGTTAGTGGCAAGGCAAAAAATACTTCACCACTTGTTACTTCACACTCTATGAGTGTGTGTAATGATTTTCTAGGGTTACGGGTTAGAATGAGAAGGATTAGGGCTTAGGGAAGAGAGAGTTGGGATTAGCGGCTTGGTATCGAGGAGAAATTTGAGTTTAGCAGTTGATTGAGTGCAAGCATTTGAAGCTCTATTCTTCAAGGTGAGTAATTTCATTGCACAACTCCTTGAACATCAATGGAGAACTCAAAAACATGACACAACATAGTGAAGGTATCATGGGGTAATACACAAGGTTTGGAGTGAGAATGGTCACCTATAGTAGGTGGATGGGGAAGAGGAGTCTATCAAGCACTGTGTGCACAAAAGGTTTGAAAAGTTAGACTATATTTCGCTGTAGTATCATGGTCAGTTGAGTTTTGGTATCGCAATACCAAAACTCCCTAGTATCGCGATACTGGCCAAGTATCGCTTATCGCTTACTTGAGTATCATGATACCACGAAGGTATCATGTATCATCAAGTTGAGGTACCATGTATCCTGAGTCAAGAGGTATCATATTGTGCATAGGAGTATTGTGTATCACCTGCATATGGTATCCTGTATCGTCTAGCCACATATAATGTCACACTAGATTAGTATGGTGCATCATGAAGAGACCAAGTATTGTATCCTCTTGAGTGACATCATATCATACAAAAGTAGTATCATGTCATTTGGTATCATATTGCATGGAGGAGGTATCGGGTATCATGAGTGAGAGGTATCGTGTATCTCCTAAAGAGAAGTATCATGTATTGCCAAGTACAACTGTATCATATCGTCTCCAAAAGTATCATGTCTCGTGAGTCACGAGGTATCATATCGTGCATAGAAGTATCATGTATTGTACAAATGTGGTATCATCACGAGTAGTATCGTGTATTGGAGGAAACACAAGTGACCCTAGAAAGAAAAGTAAAATAAAACCAAAAATTGAAGGGAATAGGAGAACCAATAGAGCATAGAGAAGACCTAGCATCTAAGTGGTGAATGAACTTGAGATCTGGATGTGTTGGGCAGTCAAAGAAGTGTCATCTCTTTTGCAGGAAGTGCAGTCCAATCAAGCCATCATTATATCTACTTTGACACATCTAGTGACTCAAAGGAAGAAATACCCATGGCCTCCAAAGACATGCATAGCTCTGTACCGAGGGAAGGTTTTATGTCTATTGTAGAGGGAGAATACCAAACATCCCTATAGTATGTGTCCAAAGGCAACTACCTCGCAAAACCCCTTTGGAACCCATCAAGGGATGGATATTGCAACATCAGGATAAACTAGCCAATGTAGTGTTTGCATTAGACCTCATGTGCAATTTGCTATGCCAAAAATGAGTCCTGAAAGCCAAGCTAGCGAAGGAATAGGAAATATGAATAGGTCAACTTTCAGAGCAAGACCACAAATAGGTGTAGGACCAAGAATACACCCATTAAGACTAGCAGTTCCTCTGGTAATCAGACCCCCAAAACCAGGGAGAAGACTGAGGCCAATCCAAGTAGCCAAATGCATGCAACATTATTACAATGGAACATGAGAACCTTATGACCACATAGTAGAATTCAAGCAAGTGCTACAAGCAAAGAAAGTGGAAAACTCTTTTGTGCAATATGAATCCCTTGGGTTAACCCTCACACGAACAACCTTGACTTGGTTCCCACCTGTGGATCCAAATCGCTTTGGAAATATTGAGCAATTCTTCCAAGAATTTATTAGGGAATTCATCAAATGAGGGATTAAGAACAATTCTTCATCCTTAATCCATAGTTTCAAACAAGCTCCCAATGAAACAATGAAAAGTATAGCTAGAAGATTTAACCACTATGTCGATCAATGTCGAGTGATAGAGACCTTCCCAGCAAAAAATGATATCATTATTTCTTGATGGATTGACTAATGGGATGTTGAGAACATTAGTCTACATAAAACAATTGTAGACATTGAGTTAGTGTCTTCAAGAGTGCATAGACTTAGAGGACAACTTAGCCGATGATCTCAAAACTATGCGAAATTCTACTAAATTGGAGGACACAAGGAGCAATGTGACATTTTGTTCAAGTAATGTGGAGGAACTAGCAGAATCGGTAGCTAAAAAATTGGGAGTGCAAGGGTAGAGGAACTATCATAACCCCCCCTTGAGAGTATCTATGTTAAGAAGATTCACACTGTGCGGTGGAGATCATCCATCCCATGCCTGCACAAGAGAAGGGTTAGGATTGTCACAACCTTATCCCTACAACAGAGAGCCAAATTACGGACCCAACATGTACTGTGACATTGAGCAAAAATATACCAACCATAACATCGAGAATGGCCCATTTAACCGGCTGCCAAGACGAGTGCTACAACCACAATATAGACCATATGGACATTGTAGTGCAGCAAATCTGACCTCCATTCCTTATGCATCATAGGTGACCTCTTTCTATCCTTCACCTCCCATTCACTCCCCTCTCCACCCAAGGCTACCACCCTTTTTCCCCCACCCCTCTCCACCCAAGGTGACCACCTTTTCCCCTCCTCCCCTCTCTACCCAAGGTGACCACCCCTTTTCCCTTCCTTCCCTCTCCAGCGAAGGTGACCACCCCTTTTCCCTTCTTTCCCTCTCCACCCAAGGTGACCACCCCTTTTCCCTTCCTTCCCTCTCCACCCAAGGCAACCACCCCTTTTCCCTTGCTCCCCTCTCCACCCAAGGCGAATCCTCTTTTCCCCCAACCCTCTCCAACCAAAGTGACCACCCTTACCCCTCCTCCCCTCTCCACCCAAGGCGACCACTCCTTTTTCCTTCCTTCCCTCTCAACCCAAGGCCACCACCCCTTTTCCCTTCCTTCCATCTCCACCCGATGTGACCACCCCTTTTCCCTTCCTCCCCTCTCCATCCAAGGCGACCACTCTTTTCCCCCACCACTCTCCACCCAAGGCGACCACCCTTTCCCATCTTCTTCTCATTACCCATAGGTAGGCAACCACCTCCATCTCAACTTGGGTGACCAACACCTCCAACTCCAAAGCAAAATCACTTCTTCACCCTTCAACCCAACCTTGTTGACCAACAAACCTTCGTCTAAATTGACTACCCATTCTTGGGTGTGTAAATCTAGGCGACCAACCATTCTTGGGTGTGCAAATCTGGGCGAGCACCCATTCTTGGGTGTGCAGATCTAGGTGACCACCCAATTGTGGGCTTGTGCTATTAGGACCACCAACCACTTTTGGCATAATATTGGGCGAGGCCACCAACCACTTTTGGCATAATATGGGGTGAGGCCATGGCATAATATGGGGCAAGGCCACCAACCACTTTTGGCATAATATGGGGTGAGGCCACCAACCACTTTTGGCATAATATGGGGCGAGGCCACCAACCATGTTGGCATAATATGGGGTGAGGCCACCAACCACTTTTGGCATAATATGGGGCGAGGCCACCAACCACTTTGGCATAATATGGGGCGAGAACACCAACCATTTTGGTATAATATGGGACAAGGCCACCAACCACTCTTGGATAGCTCCACATCATGGGACAACTACCTAAAGTCTTGCTACATCAAATAGAGATTCATTGGGCGACTATGTGATGACACACTTGGAGGGCACCTACTAACTTATGAAGGGCTCCACCATGAGCTACCTTGGGTAGCAAATGATGGGCAGGTTATATTTTTTCAATAAAGTGTCAGAGTGAAATGTAATGCAAGGAATACCCCTGCCAAGCTTTGGTGGCGTCGGAAGCTAAAATTGGAGGTCTAGTTGAAGTTGGCCACCAGAGCCATAATAAGTCCACTCCTCCACCTCTTTAGCCACCACTTTGGTAGGTGCAACAATTAAGACTGCGATTTGGCAAGGCCACCCTAGCCTCTCTAGAGTCCATATAAACAGATGTTCGGCACTCATTTGGGATACGATCTCAAAGGTGTGGATCTCTGGGACTATTTTGTATCATCATTACCATCATTTGCTGATGATAGTTGAGGCTATTTTATGTTCTACACTCTACACTTTGATGCTACAAACACACTATTGGAGGTCACTCTGAGGTGAGTATACAGAGCATGTGCTTCCTAGTGGAGTTGGCGACTAACATTAGAGGGTGATTGAGTGGCTTGGATCTAGTCATTTGGTGTGCATCGGTGAAGTTCCTGTGGATCAAGTCATTATCTTTGTTGTATTCACTATGTCGGTCAACGCTCTTGTACTGCTTTTGGTTAGTCTCTAGAATGGCATTGTGGCTTAATGTAATTATTTTTTGAGTTAAGAAGTTGGGTTTCCTCTCTTGTGAGAACTTGTCATCGATACGTTCTCCACGACTGTACATTTTCTCTTCTGTTGGTGTCTCTGTTGTCACTGAGTGTATCTGCACACAAGAATGTTACAAGATATACTTCCCTAAGGAGAACCCCCCTTGAGTAAACACAGTACAGGAAGTGTATACAATCTAATTTTGCTAGAAGTGGGTACCCTAGTAACTTTTCTACAGTTTGGCATGCCCGATGGGAAACTTGCATTTTTTGTGCAAGGTACGTAGTGTGCAATATATAGTTGTTGTTGCATTGTTTTCTTGATTTTTTGCATTCTGTGAGTGGGTACATGACCCACACTTGAGTAGATAGAGAGCCCCTTTGAGTACAAAGGAGCCTCAAGAAGTAAGCTCTACCTTCGACTAGTACCCCTCTACCCTTAAAATTGTCCATTGATTTGGCTTAAATGCCACTCTCAAAAGAGAAATTGAGGGGGACATTAGATTTTTCCTCAGTTACTTTAGAAGAAGCATGAGTGCCAATGGAGGATTTTTCTCATTTACTCTCTAGGTTGAATATCAAATTCCCTACTTTTAAGGGATTGGCTTACAAGGATGCGGATGATCACGTGAGGAGATTCATCTCCTTATGTCATGGACGAGGTCTACAGAATCGAGAGGATGCGATGCTAGTATTTTTCCCATCTATACTGGAAGGCCTTGCAGAAAAATGGTACAATCAATATATAGATCTCCACTCACTACGGTGGAGGCACTGAAAATGGCATTCGTGTAGATATTTAGACCAAGCGACTCCTCAAAAAGAGCTCTATATCAGCTAGAGAAGCTAAAGTTGAGATCACGTGAATCCTTTCATGAACTTCACAATAAGAGAAAAGCACTTGTTTCACATTTGCCCCATGCTCTAAGTGATTTTGCCTTCAGAAAATGGATAGAGAAAGCTCTGCCTAAGTCATCTTAGTAGAAGCTTTGCGAAGCAACACTTGATGATTTTGTTGCAGCTCCATCGTGCATTAAGGAAGTTAGGCTACATTTTGAAGGAGATACCCAACCAAATTATGCATCAAACTGAGATCCTATCGAGCAACTCAAGAAGGAGTTGGAAGCCTTGCAAATGTAGCAAAGTCACCAAGAAGAGAAGGTCATGCCACCACCGCAGCGCTATAATGATGATGAGATAGCACAGGTTAATTGTCAATTAGAACATTTGTGAACCACGTAAGACATAAGGAGGCAGATTTGGTGTACAATATGTAGAAATAGTGGACATTCCAATGTTAAATATCCTAACAAGGTAAGCTATCCATTTTGTGGCAATGGTGGCCATGAAGCTAGAGACTGCGACTACCTCAAGGGAGCACAACAACGAGGTAACCCTCCAGTTCTTGATTTGTATTATGCTAACACTTCAAATGCACCTAATAGGGAAGAGAACCATCCAAGTCATCCTAGATATAATAGGCCATTGATGTGGTATCGCTCTGGCGAGTATGACCACATGCAGAACCACCTCCCTGTCAGCATTGTCCTGATGCTAAGGATTAGTATACCAGAGATTGCCCAAGAAGCGGCCCTGCTCCAATTCACATGATTGTAGTCTCCCCACAAGTAGAAGGTATAACCACTCAGTCTTATGCTCTTTCATCTTCTTTAGTACCCATGATGACTAGAGCGAGGCAAGCAACAACAACCTGTAGGGAGGAGCAACAACGACTCAAAGATAGAGATGAGGAAAAGAAGGTGTGTTGGAAGGATCAAGCTGACATCGAAGGAGCTTATGAGAGGTGACTACTTTGCTAAAGGACCAACTAACAAGTTCTCAGAAAGACACACAAGAGGTGAACATTGAGGAAATCTTGAGAGGTATTCATCATAAGGTTAGTCTATCTCAACTCATAAAGACGGATTCTAAAGTAAGAAGTTATTTATTGAAGATTATACACTTTGCATACTTGAGCCCACCTCCGAGCATAGATGGTTTTATGGTTGACTTTCCCCCTACACCCTTGGCAGACTACCAAAGCTCAAGGTTATTTGTTTTTATAAGAAATGAAGCTCTTACAGGTGTTATTATAGATGGAGGCTCTAGCATCAATTTGATGCCAGATTTCAAAATAAAGAAACTAAAGCTCAACCCCACCAAGGTTGCACCTTTCATAGTTACACTAGCAGATCAACACCGGGTTGCACCACTTGACATTGTTGAAAAGGTACTTATGATAGTGCAGGGTTGTCATTTTGTTCTAGATTTTGTTGTTATTTCACTACCGTAGGAGACTTCTTACCCTCTACACCTAGGAGGGCCTTAGTTAAGACAAGCAAAGGCTCTACAACATTGGGTAAAGAAAAAGTTATGGATTTCAACATGTACTAACAATATATTATAGATACATATGGAAGAAGGATCAGACATCATCAAGGCTACTAGGTATACAATGGACACTCAGGTAATGTCTTCTTTACCTCACAAAGATGATACACTATTAAATTGGATGATGGGAAGTGCAAAATGCGGCACAATGGCGATATGTGAGATAAATGAGGATTGTGTAGAAGAAAAACAAGGAGGCAAGAAAGATGAGAAAACTGATGTTTTTCACTTTAAGAGTATGAAAATGGTAAGATATGTGATTACGAGAAACTAGATGAAGAAACAAAAATTGGGCACCATGAAGCCCAAATCAGGCAACTCACTCAAATTAGGTGCCAGTTTGCCCAAGTTGGGAACCTAGCAGGTAGTGGCCCAAGTGGGTGCCAAGAGGCCCAAGTTGGGAACCTAGTAGGTGGTGGCCCATGTGGGCACCAGGAAGCCCAAGTTAGGCACCTAGCAGGTGGTGGCCCAAGTGAGCATCCTGAAGCCCAAGATAGGCACCTAGCAAGTGGTGGCCAAAGTGGGCGTCACGAGGCCCAAGTTGAGCACCTAATCAATAGTGGCCAAGTTGCCAAGAAGGCTTCCCTGGGCCAACCCTCTCTCTGGAACTCTCTACTTCTCTAAAGCAAGGTAGTCAAGCTTATCTTTTGGAGGAACCTTGTTGAGCCCATAAAATTCATATTGGTCAAACTCAACCACAGCCAAAGTCAAAAGGTCAAAGTCAAATTAATCAAAGACAACATGCTCAAGGTGAAAGTCAACATGGGCAAAGTCAAAGCGTTCAAAGTTCGGGTGTCAAGGTGCACAAGTAGTGCACAAGTAATTGTTCACAAAGGTTATATTTTGCAAAAAGTTGCTTGCAGGTTGTAAGGTGTCTTTCTGTAATTTCCCTAAGGTTCAAAGTGTTTTTAAAGTGTTTGGAAGGTTCAGGTGAACCCTCTTTTAGGTGCACATTTGAAGAGTTAAAAAGGCAAAATGTGAAGGTATCTAAAGCGGCAATGTACACAAAAGTGAAAGTATGGTCCCCCAATTAAAATTTTCTGTTTTAGTCTAAAGTCACTACAAGACAAAATAGGGATTAGTTGGCTACCCACATTTGGAAACAATGTTGGGACATCAAAGTGAGCACCAAGATACTCTAGCAATTAGGAGCATACATGAACCGACACTCAAATCAAGACAAGGCATTATTCTTGTAGACTAAGCAAGGTGAGCATAGTCTACACTAAGAGAGGAGTAAGAGACATACAGTGAGTGTGCGACGCAGAGAAGTGAAGTACAAGGTGTGCAAGAAGAGTGATTGAGAAGTGTGCAGAGAAGTGCTAAGCTATGCAAGCAAAGATCACAAGGTCCCATTGAAGCTATGTGCATGTCGACAGAAGGTGTCCATCCCTCCCCCTATATGAAGCTTGAGTGCAAGGTGTGTACAAGTGCAAGCTCTTGGAGAAGGTAGAGGATTGGTGCAGAGAGGTCGGCGACAGCAAGAACCTTGGATATTT
Organism: Ceratopteris richardii; assembly: GCA_020310875.1. Lineage (NCBI taxonomy): Eukaryota > Viridiplantae > Streptophyta > Polypodiopsida > Polypodiales > Pteridaceae > Ceratopteris > Ceratopteris richardii. The sequence continues at coordinate 21,730,612 of CM035428.1, forward strand.
TGTAACTTTGTTGATTGTGCACTCTTTGGGATTTGTCACAGAGAGCATTTGGATTGTATTGTACATCATCATTGTAATTTTCTCCTTATAATCAATCGATAGAAGCTTTCGGTGTCTGTATCTTTCTTTTTATCTTTCTCCCTTCTCCTACAAACACTCAAGTCCCTTTCTGCACAAGAATCCCTCAACACACTTCCCGAAGGACCGAAGACCCCTAATTGGGACACTAGACTCGGGTAGTCAAAATTTGCGAATAGGTACCACTACAATAATATGTAAGAAGAAGACAGTGGAGGAGGCTAATTTTGACCTTGGATCTAGACACGACCTCCCATTTTTAGATGTACCTCTAGGATGGACCAAGGAGCATATTACATATTGAACTTTGCTCCTCCATACACTCGGGATTATTCTTCAAGTGAGTCCAATTCTGAAATGCTTGTTCAAGAAGTAAATCTTGGAGATGAAGAGAACCCTAAAATAGTTCATTTGGCCTCTTTGTTGTGGCATTATCCCCCTTTAGTACAGAAGATAATGTCTCTATCTTTTGCCTAAACAAATGTCTTCGCATGGTGCTAGAAAGGCCTGACATGGATACCAGAGGAGCTTGGGTTATATCGAATATCCTTAGTTGAAGGAGTTGTACGTGCAAGAAGCAGGATTTTTCGACTCAATCCAAAGTATGTAGAGGCAGTAAAGTTAGAAATAAAAAAAAATAGAAGAGGCAGGTATTATTGTTCTAGTAGAAGATTCAAGGTGGCTTTCTTCCATGGTCATTGTACCAAAGAAAAGTAGTGGCAAAATAAGAGTATGTGTTGATTTTCATGCTTTAAATAAGGTGACTGTTCAAGATGGCTTTCCTCAACCATTCACAGAGGAGGTACTTGAAGAAGTAGCCAAACACGCTTTATATAGTTTCCTTGATGGTTTTAGTGGCTACAATGAGATAGTGATTCATCATGATGATAGAGACAAGAAAGCCTTTGTTACTCCATGGGGCACTTACATTTATACCTACATGGCTTTTGGCTTGAAAAAAGCACCAACCTCGTTAAATAGGACAATGTATTTGATATTGGGAAAATGGTTAACAACCTTTCTATGCATTTTCATGCATGAATTTCCAGTGTTTTCAAGCACGGATAGGAGAGCAGCAGTTCAAGATTTCCATGATCACTTGAAAAATCTAAAAGAAATCTTTGAGCAGTGTCTCAAAACAGGTTATCCTGCTAAATGTCATTTTTTGGTCACTAAAGGCACTCTTCTTGGTCACATAGTATCGGCGGAACGGATAGCTGTTGATCCAGCAAAGATCACTGCTATCCTCTCCATGCCTATTCCACGAACTCCAAAGGAAGTGCAAAGTTTTTTAGGCCACGCAAGAAACCATAGATGATTTATCAGAATGTATTCAAAAATAGCTAAGCCCTTGTCTAGGCTTACCAGTAAGAAGGTTCCTTTCTCATGGAGTCTTGAAGCTGAGAAAGAATTTTGCAAACTAAAATTGAGCTATGTACTGCTCCACTTTTAATTGTTCCTAATTGGTCATTAGAGTTCCATGTGCATATAGATGCCTGTCTTTATGCAGTAGGAGCAGTCTTGGCTCAGCCATCATCACACAAGGTAGACCAACCTATCGACTATGCTAGCAGGTTGCTTACCAAAGCAGAAAGGAACTACAACACTACTGAAAGGGAAGGTTTGGCTATCGTATTTACTCTTTGAAAATTTCGGCATTACCTATTGGGTGTGCATTTTATTCTCATATCAGATCATCAGCCTTTGAAGTACTTGATTAACAAGTTTAGAGTAATTGGAAGGGTTTGGCGATGGTTACTGCTATTTCAAGAATTTGATTTTGATATTCACATTAAGCCAGGAAAAGAACACTATATGGAAGACCACGTATCAAGCAATGTTTTGAGTGAAAAGGCCACAGGTATTAATGATGAACTCGTGGATAGTAGTCTTTTTCTGGTTGCATTGCAAATTGATTGGTATGATGGAAATCTGCATTACCTCACTGTTGGAAAATTCCCCAAGCACCTCACACCAATAGAAAATATGAAATTACTCTTTAAAGCCAAAGCTTACTCACTCATAAATGGAAATTTGTATAAATATTGTCAGGAAGGTATCTTTAGAAAGTGTGTTTTTCTAGAAGTAAACTTTTTTCTTGAAGGAGCGCACAACAAAGGGCATATGAAGGGAGAGGATTGGGCTCACAAAATTATCCACAAGGGACTATGGTGGCCTCATATCTACAAAGATTCAATCAAATTTGCTAAGGAATGCAATGTCTACCAGAGATATGCTCCTAGGCCAACCAAATTGAATTTTCAACCATTAGTCATCTCCACAGGATGGCTATCTTTTGAATGTTGGGAACTTGATTTTATTGGTTTGATCAATCCAACTGGTCAACTTGGGGGTAAAAAATATATTCTGATGGCCACATGTTATGCAACTATGTGGATAGAAGCCAAAGCCACTACAAATCGCATGGCCTTGATAGTGGCAATGTTTTTGTATAAATGTATTTCCTCAAGATTCGTTTGCCCACTTGAAATTACTAGTGATAGGGGCACACACTTTGTAAATCATTTGCTCAAATTCATCTTTGACAAGTACAAAGTCTTACATGAAAAGTCACATGCTTACTATCCACGTGAAAATGGCCAAGCAGAAAGCTCTAACAAGATTTTGATTGGGTTGCTATGCAAAGTATCTTTTGATCATCAAAGCTCTTGGCCAAAAGCGTTGATCGATCCAATCTAGGCTTTCCAAACTACTAGAAGGGGAACCACTGGCGAGAGTCCATCCCACTTAGTATATGGTAAAGAGGCACTCGCACCATTCAAATTTATTATCATGAAGGAAATTGAAACCAGAACCATTGGAATTGAGCCTTCCATTAGAAGACTTGTGGCATTAGAAGAATACACGGAAGTAGCCATGATGAAACTGTAGAAAAAGCAAGAAGAATGCAAAAGGCTGCATGACAGATTTCTAAGGTCTAGTGAGGTATAGGGAGGATCTTTGGTCCTAGTGCATCAGATCCTGCCAACATCCACCAAACTGGCACCTAAATGGATAGGGCCCTACAAGGTGATAAAGGTATTACCACAAGGAGGAGTACATCTATAGGACTTGTAGGGTGAGAGGATGCCCCTGTTCAACATCTCTAGGGTGAAAAATTATTTGAATTGATGCAAGCAGATGGAATTCACTCACTGTACATACCATAGTTCCATAGTTCTTTTCATTTGTGCAGTTCATTTTGTTTGATGAAATAAGCAAATAAATGAGTCGTTGCAGCAAGATGGTGCAAAGTCTTTATGTGGGGGTGTGTAGTGCAACAAAGCTGACCAAGATTCCTTAGGCATCATAAGTGACCTCTTTCTATCCTTCACCTCCCATTCACTCCCCTCTCCACCCAAGGCGACCACCCTTTTCCCCCCACCCCTCTACACCAAAGGCGACTAGCCTTTCCCCTCCTCCCCTCTCCACCCAAGGTGACCACCCCTTTTTCCTTCTTTCCCTCTCCACCCAAGGCAACCATCCCTTTTCCCTTCCTTCCCTCTCAACCCAAGGTGACCACCCCTTTTCCCTTCCTTCCCTCTCCACCCAAGGCAACCACTCCTTTTCCCTTCCTCCCCTCTCCACCCATGGTGACCACTCGTTTTCCCGACCCTTCTCCACCCAAGACGACCACACTTTCCCCTCCTCCCCTCTCCACCCAAGGTGACCACCCCTTTTCCCTTCCTTACCTCTCCACCCAATGTGACCACTCCTTTTCCCTTCCTTCCCTCTCCACCCAAGGGGACCACCCCTTTTCCCTTCCTCCTCTCCACCCAAGGCAACCACTCTTTTCCCCCCACCCCTCTCCACCCAAGGCGACCTCCCTTTCCCCTCCTCCTCTCATTACCCATAGGCAACCATCTCCATCTCAACCTAGGCGACCAACACCTCCAAATCCAAAGCAAAATCATTTCTTCACCCTTCAACCCAAGGCCACCCTTGGCCTCTCTAAAGTCTATATAAACACATGTTTGGCACTCATTTTGGATACGATCTTGAAGGTTTGGATATCTAGGAATATTGTGTATCATCATTACCATCATTTGTTGATGATAGTTGAGGCTATTTCTGGTCTACACTCTGCACTCTGTTGTTACAGGCACACTATTGGAGGTCACTTTGTGGTGAGTATACAGAGTGTGGGCTTCCTAGTGTATTTGGTGATTAGCATTACAGGGTGATTGAGTGGCTTGGATCTAGTCATTTCGTGTGCATCACTGAAGTTCTTATGGATCAAATCATCATCTTTGTTGTATTCACTATGTCAGTCAACGGTCTTGTACTACTTTTGGTTAGTCTCTAGAATGGCGTGATGGCCCTCTGTTTCATCCGTTTGTAGCATTGTGGCCTTCTGTAATCATTTCCTGAGTTAAGAAGTTGGGTTTCCTCTCTTATGAGCACTTGTTATCGCTACTTTCTCCACGACTATACATTTTCTCTTCTATTGGTTTCTGTGTTGTGAGTGAATGTATCTGCACATAGGAATGTTAGAGGGTATACTTCCCTAAGGAGAAACCCCTTGATTAGATGGAGTATTGGAAGTGTATACCGTCGGATATTGCTAGAAGTGGGTACCCTAGTACCTCCTCTATAGACACCATGCAAGGGAATAGAGAGGTTCCAAGGTATAACTGCTACCCAAGACCATAGGGAACACCTAGACCATATGAACAGGGAGGATATGGCCAACCACAACCTGTACTAGGACAAAAACCACCCCATCCATGGAATGTGGTTCTAGGCAAGTACACTTAACCAAAGGAAAACCTAGAAAGATCCATAGTACGAGTAACACCTTTGGCCAATGTGGAAATAGGGAAGGGATTCCACCATGCCCAAGGAGAGTACTTTCCTTATGATGAAAGCTTGATAGAATATGACAAGACTTATGATCAATAATACTATGGATACAAGGGATATGAAAATGCCTATGGATCACAGTATGAGAATCTCATGTATACAACACCAAAGGGCCAAGCTCCAATGAGACCACCCACTAGACCACCAGCCCCTAGGGGACCATGCTATAGGTGTGCAAGAGATCACTTTATAAGGGAATGTACTTTGCCATACAACCCATGTTGGCAGTCAAGGAACTGAAGGACTCACAAGACAAGGAAGTCAACGAAGGGAGTCGGAGCGAAGAGAAGGTACAAGCAGACAGAGTAGTCAAATAAGATCTGGCAAGTAGGCCATCTAAAGTTTTCATGCATCAAAGAGGTGGGCACACAAGAAGAAGGAGCAATTAGGGAGCTCCAGGAAATGTATGTCAAAATGTAGAAGAAATCCCTACAAAAATAGTGATTTTCATCACTAAAAACCATTGTAAATACCATTTCATATTTTTGTAGCTCCATTTTGTGCAAGCCAAGGAGTCCTTGAGCTTGAGGAGCTTTAGAAGTACCCACCTATCAGTTTTCACATTTTTTAGACTCCGTTTGAACCTCCAAATAGGCCAGAGAAACTAATTTTTAACTAGGCCAGACACTAGGTCTGGACAAGGCCAAAAACTAGTCAAAAACTATAAATGGAGCTAGAGAGCTCATTTTTGAGGTTAGCTTGTAATAGAATTGAACTTGTATGAGCACTCTTGAAGTAATCTAAAAGAACTCCATTGCTTCTCTCTCTTTGTCTTACCTTGTGTGTGCGTGTGTGTGTATGTGTGTGCATGTTTGTGTGCTCCTCACTCACGCACTTGTGCCTTCACTTGCTCGAGGTCATCATACCATCCTCACGTCTTCCCGGATTGACATTAAAGGAGGTGCTACTCATCACTGAGCTACACCAAATTTTGGCGCCGTTGCCGAGGATCGAGCTTTGAGGACGAGCGTGTGATGGTAAGACGTAGAGTTGTGACGTTGGCATTGTAGGTAATCTCTTTACTTTTTCTGATTTTTCTTTTTCTTACCTCACCATCATCATCACCACCATCATCCTCACCATATCCGATCTCCATCTCCATCACCGCAAAAATTTCAGTTTTTGATCATATCACATTCTACCTCCCATTTCCCTCATTCCACTTGTGAGAGAGAGCAAGAGAGCGACTTGTGTGCTTGGATTTTTTGCTTGTTTCTTGAGCACTCTTGCAGGTTGTTGCTGTATCACCCTGTCGAGCAAGCTACGCAGGTACGGACAAGCTCGAAACTGTCTCTGTGTCGCAGACATCTGTCGATCGCGATCGACAGAAAATTTCACCTTTTGGTAAAACAAAGTGCACCATCTTAATACACATGAAGAGCACATTCCAAATCACTAAACAAAACTAAAAAAATTCCGTGTTTTTCTGTCAATCGCGACGGACACTGTCGATCGCGATCGACAGCCACGATCGACAGACCCTGTCAATTGCGACCGACAGACGTGTCGATCGCGACCGACAGACGTGTCGATCGCGATCGACAGACCTCACGACCGACAAACTGTCGCGTAGGATTCAGTCAATCGCGATTGACACTGTCTATCACGACCGACTGAAAATCCAGGATTGATTGAATTTCTCACGTTGCCACGTATCCATCGCGACGGACACATCCCCGATCGACTGAAATTACAGTGAAAATCCCAGAAAAAGTGTCGATCGCAATTGACACCATCGATCGCGATTGACAAGACTCACGGCCGACTCTGTCGATCGCGATTGACACTGTCGATCGTGACTGACGTGTCGATCGCGACCGACAGGCCCCGACGGACACCTCTGTCAATCGCGATTGACAGACCTGTCGATCGCGATTGACAGGCTTTTTCGACCAATTTTCTAGGGTTTATATTCCTTGATTTTGGGGAAAATTCTAGGCATACTTATCCAGCAAATAGTGATTTGTGAGGTTCCGACACTCGTAACTTGAGAGAAAATCTTGTTTCCCTGATGACTTGCTTTACCCTGTTTTAACCCTAGATCCCTAAACTGTCATATCTTCCTCATACGAAATCTGATTGCTGTGATTCTTGTTTTGTTGGAAAGCTCGCGGGAGTACAACCAAAACTTCCACTCGTTATGGTAAAATTAATACCAGGATTATTAGACATAGTATTTTTAAGTGATCCATATCCAGGGGGAGGGAAACTCAGGGATCTCTAGAATTGTGTTACAGAGAGACATGGTGCAAATTGATATATGAATTACATGAATGAAAGTGATTTTTTGTGTGTCCTTTTAATCTAAGTCGTGAGCTAACTTTGGGACTTTTACAGGTCCACTAAGAGCACTAGAAGGCATCCAAAGCAAGGGTAATCTGCAAGCTTGAGAACTAGGTTCTTGAGCACCAAAAGAGCACGGGATCTGCAAGAAAGGTTGGAATATTCTCAACGCCCTCTGTCCATTTCTAGCTTAGGCTAAGTGCGAGTAGTGCTAGAAGTAAGTTAGGGCAACGATAGACACGAGACAAGTCAAGACTATCTAAGAAATCAAGCTCAAGTCAAGAGATAACCTATGTGTGACCGACAACTTTAAAGGAAAAGAACCTAACATGAGACGATCAACATTCAAGTGCGGAAATTAACTCAAGTTTTTCTGACGATGTGATATCAGACAAGATCATAACCACAATAATCAACTAAAAAGAATCAAGTGACTGATACAAAAGAACTCAGCAACGAGGTTGTACCTTGGGTAAAAATTGGGATTGCTCAAATAGGCATATGAACCTTAGATCAGGACGATACCTAGGAAGAGATAGACAAAGTCTTAGGTCTTCAGATGCTTGTGTTAATCATACTGCTAGGTCTTGGGCCCAGCAGTTGAGCCATTATTCGCACTCCCTAGCTCTGAAACTAGTGAGTCAGAGATGTCCCACGGTATGGAGAGACCTACAGGAAGTTCAGGTGTGCCATACTTACATAGGGTAGAAGGCCCCTACAAGACGCAGCTGGAATACCTTAGGACCAACCGACTAGGTGCTAGCATCTATGAGGACGGCCTAGGAAGATCAGTGGTCCAGATTAAAAACCCTGACCAATCCATTGGACTAGAACAACCAGCTGTCAAGTTTGAAAATGGAGCGTACTTGGACAAAGAAGGAACCATATATGTAGTCACCAGTCATCCAGAGAGGACAGATGAATTTGGAAACGTGATCTGGGAAACGGATTTAGGTGACCTGGAGCAAGGAAACATGGGTGTAGAACCTAGAACCCCTCGAGGCAAATCTATTCTCACTAGGATTCTCACATCAGAGTGGATTTCCCAAGACAATAAGAGCATAGATCTACTCCTGAACCGAGAGACTGATGAAGCCTTTTGGAGGTATAGATCTGATCAGCCAAATGAGGTAGGAACAATCATGATATATGAGCTCAAAGATCCTGATAGCCCAGGCAAAGTGACCTACTTAGATCACGCTTCAGAGAGGATCTTTGTGGTTATAGAAAATGATAGGCATGCTTACACTTGGAAAGGTGAATTTATTTTCCCCCAACCAAGGTCGAATGTGTCCTTTGGTCACCCAGGAGCTGGAACATCCCAAGCTCACAGAGCTCAAAGAGACAAACATAGAGATAGACCGGAGGTAAGCTTTGCCAACCCAGTGGGAAGAGAAAGAACGAGAACGGAAGCAAATAGAGTGGAACCTGAGGGATTTAGAGCCCCAAGGAACCAAAGGAATGCGGATGAATTCCCTCTATCAAGACCTAGAGAGCACACGAGGACTTTGAGACTGACTCAGCTAGTTAAGTCCATGAAGAACTACTTCGATGGCATAGGAGACCCATATGATCATGTGGCCGAGTTCAGGCAAGTCTTGAGAGCTGAGCAAGTTGAGGACCTATTCATGCAGTATAATGCCTTTGGTCTAACCCTTAGGAACACAGCCCTAACGTGGTTTCAACCATTGAATGAGAGACAGTTTAGGAGCATAGACCAAATCTTAGAGGCTTTCATCACTGAATTCTCTAAAAGTGGCATAAGGCATAATACTTCCTCATTGATACATAGCTTCAAGCAGACCCCTCAGAAGACCATGAGACTTGCAGGAAGAAGGTTTAGGCAATATCTTGAGAGATTCCCTGTTCCTGAGTTACCCACACCAGCCAAACAAGTGGCCTTATTCTTGGATGGATTGCTAAGTACAAAGTTGCGATCCTATGTGTACTTGAAGGACCCTAGGACCATAGAAGAGTGTGTACGCATGTGCATTGACATTGAGGATAACCTAGGGGAGGAACTAGAGCTTTCAAAAATCTACAAAGATTTTGATAGTGCTTCTAGCCTCTCTTCCTCGCAATCTACATCAATTGAGGAACTCGCTGAGAAAGTAGCTCAAAAACTAGGTGTCTCTAGTAAACAAATTCCTAGATTTGCCCCAGTAAAGAGGTGTTATACTTGCGGTGGTGACCACATGGCGAACGTATGCCCTATTATGGCCCAGCCCTAAGTGAATTCCAGTAGCCAATACTGCACCATAGAACAGAGATACACAAATCACACAGCACAAGACTGCCCATACAACAAGCAAGCAGTTAGGCAAACCTACCCTCAGCCCTATCCACAACAGGGAAGATACCAGAACCAGTACCCTCCACAGCAATATGGTAGACCACAGCAATCCTATCAACAACCCTACCAAAACCAACAAAGACCTCAACCTGTGTTAGCCCAACAACATCCAACCCTAGCTAATGTAATTCTTGTAAAGTATGCAACTCCTGAGGAAAATTTGAATAGAGCCATAGTCCCAGTGACTCCATTGCTTTCAGAAAGTGACCCGAGTGATCATAGTTTTGATTCCACTCACATAGATAGTCCACAGGCTTACTACATGCAGTCTCCTGAACATGGTGAGTCCTACTATAGTGAAGAACCAAGTGAACCTAGTTGAGAGCCAGATTACACAAACGTCATGTACGCAAACCCCAACTCTAGACCTCAACCTAGGTAGGTAAGACCCCCATTCCATAGAGGACCATGCTACAAATTCCAAGGAGATCACCTCATTCGTGGTTTCCCCTTACCTCCACCCTCACAAACCCAATCAGTGACGATTCAAGGATTTTGTCAAGATTGCGGCAAGGAGCATCTCTTACGAGATTGCCCAAAGAACCCCAATAATATGCCAAAAATCACCCCTATAAACGTTATTGGGTTAGTTGTTGACTCCACAGGGAGTGTGACTTCCACCGCACCAGTGCAAGTGGTCACTAGAGCTCAAGCATTGCAGCAAAACCAAGGAGTAAGCCAGGAAAAAAGCTCAGATGTTAGTGAAATAGAGAGCATGACCAAGAAACGGACTAGAGCTTGGAGAGATAGTCGAGAAAGGATGAAAAGGCAATGGGCTAAGAAAATGAGTGAGCTCGAGGAAAGTCTCAGAGAAACAAGAGCCAAGATAATTGAACTCACATCTCAAACTCCCTCTCACACTACCCCACCACCACCATTCCTATCTCCATCCAATCCAACCCCTTCCAACCCGCCTCATGCTACTCCACCACCCCCTAGAGTAGGATCAGTCCTAGCAGATCCCACTCCTGAGGACCTAAATATGATGCTCAAAGCATAGCAGGCGAGAATCCAAGAAGGGCCAAATGTAACCGATCATGAAAAGTGTTACCCTAGAGCAGAACTAGAGCTTGAACGAACAAAATTTGTGCTAAGATGGTGGAATTGGCCCAAACCATGTTTGAAGCCAATCACCTCTTTAACATCTCTAGTTTAGCTAAGACGCAGTTGCACTTTGATGGACTGCTAGAAAGATTGGAGAGGCTAATTGCACAATCAGAAAAGAAACCCACCCCTCCAAGTAAGGGCAAGGCAAGTAAGAGGGTAAGCCTTCCTGCCGAGGAAGCGTATGTTCCTAACTCTACGGAGCCAGACACATCTTCTTCTATGAATCGGTTCACCCCAGAATTCCTACGAGAGATTCAAGAAGACAAATGGGCTAAAGAAAGTGAAGTCCCTCCTCCCATTGAACTTGTGGATGATGCACACGACCAATTCCCATAAGACATCCCATCCATTTATGAAGAGCAGGAGAGCACTCAATCTCAGGAGAGATTAGACTTCGAATCTAATTCCATACAAGAACTAGCCCATTTCACAGGCCCATGGGAAGCAAAGTCCACATGTATGAGAGCACCCACAGTCATGGTAAGAAATGAAGACTCGGTCATACCTAGGAACACAGAGGTAGTGAAAAACACTAAAGTGCAGTGTAACCTCACTTTAGAAGAGCTACTCAAAGTAAGGCTGGAACTATGGAAACATGTAGCCAAACAAGTACCAGAGATAGCCAAACCACGTTCCCAGGTAGGTTCTCATAGGACAGTGCCAAAAATTCCTCTAGACAAGATAGGAGATATGAGTGAAGGTGAAGAAGGAAACACCTATCTTCCCATCACCCACGAAGGATACACAACCAAGGCCATCCTAGACTCCGGTGCAGGAGTTGCCATTGCTACCACTTCCCTATGGAAGCGATGGGGCAAACCAACACTCAGGCCAACGAGAATGAAATTGCAGATGGCTGATGGTCACATAGAAAGACCCTTAGGCTTGTTAGAAGGAATAACTCTCACTACATGTGGCGTAGAGTTTGAGCATACATTTGCTATCTGTGATTTTAGCAAGAACCATGCATATGAGATGATTTTGGGTAGACCATTTATGCGACAGTTGCAAGTGGTACAGGATTGGGGAACCAATTCCTTGTATTTGCAACACCTAGGTGTCACGACCAAGGTTAATCTCAAAGACTACTCTCATAGAGATGTCCCTCCTATCCAATGGAATCCCATCCATAGAGCTAAAGATGATACCAAGTTGGTGCATTCCATAGGATCAGGATCCTCATGGATGCATGAAGACACCCACTTATGGATGTGCAAAGTAGCAGTAGAAGAAGAGAAGAGAGAAAAAGCAAGAGAAGTAGGTGCGAAAGAGACACATAGATCAATTCAAGACCCAGCCTATGCACGTGTTGTATTCCCTGATGAAGAATTTGAACCTCACGGCTGGGCAGAAATTTTAGCAACAATGGATGTAGCCATCAATGAAGAACAATGGACACCCCACTGTAATGAGTATGGCTATGACATTTCAGTCTTCTCCATAGAGCCAATCATGGGAGAGGTAGTTCTAGAAGAATGTGAACCTAGCCTTGATGCATTTGAGGATGCAAGTGACTCCGACCTAGAGTCAATCATTATGGACCCACCTTTTGCATCAGATGAAGAATACTTCTATGAAGTAGAATTTCAACCCCAGAGACACAGAGAGCTTACAAATGATGTAAGGTTAGCCACACAAGTGACCCCTAAGGATGAGGGAAAGAAAAGAAAGAAGAGAGAAGTCACACCAGAAGAGGAAGAATCTTTGTTTGAGGTCCCTGAAAACTTTAAAAAGTATGAGATAGACGATAGAAGAGTCATAGTAAGGATGCCAAAACGTGAGGCTCAATCAGGAGAGGCCTATGATAACAAAGAATCCACCAAGAAAATAGTTGTAGCCATGGAAGAAGGAGAAGAGAGATGCACTTACATAGGGCATGACCTGGCGGAAGAAGAGGAGTATGAGTTGATAGCCTTGCTAAGAGAGTACCGAGATGTCTTTGCTTGGAGCTACAAAGACTTGAAAGGTGTTGACCTAGACATATGCTCACACACTATCCTCATGACCTCACATGCTAAACCTTCTAAGCAAAAGCCATACACATACAATGATAATTATGCTGCCAAGATCAAAGAAGAGATAGATCGTCTGATTGAAGCTGGATTCATCTATGAAATTGAGCACACTGAGTGGGTATCCCCCATTGTAGTGGTGCGGAAGAAGAATGGAAAGCTACGTGTGTGCATTAACTTGAAGAAGGTTAATGCAGCCACTATTCGAGACAACTATCCGCTTCCTATCACTGAGCATCTGCTAGAAAGAGTAGCAGGCAAGGAAGTGTACAGCTTCCTTGATGGATTTTCGGGCTACAATCAAGTAGCCATAGCTCCAAAAGATCAGCATAAGACAGCTTTTGCCACAGAGTGGGGCATATTTGCCTTTAGAGTAATGCCATTTGGGCTTACCAATGCTCTTGCAACTTTCCAAAGATTGATGTGTCACGTGTTTAAAGAGTTCTTGAGGAAGAATTTAGAGGTCTATGTTGATGATCTTTGTGCTCATTCCAACATTAGACAGACACATATACCAGAACTTAGGCAAATCTTTGACAAGTGTAGAGAGTATCAAGTCTGCCTGAACCTAGAAAAGTGTGTTTTCATGGTCAGGCAAGGCAAGATTCTAGGACACATAGTGTCAAAGAATGGCATATCCACCGATGAAGAGAAAGTAAGAGCCATAGCCGAGCTATCTAGGCCAAAGAATGTCAAGGAAGTACAAGCTTTCATGGGGCATTGTGGTTATTACCGACGGTTTATACACATGTATGCCATCATAGCAAAGCCTCTGTATGGGCTTTTGACTAACTTTGAGTGGACTAATGAATGTGAGGACTCCTTCAATGAGCTCAAAAGAAGATTGTGTTCAACACCAATCTTGACCACACCAGATTGGAATAAGCCATTTCATGTTCACGTGGATGCATCCAATTATGCTATTGGATGTGTACTCGCACAACCTACGGGCGAAGGTAATATGGATCTTCCAATTGCCTATGCTAGTAGATAGATGAATGTAGCTGAATGGAACTATAGCACTACCGAACGAGAAGGATTAGGCATGGTATATGCAGTTAAAAAGTTTAGACACTATTTGCTTACAAATAACTTTAAATTTTTTACCGATCATCAGGCATTATTGTACTTGGTAAACAAACCATGCAATACAGGCCAATTAGTAAGATTGGTTCTCTTACTAATTGAATATGACTTTGAAGTAGTGGTGAGGAAAGGGAAGACTCACTTGAGAGCAGACCATCTCTCTAGGCTCACATCTGGGGAAGCCCCACAAGGAGTGTCGGATGACCTTCCTGATGCTTACTTGTTTAATGTGGAAGTTGTACCTCAATGGGCTAAGCCATTAGTTCCAGTATTGACATACGGGCCCAACCACCCAGTCATGAACACTCAAGATAGGGAGATAATAAAAGCCCAAAAATACCAGATCATGGCAGGAACTATTTACAAGCACACAGATCAAGGAATCCTAGCTTGTTGTGTGGAAGAGGATGAGTACGCTAAATGGCTGCAATTAGCACATGTAGGTGCATTAGAGCAACACTACTCAAGGCAACGAACCCTACCGACACTAAGGAGACTCAGAGTGCATTGGCCTACTATGGAAGCTGATGTCCATAAGTTGTGCAAGGAATGCCCAATCTGTTGCACTAAACCACCGGTGGAGCATGCCACTCAATATCAAGTGTCCATAGTGCTAGATTGGAGTGAACCATTAGTATCCTTCCTGAGGACGAGAACATGCCCTCAAGATATGACACTGGCCAGACAAAGAAGTCTAGAACAAGAAGCCCTAGATTACTCTCTCATTGGTGATAATCTATACAAGCGTGGTAAAGATGGTTACCTGAGACTATGTGTCCATGATAGTGAATATATCAAGATCTTGGAAGCTGCTCACCAAGGTGTAGCAGGAGGACACTTTGGACCAGGTCGGGTGATCAACGCAATCCTATTTGCAGGCTTATGGTGGCCAACCCTTCACATGGATGCACATACCTATGTGAAGAGGTGTGATGTTTGTCAGCGAACTCAATATCCTATACGCAAAGATTAGATGCCCCTGAAACCTATGATGGGTGGACGTGCATTCTCTAAGTGGGGAATAGACTTTGTAGGTCCTATTAGTCCCCCAGCTAAGGGTTTGCATGCAGAATATATTGTTGTGGCCACAGACTATCTAACCAAGTGGGTAGAAGTGAAAGCCACGACTAAGAATGATGCCCAGACAACCGCCAAGTTCTTATTTGAGAATGTATTCACACAATACGGACTACCTATAGAGCTAGTCAGCGATAGAGGGACTCACGTCTTGAATGAAGTTATCAAAAATCTTCTCCAAGAGTTCTTGGTTATACACAAAAAGTCTGCCCCCTACCATCCACAAGCTAATGGGCAAGCCGAAAGCACAAATAAGATTCTATGCAACATGCTTACCAAGTTAGTAAATAATAAACGCTCTGATTGGGACAAACAGCTACACCATGTTGTTTGGGCATACAGAGTTGCCTATAAAACGGTACTCCAAGCCACACCCTTTCAGATGGTATTTGGCCAAAATGCAGTGCTACCATTGGACTTCTTGATACCTACACTAAAGGTAGCACAGGAGCATGAGTGGACGGGCCATGAGCTCTCCTCTAGGATCTTTGACCTTGAGCGATTAGGAGAAACAAGACTGAGGGCTGCCGCAGGGATATATGCAGCTAAAAAACGACAGAAGGCTTACTGTGATGCCCATGTTAAGTTGGACCTATGATCATAAATAGGATCTCAATGAGTGGAGCAGTACAACTAGCCACATTAGAAGGCGATATTCTACCTAGCTAAAGAGGAACCTCTGACTGAAGAGATGCTAAATCGACTCAACATTGCCAAGAAACGCAAAGAGGAAGAAAAGCAAATTCGAGAAGAAGCTCAAGCAGAAGCTTTAGAACGCATCAGAAGGATGAAGTTGAGACGACAGGGTAGGGATCAGCCTAGGGCAGATGACGATGCGGACCCAGGATATCATATGGCAATGTGTGAAGTCTCCGGAATAAGTGCCCATAGAATAATCGATCGATGCCCATTTGTGACCTTAGAGATAGGACAAGGAATAAGTGCAAAAACTGTTCGAGCCTTGATTGACTCAGGTGCAGCCACTAGTGCTGTTAAATTTTCTTACTGTCAAAAGTTGAAATTAAATGTCAATCCTATAGAAGCCTGTCTCATAGGATTGGGAGGTGTGGAAACCCCTTGCATGGGCGAGGTGGAACTTCCCCTCCACATTCAAGATGTTTTAATGACAGTGAAAGTACTAGCGTGTCAAGATGAGGACCTCACTGAGCCTCTGGTCTTGGGTCAAGACTGGATCTATGACCATGCAATCAATTTAAACCTAAGAAGTGGACTTCTTCAGGTTTGGGTCAATGAGAAACGCATTACAATTGAGTTAGAAAGTGAAGCACTCAAGGAATTAGGCAAGGCACACACTCCTGGTCCTTCCAGGAGTACACATGAAGATGACCATGCTGTTCTTGTCCAAAACTATGTGATGCAAAGGAATGATGATTTCAATAAAGAAGTCAAGGACACAACGGAACTCCCTTCTTTTCCAAAGGTCAGAGGGATGCAGCAACCAACGGCAGATCAAATACAGAAGACTACCTATGTCGGAGGCCAAACGAACGTGAGAAGCAGGATGTCTCAGCCATTGAAACAAGTGTGGGTGCGAAAGGCAAACAGCCTGTTGTGATCAAGCCAACCACACGGGCAAAGATTCTTATTAGTAATCAACAACATGACACTAATAAGAAGTCTTTCAGAAATTCTTCTGCGGAAATGAAGTCTATCTGGGTACCCAAGAAGTCGATGAAATGTAGCCCACAATCAAGACAAATTTGGGTGCCTAAGGCTTGCTTGCGGGCTCAAATAGCTACACAGAGGCCACACCCTATACAACATGGTTCACCCACTCAAACATCTGATACCCATTCTGACACATCACGCACGAACACATATTCTTCCATGGGCACAAGTAGAATCACTTGTAAATGGGTCCCTAAAAAGCCTCATTTCCAAGCAGACACTCTCATAAAGCCCTCCAGAGTCTCCACAAAATCAAGACCAATAGCCATTTTGTTTGTTTGGCAGCCCAAAACGTGTAATAAACCCCCCGACCCTCATTTGTAAATTCATACCCACTTACTAATTACATCACTCATACACCACACCTTTCCATTTAGCTCTTAGGATTATCCATTCCCTAACTACACACACGATTACTGAGCACTTGTTGACCTACTAACCTCTCACTAAAATCATGTTAATGTTGTAACGAGGACACATGAACGTTTGGTGTCCATTTGCAATGTTAACATTCCTTTGTATATTCTCACAGAACTGGTGACCAGTTTCCCCGATATGGCCGAGGCAGGAACTAGCTCCCAGGTGGGCACCAGCCCTCAGATTGTGGATATTGAAAGTCTTCGTATTGAGGAGGAATTGAAGGAGCGCCCAGTGGCATTGAGAGCGTTACATGCCATACCGGTGCAGAATCCTCCACAAGGGCACACAATGCCAATCAGTAAAAACTCACATTGGTTCAGTGACGTGGCAGGATCTCTGGGGGAAGGCACTTACCTATGGGAGGCAGAGATAGAGTTCAACGGGCGCTGGGGCAGGTATCATTTCTTCACCAGGGAATTTAAAAGACTTCAAAATAATGAAGGGCTGAAACTGATATGGAAGAAAGTGGGACTATACGGCTACTTCAAAGCCTAGTTGCCAAAGCCCGACTTTTTTAGATGCTCGTATTTGATTAGCACCCTCACTCCGAGCAAAGAGAAAAAGGGATACAGCACCTTTGTCCTCCCTTCTCTCACAAGGGGCAATGAGCTGAAGTGGTTCAAATTGACGAATAATTTGGTAAGAGAAGCCCTCGACATGAAAGGTATGCATATCCCCACCGAAAAAGAGACAATGGTCCCAGATAACATGAAGAACAAGAATCTGACGAAACTAAAAGACATGGTGGCAATGACACCGACTATTGCCATTCATTTGCGAATGGTCATGCAGCATTTTGCATTCCCCGCTCAAGAGAGGTTCACGATGCCACCCAAGAAGATATGGTTCAGTCTATATTTAGCAGATGCCTTCGATTTGACAATCAACAT
The DNA here is from genome assembly GCA_020310875.1 of Ceratopteris richardii. Taxonomy (NCBI): domain Eukaryota; kingdom Viridiplantae; phylum Streptophyta; class Polypodiopsida; order Polypodiales; family Pteridaceae; genus Ceratopteris; species Ceratopteris richardii. Next base: position 21,748,470 of record CM035428.1, read on the forward strand.
GCCTCACTGGATTATTGATCAAATTTACTTGGCTCATCAACGGTGGTATAAGAAGCAAAAGTCAGTACTATATGGATGTTGTGCTCTCACAAGGATTGTTTACAGATGTTTGGCATATGATGTGCTAGTTCAAAGGGCACTTATTTGGACTAGGGTGCAAGAATTCCAACGTAGACTATCCACCGTAGGGCCTCCATCCAAGAAAATGAGAGGCGCACTTCAGATGCCCTGTGCACAAGCCCACGGTGCGACACTGACACCAGAGACAACTCCACGGCTTCCAAGGCGCGTGCAACCCTTCACTATCAGATTACCAAGACATAGCACAGATGGACCGAATCTAGTGTTTCCTCCTATACCAATCGATTTAGAGTTTCCTCACGGCTTTACATTGGAAGATCTAACTGATGAAGAGGTAGCTAGAATAATCAATGCTACAAATTTAGAAGTGGAGGCAGAGCAGGCAAGCGGGCAGCAGACAGTCACAAACCAACCCCACCCAGTCCAACCAGACGTAGTCGAAGTGCAGGATGATGAAGAAGACGAACAAGAGGACGAACAAGAGGGACTGTCCGATGAAGAAGAGCAGGAATATGAGCAAGAAGTTCTACAGGAACTTGAGGGTGCCCCGGCTTATATGAAGCAATTGAAAAAGTTGTATGACACTATCAACCAAGTTCAAGAACAGCACAAACTGTCCTTGGCAGCAGGAAAAGCCCTCATGAATCAAATCCTTGAGGAGGAAGGTGTGGATGAGCAATACCGAGCAACCCTTGACATGATCTCTGATGCATTGGGGGTACCGGAGATGGTGCATACTGCTCTTGCATATTCATGACAATCGGAACGACAATACGGCAGACGCCCCCCTCGATCAGGAAAACAAATGAATGTATTAGTATCAGAACCACAGGGCACCACATCCACAACTATGGGCACAACTCATACTATTCATGACACTCAGGAAGCCCATACAACCAGTTCACCCCCATCACCCCCCTTACCCCCTCTCCCTCCAACTCCACCACCTTCACCTCCCACTACCAGTGTAACCACTATTGTCACAGCCCCAGGGTCCACTTCCCATACTCAAGCACATACCGTTAGTCAACCCACACAACCTACACAACCGATCTCCACCTCTCTTGTTTACACTACTACTGACTCTGTAATTCTAACTGTAGCCACGGAAAACCCCGTTCCCCCGATCACACTTTCTGGCGGTTCATATTCACAACTACACACACCACTTTACACCTTCACCACCATCACCGCACCCACAATTCCCATGTTCACAATCACTCCCACGACCGCATCCACCTTTGATCTCATGGACATATCACCCACCTCCGCACCCCTCCCTCCCCCATATGTCCACAATCTTCCATTCCCCCACCACCAACTTCACCCTTTTCAAGCACAACATACACGCTCCCATTCCCTTTTCCCTTCCCTTCTGCATTCAACACCTTTCCCGCATCCACTCCCATTAATAATGTATTTAATAATATGTACCAATGTATGTCTCAACTGCAACAACATTACCAGCACCTAGACGCACAGCATACGAGTCTCTTTAGAAGCCATGAACAGTTCCAAGCAAGATTCATTGAATTAGAGAAGGAGAAGCAGCTATTACAACAGCAGTATACTACATTGCAAGCACAACATGATCAATTAGCCGCCAATCCACCCCAGTCAGATACTGAAGAAAAACAACAACTCGACGACATGTTACATGCTCAGATCACAGACAATCTCAAGCTTCAATGCAATCTTGCCCTATTACGAAAGCACATGTCCGCAACACTCAAAGAGAATAAGAGAGTGTAGAAACAGAACGAAGAAAACTTGGAAGCAGCAATGGAGGGTTCACCACAGGAAATGGACCCAGAGAATTTCAAGGCTATCCCATCTGAAAATATGCAAATCATCTTGGAAACCCATGCCGACCTCCTGGAAGCCCACACAGCATTAGAAAGAGAAAGAGATGATCTACTAAAGCAACTGGCAACTCAGCAGGAGTCACCAAGCAAGGTCACAACAGCAGTCCACTTCAGAAGAAGTTGCAGAACTCAGAGTAGAACTAGAAGAACTATGAAGTAAAGTTCTTCAATACGAGCATCAACCCTCTCCCCTGGCAGAACCGGAACCTGAAGACTTAGTGCCAATTCAAGTGGAGGAGATCTTTGAAGACCCATATGTTCCCATGCAAACACCCAGAGGTAAGCAAACAGAAGAAGGAATGGACACGATTGAGATCGAAGCGCCTGAATGGATGCAAAGGTTGGAGAAGGTTACTACAACCCATGATGAGAGAGTTGCAGTTCAGATAACATGTATGTCACGATTGGAAGAAGTCGTCATAAAATCGGATTACTTCAAAAACCTCTCCCATCATAGATGGATTGACACGTCTGATGATCTGTATGTTCCATTCTGTGTATTAATGGCGGATTACAATGCTGAAATCAAGCAATGCACAACAAAAGAACCAACCTCGGCGACATAGTTTGCACCGGATGACATCCCGGCAAGTGCCAAGCAGGGGAATATACATCAACCTACTTGGAGGATCTGCCTGCTTGAAACCTACCCTGAGATGGTACGCACGTGGAATAACATGCCTCTATATATCAAGTATACTCCCTGCTACTGCCCTGTCTTTCGAAGAAGGTCTTGGCCGGAGTACACCAAAACAGTTTTGACGGTTAAAGGAGGTGAAAAGTGGTTAAATTATGTGTACCTAGCACCTCCTCATGGCCACAGTCAACTACATGATTTCAACCATCCGACACTGGCCAGTCAGGTTCAAGAATGTCCCAGATGTCATGGCACAGATGTGCCTAAAAATGTTTGAGCTCATGCTGGTTACATTTAGGACATTTAAGAATATCAAAGAACCTCATCTTTTGGCTATTGGATTTAATGAAGGGAATCAAGACCTTGTCTACGATATGAGCACCACACCATCCATTAATGTCGTATATGCGTCGCATGCTCGTATAAAGTATCTACCTGCCTGCTTCAAACAGACATTTGAAGAAATGTTCATCACAGGGTTCTGGGAATATCATTCCGAGATATTCATTCCCAGACCATCTCATCTATTACAATTATTTGCGGTGGAACAAGCCCTACATTCAGAAAAGCTACGTATGCCACATCCAGAAGTTCCAGGGCCAGTAGACTGGGATGCCCTACTCACTGATTTGGCCAAAGGGTTGAGAATACCAGAACATCATTTAGCCACCGACGTTGTCGAGTACTACATCCAACGACCCACTCAACAAGGGTCTGTCAGAGACGACAGACGCGAGAGAGGGGGGGGGGGGGTGTTGGCAGTCAAGGAACTGAAGGACTCACAAGACAAGGAAGTCAACAAAGGGATTCGGAGCGAAGAGAAGGTACAAGCAGACAGAGTAGTCAAATAAGATCTGGCAAGTAGACCCTCTAAAGTTTTCATGCATCAAAGAGGTGGGCACACAAGAAGAAGGAGCAAGTAGGGAGCTCCAGGAAAGGTATGTCAAATTGTAGAAGAAATCCCTACAAAAATAGTGATTTTCATCACTAAAAACCATTGTAAATACCATTTCATGTTTTTGTAGCTCCATTTTGTGCAAGCCAAGGAGTCCTTGAGCTTGAGGAGCTTTAGAAGTACCTACCTATTAGTTTTCACATTTTTTAGACTCCGTTTGAACCTCCAAATAGGCCAGAGAACCTAATTTTTAACTAGGCCGGACACTAGGTCTGGACAAGGCCAAAAACTAGTCAAAAACTATTAATAGAGCTAGAGAGCTCATTTTTGAGGTTAGCTTGTAATAGAATTGAACTTGTATGAGCACTCTTGAAGTAATCTAAAAGAACTCCATTGCTTCTCTCTCTTTGTCTTACCTTGTGTGCGCGTGTGTGTATGTGTGTGCATGTTTGTGTGCTCCTCACTCACGCACTTGTGCCTTCACTTGTTGGAGGTCATCATACCATCCTCACGTCTTCTCGGATTGACATTAAAGGAGGTGCTACTCATCACTCAGCTACAACCCACCACCTCCTAGGGTATGGGAAGGGTATTGTAATGACTATGGAAAGGAACATCTATTTAGAGATTTCCTTAAGAACCCCAATAAGGTTCACACCACTACCTTGATCAATGTGATAGAAGTAATTGAATCAACTGGGGGTGATAAAGAATACACAATACCACTTAAGGCCATTACTTGAGCCTAAGCCAAGGGGCGAACAATAAAAGAAATAAATTCCAATCTTGAGATGGATAAAAGATTAGAACCCGAAATTCAGGTAGTCAAGGATCCAGAAGACCTAGAGGAAACTAACAAAACCAGGAAAACTCAAAGATGGAAGGCTAGAAGAGAAAAACTCGGGAATAAATGGATGAGAAAGAAAAATGAAGAGGAGGAGAAATAGTGAAAGAGAAGAACGAACATCTAGAACGAGAGCTGCAAAGGAACTCTCATCAAATGATCCAAGCATCTAAACCAATTGAGGCACGATCAATTCTAGTAGACCCCATGCTAGAAGATCTCGATATGTGGTTGAAGGCTTATCGATCTAGAATCATGACTGGATCTAGCATAGAGCAACATGAAAAATGTTATCCACAAGGAGAGTTGGAGAGAGAAAGATTGTACATCTGTAGGAAGCTAATAGAAATAGCTCAAACCACACTAGAATGTATATTCCAACCCTCCCCAAGACGAGAATACTATAAGACAAATTCAAGGAATGCTTGGAAGCAAGCAACCCACAACCCATAAGGAAAAAACAAGAGGAGAATAAGGGGAAAGACATGCAGAGTAACAAGGAAGAACAAGACTCAGTGATTCCAGAATTAGAGGCGAATTGGCCACACGACCTATGGGCTAGAATTCAAGAAGAACGATGGTCCAAAAAGGAGTGAGAACTCTCTACCATCCTTTGAAGAGCTAGATACTAGGGAAAATCAATCAATAACGAACTTAGAGGGGGTATATACGGAAGTGTCAATCCTAGAACAATATCACAAAGAAACAAATAGCATGTCCATGCTACCCAAGTATATAGGAGAGTACGAGAGAAAATAAAAAACAAATAGCATGTCCATGCACCCACTATCAAGGGCATAGAAAAGGGATCACATAATGAGACCTTACAAAACTTATCATAACTCAAGGAAACTAAAATACAATGTTCATTAAGGATTGAAGAGTTGTTGCGAGTGAAACCCGAACTATGGAAACAGTTGAAGAATTGAAGGTAAAAAATGAAGAATCTATGAAAGAGAGAAACAAAATAGAGTCACCGCCAACCATTCAGGTCCCAATAGATAAAGTAGGAGAGTTTAGTGAGGGAGATGAAGGAAATACATGTCTACATGTCACTTTTAACAAATATGTGACTAAAGACATCTTAGACACCAGAGCGGGTGTAGGCATAGCCACCAAAGAGATTTGGTAAAAATGGGGAAAACCAGCCCTACAACCCATCCGAATGAAACTCGAATTGTCTGATGGTTATGTTGAGAGGCCACTAGGAATACTGGAAAAGATTTGGTTGACCACATGCAAAGTAGAATTTGAACATACTTTAGCCATATGTCAGTTCAGAAAAGCTAGCACTTACGAAATGATTTTAGAACAATCATTCATGAGACAACTAAGAGTTTTGCAGGAGTGGGGAAGAGATTTGTATCTGCAACATTAGGGTACGATGAAAAAGATAAATATACATACTTTTTCATATAGGGATGTAACCCCATTACAATGGAACCGAGTCCATAAGGAAGAAGAGGATCTATCCATTCATAGTGCAAGATCTAGTGAGCATGGGAAGATGTTCAGCTATGGATGTGAAAAGAGGCAAAATGAGAAGAAAATAGGACACAATTATGGCCCATAGGACACCAGAATTAGAGGCCCATAGAAGACCCAACTTACATACCTCAAATCTTTCTAGATGAAGCATTCAAACTGCATGCATGGATGGAAATGTTAGCCACATTAGATGTGTGTAAATGAAGAAGTGTTGACCATGAACGAGTGTGTGGATGAAGAAGGTTATGATGTAAATCTTTACATGGTAATTCTTCAAGAAATGGAAGATGGAGAGCTACAAGAAAAAGAATGGAGGGGGGATTATGAGAGTATAGAGATGGAACTAGAATTTGATTCAAAAGAATTATATTTGGAAGAGATTAAGGCCGACGAGGAAAAGGAGGCATCGAAAGTGTAGAAGTGTTTCAAATGAGACAAGATAATGAAGAAATGCTAGATGGATTAGAGGAGCCGCTAGATATTTTCCAAGTTTGAAAACAGTTCAAAAGGTATGAAATAGAAGAACAAAAGATAATAATTCAGATGCTGAAGAGAGAAGCCCGGGAAGGAGAGGCTCATGATAATAAGGCATAGACCAAAGAAGTGACAATAACTATGGAAGAGGAAGAGGAGAGATGTACATACATTGGAAAGGATTTATCACTAGAAGAGGAGCTACAATTAATTGCATTACTTAGAGAATACTGAGACATATTTTCCTAGACCTACAAGTACCTCAAAGGAGTGGATCCTTCTATTTCCTTCCACCAAATCCCAATGACCCCTAAGGCAAAACCCTTCAAACCAAGGCCATACATGTATAATGATGTGTATTCTGCTAATATTAAAGACACGATTGATAAATTATTAGCTGTAGGATTCATTTATGAGATAAAGCATAGGCAATGGGTGTCACCCTTGGTGGTAGTACCTACGAAGAATGGCAAACTTAGGGTGTGCATCAATTTGAAAAAAGTTAATGCAGCGATTATTTGTGATAGATACCGATTACCCGTAACTAACCACCTCTTGGAAAGAATAGCAGGCAAGGAAGTCTAGAGTTTCCTGGATGGATTCTTAGGTTATAAGCAAGTAGCCATTGCTACAAAGGATCAACACAAGACAGCCTTCTCTAGTGAATGGGGAGTGTATGCATTTTGAGTGATGCCATTTGGGCTCGCAAATGCTCCTGCAACTTTCCAATGTCTGATGTGTCATGTATTCAAAGAATTCCTAAGAAAAAGCATGGAAGTTTATGTAGATGAATTATGCATGTATTCTTGTAAAAGGATTGAACACATTTGCGAGCTATGGAAGATATTCAAGAAATGCAAACAATATAGAGTGTGACTGAATCTAGAAACATGTGTTTATATGGTAAGAAAGTGAAAAATATTAGGGCATATTGTATCCAAGAATGGAATCTTCACTGATGACAACAAAATAAAGGTCATCTTGGACTTGTCTAGACTAAAAAATGCAAAGGAAGTATAAGCTTTTATGGAACATTGTGGATGCTACCGAAGGTTCATCCACATGTATGTTATAGTTGCAAAACCATTGTATGGGTTGTTGAAACAATTTACATGGAAGAAGGGATGTTAGAAGGAATTCAATGAGTTAAAATGAAGATTAAGTTTAGCACCTATCTTGAAAGTACCCAATTGGAGCAAACCATTCCATATCCATGTGGATGTGTCGAACTTTGCAATAGGATGTAAACTAGCTCAACCTGTGGATGAAGGAAAATTATATCACCCTATCGCATACACTAGTAGACAACTAAATCAAGTAGAAAGAAATTACACCACTATGGAAAGAGAAGGCCTAGGAATGGTATATGCAGTCAAGAAATTTTGACATTACCTCCTAGCCAATAAATTCAAGTTTGTTATCGACCATCAGGCTTTGTTGTATCTGGTCAATAAAACCTGCAATATGGGAAGATTAGTGAGATGGTTCCTATTACTCATGGAATTTGACTTTGAGGTGGTAGTTAAAAAAGGAAATAATCATGTGAAAGCCAATCATTTATCAAGGATGACACATGGAGAACGACCCACTAGAGTAGCTGATGATCTACCTGATACATATTTTTCTAAATTTGGAAGTGTGTCCTAAATGTGCAGAAATGTTGATACCAATCCTCACACATGGACCACACCATAGGATCAATGGAGACAATAGAAAGGAGTTCATACAATCCCAAAATCTACATATTGTGGCTGGACGTTTATATTACAAAGAACTTAATGGTGCATTGTTAAGATGTGTAGATGATGTTGAATGGAGAAACCTACTCGAACAAGCTCATGTGAACCAATGGAGAACACATAAGGTCATTCATGGAACCACTAGGGAATTGAAAAGATTAGGAGCATAGTGGTTGGACATGCAAAAGGATATACATCAATATATACTGAATTGCCAAGAATGCCAAGAGAATACCCCTGATGACCATTCATCCTTACATTTCTCCACCATAGCACCTGAATGGAGTAAAGCATTGGTGAAGTTTCTGAAACTGTGAACGCATGAAGAAGGAGCAAGTTTGGAAAGAAAGAGGGCTGTAGAAGAAAATGAATAAAGATTACACTATAATTGGAAAACAATTACTCAAAAGGGGAAAGGATGATCAACTATGGTTGTGCATTCATGAAGGAGAATATTTACTCGCATTAGAGATAGCATATGCAAGTGCAGCAAGAGGTCATTTTTCAGTCAAAAAGACCATAAAAATGATTCTCTTTACTGGACTATGGTGGCCAACTCTACATATGGATGCCAATACATATGTAAGAAGCTGTGAAGTGTGCCAAAAGAACCAAATATCCTATAAGAAGAGATGACATGCCTCTAAAACCTATGATCTATGCAAGGGCATTTTTCAAATGGGGTATTGACTTCATAGGACCTATAAACCCTCATGCCAAAGGATCACATGCCGATTATTTCATTGCGGCCATAGACTATTTGACAAAATGGGTGGAAGCTAAAGCGACTAGGAAGAATGACGCTCAAACCATAGCTAAAATCTTGTTTGCAAATATCTTTACGTGCTTCGGACTTCGAATAGGAATTATAGCAATAGAGGAACACATTTCATCAATGGAGTGATTGAATCACTAATGAATGAGTTTCTGGTGATTCACAAGAAATTAGCTCTGTATCATCCTCAAGCCAATGGACAAGCAAAAAGTTCCAATAAAGTTAGTGTTCACAGTGTTAACTAAAATAGTTAACAATGGAAGGTCTGATCGGGACAAGCAATTGCATCACGCAATATAGGCCTTTCATATGGCATACAAAATCACTATTAGAACTGCTCCATTCAATTTAGTATACGAGCAAACTGCAATTATTCCAATTGATTTTTTAGTTTCCACTTTACGAGTAGCACAACAAAATGGATGGATGGACCATGAACTATCTCAGCAATTGGAGCAAATTGACAAATTGCATGAAACAAGACTACAAGCAGTGGCAAGAATCTATGCGGCTAAAAGAAGAAAAAAAGCCTATTATGACACACACATTAAAGATAAGGGCTTAAAGGAAGGCGATCTAGTGTTATTATACACATTGAAACAACACACGAAGAAGTTACAGCAGCGTAGATATGGACCATTATTAATCAATCGAATATCAACTAATGGAGATGTGAACTTAGCCATACTAGATGGAGGTCTACTCCCAAATTACATAAGTGGTTGTAGAGTCAAAAAATACATGGAACCCTTAATAGAAGGAATGTTGACTAGCCTCTTAGGAGTGCAAAATAGAAAAAAGGAAGAGGAAAGGATTAGAGAGGAAGCTCAAATGGAAGTGCAATAGAGAATGTAGAAGACGAAAGAGTGGATGAGATAGCAGGATGAACGATATGTACAAGGAGAAGAACCTATACCCATGGAGAAGTGCCAAATAGGTAAGGTGGAGAGTGTGAGTGATGGGATTACCCAACGATACTTGAACCTAGGGATTTGCATGAACAAGTATCAATTAGTAGATGCATTGATTGACACAGGAGCCACATTAAGTTGCATGTGAGTCTCATTACCTGATGATCTCAGGACAATCATGAATTCCACTAAAGCATATATGATAGGAATTGGAAAGAATTCACTGAGTTCATAGGAGAAGTATTAATGTCCCTTCATTTGGGAAATACGAACATGAATCAATGATTCTTGGTATGCAAGAATGAACACCGCATCAAAGATCTCATACTAGGTCAAGACCAGATTTTTGAAAATGAAGTCGGCATACATATCACACAGGGATATATATCCGCTAAGCTAGGGCACAAAGAAGTCTTCATTCTTCTAGAGGCTAGACAATCCTAACACATTAGCACCATCATACCTAGGGTAGCAGACCCAAAGGAGGATAGGGAAGGAAATTCAAGGATTTGCATGAGTTAGGAGTGTCCTAATCTAGGCTTTTCCATACCTTGTGATGTACTACATGATCCCATAACCCCTTCATCTATAGGAAATGAACTTGAGATAAAATGTAAGGACATTTTTCATGACCCCATCAACCCTATATGGGAAAAGCTGACATGGATATGGACCACAGGAATACAACCACGAACAAACACACAATTACAATGGGTACGAAAGGATAAATTGCCAAAGCATGAGAGTTCAAAGAAGAAACATACCGATCCATCATCAGAAACACAAGAGAATAACCACTATCCGAAGTTTTTGGAGATAAACTTAGAATTCTACAAGTATGGCTTCCATAGCCATTGATCGATGCACAAAGAAAACCATGATAAATTTGGATGTCGAAGGAAATCAAATGACAAGCAGAGCAAGAAACGGACAAGGTGATCAAGATGCCAACTCATTGGAATCAAGCAAATGAATTAATTATCAAGGATGGTAGAAACTCTACACAACTACAACACAAAAATCCCAATTCAAGGATAGAAGAAGGTCAAAGACTACATCAAGAATATGGGAAGGGTAACGCAGTAGAAGAAAATGCCATGAGAACAAAATATTATGTTTATTTGGAAACCAAAAAAGCAACAAGGAATCGACATCAATGATCCAATAGACCATTCTTGCACTCATGAAGAGTCCATTGCATTCAGAGTATGCATAGTAGGGCCACATTACAAGGCCACACGTTCGACACAAAGCTTCTTTAATGAAAGTAGTGGTGCACATTTTTGGTACAGGAATAGGATCTAGCTTGTAATGTCATAGGAATGACCGTATGGTGTAGATAAATAAATGCTTCAACTATCAACTAATCCATTGTTTTCTTTCAACAATAAAATTAAGGAAAAAACATAGAAATCAAAGTAGGTATCTTACTTACCACAACTTAGTAAGGGGGATACAGAGCGGTGGAGAATGGCATATTAATGAACTCCACAAAGACATGTTGAATTGGTTTCTCTCCAAAACTAATTTTCTATTACATTATAAGTGCATGTGGCTTTCGAAGACTCTGAAGCGACAGTTCAAAAAGAAGTGCTTGAATTCCTATGAAGAGCATGACTAAGGCTAAAGGACATTGGTACTAGGAAGACCAGCCAACAGGAGAACACTTGTTCTTAGTGACAATCAAAATCATAGACACAAACCATAAATTCCCAGTGATGTCTCAAGACTTCAAGATTTGACATGAAATTACATCAACACTAGATGTTTTCAAAAAAGTGGGCATTCAAACGTATTTTGAGCTACCAATCTACAAGGGTGACTTCCAAAGATTCACACGAGTGATGAACACCCTCCATCCAGCCTTGGACAAGCCAACAATGCTAGAAGCGAACATTCTTAATGTAGAAGGAGAATGGGTAACTATACAATTTACACACGAGCTCATTAAAGAAGCATTCGAATGGACCAAGGATGGCACCACTAATCTGATGGAAGAGAGTCACGGGACCAAAACAAGAACATTTTTGGATATTAATTGCATTTATATCAAAGAGGTAGTGCATTTGGTGCATTAACATTTCTGTTTCCCTAACATGCACACATATATGGTGCCAAAGAAGATAGTGGTTCAACTATTATCTCATGCAACCAAACAAATAGGCAACCAAATAAACTTGACACCCTACATTCAAGAAAGATTGTTTGAAGCCAAGAAACAATGGGACCATATAAAGTTTATAAATGGAAGTGTGGCATCAACAGTGTTAATCTACCAAGCATTAGGCATTTGAGAATATCTCAAGGAAATGTCATATGGCTAAATACATGATGTTAGCCAAAATACCTAAAAAGAAGAAAGAAGTGTGGGTTGTAGAAGAAGCAGGAACAAGCTCACAACGAGTGATGTGAGGAGCAAAATGCCTTAATGAAGTATTAAGAGAAGAAGATGTAACTCCAACATCCAAGAGGATACATGTAATTCCATGAACCACCGTAGAAAAACCCACACCCATTACAGATGTGGAATTATAAGAAGCTATGGAAAGACCCATGTTTTCATGGAAGCACAAGTTAATCTTCCAATCGAGGGGCATCACTACCACCAAGTCAAGGCAACATCTCACCATCGGCAAGGAAAAAGATTAACCAAGTTCCATCAATATAGAGAATTGGGGTTGGTTAACTCTAGCTCATCCTCTGAACATCCAGAAGATAATGAACAATCAACCATGAACATAGATATCCCAAGCCAATCAAATGATGATGGAAAATGGGAAGAAATAAATCAAGTATAGGATTCACTTGAAGTGGAAAGCCTAAAGCTAGATGAAGCATGGGGTACTACATTCAAAGATGAATGAGAAGAGAGGCCAACAAAGGAGGATATACATACGTTGAAGATGAATGACATGACAAAGCTTCAAGTCACCTAAATTACTCTTGAAGGTCATTCTACAATAAATAATCCAAAGGAAGAACCAATGCATGAAGAAGTGATGAAATGAGAACCACTTACGCCGATTAAATTGGTAGAGGAACCATCACCTATGCATGAAATTGTCAAAGGGAGCCCCACGAAGTCTACTATAGTCAAAGAAGAAGATCATCAAATTCAATTGCAAATCAAACAACCGTATACGGAGACAATGCACGTTGAAAAGGGTAAAGACGTACAAATGGGTGAAGACCCTGCTATACCTAAAACATGGTTGAATGTGGATGTGGCATAACTAAAAGCTATGGTAAAACAGATGATCGGGACAACCATGGATACACAACAACAACTCCTGGAAGCCGATAGAGATTATGACAAAGAATTAGTGGAGAGAAATCAATTCAAGATGCTAAGTGAAGACTTATCTATAAGAATGTTACATACTTAACAAGAATTTACACAAAAGGAGGAAGAAACAAAAGAAGCTTTGGAAAAATGTAAAATGCTTTCAGAGGAAAATCAAAAGCTACAACATCTACTCAAAGAATTAATATGGGCGAGTGAAGCAAAAAAGGTACGCATATCAAATTAAAGCAAAAATTTAGAAGAACAAATAAAAATATACATAGAAGAGGCAAACACATTAAGAAATAGAAACAAAGACTTAATGCATTCAATTTTGCTAAATCAACCAATTGAGGTAAATGAAAATAACCAAAGAAATAGTGTGTAATTAGAAGCTCAATGGCCAAGTATGTTAAACAGCTAAAGCATGATCAAGTGTTGAGGGAAGAATGGGAAAGAAAATATATGCATGAAACAAATAAACTCAAAAACAGGTGGAAGGCTATAGAAGCCAAGATTGTAGAGCAATGCAAGATGGATGAAGAGCAGGTAGCTCTACTTGGTGGATGCCTCCTGCAAAGTAATGAAGCACTTACAATATCTAACAAGAAAATAACTAAGAAGGATGCAATCACTGAGAGCCTACATGCTCAATTACTACAGTGCAATCAAATGGGGACACCAATAGTTCCAAGCTCAAATATGGCTACTATGGAGGAAGAGGTATGTCCTCCTTCTTCCCCCATCAATAACTCACCTATACATATGGGAAAGGCAGAACCAAGCATTGATCAAAATATGTGGCCTATTCTAGAACTAAGCCAAAATGAGCATGCATTGCTGGTGTCCCAATTTACTGAGAAATTCAAAGATCAAGTGGTGAAAGAGGCAAAAAGTAAAAGCAAAAATGTGGAATAGATTATGAAGCCCTTCAATGTACCATATGGACTACTCAAAGAAGAAACAAGGTATTACATCAAAAGAATAATGCAAAAAGAACCTGATCAAGACTTATGATTCAAGGTAGATACCTTTTCATATATGCAAGAGGAATTTGATAAAGCTGATCTAGTATGGAGATGAAGATTTTTGGAAAAAATCCCACTCTATGGGTGCATTGGGAATCAACTCCGCACTTGGTGCAAGTAAATCCATCTTTTTGCCAGGTGCCATGAAGAAGATCATGGCCACAATTTTGGGAAGAACAACATCAAGGCACCATAAATAATCAGTGGCTTAATTATCTACTATTACCGAGTCCATCTCATAACTATTTTACCTACAAAAGAATATATGGTACGCACTATAGAGTTTTGGCTTTCAAGATATGCCAATGTTCCAAATCTAGCAATAAAAATGATGAATAAAGTGTTGCGCATGCTACTAATAGTCTTGAAAGCTCTTAAACATGCTCAATACAAATTTTTGAACTTCATCAGCATTAATCAAGGCACATACACCTTAATTTTTTATCTCTCTATAATGCCTCGTAGGCTTACAATAATGGCCATATATTCGTGATTAATGTTTCTACGGAGTCCTTATACGCAGACCTTCAAAGAAGCATTTTTCATAGGATGTTTTGAAATGGACTTCGAATTTTTTGTAAAATTATCCTCAATCCAAAGGCAGAGTTCAAGAGGAGGGACTTGTGGAGGGAGAATCAAGCAAGAAACGAAGAAGATAGAAACCAAAAAGAAAATTGTTCAATAAGGATAACTCACCCTCTGCCCAAAGCCCTAGAAGAGCATTGATCAGGCTGCAATGCAGAAGAAGGAGGTCCGAAATTATGTAATGAATTACAGCTGGACCTTTCAAGCACCAGCCTCACTAAAAGAGATGCAATACTTCAATATAGCAACCCTGATGAGTGAATGTAAGGAATACCAAGGGGAGGACAAAAGCATAGGACTGAGGCTCGAAGAAGATAACACATTTTATGAAAGGTTAAGAGGCTTCCTTGACCACTGAGTGCATGTGGTGAAAAGAAATAAATAGGCTAAAGAAAATGCATCAGGTCCCAAAGGATGTAAAAGAAGATTTAAGAATAGGACCTTTGAAATGAATGCCTGACCACAAGAGATTCAATGTCTACCGATGGGTGCTGGTGGTGGTCAACTACAAAGATGCTATCAAAAAAGGATGAGAACCACTCTAAACACAAGCTAGAGACAATAAGCAAAGTGTGTCAAGGGAAGATTAGACAAATATGGGGAGAGTGTTGCAGAGAAAAAGAAGCACAAAAAATCGAGCCCCAAAAATTTTCAAATTATGGGCACAAGCTTTCTTCTTCAAGTTTCTATGAAATGCCTCGTGATTCTATGTAAATGCACTAGAGGAGTCCTCTAGACGCATACACCCCAAATGTTGTAACATAGTAGCAAAATTGAGTCTTTCAATAAAAGTGCCTGACTCTTGTGTGAAAGGACCATTTTTAGGGCACATGTATATAAGTCACTTGATGACCCTTTGTTAACACTTTTTGCCATTGTGAGAATTGAAGCTAAAATTTTTGAATTTGCCTCTTCTCTACTATGTATCTTCTTCTCCAAGAGCTTGTGTGTGTTTGATGCATGAGATGTGTGTCCAACAGTGTTGTCTACCCCATTCCATTTTGTTTTCATGACTGTAATGCATGTGTGAAGCTTAGTGAGTCATTGAGTTGAAGTAGGGTTTCTCATAGATTACTATTTTGCTCATAATTTGAAGCATGTTTGTGAGATTCAATTGAAAATATAATCATTAAATGTGTCTCATCGAGAGCTTCAAAAGGAACAGTCTATTACCCATATTCGGAGTTTGAAGATGAGAGATAAATTTGAATTTGTGCTTACTACTATTACAAGTATTGCAACGTGCATTTTCAGAGGATAATGAGTATGAGAGGTAGCTGACTTGAGTTACGTGCATTGTAACATCGTCACTTCACTTACCATTAGTGTGCACATGTCTTCATACACTTGATATGTCTATTTTCACAGATTGATAATAAATCGTGTATTAATCTAGCACTATCTGCACTTATGGGGCGATTGAGGTACAGTCTCAGTTGACACAAGTCTCTAAGGCCTTACGACTTGGGTACATAGATGCACTTAACCACCTACCAATGCTTGACACCTGGGCAATGCATAAGCTTGCTCATGTGTGAGAAAGAAAACTGAATATCCAGCCGAGTAATGTATAAGTAAATCAAGCGTCAAACAGCTTGTTAATAGAGAATAACATGAAATGCATCTCCAACATCATGAAGACTCAACCATAAACCTATCTCCATAAGAGTGGCAATAGGTTTGTAGTCATCAAGGAAAAAAAATTGCAATAAGGTGTCAATATATTTTGTTTGACACAAAGCTAGTCTGCCATCTACTTGCATAAAATGAATGCCCAAATAATGATGGAAATGCCCCAAATCGGACATCTCAAATGAGGCATGCAATTCAACCCTAAAATCAGTTATATGCTTCTCATTAGGACCACTATGTAGCATGTCATCAACATAGACAACAGTGATCAGAAGCACATCATTTGCACACTTAACATATAAGGTGCTCTCAATTGGACTATTCTCTAAACCATGTGCAATCAAGTAGGCATGCATCTTTTCCTACCAAGCATGTGGTGCTTGCTTCAAACCATATAATGCCTTTTTCAACCTGCACACTTTGTTTTCATGCCCTTTCTACATAAAACCACGGGGCTAAAAAACGTACACTTCTTCATGCAAGTCACCATTTGGAAATCACTTCTAATGTCCAACTGATGTACATTCCAACCATGATGAGCTACAAGTGCAGAGATGCTACAAATAGTAGTAATTTGACATATAGGAGCAAAGGTATCATCAAATTGAATGCCTCTTTCTTGTGCATAACCTTTTGTGACAAGCCTAGCCTTATACTTATCAACTGCTCCACCAAGCTTACACTTCAGCTTGTATTCGCACTTAGTGCCAATGGCCTTCTCGTAAGGAGAAAATTCACATAAAGACGAGGTACCATTCTTCATAATAGCATCATATTCGAGTTCCGTAACAACAATCCAATTTTTTGAATTTTGTGCCTCATAAAATGAAACAGGCTCATTCTCATCACAAAGACTAGAGGTAGACATAGCATAGCAATCTAATGCAACCGAAGCACTATGAAAGCTTGAACGAGTATGATATGATAGAGGTGTATCTAATTTTTATCTCCCAAAGTTTGCACCATCCATTTAGGCATAATTTTTGCATCCTCTATATCAGTTTTGTCATTAATAAGTGCAGCATGTAAATTTGCATCAGAAATGAAATGTTCTCCATCATCATGTGAAACCTGTAAAGGTTGAGAAATCATCTCATTTGGAGCAGCATTAGATTGTCCACGTATAAAAAGAGGTAGCGATGGAGGAGGAGAATATTTCTCCAAAGAAGTTTTAGATTTTCTTTATGAAAATGGCATCAAGAGACAATTTTCATGTTGGTACACACCTCACCAAAATGGAATAGCTGAAAGGAAAAATCGACATATCACAGAAGTTGCAAGATGCATGCTCAACAAGATGAAGATGCCACTAAACTATTGGGCTGAAGCAACTAGTACGGCCGTTTATTTGATGAACAAGTGCACAACGGCTGGAGTTCATAATCTAACTCCCGAGGAGGTTTATTCCGGTAAGAAGCCTGACCTTACACATCTCAAAGTTTTTGGATGTGTGTGTTATGTTCACATCCCTCAAGAACTAAGGACAAAGATGGAGGCAAAGTCTGAAAAATGTATTTTTATTGGATATTCATCCGAGCAAAAGGGATATAGGTGCTACAATCCGGTGACAAAGGAGCTACAAGTCTCACGAGATGTGGTATTTGATGAGCTAAGACCATGGTTTGGAGACAAAGGGAAAGAGAAGATTCTTCAAGAAGATTACAAAGATGATGGAGGTGCTGTCCAAGAAGAATTTCAGCAAACAAGCACTCAAATGTCAGGTCCAGAAGCTTCTACATCACTTGGAGAAAGCTCAACATGGAAGGGGAGGCTAAGGAGTCATTCCTCATCACCAACATCAGCTTATGAAAGATCTAAAGCTGAAAGTGCTGCCCAAAATAGTGATTCAAATGCAAGTGAAGAAGAGTATGAAGAGGTGATCACACCGAAGGTAAAGTTGAACCGGTTGAAGAAGCAATGTTCAAAAGGAAATGAAAGGAGGTCTTCAAGAGCAAGGTATCCAATTGAAAGGCTGAGCTATGATAGTTTTATTGCAAAGCATTTTGCATATATGACACAGGTGGTCAAAGACAAAGAACCGGATGCATATGAAGAAGCATGTACACAAAAAGAATGGCAAGAAGCTATGCAAGAAGAGATGAAAGCTCTCAAGGACAATCACACATGTGAGCTAGTTCCAAAGGCTGAAGGTATGAAGATTGTTCCAAATAAATGGGTGTTTAAAATAAAGAGAAATGCTGATGGTTCTCTAGCAAGGCATAAAGCTAGACTAGTAGCAAAAGGATTCAAGCAAATTCACGGCATCGATTATGAAGAAACTTTCAGCCCGGTTGCAAAGATGGGAACAATTAGAACCTTGATTGCAGTGAGTGCAGCAAGGAGATGGCCATTGTACCAACTTGACATAAAAAATGCTTTTCTCAATGGTGAACTTCAAGAAGAGGTATACATGAGTCAACTCATTGGATTTGAAGACAAAAAGCATCCAAATTTTGTTTGTAGATTGAAGAAAGCTTTGTATGGGCTGAAGCAAGCACCACATGCTTGGAATCAAAGATTGGTCGAGTACCTCACAAGGTGTGGGTATAGTCCAAGTAATGCAGATCCCTCTCTCTACATGAAGAAAGAAGAAGGCAAGCAGGTATATATTTGCATATACGTTGATGATCTCATCATAACAGGAAGTAACGTTACAGGAATACAAGAGATCAAAAGGAAACTCGGTAAGGAGTTTAAAATTTCAGATCTTGGTGAGCTGAAATACTTTTTAGGCATTGAGATAGTCTATGGGAAAGATGGCATTTACTTGATGCAAAGAAAGTACCTATTGGATGTTCTTTTCAGATTTGGAATGAGTGAATGCAAACCACTCACTCAACCTATGGACACAAATGTGAAGCTATGCTCAAATGATGGAGAGAAGTTACATGATGTAACTAGATACAGGAGTATTATAGGTTCATTGATCTATGCTACGATCACAATACCAGATTTGTGTTATATTGTTGGAGTTCTTGCTCAATTTATGCAAGCTCCAACAAGTGAACATTTAAATTCAGCCAAACGAGTGCTAAGATACGTGAAGCACACAGTCAATCATGCTTTGTTTTATAGATATGATGAAGAATTGCAGGTAAAAGGCTTTAGTGATGCTGATTGGGCTGGTTTGAAGGAAGATAGAAGATCCACGTCAGGTTATGTGTTCATGATAGGTAGCAAACCTATCACATGGAGCTCAAAGAAGCAACCTACTGTTGCACTATCATCTACAGAAGCTGAATATAGAGGTTTAGCCTTTGCAACTTGTGAAGCTATGTGGATCAAGAAGCTCTTGGCTGATCTTGATGTGCAGGTGGAGACCATTCCAATTTATGGTGACAACATGTCAAGCATTCACTTGACAAACAATCCAATGTTTCATGCACGAAGCAAGCACATAGAAGTGCATTATCATTATGTTCGAGAAAAAGTTTTGAGCAAGGATCTGGATATAAAGTTCATTAGAACTAATGACCAGGTTGCAGACATGCTTACAAAGTCCCTAGATGCTTCTAAGCTAAAGAGGTTCAAGGACAATATCAACTTGCAGGATATGGCTGAAGGTGCAAGCTCACATGTGAGCTTGAGGGGGAGTGTTAAAAATAAAGAAGTAAGCTCGTATATATTTTTGCAAAAAGGATTTTCTTCAAGTAGAAGAAAAATACAAAAATGAAAAATAGAAGCATTTACTTCAGAAAAAGAGAATCATTCAAAAAGAGAATCGAATCCAAAAACTGAACTGTAAGAGGAGTGGCTGTCCAAAGTAGTGGAGAAATGATGGAGAAGAGCTCTCAAACTCATCATGAGAGTTTTTGGTCACTTGACTATAAAAGAGGCAAGGGAGGACACTTAAAAATAGAGGAAGAAGGTGTGGAAGCCCCCTTGTAGCTACTTCATTTGTTTTGAGTCATTTCGTTCAGTTCATTCTCATAGAGTATGTCTAGCCGCACACCCACTTCTGGGTAGTCTACTTGTGAGAGTCATATCTCTCAACATATGTATCCAATTTTAGTGTTTAAACATTCATTGGAAATCTTATCTTGAGTACTTCCTCTATCTAGAACAATTTTATCAAATTCTTTATGATCTGTGAGTTATTCAGGTTTTAGTGAAGTCTAGTTTTCAGCCTAACTGAGTGGACAGGTAGCCTGTTTTGTATCAAAGAATTTCCAACTCAAATCTACTCCAAATTGAGTGTTTGATATCTCATTTGAAAGCTCTAGGTGTCTAGTTTGAGTGAACAAAGTTTCAAGTTCATCGGATATTTCAATTGGTACCAGTTTTCATTTGAAGGTTCTACTGTTGGCAAGAGTCTTGATCCTAAGAAGGTCTTCTACACTTTCCGCTGCGAGTAGGAGAGGAATTCTCCAACAGTACATAGGCACTTTTATGGTGTCATTGGAAAGTTAAGAGAGTCCACATATCAACTCTGAAGCTACAAGGGGCTGGTACAAAGCAAGATTTGGCAGTACCTACTCATCACTTGGAGTGTCCATCCATCTATCCCAACACTAACCTATCTATTGTTACGCACCTACATGGGTTGGTAGGCAGGTGGAATCACTCTAGTCGAGTGGTCAGAGCCATGAGCTGATGTGCATTTCATGTAGGGCTGACATTGTGTGTGTCGTGCACTGTGTCGGATTGGCAGACAGGTGGGGTAAACTTGGCCGAGTGGACAAGTCCATGAGTCACACCCGATTTCGACATAGGCTGATTTGTTAAAATAAAAATAAACAGAAAAAATGATTAGCTGAGATGAAGTGAAAAATAAAAGAAAAGAAAAGAAAGAGAAAAGAAAAATGAAAAAGTAAAAGAAAAGAAAAGAGATCTGATGGAAGTTGGACTATAGGAGATAAATAGAGGAATCAAAGCATATTCTACAAATTGAGTTAGTAGAAGCTTAGTATATGCTAGTACTAAGGATAGGTTGTTGGATCTGAACAAGTTGAACGAATAGAAGATCTACGAAGCCAACATATCATTCATATGATTACTTGTCTCATTGTAGAAGCAAAAACATAGTATGACATTTGTGAAGCTTGCATCTCTTTTATTTTCTAAAATTTTTATTAATCTTTATAAAGTTGCATGGAGTGTATGAGATCATGTTTCAAATTTCGAATAGAAAAACAAAAAAGTAAAAAGGTTTTTCAAAAGACCCTGATACGCTCCTGTTGGATTTTTGCAGGTTGGTCCATCGAGACGATGTGCAGGATTAATGGGGGCAGATGCTAGGATGAAGTCCCTCACGAAAGTGTACATAAAATGTTTTCAATTTCATTGATTTTCTAGTTATCATGTGATGTTTTGTCTGAGAAAGAGTTATAATCTATGCATGTTTTGGTTGATCTGATTAATTATGAGATGGAAAACCATGTCCTTGATGTGCATTAGGCTTGTATATTTGTAATTAGCTCATTAAATTAACTCTAGACCCTTGAAAATAGCTGCAAAACTGAGTCTTACCCCATGGAAACATAACATAAACCCTTAGAAACCCTAGGATTTTAGCCGATAAAAGTGAATAAACCCTTCGATTGATGTGTGCAACCTTAAGCATAGGCAAATCCTAACTTTCTTTGAGAGAAACCTTAACTTGGACCCTTAGATTTATCAATTACCCTAAGTCCTAGCCCTTTAATTTGAAGTAATTTTGTACATACATTGTGAAACCAAAAACCTTAGTCCCAAAAAAATAAAAAGAGAAAACGAAAAAGAACAAAAAATAGAAAAAGAGGAATTGGAAAAATAAAAAGAAGAAAACCCAAAAATAGAATTAAGAGATGGGATTTTCCAAAAATAGCAGATGACCATGCAAGATGATTTTGAAAATAGAAAGTTAGATAAGGAGGCTAGAAGATTCTAGAGAAGTCCTAGAGGGGGGGAACCTATAAATAGGTGTCCAAATATCATTTGTTTCTCCCCGTGGATCTTTCCTTCAAGTATGCTCCTTCTCTATTATTGTTCATTCATGTTTTATCTTCTTGCTCATGCTTTGTGGTAGTGCATTTAGAGAGATTCTCTCACATGACCCACCTATATGTGAGGTCACGTATAAGCTTAAGACTGCAATCAGGTTATATGAATCAAATTTCTCATAGAGAGAGAAAAACGTTGCAGAGGTTAGTATGCATAGATTAACATGGAGAGATAGAGAGAGTTCTTGTAGACCCACAAAATTTTGTTTAGGTTCCTTTTCTCAAGCAAGAAAAAGAAGACATTTGCCCAAATTTATGTCGGTCCAAATTCATGATATTGGGTGAAGCAAAAGAACCTTTGTGCGCTATTTTCTTTTTCTGAGTCAAAAGCACAAGAGCTGACAGTCCACTCCAGGATCTTTCTGCTACAACCTGCAAGTACACTCTGATTAAGTGACATTTCTCAAGATGCAGAATAGGGAAGGCAAAGAGATAGATGGGAGAGAGAGAGAGAAAGAGAGATTGGGGGCGGTGTTTTAGCAGACTACCATTGGTGCACCATTGAAATTGGAAAGAGAGAGAGAAAGGGGGGGATTGATGGGAATGTCCTGTACAGAGAGAGTGAGAGAGATTGGTGATTGCCCATGCTATTCGTTCTCAGATATGATTTGCTATGGCTGTTCGGGTCAAGGGAAAGAGAGATATTTGGGGGAAGCCTGACTCACGCAAAAACTCCATAGAGACTGGACGACAAGCACACACAAAGAGAGAGAGATAGAGATAGATAGATAGATAGAGAGAGAGAGAGAGAGAGAGAGAGAGAGAGAGAGAGAGAGAGAGAGAGAGAGAGAGAGATGTGTAGGGAGAATTCGACGTGCAATGTGCGAGTGACTCTGGAAGAGAGAGAGAGAGAGAGAGAGAGAGAGAGAGAGAGAGAGAGAGAGAGAGAGAGAGAGGGAGGAGATGCCACACAAGATTGGATGATGAAGATTGGTGCTCAAGATGCCATCAGAGAGAGAGAGAGAGAGAGTATTAGCAATTGGGCACGACACAACGGAGGCTAGAGATCAAATTGAGAGAGAGAGAGAGAGAGAGAGAGAGAGAGAGAGAGAGAGAGAGAGAGAGAGAGAGAGATTAGGCGGTGTGGCACAAGAAAGAAAGAAATATAGAGAAAGAGAAAGAAAGAAAGAAGAAGAAGAAAGGGGGGAAGAAGAGAAAGAGGAAAGAGAAAAATGAAGAAGAGGGAAAGAAAGGAAAAAGAAAGAAAAGAAAGAAGAAAGAAAAGAAAGAAAAGAAAGAAAGAAGAGAATAAAGAAAAAGAAGAAAGAAGGAGAGAAAGAGAGTTTTAAAGGATGGGTTAGAAGAAGAGGCTCTCTAAAGATAAAAGTGACTTGTACTGGTAAATTTTGAGATTGGTTTAAGCCTTGAATCTTTAGGGAGTGGCCCAGTTGATATGTATTCAAAACATGACTATATGAACGATGGGTAGATTACAACAAGGTGTGTGGGCTAGTCCTTTGGAGGGTCTGAATGAACCGAAATGGACTTTGATAAAGGGGGCCCATGTTTTTCTGAAAGGAGGAGGATATAGTTGGGTTTTCTTAGAATCAAATGACATCAAGAATTTTTATTTAAATTATTGAACTTATATGATTCTAGATGTCCTCTCTTATTTGGGTTTTGCATGATATAGAAAGACGAAAAGGAAGATAGGAATGTGTAAATAGAACAAATGGAAAAATATAAAGAAAATTTTCAAAACAAAATAGAGGAATTAATTTTGTATGCTTTATTTATTTATGAAATGTACTAATGATTGATTTTCATATTCGTGTGCCTGGGGATCTTCTTTGTGGATCTTTCCTCCAGGTTTGGCCGGTTGAGCTTTTTGCATCATTATATGAAGTAAAGTTGCAGTGATTGAAGAGCCGAAGTGAAGCATTAACCCCCATTGATTTTCACTCCATGTTTCTGCCACATTTATGAAGTAAAGAGAGTTATTTGAAGAAAGCTTGTAAAAGATTGAGGACTTGAAATAAAGATCGAAGACATTAAGTGAAGAAAAGATCTGACCACAAAGACCGAAGAGAAGCTCGTGGGCATCTTCTTGCACTATAATGGGAATTCTATCTTGTATTTGGCCGATCGGCACTCTAGGGGCATATTGTATCACTAACCCACACTATAGTGGGATTCCTTGTATTATTGAGAGATTTATTTGATGACATCATTTGTATTCACAGTGTATTTTTGAGCATACTTGTTTCAGTCCGCATTGTATTTCGATCTCTCATCCACGACGACTACATTCCATGTGTGGGAGCTTTTCCTTGTCTCTTCTGAGGGTGCGGGCCTATGACGTAGAGGACGACCACCATACCAGGGGTGAGACACCCTGCGTGCAGATGCAACTCCTCGGACGAGGGGGACGACATACCCGACGGGGCCTGATCCAACCCCGCGCTGCTCTCCCTTCCTTAGAACTTCCTTCTCTCCCTGACACCGCTGCGAGTGCTTCTACGTCTTGCATAATAAACTTGAGAACTCGATTCCTCTTCATCCTTTGTTGAACCTTTATCTCGTTTCTTCTTGTTCTTTATGTAGGCTGCAGAACTTTGTTCTTTATCTCCATCTCCCTTCAAGTCTTGCTCAAATGTGAGCATCAAACCAAGCATTTGATTCAAATATGGAACATAATGATTCAAAGAAATTTCTGTTGACAGACAAAAGGTTTCCACCTTTCATCTCCTCTCAAACCTACAAGCAATCGAGCAATACATATGTGATCTTCAATATTTCCATCTATGGATCCAAGACTATCTGCTAGATCCTTCATCTTAGTGACATAATCACTAATACTTTGACTTGGCTTCTTCTTGAATGTAGTAAACTCTGACCGTAGACTTACTTTCCTTGCTTTGATAGTACTTTTCAAATGATATTCCAATGCATTCCATATATCTTCAACTGCTTCCAATCTTCTAATGTATGGTAGCAAATGATAAAAAATTGTATTATAGATGTAGGCCTTTGCACTTGCATCCTTCTTTTTCCAATGCTTTAAAGCATCTAGTTCCTCTTTCTTTGGTTCGACTCTCTTCTTCACCTCTTATGTATACCATGAGATCCTTACTCATAAGTAAGGCTTCCACTCTCATAACCCATGCATGATAATTATCTCTGTCTAGTTTGTCGATGAAGATATGATCTACCATAATTCTTTGCTTCTACTTCAACCTGTAAATTTAAAGGATAAAGAATAATACCTTTTGGAGTTCTCTGTATAAATATAATTTTGAAGTAGTATTTTGATGCCTTGTGTCTCTAAATGCTTCAGCTTTCAAGCTTTAATGAAAACTTTCACAAAGTTCTCGTACTTTGATACCTTCTACTCTCTAGAACCTTTCTGCTCTGATGCCACTTGTTGATGTATGAAACATCACAAAAAATGAATTAATGTGACACTTGACAACCTCTATGGTCACCATTAACTCAATTCTTCTCCAAACTTTGAAAAATGGTAACCAAAATAGAGAACTTTACTTCTTCATAAATTTCTAATCATTGAAGTGACATACCTTTGCTCTTTAGCTTATTTATCTTAGCAAAAATATTATTTTTTCGACATCTTCTAGTGGATGAAAGAACAACAAAAGAGCTTTCCAACAATCTATTATTTGCTAAAAACTTTGCAATACACACCAAGTTATGACCTTCACAAGTTGACCCTTTTTGAGCTGCAAAAATATGAAACATTTCCTCTTTAAGCAAAAATTATGTCCCTATGCTGCAAATTCGATGCCTAGCATCGGCTTGCTATATAAAAGTGGACTTTTCAACATGAATTTGATACCGGGCATCACCTTCTCGCATAAAATCTCATATTTTCAAGCATGAAATCATCACGTGAATCATATGCATAGACAATACGGAGTTATCAATTACAAATCGATGTCAAGCATCGAGTTGATCCAACAACCTCCTATTTTGAAAAACTTTATAGTGGTAGTCAAAGCATATAGATAAAACAATGACTTATCATCTCAATCTTGATGCCATGCATCGACTTGCTTGGGAAACTTGAACTTTTGAGATCATACATAGTAGGCAAAGTCTGGAGATGGAAGAGAGAGTCTCATACACAGAACTTTAATTAGTTCTTCTCATAGCTATGAAAAACTCAGAAATTTACAGGTTCTTTCTTACTCAGAGAAGCCCAACTATTTCTCAATCATACAAAATGAACTCTAGATCTCAACCTGTCATTCTCACATTCTCTACGCATATGTTGATACAAACTAACTTATATAAATTTTCTCAATCTCGTGACTAATGAAAATTCTAGAAGTAAAGTTAAGTCTAACTTTACAAATATAGTACATGTGTGAAATTTTCCCTTCACATAGGCACATGCTTTTCTTCTTAGACTTTGACCTTCAACTTTATGTCCAATTTGTGATTGATTCTTCAACACCTCCCCCTCAACCACTAATCGACATTCTCTGATTCTTCATAAAAACCATGGGGAAAAGTGTTTTTTCCATAGAGTTTCTAGAGACTTCTAGAGACTTCAAGAGACTCTATGGAAAAACAGTCTCCCCAATGCACTCATGGGGATTGACACAAGAGCTCTTCCTTCCCATCTTTTCCACTTAAAAAACATTAAACTTACCCCATGTTCTTAATATACCAAGACTTACGTTATAACATCCTCCTTTTTCTTAGATAAAATATTACACACTTGCTGTCCTTGTAATCCTTTCGAGACACATAGTCTCTTGCATCTCCGCATTACATTATATAAAAAAATGATTAAATCCTTTTCGAATTCTAAATTCCAAGACATTAACGTGTAGGACTATCTATTCCATACACTCTTATAAATATGAACTCTTAAAAAAGAAGTTAAAGTCAAACGATTAAGAACTAAATAAAAATAAAATATACTATTCCCCACTTAGAATTCCCAAACATCCCCACAAGAGGGTGTGGCCTTTCGCTTAGGATGATATAAAAACAGAAAATAGTTCTACCTTTACCTAGGGAGGCTGATTGAGATGAAGCACATGCCCACCCTTGGAGTGATCAATAGACAAAACAATATGGCATTGAATTCATCGAAAACATTCAAATTGATGGGCACTCAAAATTGGACTTCAATGGTTCATTTTTGTCAAGTTGATGGGATGCTTCTGATTGACATGACCTTGATGAATGGAAAACCCTTTAATGGATACCACATTCATATTTATGGTTACGTAAAATTCGATGGATTCTCTCTAGTCAATAGAAACTCAAAATTCAACGTGATGGAGATCCCAAAGATGTGATTGATGGAGAATAAGTCAAATACACATTCACTTTCATAATAAAAATATTTTCTGTAAGGAAAAGAAGCTAGAAAGGCAACAAAAATCCTACTCTAGAAAAGAATGTGAAGGGAAGAACTATAGTTCCTTAGCAAGAATTCCAATTCGAGATACATTTACACCATCAAATCTAAGAGCAAGAGATGATGTGGGTAATCTTTTCCAGAAGAAGAAAAGAACTTAGAATAATAGAAAATTTTCAAGCAATCATGAGAGTCCACAAAGTGAAAGTTTATGGTATGGATGCTTGCCCCCAACAATGGTATCAAAAGGCATGATCATTTTGTTACTACAAACCACATATACCTTTAAATTTTCAATATGAACACACTAGAAGTCATTCTAGTTTTATTGGGTGATAGTACATGGAATGGATAAGGTTCTTGTAAAGCTTCCAAAGAGAACCTTCAACTTGATAGATGATGGACTATAGATCATAGATGATATATGATCATGTGATGGACAATAGATGATTGGGGATGATACCCAACTCGTGTCATAAAGACGGTTATAGATAACATGTAGCTACTTACTAAAATGACTGTATCACCCTCTTAAATTCATGAAATCATGCATATAATATCATGAAATGAAGCTTATAATAATGTGTACATTGTATTCAAACAAACATTCAATACAAGGCGAGATATAGAGTAAATAATGTTGAAAGTGTGAACTATGCAAGCTTTAGGGGGAAAAAGGGGTCAAAAGGCCTTAATGTGGACAAAAGTCAAAACTCAAATAACTTAGGGCAGTCTCAACGTCAGGCAAGGCAGTCAAGGTGGTGGAAAATTCGGGAGAGGCATCCAAAAACTATCAAAGAAGTTGAAGAGTCATCAAATGCATGGAAGTCTTGTAGATCATTGAAGACCAAGAGACATATACTCAAGGAAGCTCAAGGACAGAGTTGTCCAAGGCTCAAAGAGCTGAAATGCAGTAGTCCAAGCTAGGCAAAATGCAGAAGAACGTGTTATATGCATAGAGGAGGAGCTTTGAAGCCCACACCCCCTCTAGTCTCTTGTAGGTATAGACATAGTCTCCTTATAACAATTGTAACATCTTGTGTACATATCCAATTCAAGAGATTTAAAGTGCATTTTTTCACTTACATGTGTCTTACTTCCCCTAAGAGGGATTCTTGAAATCAATTCTGTGTGTAGAGAAATCAGTGTATCTTTGTAACCCTAATTTTTGCATATCCTACATCTCCAAATAGTTTGTTTTGTAATGATTTGTTGACTAACCTAAAGGGATCCATTTGATATTTTCTACTAAGTGTGGCTAAAAGTTTAGTTGATTTGGATCAGTGTAGGGCATGTGAAACAGAGTTTTGTTGTAGCCTAGTAGAAAAGGTGTATGAAGGGACCTAGGTATTGGGTTCATTTCACTTCTAGTGTGAAAATATGAGGGATTAAATTCCATCAATTGGTATCAGAGCAGAAAACATCCTTTGAAGACTATAGCAAAAGTACAAAAAGGCTTGGACATCAAGGCTAAGAGGTACATTTCAATGTAACCCTAATTTCCCATTCATTATGGTAGATCTAGGTCAAAAACTGTAATTTCTTGACAAAGAGAACTATCAACCATGGAGGTTCAGAGTCATGAACTACCTCATGAGGAACAGTTTATGGCCTATTGTCTATGGAGATGAAGATAATCCTGATGTGGATCCCAATGATCCCAAGTTCAGTAATCAAGAATTGAAGATGATGAAGGATTGGGAGGAAAGGGATAGAACAGCTATCTTCTACATATCATAGGTAATCTCTAACACTATGGTTGGTCATATATTAGAGTTTGATCATGCTAAAGATGTTTGGGAGGCCTTAGAGAAGATATATGCCACTTCCATAAGAAGCGAAAAGATACAACTTAAGAATGAAATCCATTCTTTGAAGAAGGGTAGTGGTCAATCTATTATTGACTACACCTTGAAGGCTAAGGAGCTGAGGGAGCAATTGGCATCCATTGACTGCAAAGTAGATGAGGAAGACCTTATGCAGATTACTCTCAATGGGCTAAGAGGGCAAGACAAGTGGAAACCCCTTATTACTACCATCTTGTATAGAGATCCTCTACAAACTCTTGACGAGTTGAACCCATATCTAATGGAAAAAGAGGTTGCCATAGGTGACACATCCAAGAAGTATGGTCACTCATAGGTCCTATATGCTAGCAAAGGCAAAGGCTAGAGTGGCAAGAAGGGGAAAGGAGGAGAACGCAGCTAGAAGCAGTCTAGGGAAGAATATTCAGATTCAAAAGGAGATAGCAAGGCAACATCTTCAAGGAAGGGCAAGAATGGCAAAGGAAAGAACAACCCTCATCAAGGTAAAACTTGTTTTATATGTGGTAAGCAGAATCATATTTCTTTAAAATTGCTAGTTCAAGAATGAAAAAGGAAAGAAGAAGAAGGACCAAGGGAATTATGCTAACAAATCCAAGAAGGATGATGAGAAGGAGACCCTCCTAGCCATGAGACATGGCTACACTAGTGATCCCAAGGACACAAGTCGTAGATAGACTCTCGACGCTTGAATCACATGTCATGTATGGGGGAATCTTTGTTCATATGTAGGTCCCAATCTCAAAGGGTTGTGTGGAGATAGGAGATAACACTGAGCATCCCATTACACATGTGGGAGATGTGAAGATAGGTGAAAGTAACTCTACCAAGACTCTTAAATATGTGGTCCATCTTCCATCTATTTCCAAGAACCTTATCTCTGTAGGATAGATGGTAGAGAGAGGTATGCAAGTTATATTTGATGCAAAAGGGTGCATGGTGAAGCAAGGAGGAAAGGTCACTACCAAGGGAAGGAAAGACGATAGATTGTTCACACTAGATGTTGCTCCTACACACAACAATGTACGTTATATGATGATTGGTAACAAAAAGATTACAGAGATTGATCTTTGGAACAAGAGGGTAGGACATATCAATATTCCCAAGTTAGAAAGCATGTGCAAAGCAGGTTAAGTGCGGGGAGTACCAAATCTTGAAGGCCAAGGTCTACATGATCTTTGTGATGCTTGTTAGCTAGGTAAGCAAGCAAGGAAGCCATTTCCAAAGAGTGAGTACAGATCCTCTAAGCTCTTGGAGCTTACACAATCACGTGTATGGGGCCCTAGTGGAGGAACTTCATTGGGAGGAGCTAGGTACTTTGTCACTTTCATTGATGACCACTCAAGAAAGGTATGTCTATTTGTTATCAAGGAAAAATCATAAATGTTTTCATGATTTCAAAAGTTAAGGTCCCTTGTTCAGAAAGAATTTGATACACACATCAA
The DNA here is from genome assembly GCA_020310875.1 of Ceratopteris richardii. Lineage (NCBI taxonomy): Eukaryota > Viridiplantae > Streptophyta > Polypodiopsida > Polypodiales > Pteridaceae > Ceratopteris > Ceratopteris richardii. The sequence goes on from CM035428.1 coordinate 21,779,288, forward strand.
GACACTAAGGATAGATGGAGGGGGATATTATTTCTCCAAGGAATTCACAAAGTACATGTAAGAAAATGGGATAAAGAGGCACTTTACGTGCAGGTACACCCCTCAGCAAAATGGTGTTGCAGAGAGGAAGAATTGGAATTTGGTTGAGATATCTAGATGTCTCATAAATGAAGGTATATTACCATTCTCTTATTGGGTTGAGGCTATGAATACAGCTTGTTACTTGATAAATAGGGTTCCATCAAGTGGTGTTCACAACTTTCCTCCATACGAATCATGGCAAGAAACCAACCATGGAGCACCTCAAGGTATTTGGATGTGTATGCGTTTGTTCATTTTCCTAGTGAAGTGAGAACAAAGTTAGAGCCAAAGAGTGTGAAATGTATTTTCATTGGCTACTCAAATGAGAAAAAAGGCTACAAGTGCTACAAACCTCTCTCAAAGAAGCTTTATGTGTCTAGAGATGTTGTGTTTGATGATTCAAGGTCATGGTATGGAGACAAGGGCAAGGCAAAGTTGGATGAAGAGGATCAAGAGGAGTATGCAAACTTTGATGTGCAAATTCGACCTCAAGAGTCAATCATAATCATTGGACCTGAGGTTTCTTCATCTAAGGTACACTCATATGATCACTCTTACACTTATGATTATAAAATATAATCCCCTACTTCAAAGTATAGAAGGCTCAAAGAGATAGAATATGACACTAGGAAAGCTCAAGAGGATTCAGAAGAGGAAGAGCTTGAGGAGGGCATTACTCCTAATGTAAGGCTCAATAGACTCAAGAAACAATATCACAAAGTTCAAGAGAGGAGGCCTACAAGGAAGAAGGCACCCCCACAAAGGTATACATATGGTTCTTTCATGGCAAAGCACTATGCATACATGATGAATGTCATTGCAATCAAGAGCCAAATTCTTATGAGGAGCCAAAGATCAAATGAGAGTGGAGGAAGTCTATGTATGAAGAGTTCAAAGATCTTAACGAGAAAAACACTTGGGAACTAGTACCCAAGAAGGAAGGCATGAAGATAGTCCAAAACAAGTGGGTGTACAAGACCTAGAGGAATGTAGATGGAAGCTTGGCAAGGTACAAGGCTAGACAAGTAGCACAACCACAAGGACTGGATTATGAGGATACTTTGAGCCCTATGGCAAACAAGACTACCATTAGAACTCTCATAGACCTATGTGCAGCAAGGAGGTGGCCTATCCACCAGATGGACATAAAGAATGCTTTTTTGAATGGTGGGTTACAAGAAGAGGTGTTCATGGAACAAACTCAAGGGTTTGCAGATCCACAACATCCTACCTATGTTTGCAAGTTGAAGAAGGCCTTGTATGGCATAAAGCAAGCCCCAAGGGCTTGGAATCAGAGGCTAGTGGAATTCTTCAAGAGATGTGGTTTCTCTCCAAGTGATGCGGATCCATCCTTGTATATGAAGAAAATAAATGACAAGATATGCATATGTAGACGATGTCCTTGTGGCAGGTGATGATGATGCAAGGATAAGGACCATCAAAGAGAAGCTTGGAAGAGAGTTCAAAATCTTAGATTTAGGTGTACTAAAGTACTTTCTTGGCATTGAGGTGATCTATGGCAAGCAACGTATCTATCTCTCTCAAAAGAAGTATCTTATAGATGTGTTGTTTAGGTTTAGCATGATAGATTCCAAACCAATAGCTTGGCCTATGGATTCAAATATGAAGTTAAGCAAGGAGGATGGTAAGAAGCTAGAAGGCCTTACACTATACAGGAGCACTATGGGATTATCGATCTATGCTACACTCACAAGGCCTGACTTGTGCTACGTAGTTGGAGTTCTATCTTAGTTCATGCATGCAGCCACAAATACACATCTCAATCATGCAAAGAGAGTCTTAAGGTATGTGAAGAGTACAGTTAATAATGGGTTGCTATATAGGTATGATGAAGAAATTCAAGTAAGAGCATATAGTGATGTAGATTGGGTAGGGAGTGTTGATGATAGAAGGTCAACTTCTAGCTATGTTTTCATGCTAGGTACAAAATCAATTTCATGGATGAGCAAAAGCAGACCATAGTTGCATTGACACTACAACATATCGAGGGTATACCGAGGTTGCTACCGAGGCAAATGAACGGGTATGAAATCGCGCGCGACGTCGATGTTACAGTCGGTGTATGCGTCGGAAAGAAAGCGCCAGTATAAGCGTCGGTATATGCATCGGTATATGCGTCGGAAATACCGACGGATATACTAACGCTTATACCGGCGTCCCAGCTGGGTGTACCGGTGCAGATACCGACGACCATACTGGGTGTACCGGCGCAGATACCGACGACCATACTGGATGTACCGACGCGTATACCGACGATCAAACCTGCACAAAATTTTTTGGGCAGAGTGTGTTGTCATTTGCTACAGCATGATGTTGTTTAGCAAAAGACAGTACACTCTGCCCAACTGAGTACATGTGTTATGTACTCTAATGGCAACCAAAACATAAACTTATATGAACAAAAATGAACACTGATTCATGTACAGAAAGTCGTATATTCCATAAATGGCACTTACATATAGGAATCAAATACGAAATTATGGTACATCATTGCCACATAGGAGTGTAATACAAAATTGTGGCAATGTGACAAAACACTTCCATATAGGAATCGAATACAAAATTATGGTTCATGATTGTCGTATGGGAGTGTGATACAAAATTGTGGCATTGATCAAAATATTTACACCTACAATCCTGCAACAAAACATATGTATAAAATAAAACCAATTAACATGACATTTATAAACAACAACTAGAAACACGAAACCAAGATATAACTTTACCTAATCAAGAATATTCTCCCATGAGACAATTGCACCGCGCCCCTCTATGTCTTGTAACAGTGCAGTCAATCCATGTCGATATCCATACGATTCTTCTGCTCGCGTTGGAGGACGACCCACTGCCAACTCCTATAGTAAATATGCAAAATGTTAGATGAATATACATAATATACTTAACACAAACAACTTCAATAATTAACATCATACTTACAAATTGGTAGCGCATACTGTCGTATCCGCTGCTACCTAAATGCGACGTTCCAACCGTATCTAACCGAGTGGCCGCCGCATCTCTTTATTATCGATACCGATCAGGAGTATGTTGATGCTCATCCTGAATAGATTCCCATTCTTCGGCGTCTAGCCATACAGGCTTCGGTAAGCCTGCTTTCAAAGCATCGCGAGCTTCCGATCGTCGATGCGACATCACCTCGCGTGCTGTATGTTGTATCTAATCGGAACTCACAACTGGATTGCCAGGTGCTGGTCGGTACTCTTCATATATGCATTGTGTGATATGATTTTTAGAGTCTCTATCCTGTTCGGTCCATTTTAACATTACTGAATGACTGAATTCGATGGAGCAGAGTTGTCGTATACGTTGCCGCATTGACTTCCCCGCCGCATCCATAACGGGAGCTCCATTACGGATATGATATATCTTTGATTCATCGTGATTGTGTGCACCCCATGGTGTACGTGGAGATCCCATCTGATGCAATATGAAGATCTCATCTCATCCAATGTATATATATGCATGCTTAAGCTTGTATACATATACATTCATGTATACATATGCTTGTATACATATGCATTCACGTATACATATGCTTGTATACATATGCATTCACGTATACATATGCTTGTATACATATGCATTCACGTATACATATGCTTGTATATGTATACGCGCATACATATACATACACATATACTTCCTTGTATATGCTTCTATGCATATGCTTGCTTGTATACATACATGTACATATGCTTGTATACATACATGTACATATGCTTGTATACATACATGTACATATGCATATGCTTGCGTGTATACATACATGTACATATGCTTGCTTGTATACATATGCTTGTATGCATATGTATGTATGCATATGTATGCATGCATGCATGTATGCATATGTATACATGTATACATGCATGCATGTATGCATATGCATGCATGCACATGCATGTATGCATATGCATGCATGCATGTATGCATGTGCATTCATGCATGTATGCATATGCATGCATGCATGTATGCATGTGCATTCATGCATGTATGCATATGCATGCATGTATGCATATGCATGCATGTATGCATATGTATGCATGCATGCATGCATGCATATGCATACATGCATGCATGCATGCATGCATATGCATACATGCATGCATGCATATGCATGTATGCATACATGCATGCATGCATATGCATGTATGCATATGCATGTATGTATGCATATGCATGCATGTATGCATATGCATATGCATTCATGCATATGCATGCATGCATGTATGCATATGCATGCATGCATGTATGCATATGTATGCATGCATGCATGCACATGCATGTATGCATATGCATTCATGCATGTATGCATATGCATGCATGCATGTATGCATATGCATGCATGTATGCATATGCATGCATGTATGCATATGCATGCATGCACATGCATGTATGCATATGTATGTATGCATATGTATGCATGCATGCATGTATGCATATGTATGCATATGTATGCATATGTATGCATATGTATGCATGCATGTATGCATGTGCATTCATGCATGTATGCATGTGCATTCATGCATGTATGCATGCGCATTCATGCATGTATGCATATGCATTCATGTGTATGCATGCATGTATGCATATGCATGTGCATGTGCATTCATGCATGTATGCATGTGTATGCATGCATGCATGTGTATGCATGTGCATGTGCATTCATGCATGTATGCATATGTATGTATGCATATGTATGCATGCATGCATGTATGCATATGTATGCATATGTATGCATGCATGTATGCATGTGCATTCATGCATGTATGCATGTGCATTCATGCATGTATGCATGCGCATTCATGCATGTATGCATGCGCATTCATGCATGTATGCATGCGCATTCATGCATGTATGCATATGCATTCATGTGTATGCATGCATGTATGCATATGCATGTGCATGTGCATTCATGCATGTATGCATGTGTATGCATGCATGCATGTGTATGCATGTGCATGTGCATTCATGCATGTATGCATGTGTATGCATGCATGCATGTATGCATGTGTATGGATGCATGTATGCATGTGTATGCATGCATGTATGCATATGCATTCATGTATGCATATGCATTCATGTATGCATATGTATGTATATGTATGCATGCATATGTATGCATGCATGCATGTATGCATATGTATGCATGCATGCACATGCATGTATGCATATGCATATGCATTCATGTATGCATATGCATGCATGCACATGCATGTATGCATATGCATGCATGCACATATGCATACATGCATGCATGCATACATATGCATACATACATATGCATACATGCATGTGCATGCATGCATGCACATGCATGTATGCATATGCATGCATGCATGTATGCATGTGCATTCATGCATGTATGCATATGCATGCATGTATGCATATGCATTCATGTGTATGCATGCATGTATGCATATGCATGTGCATGTGCATTCATGCATGTATGCATGTGTATGCATGCATGCATGTGTATGGATGCATGTATGCATGTGTATGCATGCATGTATGCATTTGCATTCATGTACGCATATGCATTCATGTATGCATATGCATTCATGTATGCATGCATATGCATTCATGCATGTATGCATATGCATGCATGCACATGCATGTATGCATATGTATGTATGCATATGTATGCATGCATGCATGTATGCATATGTATGCATGCATGCACATGCACGTATGCATATGCATGCATGCATGTATGCATATGCATGCATGCATGCATGCATGCACATGCATGTATGCATATGCATGCATGCACATGGATGTATGCATATGCATGCATGCATGTATGCATGTGCATTCATGCATGTATGCATGTGCATTCATGCATGTATGCATGTGCATTCATGCATGTATGCATGTGCATTCATGCATGTATGCATATGCATTCATGTGTATGCATGCATGTATGCATGTGTATGCATGCATGTATGCATGTGTATGCATGCATGCATGTGTATGCATGCATGTATGCATATGCATTCATGTATGAATATGCATTCATGTATGCATATGCATTCATGTATGCATATGCATTCATGTATGCATATGCATTCATGCATGTATGCATGTGCATTCATGCATGTATGCATTCATGCATGTATGCATGCATGCATGCATGTATGCATGTGCATTCATGCATGTATGCATGTGCTTTCATGCATGTATGCATGTGCATTTATGCATGGATGCATGTGTGTGCATGCATGTATGCATATGCATGCATGCACATGCATGCATGCACATGCATGTATGCATATGCATGCACATGCATGTATGCATATGCATGCATGCATGTATGCATATGCATGCATGCATGTATGCATGTATGCATGTATGCATATGCATGCATGTATGCAAATGCATGCATGCACATGCATGTATGCATATGCATGCATGCATGTATGCATGTGCATTCATGCATGTATGCATGTGCATTCATGCATGTATGCATGTGCATTCATGCATGTATGCATGTGCATTTATGCATGTATGCATGTGCATTCATGCATGTATGCATATGCATGCATGCACATGCATGTATGCATATGCATGCATGCACATGCATGTATGCATATGCATGCATGCACATGCATGTATGCATATGCATTCATGCATGTATGCATGTGCATTCATGCATGTATGCATGTATGCATGCATGCATGCATGTATGCATGTGCATTCATGCATGTATGCATGTGTGTGCATGCATGTATGCATGTGTGTGCATGCATGTATGCATGCATGTATGCATGCATGCATATGCATGTATGCATATGCATGTATGCATATGCATGTATGCATATGCATGCATGCATGTATGCATGTATGCATATGTATGCATGCATGTATATGCATGCATGTATGCACATGAATGCATATGCATGCATGCATGTATGCATGTGCATTCATGCATGTATGCATATGCATGCATGTATGCATGTGCATATCCCTCTCTCCTTCTCTCTCTCGCTCTCTCTCTCTCTCTCTCAAACAAAAATGAAGAGAAGATATTAGAAAACAAAAATATAAAGAAAGATAAAAATATACAAAAATATAAAGTGATATATGTTTTACCTACATCGATGTATGTGCACGTATTCCACTGAAGTGCTTCTTCGTCGAATTTCCAAAGCTTTGATGCGAAATTCTCCTTCAAAATCAAACAAAGAACATATTAGCAAAACCAAAACTTCAGATCTACAAAAATAGAGGTATGTATAAAGAGAGAGAGAGAGAGGGAGAGAGAAAGAGGGAGAGAGAGAGAGAGAGGGAAGGGAGGGAGAGGGAGAGAGAGAGGGAGAGGGAAGGGAGGGAGAGAGGGAAGGGAGGGAGAGAGGGAGAGAGAGAGAGAGAGGTAACAAACAGAGTTTTGCTCTGCTGTTGGCGCGCGCAAGCTCGAAGGGAGTTCTACATTTGAAAATGACGAATTTCGGGTTCGGGCCCAGTTAAAAGGGAGCGTTGGTATGTGCGTCAATATCTGTGCCTGTAGTTTCAGCAAAATACCGACGCTTATACCGACGCTTTTACTGACGCTGTGATTCCGAACCGACGTGGCTATGATTCCGAGGCAATGCAGCTTTCCCAAATTTCTCGAGGGGTATACCGACGCCGACAGCTGCACGTCGGTACATTGATCGTCGGTATTCAGTTGATATGTTGTAGTGTGAGTTCAATAGAGGCATGTGGTACGTTGGAACCTCCAAAGTTTTGGCAATATCCACCATGAAATATGTATCCCCAAGAAGTAGGTCGTGAGAGAATTAGATATGAAACATGAAGCATGAAATCATAATTACATGGTAGTACATCTATATGTAGTAGTCCTCTATGGAATGTAAAAATTCCTTGTATGTGTTGGTAGGGCCATGAAAGCCCCCTCTTAACCAAGGAGATGTGTCACAAAAGGAGACAACTGAGTGATGTTTTCAAGTAGATGCAAGAGCACTTGTGGAGAATGGAAAGATGCTAGACTACATGAATGGATCACTCTTTGCTCAGAATAGTATTGTAAATGAGGTGAGTGGACTCTTGAAGAGATGAATGGAAAATGAAGAGTCATCGATCCTCAAGTAAATCGCGACTAAATTTGAGATGAAATGAAATCCTCTGATGACACACTGGGAAGTTTAGCCATCTGATGTATAAAGTGAGACTATATATTTAAATCCTAATGCTCCAAAACCCTACCATGATCGGGAAAGTCATGTACAAAAGTTTATGCTCCATGTGGTATGATATCAGGTAGTGGAATTATCCCCCTCTGAAGAGTAAATCATAGGATCTTGATCCTGAGGAGAATCCAAAAGGGATGAACATTTATAGCATTCATCAAACATGAAGTCTCTCATAATTGTAACTGAGTGACTCTTAGGGTCATAAAGTTTGCATGCCTTCTAGCTATCACTATAAATGATGAGAATATGTTGCTTAGGCATTTCATAATCATGGCCTTGCACATAGGCATCACTATTGTAGATCCCCCTCCTCTCTCTCGGTCCCTCTCTCTTTCTTTCTTCTTTCTCTCTCTCTTTCTCTCTCTCTCTCCTCCTCTCTTCCCCCCTCTCTCTCTCTCTCTCTCTTTCCTCCTCCCTTTTTCTCTCTCTCTTTTCCCCGCGTGTGAACCTCTCTCTCTCTCTCTCTCTCTCTCTCTCTCTCTCTCTCTCTCTCTCTCTCTCTCTCTCTCTCTCTCTCTCTCTCTCTCTCTCTCTCTCTCTCTCTCTCTCTCTCTCTCTCTCTCTCTTTCTATCTCCCTCTCTCTCTCCCCCTCTCTCTCCCCCCTCCCTTCTCTCTCCTCCCCCGCCCGCTGGCCTCCGCACCACCCACCCGCAGCCCCCCTCCCTTCTCTCTCCTCCCCCGCCCGCTGGCCTCCGCCCTCCGCTACCCACCTCCCCCGCCACCCGCAGCCCCCCGCCCTCCGCTACCTTCCTCCTCCGCCACCCGCAGCCCCTCACCCCCACTGCCATCCCGCCCTCTGCCCCTCACTCCCCCGCCCCCCGCCTACACCCGCCTAGCCCCGCCACCCCCTCCGCCTTCCTCCCCCGCCCCTGCCTCCGCCCAGTTCCCCCCGCCCTCCGCACCTACTCCCCCCCGCCTACACCCGCCTAGCCCTGCCACCCCCACTCCGCCCTCCGCCCCTCACTCCCCCGCCCCTCTCCGCCTTTGACCCCCGCCCTCTCCGCCTTTGACCCCCGCCCCCTCCGCCTTTGACCCCCGCCCCTCTCCGCCTTTGACCCCGCCCCCTTCCGCCATTGACCCCCGCCCCCTCTGCCTTTGACCCCCGCCCCTCTCCGCCTTTGACCCCCGCCCCCCCCCGCCATTCACCCCCGCCCCCCCCCCCTCCTCTCTCTGCCCACCCTCACCCCGCATGTCCCCGCCACCCCACCACCCCCACTCCGCCCCCCGCCATCCGCCCTCCTCCTCCTCCTACTCCTCACCCGCTGTCCCCCGCTCCCCGCCTAATCCTCACTCCGCCTCCTCACCCACTACCCCCACCCCGCAAGCCCCGCATGCCCCACACACACCACACACATACACACTCACTCACCCACACCCTTCACACACACACATGTACACACCCCCTTCCACATCCCTACACACACATGCACTCATGCATACACAAGCACATGCCACCCCACTCATGCACAAGCACATACATACACAATCACACACCCCCATAATTTCACACTTACCCCCATGCGTACGCACACACATCCATACACAAACACATGCATGCACATTCACACCCACACACATGCACATTCACACCCACACACATGCACACTCACACCCACACATATACACACATAGGCGCGCGATGGAAATCAGATAATTGATCTGCAAACAAGCATGATTGGTCCACATACAGAGGGAGCCAAGGTTCAATTGCACTTTGAGATATTGAGAGAGCCTTTTTGGGCAAAAGATGTTGCAAGTAGGAGCTTTCCTCGAGCCTTACACTTTCTTCCGACAAGTGGAAAGGATGAAAGAGTACCCCTTACCAGGATGCACATGTGACCAACGGTTCAATTCTAAAATCTATATGGGTAATGGTAGACAATATCAGTAGCAAAGATGTTCGGGCTTCTAATTGCAAGAAAGAAGATGAAAAGTGGAAGCAGGGAATAACTTTTGCCGCCAACCATTCACGGTGACTACCTATTTTTGTGGATCTAATTCAAATCAAGTGGAATAACTGACCTACCCCTCCAATCTTGGGTAATCATCCGGCGCGTGATCAGTGAAGATTCGGCAAGGCCTCTTGGCCTATTGGGGCCTATAAAAACAATGGATTTGTGCTCATTTGGGGGTACAAGTTTTAGAGATACAGTGGTCGTGCAGTGGTTCGTGCGTACGTGCAGAAGACCTCTCTTGCACTTGGTGTTTTCAAGTCTACTGTGGGAGCTACTCTGTTGTGTATACAGAGGGGAGGCTTCTCAGTGAAGGGCTATGGACACTATAGTGTAAAAGAGTAGCTTGGATACTTCTTCTTTTCCGTGAGTCAATATGGTTGATTGTGTTCTATTCTCTTGAGAAGATCTTACCATTGGTATTGTTCTGAGTTAGTCCGCATATCAGTGGCCCTTATATCGATGAGAAGAATCTGTTGTACTGGTGTGAATTACTTTTAGGGTGGCTTGTTAGCCCTAAGCTTGTGGCTTGTTAGACCTAAGTTTACACTTGTGAGCATCATTCATCATCTGCCCAACTTTGTAATCATCTGATTTGAATCAAGCAGGGATTGGTCTTCCTTGGTCATTTGTTGTCCATATTTTCTGAAGCATTACCATTCTGTACAATTCTTGTTGTCTGCCTACTCACAGAAATGTTAAAGGGTATACTTCCCTAAAGAGAACCCCCCTTGAGTAGGCGATGTACTGGAAGTGTTAAATCTTTAATTTTTACTCTTGTTAAAAGTGGATACCCCAGTACCTCCTCTACAGTTTGGCACACCCGGTGGGATATTTGCATTTCTATGAGAGGTGTTTTTCCCTATTGCAATTGCGAATAGGTACATGACCCATACGCGAGCAGATAAGGAATCTCTTCGTGTTCGAAGGAGCCTTAACAAGTTAGCCATAACCACGACTAGTGAGTCTACCTCCCCTCTGCCCTCCCTAAATTTGTCTATTGATTTGGGTGCGACACCATTGTCAAAAGAAGGGTATAAGAGAACTCTAGACTTCTCCTCAGATACGTCAAAAGAAACCCCAGTACAAATGGAGGATCTCTCTCATCTACTCTCCAGATTAAACATCAAATTTCCTACCTTCAAGGGACAAGCTTATGAGGATGCTGATGATCATGTGAGGAGATTTATCTCTTTATGCCGTGGACGTGGTCTGCAGAATAGAGAAGATGCAATGTTGGCACTTTTTCCATCCACATTGGAGGGTCTTGCAGATAAATGGTATAGTCAATATGCAGATGGCCATTTCACTACATGGGAGGCTTTGAAGGCGGCGTTCTCACAGACATTCCGACCAAGTGATTCCTCGGAAAGAGCTCTAGATCAACTAGAGAATTTGAAGCTAAGATGAGGTGAATCTTTTCATGAACTTCATACTAGAACAAAAGCACTTGTTGCCCGTCTGCCACATGCTCCAGGTGATTTTTTGGTTAAAAAATGGATTGAGAAGGCTCTGCCCAGGTCATCTCAACAGAAGCTTCGTGAGTCTCTTAGATTGGATGCTACCTTCAATGATTTTGTTGCAGCTGCATCACGCATTGAAGAAGCAAGGCAACATTTTGAAGGGGATACACAACCAAAGTATGCTGCAGATCTGGATCCTATTGAGCAACTGAGAAGGGAATTGGAAGCATTGAAGATGCAACAAAATCAACAAGAAGAGAAGGTCTTGCCACCACTGCGTCACACTGATGATGAAGTAGCCCAGCTTCGCTGAGAGTTAGAAGACTTGAAGACCACTCAGGATATAAGGAGACAAATCTGGTGTACAATCTGTAATAACAATGGACATTCCAATGCTAATTGCCCTATTAAGGTAAGCTGTCAATTTTGTGGAAAAGATGGTCATGAAGCAAGGGATTGCTACTACCTCAAGGGTACACAACAGAGAGGTAACCCTCAAAATTTGGATTCATATTATGCTAGTACTTCAAATACATCTAATAGAGAGGAGAATAGGCCTGCAAAGCCTAGATATAATAGACCTTTGATGTGCTATCGTTGTGGTGAGTATGGCCACATGCAAAATAGGTGTTCTCTTCCAGAAGATGCACCTCCCTGTCAACATTGTCCAGAGGCCAAAGATCATTATACCAAGGATTGCCCAAGAGGTCGTCCTGCTCCAATTCATATGATTGCAGTCTCTCCACATGAAGAAGGAAAAACCACTCAGATTTATGTTGTTTCATCCTCTGCAATGCCCATGATGACCAGAGCTAGGCAAGCAGCAGCAAACCTTAGGGGGGAACAACAAGGAATTCAGGATAAAGAGGAAGAAAAGAAGTCTGGATGGAAGGACCAGGTAGAAATTGAAGGAGCTTATGATAAGATGACTACTTCTCTAAAGGGTCAACCATCAAGTCTGCAAGAAAACACTCAAGAGGTAAACATTGAACAGATCTTGAAAGGTATTCATCACAAGGTTAGTCTATATGAACTTATAAGGATGGATTCAAAAATAAGAAGTGATTTATTAAAGATTATACACTCTGCTCACTTGGTCCAATCACCTAGTATAGATGGTTTCATGGTTGACTTTCCTCCTGCACCCTTGGCTGATTATCAGAGCTCAAGATTATCTGTTTGTATAAAGGATGAAACTCTCACAGGTGTTATTATAGATGGAGGTTCCGGCATCAATTTGATGCCTGATTTCACTATGAGGAAACTAAGGCTGAATCCCACAAAGGCAGCACCCTTCACAGTCACATTAGCAGATCAACGTCGGGTTGCACCGCTGGGCATTGTCGAAAAGGTACTTATGATAGTGCAGGGTTGCCATTTTGTTTTAGACTTTGTTGTTATTGCCCTGCCACAGGAGACCTCATACCCCCTACTCTTGGGAAGGCCTTGGTTAAAGCAAGCAAAGGCTCTACAGGATTGGGGAAAGAACAAGTTATGGATTTCCACATGTACTAACAATCATTTACAGATACATTTGGAAGAAGGATCAGACATCAACAAGGCTACTGAGTATGCAATGGAAACTCAGGTAATGCCTTCAGAAGATGATGCCCTATTAAGTTGGATGATGGGAAGTGCAGAATGATGCACAGTGGAGATATGTGAGGTAAATGAAGATTTTGCAGAAGCAACACAAGGAGGACGGGAAGAGGGAAAAACTGATGTTTTTCACTTGAACAAAATAGAAAAGAGTAAGCAAGGAAGTCAAGCTTATCTTTTGCGGGCACCTCCTGAAGGACGGAAATATCTAATTGAGTCAGATAATCAAAATTCAACACTCAGCGCCATTACGATGGTATGTAAGGATAAGGCAGGTAAACATGAGGAATCGGATGATCTTATGCTTGCAGGACCAGAAAGTGACAAAGTTGTGCCGGCATCCGAGGAAGCTAATTGTGACCTTCAAGGACTCCCATTCTCAAATATACCTTTAGGATGGATCAAGGAACAGAAGAAACGGAAAAGAGGCCGTCCTCGATTAATTCCTATAGATGTTTGCACAGAATCTGCAGATAAGGATGGAACGTTTGGTTTTGAGCACGGGCCACCATTCACATTAGAGTCCTTTGAAAAATATGATAACGAGTTTAAGGATGAATATTTTGGTTTGAACGAGAGGGAGAAGCCTGTTCATGGATCTTTTCGGGAGAAAGCTTCTGTTGATTGTGTAGAAGGGGAATATTGGCGAATAGTGGAGCATGCAGCTGAGCAATTGGAGGTCCTTTATGGTGCTAAGATAGAGACAAGGAAATTTGGTCGTGGTTTTCCTCAGGCCAGACTTGGAGAGACACACAGCTCCTATGGAAGCTCTGGGTGGAATTTGAGTAGCATTGCTCAGCTGGGTGGATCAATCTTAGCTTTTGAGGAGGAGAAAATCTCTGGAGTTCTGGTTCCCTGGCTGTATATGGGAATGTGTTTCTCCTCTTTCTGTTGGCATGTTGAAGATCACCACCGGTATTCTGTGAATTATATGTATTTTGGTTCTCCAAAAGTGTGGTATGGAGTCCTGGCAGTGCAACTGGAGGGTCTGCAAGTTCATTCTGAAGAAATTGCACCAGGGACGATGCAAAATCTTGATGTGGGGGTCTGTAGATCCCCCTCCTCTCTCTCGGTCCCTCTCTCTTTCTTTCTTCTTTCTCTCTCTCTTTCTCTCTCTCTCTCCTCCTCTCTTCCCCCCTCTCTCTCTCTCTCTCTTTCCTCCTCCCTTTTTCTCTCTCTCTTTTCCCCGCGTGTGAACCTCTCTCTCTCTCTCTCTCTCTCTCTCTCTCTCTCTCTCTCTCTCTCTCTCTCTCTCTCTCTCTCTCTCTCTCTCTCTCTCTCTCTCTCTCTCTCTCTCTCTCTCTCTCTCTTTCTATCTCCCTCTCTCTCTCCCCCTCTCTCTCCCCCCTCCCTTCTCTCTCCTCCCCCGCCTGCTGGCCTCCGCACCACCCACCCGCAGCCCCCCTCCCTTCTCTCTCCTCCCCCGCCCGCTGGCCTCCGCCCTCCGCTACCCACCTCCCCCGCCACCCGCAGCCCCCCGCCCTCCGCTACCTTCCTCCTCCGCCACCCGTAGCCCCTCACCCCCACTGCCATCCCGCCCTCTGCCCCTCACTCCCCCGCCCCCCGCCTACACCCGCCTAGCCCCGCCACCCCCTCCGCCTTCCTCCCCCGCCCCCGCCTCCGCCCAGTTCCCCCCGCCCTCCGCACCTACTCCCCCCCGCCTACACCCGCCTAGCCCCGCCACCCCCACTCCGCCCTCCGCCCCTCACTCCCCCGCCCCTCTCCGCCTTTGACCCCCGCCCTCTCCGCCTTTGACCCCCACCCCCTCCGCCTTTGACCCCCGCCCCTCTCCGCCTTTGACCCCGCCCCCTTCCGCCATTGACCCCCGCCCCCTCTGCCTTTGACCCCCGCCCCTCTCCGCCTTTGACCCCCGCCCCCCCCCGCCATTCACCCCCGCCCCCCCCCTCCTCTCTCTGCCCACCCTCACCCCGCATGTCCCCGCCACCCCGCCACCCCCACTCCGCCCCCCGCCATCCGCCCTCCTCCTCCTCCTACTCCTCACCCGCTGTCCCCCGCTCCCCGCCTAAGCCTCACTCCGCCTCCTTACCCGCTGCCCCCACCCCGCAAGCCCTGCATGCCCCACACACACCACACACATACACACTCACTCACCCACACCCTTCACACACACACATGCACATCCTCACACACATGTACACACCCCCTTCCACATCCCTACACACACACGCACTCATGCATACACAAGCACATGCACGCACACACATAAGCACAAACAGATACATAACCTCATCCACACATAAATACACTTTCACACACACATCCCTACACACACACCCCACTCATGCACAAGCACATACATACACAATCACACACCCCCATAATTTCACACTTACCCCCATGTGTACGCACACACATCCATACACAAACACATGCATGCACATTCACACCCACACACATGCACATTCACACCCACACACATGCACACTCACACCCACACATATACACACATAGACGCGCGATGGAAATCAGATAATTGATCTGCAAACAAGCATGATTGGTCCACATACAGAGGGAGCCAAGGTTCAATTGCACTTTGAGATATTGAGAGAGCCTTTTTGGGCAAAAGATGTTGCAAGTAGGAGCTTTCCTCGAGCCTTACACTTTCTTCCGACAAGTGGAAAGGATGAAAGAGTACCCCTTACCAGGATGCACATGTGACAAACGGTTCAATTCTAAAATCTATATGGGTAATGGTAGACAATATCAGTAGCAAAGATGTTCGGGCTTCTAATTGCAAGAAAGAAGATGAAAAGTGGAAGCAGGGAATAAATTTTGCCGCCAACCATTCACGGTGACTACCTATTTTTGTGGATCTAATTCAAATCAAGTGGAATAACTGACCTACCCCTCCAATCTTGGGTAATCATCCGGCGCGTGATCAGTGAAGATTCGGCAAGGCCTCTTGGCCTATTGGGGCCTATAAAAACAATGGATTTGTGCTCATTTGGGGGTACAAGTTTTAGAGATACAGTGGTTCGTGCAGTGGTTCGTGCGTACGTGCAGAAGACCTCTCTTGCACTTGGTGTTTTCAAGTCTACTGTGGGAGCTACTCTGTTGTGTATACAGAGGGGAGGCTTCTCAGTGAAGGGCTATGGACACTATAGTGTAAAAGAGTAGCTTGGATACTTCTTCTTTTCCGTGAGTCAATATGGTTGATTGTGTTCTATTCTCTTGAGAAGATCTTACCATTGGTATTGTTTTGAGTTAGTCCGCATATCAGTGGCCCTTATATCGATGAGAAGAATCTGTTGTACTGGTGTGAATTACTTTTAGGGTGGCTTGTTAGCCCTAAGCTTGTGGCTTGTTAGACCTAAGTTTACACTTCTGAGCATCATTCATCATCTGCCCAACTTTGTAATCATCTGATTTGAATCAAGCAGGGATTGGTCTTCCTTGGTCATTTGTTGTCCATATTTTTTGAAGCATTACCATTCTGTTTAATTCTTGTTGTCTGCCTACTCACAAAAATGTTAAAGGGTATACTTCCCTAAAGAGAACCCCCCTTGAGTAGGCGATGTACTGGAAGTGTTAAATCTTTAATCTTTACTCTTGTTAAAAGTGGATACCCCAGTACCTCCTCTACAACTATCAAATATGCAGTTTCGTCTAAAAGTAATCCTCAAATGGAGTTTGGTTCTTCAAAACATGTGAGAACCCTGAATCTGCAGTGCTTTATGTACATCTTCATCCGAAAAATTTCGTGGAAGTTCCTTTTGAGGAAGCATAGTCTTGGCCATCTCGATCACAATTTGAATCTTCTGTAGAGAAATACCTTGTTCAGTATCATTCTTTTCTTGGTACTTAATATCTTATTATTTAAGAAACTTTGAGAAATTATGGTTGACAAATCCACTGTATCCATCTCATATGATGGTCTTGAAAGAACTTGGAAAGTCTTCTTGAACTATTTGTGTCTACTCCTTGAACTTGGAAGCATCCTCTTTATGTTTGAGTGGATAAAAGAAAGTGTATCTAGTGAAGTCAATACTATCAAGAAGAAGTAAAGTGACCCACTTAGACAATGTCTATGCATAGGTCCACAAAGATTGGCATGGACTAAAGCTAAGGGTTTAGATGAGGAAATGGATGCTTCCAAAGATAAAGGCATAAATTTATACTTAGCACATGCTTGGAATTTCAGTTCCACTTGTGCAATTATGGATAAACCTCTCACAAGATAACTTGAAGAGATTTTTTCTAAGTGAGAGGTGTGTCCAAATTGGAAGTTCTACAAGCTAAAGCTTGAGTCGTTAGCCTTCAAACTGAAAAGCTTGTAGAGATCGCTTTCTTTGAATCCTTGAGCTATGAATTCTTTGGATTTATGATGGATGACTTGAACTTTGTTATTATCAAATTACATTGTCATGTTGCACTTACTAATAGCCTTCACAGAGAGAAGGTTCTTACAAAGGCTTCATTCATAAAGAACATCTTTGAGTGAGTTGGTCTCACCTTCTGAGCTTATGACTTGAACTTTCCCTCATCCTTGGATCTCAACACACTTATTATATCTAAGATAGACTTGGCCTTTGTTCTCTTGAAACTCATGAAATTCTTCTTTGTCATTGCACATGTGTGATGAGGCCCTACTATAAAAATCCATTGTTTTCGAGGAGTGGATGCGATAAGTGCTTTGTCTTCAATGATAAGAAAAATATCTTTACTTTTGTAGTAAAATTGATGCTCTATGTTTGGAGTAGACTTGAACTTATCCTTGTTGTTCTTCTTGAAGCAATACGTTTCTATGTATCCAAGCTTTTCATAAAAGTTACAAGTAAAGTTCTTTTTATACTAGACTCTTGATTTTCGTTTTTACCTTTAGGCTTATGGAAAGTAGCTTTGGCTTTCATATCTATTTCTTATATAGCTTGAGTCTTTTGCCTACATTCACGAAGAAGCAAAAGTCTTCTTACTTCTTTCCAAGTGAGGTCTTGAACTCTGTTGTACAGAGTGGTTATATATATTTCTTAGGACGTGGGAAGCTTATTAAGGAGTCTAATTTCCATGTTTTCACTTGAAATCTTTCATCCACAAAGTGCTAACTTTCTTGGATGATCTTTAAATGGTACTATCACCTTTGTGATGGTGTCTTGAGGATGAATAGTAAGATTGTGAAACTTGGTCTTTAAACATAAATCTTTGAAGGATGTTTATCTTTATATAGATTTGGTAATGTGACAAACAATGATGTATATGATCGAAACTATTCCACATTGGCTTCCCCACATATCCAAAATGCTAGATAGTTATGTCCAGATGTGCATGCAAATCTTCCATTTGATGTGGACCATTTTCACAGTCTTTAAGAAAGTTAAGTACCCCCATGTCAATGCATGAGATTTTGAAAGAGGGAATAATGATTTGTTGCATGATATGAGCCCCACTCCATCAGTCAAAGTTTACTTTGCTTGCACCCGCATGTTAAGTATTTGCTAGCATGTTACAAACCAAATTTCCAAGACATTTTTGCTATGGGTTTTTGGGAATATCACCCTAAATGTTTTAACTACCGACCCAACTTGTTACACTTATTTGCATCCAAAACTCTTATGGACTCAAAGCATTAGTATGGCTATTGGTTAGCCATGTCATGAAGCAAATCTCATAAGAAAGTTATGCATCACTGACCATACCCTGGTGAATAACATGTTCTTGTTGGAGAAGATGGTGGATAGATTCTAGAGATGAAGTGGTGCTGCGAAATCCTGCTTAACAGCAGCCAAGAACAAGTTGTGGAGAGTATAGTGGACCCCTTGAGCTTCCCATCAATAAAAAATAATCACCTATGTGCTTTGGAACATGATCCTCTAATCAATAGATCAAGACCGATGAGAAGAAACTTCAACTAAGTGTCAAGACTTGCTATTTTGGTATCTAAACATGTCTAGTAAAGTGAATAGTGCTCTCAAACTATTAGCAATTGAGTAAAATCCTTTTGGGAGTATCTGAGTAACTTAGATAGCTACCAATCATGATTTATTTCAATAAAAATAATCAAGTTTACACTTAGAATGATGCTCAACAAGTTGAAAGACTATCCTAACCTTTTCAAGGTACTATAGTATGCACACAAGTGAGCAGTAATGTGAAGATATCTCGAGATTGAGAAAAGCAATGACAATGAAACTTTGGAGCTATAAAATTGAAAGTGTGTTGAATCTATAGCACTTTAAATCACATCAAAGGATCAACTCTGCATTGAGAAAAAGCTTTGAGAATTTCACTATTTTGAGATTATCATAGCTAGTAGAGAAGTGAAGTAGAGAAGTAATCAATGTATATGTATTAGATCACATAGAACTACAATGACATTGGCAATGTATAATTGCACAATGTGAGGGTAGTGATAGAGATATGGAATGATCTCTCTAATCACAAGAAACCTCTCTCGATTGATCTCGAAATCGGGCATACTCCACGTGAGATTTTGATCCAATTTTATAGCTAGAATTGGAGCCAACTTTTGAATTCAAATTCAAGTTCTCACCATAAAGTGAGTCCTAAACTTTAGGCTTTACTTTCTCATCTATCAACTACCAAGAATTTGAGATTTGATTCCTCCTTACTCCATGTGGGATTATTGCAATTAACATATACACTTTTTACAAGGATAAAAGTAATTGGCTTTTATAAGGGAATAGTCATATGTGACTATATGAGATAAATGCTACTTGTCCAAGTATGTAGGCTTGGATGCATTTGCACCAAAAACTACCCCTCAAGCCTAGCATGCTTGGTCTTCATTTCTCTTCGATTTCCCTATAATCCAATCATCATCTTGAATGTGTTCATCTTAGTTCCATCCAAAGACTTTGTGAGCATATCTGCACATTGCAAATTGGTTGATACATAGGACAATTGGATGTCCTTGATAAGTAACTTCTCTTTTACATAATGATAATGCACTTCAATGTGCTTAGTCATTGCACGATATAGAGGATTAGCAGCCAAATGAAGTGAGCTAGTGTTATCTCCAAAAATCATTGGAATATAAGAATGTAATCCCAAATCTGTGTAGAGTACTTTGAGCCACATAGCTTCTTTTTTTGCATTTTCTTAGCCCCTATATTCTGCTTCTATTGATGACAATGCTACAATTGGTTGTTTCTTTGATGAACATGATATTAGCTTTGATCTTGGAAAAGATAAGTAGCCAAAGGTGCTCTCTTTGTGCTTCATAAAGTACAATACAGTCCACCTACTATAATCATCAATGAAGGATACATAATACCTTGGTCCAGAGATTGAGGGATCCGTGCTTGGTCCCCATACATCTGTATGAACAAGTTCTAGGTAGTCCTCATGCATGTAGCCTTTCCTTGAGAAGGGTAACCTGTGAGACTATCCAAACTGACAAGCACCACATTTATAAATCATGACTTGTTTGGATACATTAGGTATCCCAAGTACGCATTGATCTCTACATATTTGTTTCAAGGTTCTTTCACCTACATGCCCTAATCTTTTGTGCCAAATTTCAAGCTCTGATAGTGTTTGATCTTTATAACTATAAAGTGCAATGTTCCTTGTATCTTCAAATTCAAAAGTGAAAAGTCTACCTGTCTTTCCTCCTTTAGCAATTCTCTTGAGCCCATGCTTGGGATCCTCCACAAATGCTCCATATTGGTTGAATCTAACCTGCAAACATTTTTCTACAATCTCTCAAACAGTCATCAAATTCTTGGTAATAGTTGGTACATATAAAACCCTACTCAACAAAGTTTTGTTCCCATCAGAGGTCTTAACATTTCCAACTTTAATCACTGAGTGCTTGGTGTCATCACCTGTTTGTACCTGATGCTTACCCTTTGGTTCTTCAAGGTCAGAGAGAAGAGCTACATTGCGTGCCACATGATTGGAGCATCCAGAATCAATGTAGAAGAGATGGTCATCATTTATACCTAGTTTTGAAGTCATGTTCATGATTAGAAGAGAGTCTTCTTGCTCCTCTCTATAGTTGTTGTAATCCTTTCTGGATTTGTATCCTCCTTGGTCGTTGCTATTGTAGTTGCTGTTGTAGTTGTTGTTATATCCTTGGTGATGATTAAATCTATGGGAAATTTAGTAGGCACATAGCTCATACCACACGTCTGTTAAAAGGGACTTCCGTCCAGTCGCCTTTTAATCTCTTTTTGGGTTCTTGGGAATGGTAGGAGTCTAACAATGCAGAGGCCCTTTATCTATTTTCCCAAAGTATACTCAACTAAACACATAGTAACTATACGTCAAAGCAATACTTCTTACACAGTTATAATCCTCCGTTTACGGTATCATCCCACAATAGATTATCGTGTAGTGGTTCAATCACATAATCGAACAGATTTATTAATGTTACGACAGTATTACTGTGTAATAGTAACTTACGGCAATTCAATAAGAATAGACTTAACAGTACTCAGATATCTGCAAACTCTGCACTACGACATCTCCACAAGGTCGCAAATCACCCAGACAAACAGTCTGGCAATCCTCGTCTCCTCTACTATCAGAGAACACCGTAATGTCTCTTCATTAATGGGTAAAAAGGTTACATCGCTTCGCTACACCCTTTTGGTGCGTGCGGTATATGAAAATGTAAAATTACATTGTGCCAATCCAGCGGCCTAACACTGGCACGCACGATGGACTCGAACCCGCAAAGAAAAGAAAACTAAGGCACATCTACAATGCCTTGTATATACATAGTGCGGGCTAATTTAAAGGTTCTAGTGATTTTCTGTTTTAATGAATCTAGCATCAGCTTCAAGGTTTTTGGTTCCACCAAGTGTGCGGCAGTGCAAACTGAACTCGCCGCAATGACTTGACTGAACAGAGCATCGGTCTGTGTCTGCAAAAACACTTCTTGTAAATAGAAATCATTGGCTAATGCAGCATCTCTCTGCTGCTTCACATCTGCAATTTGCGCATCAATCCGCAATAACCTTTCTGCTTGAAATCCCAGCTATTTTTCTCTGCGTTCCAACTCGTTAGATTGATATTGAATCATTCTATAATATGCATCCCTTTCTTTCATGATTCCTGCTAACTCTTTCTTAAGTTGAATTGTCAGACCCTTCTATGCTTTTAAGGCAAAATTCGCCTGAAAAAGATCGACAGATGCGGCCTGTAATTCTGCAGTAGTCTACTTAGGTACAGTAGCCATTTCTTGTCCTCTCTGCACGACCTCATCAAGCTCGGTGCGAGTTTCTTCTAAAAGATTACCGAGAGCAATCCGAGCATCCTCCTTATCTTGTACCAACTGATTTAATTGCTTGATTTCCTCATCTCGAGTAGTTAAAAGAACATCCTTGGCATGTAACTCAGCCAATGCTACATCGCGTTGGGCAATTAATGTATCCTGCTCCGCAAGCCGTGTTTGAAGTTGTTGTAACTACACGTGTAGGGCATGGTTCTCTGCCTTGACTGCCTGAGCTTCTTCCTGTAAAGGCACAATATCTGCTTCCAACATATCCACTTTACCTTGCAATTCTTGCCAGATATTTTTGGTGGCCATCTTCATCTGATGCGGTAATTGCTGTGAGAATTGAATCAGGAGACGACCCATAGATTCCAACTCCTTAAACATGGGGCCCAGAACTGGAAGAGGAGGAAGTGGTTGGGATGAAGAGGCTGATAATAGGTGAGGGGAGGGTGGTGGAGAGTAATTGGGAGAAGAAGATGAAGTAGCGGGTGTATTAGGAACAACATGCTCAAAAGGATTCATTGGAGGAGGGAGTGGAATAAGAGTATTTGGCAGCAAAATTATACCGTTTGTAGTCTGCTTTGTCGCGTCAGCCTTATTGATCATGGCATTGATCATGGCAAGCACATCGTTAAGAATTTCAGCAACAATATCTGTCAGAGCTTCGGGATTTTGCTGATGAGAATCCACCCGAGAAGAAACTTCTTCGGAGTCTTCGAGGTTAACACCCTGTGCTTGCTGCTTAATTGGTGAAGACGGACTAGAAGACTCAACGTGAATAGACGTAGCAATATCATGGAAAACTTCTTCTTCATGTCCAGTTGTTGATCTTTGCACTTGGCTCCTAGAAGAACTTATGCGTCTGCGTTTTCGATGAAGAAGTTGAAATAGATCCGCATCATCATCATCTTCAATTATCTGGGTAGACTCTTCATGGAATAGTAAAGGGGCGGTTGGAGGTTGTTTGGCGTGAATCACCGAGAAGAGAAAGGTGAGGAGGTGAGGTAGTCTGGTACGAGGAATATCATTCTTGGCGATATGTTTCATGACAGTTACACATTCGCGGTGAAGACGCCAGAAAAAGAAAGACGTAAAATTAACAGGCTCTCGGGACGCGGTGTCTATCATCGAATAGAAGGGGCGAGAGATACCATAAGTGCATTTTTATAAATTCAAAGTGGATACTAAAAATTGCAAAGCGGTATGCTCTGGTTCAGGTCGACACAAAATGGCATACTCATTAGATGAGTGCCGAGGGAATAATTCTTTCATGGTCATGACAGGAATAAGTGGACCATTCACCAAGCTTTCCCGAGGGAGTCGAAAAGCTTTGGCAAGCGTTTCTAGAGTAATAACAACACAAGAGGGTAAACAAACAATGGGCCAACACTGCTCTGTAGTAGGTGTGGTAGCGATGGCAGAAATAAGCTGCACATGGAATGGTTGACACTCCACTGAATGCCAAGGCAATTGAGTGAAGGTCAGCAGACCACGGTTGCGTAGATACTCACTCACTTTTGGAGTGAGACCTGCACGGAAGGTGGCGACATTCGCGAGAGCTTCCATGGCGCGCACGAGTAATCATAAGAACTCAAAAAACAAATAACGCACAAGTACACAGACACAATAGCAATTATCAGCAAGAGAAACAAGATTAAGTAGAAACACAGACAACATTAGGCAATCGAAAACCCTAATCATCGTGCGGTATTGGAAAGATATCCGTCATAATTACGGCATGCATGCATGAGCAGAAACAGTAACACTGGATGGTGATTAATCATATTTAGATATCAAAACGAGGAGATTACGGTCTGTGGTCAATCGATATGGGGAAAGAAAGAAAACAAATGACACGCGAAAAAGACGAGGTACACGTCATCGGCTATCGGTCGGTTGTTGATAAGGGCGAAGCTTAGATCCATTAATCACTTTTGGAAGAGGTACTCCGATTAAGGTTTCCAACCAAAAACTAGCAGGTCCCACTTGCTCAGTAATCCGCTAAGGGCCGAACCACCGTAATTTAAATTTACCCGTAGATCTATTGGCTTTCGCATTATAGAATAAAACAAGCTGTTCCACCAAAAAGATAGGGGTTTGGAGAAAGCGATCATGTGTCCGGGCTTGGCGTAACTGAACTTCTTGCAGGATCATAAAACTTTCCCAGCACTGTTCATCCAAAGATCTGAGCATATCCAACCGAAATGGAAAGGACTCTTTTGGTAGCAGTTTCTGAGATAAGGCAACTCGCAAGCTCGGCACTACTACTTCCATAGGTGCAATGACTTCCAATCCATAAGCAAGCTTGAACGGAGTTGATCCGGTTGCCACCTTATACGTGGTCCGGTAAGCCCACAAAACTACAGGTAAGAGCTGGTCCCAGTGCTCCAGACATTCCAAGATCAATTTGCGCAGTATATTCAACAAAGTCTTATTGTTACTCTCCGCCAGACCATTGGCACGGGGATAATAGGGTGAGCTGAACTTGTGGACAATCTGGAAAGTCTCATTCAAGATTTGTATTAAGTGGTTAGCAAAGTGTGTACCTTGGTCCGTGATAATTTCCAGAGGCAACCCATAACAAGGAAAAACGTCCTTCATCAGGCATTTAGCCACTGAAACTGCTATGGCCGATCGTAAGGCCCAAGCCTCTACCCACCGAGTGGCATAATCGGTACAAGTCAAGATATAGCGACTGTTGGTGAAAGTAGCTGGGGGTGTGACGGGACCAATGAAGTCTAAGCCCCATTTCTGAAACGGCTCCAGAGGTAGGACAGGTTGAAGTGGAAATAAGTGTCGCTGTAAAAGCTATCCAGATTGTTGGCAAATATCACATTGCTACACATATTGAACAACATCTCGATACATGGTAGGCCACCATAGCCCACTTTGTAAAATTTTTCGATGGGTAAGCTCAGTGGCAAAGTGTCCTCCAGTAGGCGATGAATGAGCCATGGCCATCAGTGATGCGGATTCATGTGGTGGGATGCACCGGAGCAAAACACCAGTCTGATCGACGTAATATAATTGACCCACCACCAGCCGAAATCGTCTACTGTACACCGCAAATTTTCGGCGTAAAGCAACAGGAGTATTAGCAGGAAGGAATCCCTCAGTGAGAAAGGTTAGTAAGGTATCATAGTATGTAGGAGCCACAGGAGGTACTGCAGATTCCTCAGTTGTTGTCTCAGTAACGTAAATGGCCGGTGTAGTGTCATCAACCCCGACCGGAGACTCACCGGAATCCAAGCGACATGAAAAATCTGCCAAGGCATGTGCTGTGACAGGTCGATGAAGAACATCATAGTCGAATTCTTGTAAGAGTAAAACCCATCGAGCCAATCGACCACCTACATGTTGCTACCGGACCAAGTACACAAGTGCCGCATGATCCACGTGGAAGGTGAATTTTTGGCCCAACAAATAATGTCGGAACTTTTTAACAGAGTACACTAACCCGAGACATTCTCTTTCGCTCACTGAATAGTTTCTTTTGGCAGAGGCTAATCGGCGATTTGCATAATATACAGGCCGAAACCATTTGTCATTTTGTTGCATTAGTATGCTACCAATAGCTATGTCTGATGCATCCACAAAGACATGGAACGGACGTTCCCAATCAGGTGGTTGCAAGATTGGGGCCTGCATCAATAACACCTTTAAACGATCAAATGCATTTTGGTACTCCGCTGTCCAATCATACTACCACGGAGCACTAGTCATAAGCCGATTGAGTGGTGTCGCTAAATGAGCTAACCACCGTAAATGTCTGCCATGCCACCAGATTTGGCCCAGAAAGCGCATAACTTCTTTCGGTGTTGTGGGGACTGGTGCCTCCAACACGGTTGCAACTTTATCCGGATCGACTTGTATCCCTTGTATAGAGATAATATGCCCGATTAGTTTACCACAGCAAACCTTGAAAACAGATTTAGTCGGGTTTAAGCATAATCCGTACTCGCGGCATTTTTCAAAGCAGCACCGTAAATGATACAGGTGCGCCAAAGTTTTGCCAAATAAGGAAAAATCCTCCAAATATACTTGCATAAATGTAGCTAAGTAGGGTGAAAAGACTTCCTGCATGCATCTTTGGAAGGTGCTCGGGGCATACCGTAAACCGAACCACATTAGAGTGCACGCATAAACACCCCAGTTTGTGATAAAAGATGTCTTTGGTATGTCTTGTTCGGCCATTCCCACCTGATTATATCCACTCTAGCCATCCAGAAATGAATACATTTCAAGCCCTGCTACCCTATCGAGCATTGTGTCCAGAAAGGGGAGAGGGAATGGATTTGGAACAGTGGCAGCATTCAATTTTCGGTAATCAACACAGATACGCAACTCTTTATTTTTCTTCGGGACGATCACTATTGGAGATATCCACTCAGCATGCTCAATTGGCACAATGAATCCAACCTTCAGTAAACAATCAAGTTCTGCTTTGACCTGTGCTGCATAATTGGGGTTCATTCGGTAACTAGATTGTTTGATTGGCCTCGCCTCCGGTTTGAGCACTACCCGATGTTGATAAATCCGCGGGTCAAGGCCTTTCATATCTCGATAATCCCAAGCAAAAACATCAGAGAATTCACGAAGAAGTTGTATTAAATCTTCTTGGAACGTCTCTGCTAAGCCTGCTTTAATCTTAACTGGTCGCAGGTTGACCGTATCACCCAAATTATATGTTACTAATTGATCTTCCGGTACATAAAATTATCAAGGTTTTACTAGATCATCAGCTGGCTGCAATAGTTGTTGTAAGGTTGCTTCATCCATAGCTGTGCTATCATTTGCTTTCGCATCTCCAGTCATGGGTACGACCGTACAAGCTGCCGGACTCCACTGGTCTGCTACTGACTGAAGATCGACAATACCTAATGAAATCAGATCCTTATTGGTCTTCACGAATGCTTCTTCCTCATCATCAGATAATCCATCCAACATATGGACCGGCTCCGCTACGTATGGTCGTGCATGACGATTGCAGGGTTGCATCGCATCCAATTTAACTACATATTTTCGGTGATTGTCTTTAAAAGTTAACTCCTGCGCTCACCAATCCTGTACCACTTTGGCTTGCTTCAACCATGGGCGACCGAAAAAGTAAGTTTTAATCGAGGCTAGATTTTGGTAGTTCTAGGACTACAAAAGTCATTTTGAACGTGGTGCCCTGCAAGGTAATCGGAATATTGCGTACTAGTCCTACCGGATGGACTCTCGACTAATCTACCATTCGTACAAAAAATTGTACGGGTTCGATTTGGGTCCAACCCAATTGCATGCAGAGTGTTGCAGTTGCTATATTCACACCCGAACCGCCATCAATGAGCACTTGAGTAATCTTTTGGTTTTTATGCCAGACCATGATCAATGGGACTGAATGATCTACCGTAGAATCAATTTCCGGTTGTATGGTGGTAGTCGCCGGAGTACATGCAGATCCGGGACTAACCTGCTCTTGAAATTGTTGCCTGACTCCTGGCACTAAGGCGAGCAACTGTCCCAAAGGGAGTGTGATTGAAGCCTTAGATAAAATATCCCATACTTGATCTGTTTGGATCGTACTTCTCACCGATTCTGATGATGATTCTAATCTTGTTGAGGCAGAATTTTGTTCATTTGATCTTGACTGTGCCAAAGGGACCTGTGTTACTAGAATTGGGTCAGGAAACACAATCGGCTCCTTAGCAGTCTAGTGACTAGCCTTTGTAAAATTCGCTACTGCTCACGGATACCAGGCTCGAACACTTCAGCTGCTGGTTGCAACTGCTTACCCGATCTTGTCTGCATGACAGCTGCTTGTGTCTCAACTGGTGAAATATAGACCATGTTGGTCATTGGATTTTGTCGCTCTTTCTTCCTTTTGTCCTACTCTGCTGCTTCCTTGCAGAATCTACGGATGTGCCCAACCTCACCGCAAAAATGGCACCGAGGGGGTGGAAGAGAGGTACCTTCCGCTGATGTACCCGCCTGCCATCGATTTGAATTAAAATTGGTGTTCCGCTGATCCCTATAGTTCCTATATCCTTGCGACTGATTGTTTCGCATCTGCGGCGACACGTAATGGGCTGCTGGCTGACCTTGTTCCTGTATGATGGCGTTCGCAACTGCTCTACCCTACACCTTGGCATTATACGCACAGTTTTCCGTTGAGTGTCCTGTTGTGTTGTAGATGGCACAATACATCTGGTTAAGGGCACATGTAGCACTGGTGTGCCCTGGATTTTTGCACTTGGTACAATACACCTGCTTGGCCGGATCATCCATTACGTTCTTACTGGCTTTCAGCCATTCCAAGTCTTCTGTAAATCCTCTAACTTTATGCTCTAGTTGCAGGGCCATCGCAATAACAGCATCTAGTGTCATTCCACTTACATAGCGAATGATCATGATTTGTTTGAGCTGCGGATTCAGTCCATTATTGAACCATTGGGTTATAACATCATCTGGTAGATTAGCATGTGCCGGAGGCAGCTGCCTTAAGTGAGTTCGAAACAATGTTGCGTATTCCTGAACAGTCTGATGCAGCTTCTGCTGATTGTTCTACAAATAGTCAAAGATTTTGGCAGGATTTTTCTTCAACCGGAACCTCTGTAAAAACGCATCTCTCACAGCATCATCGTTAGCAAAATGATTAATATCATACTCAGCCAACCACCTAGCTGCTTCATTGACTAAGGTGGCCTGAAATATGATGGCCTTGTACGCCGGATCGGGTGGATGATTTAATACTGCATCATTGATCTCAAAGGTACGCACATGCGCATCAGGGTCATCACCCAGAAATCCATCGAACTTTGTGTAAGTCACTCCTGTTGGGATCGGTCGAACTGGTATAATTGGTTGCGGCTGCTGTTGTTGCTGAAACTACGGTTGAGGCTATCGGGGTGTCTGTTGCTGAGACTGTGACTCGCTCATAATGCTATTGTGAGTAGTGTTGTTGCTATCTGTCGGTTGAGGAGGTGTCTCTTGTCCTTCAGAATCAGTATTGTCAGACTGCTCACCTTCCGGTTCAAACATGGTGTTGAATATCTTACTTATCTCCAAATCAAATAACCTGTCCTCAGCCTTGGTATTGAAACTAGAGAGGCTTGCCCCGAACGGTGGAGAACGTAATAAAGGTCCACCAGGTAGCACTGCATTGTCACCGAAAAACTTCAAGTTCCCACTAAATCGTACAGAACTCCCACCAGAAGTTATCGAACGTTCACCGCACCAGGTTATCTTTTCATCGGAAAAGGTATCACTTGGTAACATAGCTTTATCACCGAAAATAGTCGGATTCTGACCATATAATGTCAAACCAACTGCGCAATGCGTCTCTGTACACTCAAAAGTCACTGTACCTTCTTCAGAACATACCAAAATCACACCAGAATCTAGCGGAATCTCATCACGCGTCACTGAACTGGCACCGGAATCACTGCTAACTGGCTCCGATCCTTCAACAACTGCGCATAAATAGCCTGCACTTCTACCACCTGGGGGTGTCATTGCTGGTCTCTCCTATACTTCGGATAAGACTCGCTGGACTGAGTAACTGGCATATATCACCTTTGCACCACTTGCCTTACGCACTGCTCTACCTTTACTGATTATTCTCAATCTATTGCCATCTTCCCACAGACGGCGCCAGTGTTAAAAGGGACTTCCGTCCAGTCGCCTTTTAATCTCTTTTCGGGTTCTTGGGGATGGTAGCGGTCTGACAATGCAGAGGCCCCCTTTATCTATTTTCCCAAAGTATACTCAACTAAACAGAGAGTAACTATACGTCAAAGCAATACTTCTGTTACATAGTTATAATCCTCCGTTTATGGTATCATCCCATAGTAGATTATCGTGTAGTGGTTCAATCATATAATTGAACAGATTTATTAATGTTACGATAGTATTACTGTGTAATAGTAACTTACAGCAATTCAATAAGAATAGACTTAATAGTACTCAGATATCTGCAAACTCTGCACTACGACGTCTCCGCAAGGTCGCAAATCGCCCAGACAAACAGTCTAGCGATCCTCGTCTCCTCTACTACCAGAGAACATCGTAATGTCTCTTCATTAATGGGTAAAAAGGTTACATCGCTTCGCTATGCCCTTTTGATGTGTGCGGTATATGAAAATGTAAAATTACATTGTGCCAATCCGGTGGCCTAACAGGTCCAAGGTTCCATATATCCAGCATATACAACATAGAATCTAGCAATCTTCCAATATTGACAAAACATGAACATTCCACACTTAATCATACAAATGATGAGACAAAGTTAGAGAAAGATTAGACACCATGTGTAAAGTGTTACATAAGCCACTGCTTACTCACACTATCATATATACTAATGTTCAATGTACAACGTGGGAGCAAAACTCTCAACCATTCTATGTGAACAGAAATAGATGGATGAGTGAATGTACAAATGTTATATTCAGATGTATGGACAGAAATGTGAATATACATGAGATGTGTGACCTAATAGGTTGTATGAGTACCAGAAAGAGAAAGGATCGGTCTAAAACTGATAATCAACAAACCTGTTGGGGGATTCTTGGACAAGAAGGGATTTGAGTGTTTGTAGGAGAAAAGGGAAAGACAAGAAGAAAGATACACACTGGAAGCCTCTGTCGATTGATTATAATAAGACAAATACAATGGTGATGCACAATACAAGCCAATGCTTCTGTGCAAAATCCCACAGAGTGCTCACTTACAAAATACCAAATACCCAAGGTCTTGTTGTTGTCGGCCTCCTCTGCACAAGACCTCCACCTTCTCTAAGCCTGCACTTGTGCACACCTTGCACCAAGCTTCCAATAAGGGGTAGGGATGGACACCTTCTGTCGGCACACGCACACTACAATGAGACCTTGGGATCCTTGGGGGAGTAGCTTAGCACTTCTCTGCACACTTCTTAGTCACTCTTCATGCACACCTTGCACTTCACTTCTCTGCATCCCACACTGTGTGTCTTTTGCACTTCTCTCTCTTGCCTTGCTTAGACTATGCTATCCTTGCTTAGTCTTAGAATTGTCCAAGAATAGTCCTTGCCTTGATTTAAGTGTCGATTCACGTACGCTCGTAACTGCAAGAGTATCTTGGTGCTCACTTTCATGTCCGAAGATTGTCTCCACAAGTGGGTAGCCAACGACTCCCTGTTTTGTCATGTAGTGACTTTAGACTAAAAATAAAAATTTTAATTAGGGGGCATACTTTCACTTCTGCGTATGCTGCAGCTTCACATACCTTCACATTTTGTCTTTTAATTCTTCGATTGTGCACATAAGAGAGGGTTCACCTGAACCTTCCAAGACACTTTAAACAACACTTTTGAACCTTAGGGAAATTAGAGAAATACCTCTGCAACCTGCAACCACTTTCTCCAATTCACCCTTTGTGGACAATTAATTGTGCACTACCTGTGCACCTTGACACCAGCACTGCAAACACTTTGACTTTTCCCATGTTGACTTTGACCTTGAACATGTTGACTTTGATCATTTTGACTTTTACCTTTTGATTTTGACTATGGTTGACTTTGACCAATATGACTTTTATGGGCTCAACAAAACCCTCATCTAACCTTAGGCTATGAAAGACCCTAAGTTAGAAACGTGTGTGAAAAGATCACATATTTACAAAAGTAGCAAAGAATGCTAACAAGTTTGCTGCCAGAAATCCTCAAACTCATATGACCATACCTTCTTGAACACCTTATCCAAATATGCATAAAGCATACATGTATTGATTCTCTTGTACCTATGCTGAATAGGACTCCTCTAGATATGGATGTTACTGCCTCCATAAACTTCAAGTAGTACGTGTGTGCACAAAGAGAATATGTACCTGAATTCTTAACATAAGATGCAAATCTTATGTTAACCACCATCCAATGTCTTTGAAGTAAATCGAAATCTTCATGTAGAAGACAATCTTCAAATACATCATGTGAATGGCCAATCCTCACCATCAAGCTATTGCAGGGTGAATCCTCTCGATAAGCAAGAGTGTGAGCACACTCTTCTTCTCCAAGAAGAACTCCATAGCCGCTCCTCAACATGCTCCAAGATAGCACCATGGCTCGATAAAGCACAACGATCATGTTTGAAAATCAAACACGAAACTGTCGTCCTCCGTCGTTATTGTTTTATGTTCAAAAGCATATAAAAAACAACATTGCTTTTTTTTTGCGCTGCCATTGGGAACAAGACTTGAACTCGCATCACTAGGATGGGAGGATCATGACTTTACCAGCGCGCCAGCACCTTTGGTTGTATAAAGGACTAAATCAAAAGACTAATCAACCTGTATTCTGTGCAAATGAACAAATGGGACATTGAAACATTGTTTTCCAACAATCCCCCCTGCAATGTCACAATGGTATAAACTGGACTGAATATGCCACTTGTTAAACGCGCGTTTGCCGTTAGAAACGCGTTTAAGCTCTTTTCGGGTTCTTGGGAGTGGAAGGGGTCTCAATAAACAGAGGCCCTATACTGGATTTTCCGAATTAACCACTCACACCACAGTACCTTAATGTCTAAATCTCTGTTAATATGAATTACTACCAATACTCCGATGGGTTCTCTCACAAACTTCTGAATCATACACGAATTAATACTTTCTCAGTACTCGACACACAAAGTAAACACTACTGTAGTACAGACTTACAGTAATTAACTTAACGGCACAGTGATTCAATACTTAACTTACTGTAAACATTATCGCAATCCTGTCTTTACCGTACAGGTGCAAATAATCAAACAAAGACAAAAAGACACAGTATTACTCAGAATTCTCAAAAACACAACACAAGGGAAC
Source organism: Ceratopteris richardii (assembly GCA_020310875.1). Lineage (NCBI taxonomy): Eukaryota > Viridiplantae > Streptophyta > Polypodiopsida > Polypodiales > Pteridaceae > Ceratopteris > Ceratopteris richardii. The sequence continues at coordinate 21,812,635 of CM035428.1, forward strand.
TACACAGACGTATCGCCCAGACAGACAGTCTGGCGACCCTTCTGGTTGTTACCGACGCGTCTTTTCATTGATTTATAAATGAATACAACTTTATGCCACGACCTTTCGGTTCGTGCAGAATATGAAAGGGAAAGATTACAATTGCCAATCCGGCAGCTAACACTAGCACGCCCTGTGGACTTGAACCTGCAGGTATACAAAATCTTATGGCTTATCTATTATACCCTGTAGATACATTGATCTAGCTAATTTAAACGTTCGGGAAATTTTCTTTTTTAACGAATCTAGCATCTGTTTCAGTATCTCTGGTTCTACTAACTGGGCATCAGTTCTAACTGAACTAGTGGCAATTACCTGGCTCATCAAAATTTCTGCCTGTGTTTGCAGAAAGGCTTCCTGCAGATAAAAGTCATTTGATAGAGCTGCATCACGGTTTACTTTCATATCAGCAATCTATTGATCTATCCGTGATAAGCGTTCTGCTTGAGCTCCAAGTTGCCTTTCTCTTCTCTGGAATTCTTCATTCTGAGATTGAATGGTCCGGTAGTAAGCATCACGCTCTCTTCGAATTGCTGGGATCTCTTTCTAGAGCTGAGCGACCAACATCATCTACGTTTTAAGAGCAGAACTGGATTCAGTGAGGGTGGCATTTGCGAACTCTAGCTCTGTATTAGTTTGCTTTAGTAAAGTGGACATTTCCTGTCCTTTCTGCACTGCTTTAGCCAATTGATCTCTAGTTTCCTTTAGCAAATCTCCTAGTGCTATGCGGGCATCCTCTTTATCTTTAACTATCTGCCGTAATTGAAGAATTTCTGCATCAGCAGTGCATAATAACTCATCTTTTATTCTGACTTCAGCCAAGGCAGCATCTCTTTGATTGATTACTGTCTCCTATTCGGTAAGGAAAGCCTGTAACTGTTGAATCTCGAAGTGCAGATTATGATTCTCTGCCTTCACTACATCTACCTCTTCCTGTAACGGAATGATATCCGCTTCTAAAACATCAACTTTATGTTGTAATTCGTGTTTGAGATTATCAGTAATCTCCGTCATCTATTGTGGTAGTTGTTATGACAGGTGGATCAACATATGACCCATTGATGCGAGCTCATTAAACACAGGTAGTGAAGGAAATAGAAGAGAAGGACGTGGTTGAGATGAAGAAGTGGTGAGGAGTTGATGGGAATTAGGCGGAGAATAATTCGGTCAAGAGGATGAAGCGGCAGGCTCTTCAATAGGCTTCACAGGTATAATGGGGTCCACCGGAGGTATGGGTGGAGGAGTGGGTTGCAGAGTGTTAGCCACCAGCAATGTTTCGGTATGTTGCTACTTAGTCACTTCAAGTTGGGCAATTGCAGACTCTACTACTGTAATCAACTCTGCCAAAACTTCTGCAACAATAACTTTTGTATCTCCTTGCTCCTCTTGTTTGGATTGTTGCTGAGATTCTTCATTCTCAGATTTGTCTTCAGAATCAGCAGTAACACTCTGATCCTATTGTTGGTTTGGAGATGACTGAGCTGATGAATCATGGTGCATGGAGGTGGCTCTATCGTGGAAAGTCTCTTCTTCATTGTTGTCTGCTTTATTTCCAGCGGCGGAACCCTGTACTTGACTATCAGAAGAGCTTATCCGGATTCGTTTTCGGCAGAGGAGCTGGAAGAGTTCTTCGTCATCTTCTTCATCATCTTCCAGTATCTGAGCAGATTCCTCATGATATAAAATTGGACCTCTGGGTGGTGGTTGTGCTGCTTAGAGGGCCGGAAACAAAAAAGTGAGTATGTGCGGAAGACGGGAACGCGGCAGATCGCCTTTGTTAACCTGCTTAATGATCGCGACACTTGGTGAATGCGCCGGAAATAATAGGATGCAAAATTGATAGGATCTCTAGCACCCATATCAACCACCGAGTAGAATGGGCGAGATATCCCATAAGTTCGTTTTTGTAAGTTCAAGATGGCTTCTAGAAACTGTAAAGCTGTTCTTTCAGGTTCAGGGCGACAGAGTATGGCATACTCATTTGAAGAGTGCCTGGGAAACAATTGATTCATTGTAGCGATTGGAAGGTTGGGTCCATTCTCTCGTCCTTGCGAGAGAGTCGGAAAGTGGCAGCAAACTACTGCATGGTGATTACGACAGGAGAGGGGAAACACGTAATAGGCCAACTCTGCTCGGTAGCAGGTGTGGCGGCAATAGCAGCAATTATTTGAGCATAGAATGGATGGCACTCCACTGAATGCCAGGGCAATTCAGCGAAGTTGGACAAACCTCCGACACGCAAGAATTCACTCACGTCTGGAGGAATTCCATCACAGAAGGTAGCAAAGTTTGCTAGAGCTTCCATGATCGCACACAAAAATCACGAATACACAGGGCTTATAGAGAGCACAAAGCACACAAAACACACAGACACAATAGCGACTAACAACAGAAAGCAAAAGATTAAGTAGATACTTGGTAACGGGAGGCAATGAAAAATGCTAATCATCGTGCGATGTTGAGAGGATAACCTTCATAACTACGGTGTGCATGCATGAGCAGAATCAATAACAAAAGGCGGCTATTATTCATGGTAATGTAGCAAAACGAGGAGTTTATGGTTTTTTAAGCAACTAACACGCAAAACTAAAAAAGGAAAAGAAAAGAAAAGAGAAAAAAAATACGCGGGCAACAACAGAACACTTCAGTGCGAATCAGGCGCTTGATGATACGGCCGCAACTTTGAACCATTTATCACTTTTGGAAGAGGAATTCCGATCAAAGTAGTCAACCGAAAAGTAGCTAGGCCCACTTGTTCACTAATTTGGTAAGGACCAAACCACCGTAATTTGAATTTTCCAACAGAACAATTTGATTTTTGCATTATAAAGCAACACAAGTTCTCCTACCATTAAAACTAGAGTTTTAAGATACCGATCATGTGTACGAGCTTGCCGCAACTGCACTTCTTGAAGAGTCAAAAAACTTTCCCAATGATACTCATCTAATTCTCTAAGTGTGTCCAACCGAAATGGTAAAGATTCTTCAGGTAACAATTTCTGAGAGATGGCCACACGTAACCTTGGTACTACAAGTTCCATTGGTGCAATTGCCTCCATTCCATATGCAAGTTTGAAAGGAGTCAGTTCGGTTGCTACTTTGTAGGTAGTTCGGTATGCCCATAATACTGCAGGTAGTAACTAATACCATCTTTCAGGTGATTCCACAATCAATTTTTGAAGCATAGTCAACAACATTTTGTTTGTACTCTCAGCTAAGCCATTAGCACGAGGATAATACGGTGAACTGAATTTATGCAGAATCTGAAAAGTGTGTGTGAGCACTCGCATTAAATTGTTGACAAAGTGCGTTCCTTGATTTGTTACAAGTTCCAAAGGTAATCCATATCGTGGGAATACGTCTTTCATCAGACATTTTCCCACCGAAGCAAATGTGGCGGACCGTAAAGCCCAAGCTTCTGCCCATCTGGTAGCATAATCTGTGCATGTCAGAATGTGTCAGTTATTGCTAAGGATTACTGGAGGTGTGATTGGTTCAATAAAGTCAAGACCCCATTTCTGAAAAGGTTCTAAAGGTAAGACAGGCTGTAGAGGAAAGAAATGGCGTTGTAAAGGATGTCTAGATCTCTGAAAAGTGTCACATTGCTCCACAAATTAAGTCACATCTTTGTACATAGTAGGCCACGAGAGCCCACTTTGCAAAATTTTTCGGTGCGTTAAATCTGCTGCAAAATGTCCACCGCAGGGTATTGAATGTGCCAGAGTGATTACTGAATTTACTTCATGTGGAGGAATACAACGAAGTAAAATTCCAGTGTGATCCATATAATACAATTGTCCGGCAATCAACCGAAATCTGCGATTGTAAACTGCAATTTTCTAACGCATTGCAAGGGAAGTTTGAGGAGAAAGACACCCATCAGTAAGAAAGGTTAATAAATGATCATAGTAAGTAGGTGTCATAAGAGATTCTGCAGATTCATCACTAGTCGGTTCAGTAACATAAATTGCTGGTGTAGTGTCATCAACACCGACCGGAGCTTCACCGAAATCCAACCCAGAGAGAAAATTTGCTAATGCATGTGCAGTGCTTGGTCGATGAATCATTTCATAATCAAACTCTTGTAACAATAGAACCCAGCGCTCCAAACGACCACCTAAATGCTACTGTCTAACCAGATACACCAGCGTAGCATGATCTACATGAAAGATGAATTTTCGGCCTAGCAAATAATGCCGGAATTTCTTTACAAAATACACCAAACCAAGACATTCTCTTTCAGTTACTGAATAATTCTTTTCATCAAGAGCAAGCCGTCGACTTGCATAATAGACAAGCCTAAACCACTTTTCAGTTTGTTGCATTAAAACACTTCCAATGGCTATGTCTGATGCGTCTACAAAAACATGAAATGGGCATTCGCAATCAGGAGGTTGTAGAATTGGAACATGTGTTAATAATCCTTTTAGACGATCAAATGCAATTTGACATTCTGGAGTGCAATCAAACTGTCGAGGAGTACTAGTTATTAGCCGATTTAGGGGTATTGCCAAATGGGCAAGCCACTGTAAATGTTGACCATGCCACCTGACTTGACCCATGAATCCCATTACTTCTTTCGACGTAGTAGGCACAGGTGCTTCTAACACAACTGCAACTTTATCTGGATCAACTTGTATGCCCTCTACAGATACAATATGGCCAAGGAGCTTACCACAGGAAACCGCAAAGACAGATTTGGTTGGATTTAAACAGAGTCGGTATTCACGACATTTCTCAAAGCAACACCGTAAATGATACAAGTGTGCTACCATCTTACCGAATAAAGAGAAATCATCTAGATATACTTGCACAAAAGAAGTAAGGTAAGGTGAAAAGATTTCCTGCATACACCGCTGAAAAGTGCTAGTTGCATTTCTTAATCCAAACCACATGACTGTACAAGCAAAAACACCCCAATTGGTAATAAACATTGTTTTTGGTATATCTTGCTCAGCCATTCAAACCTGGTTATAGCCACTGTAACCATCAAGAAATGAATACATTTCATGCACAGCCACTCTGTCCAGCATTGTATCAAGAAATGGAAGAGGGAATGGATCAAGTACGGTGGCTGCATTCAATTTCCGATAATCGACACATATTCTGAGCTGCTTGTTTTTCTTTGGTACAATTACAATTGGGGAGATCCATTTAGCGTGCTCAATGGGTACAATGAACCCTACCTTTAATAGGCGATCAAGTTCTGCTTTGACGTGTGCTGCATAGTTGGGATTCATACGGTAGCTAGGTTGTTTAATCTGCTTTGCTTCTAGTTTGAGCACGACCCGATGCTGATAGATGTGAGGATCCAGACCTTTCATATCACGATAATCCCATGCAAAAACATCAGAGAACTCACGAAGAAGCTGGATCAAATCAGCTTGAAACGCCTCAGATAACCCTTCCTTTATCTTGACAGGTCGTGGATTTACTTCATCTCCCAAATTATAGGTGATTAACTGGTCTTTGGGAACATAGAATTGACGAGGGTTGCCTGGATCGTCAGTTGACTGTAAAAGTTGTTGTAGAGTGGCTTCATTCATAGCACAGTATCTTCTGTCTCCACTTCTTCGGTTACAGGCACCACCGTACAGGCTACCGGACTCCAGTTATCTACAATAGATTGCAGATCTATAGTGCCTAAAGAAATCAGATCTTCATTGTTCTTCAAAAATGCTTCTTCTTCATCGTCAGATAAGCCATCCAACATGTGGAATGGCTCTACTACATATGGCCTGGCATGAAGTTCAGAAGGCTCAATGGCATCCAATTTGACAATATATTTATGATGATTATGTTTAAATGTTAGTTCTTGTGCTGATCAATCCTATATAACCTTAGCCTGTTTTAACCAGGGTCGACCGAAAAGGAGATTATAGTCAAGGCTAGACTCCGGTAGTTCTAAGACTACAAAAGTCATCTTAAACGTTGTACCCTACAAAGTTATCGGGACATTCTGTACGAGTCCTACTAGATGAACTTTGGATTGATCGGCCATTCTTACAAAAAACTGGACAGGCTCGATTTGCGTCCATCCCAACTTCTTACAAAGTGCTGCAGTGGCTATGTTTACACCATACCCACCATCAATTAGTACTTGAGTAATTTTGTGATTTTTGTACCATACCGTAATTAAGGGGACCGAATAATCCACCGTAGAATCAGCTTTTGGTTGTACTGTTGCTGTCGCTGGAATGCAGGAAGATCCAGGACTGAGCTGTTGCTGGATTTGCTGCCGAACTCTCGGTACTACTGCAAGTAACTATCCAAGAGGGAGAGTAATGGACGCCTTAGATAAAATTTCCCATGCCTGATCTGCTTGAATTGTACTTTTCACCGGTTTTGAAGATGATGCGCCTGTTACAGAGGTAGAATCTTGTTCCTGCGATCCTTCCTTTGGCAGCAGAACTTGGGTCACCGGAATTGGATCTGGGAACACTGTAGGTTCTTTGGTGGTCCATTGAATAGCTTTATCATACATTCTCTGTTGTTCATGGATGCCAGGTTCAAACACTTCTGCTGCTGGGTGTAACTATTTACCAGATCTTGTTTGAATCACTACGGCCTGAGTTTCTACTGGTGAAATATATACCATATTGGTCATAGGGTTCTGACGTTCTTTCTTTCTTTGATCATATTCAGCTGCATCTTTACAAAATCTGCATATGTGGCCTAACTCACCGCAAAAGTGACAGCAAGGGGGTGGCAAAGAATTATTTTCCTGTGATGTTCCTGTCTGCCATCGATTTGTATTGTAATTTGTATTCCACTGTCCTCGATAATTTTTGTATCCTTGTTGCTGATTATTTCTCATCTGAGGTGGAATATAATGGGTAGCCGGCTGTCCTGGTTCTTGTATAATGGCATTGACAGTTGCTGGTCCCTGCACCTTGGCGTTATAAGCACAGTTTTTGGTGGAATGTCCGGTTGTATTGCAGATAGCGCAATACATCTGATTAAGGGCACATGTGGCACTGGTATGCCCTGGATTCTTGCATTTGGTGCAGTACATTTGTCTAGTCGGATCCTCTACGATATTTTTACTGGCTTTTAACCACTCCAGGTCTTCGGTAAAACCTCCAACCTTATGTTCGAGCTGCAAAGCCATTGCAATAACCGCATCTAATGTCATAGCTCCCACACAACGGATTATCATAATCTGTTTGAGCTGCGGAGTGAAACCATTAATAAACCACTGAGTGATGACATCATTCGGTAAATTAGCATGTGCCGGAGGGAGTTGTCTCAAATGAGTTCTGAATAGGGTGGCATATTCCTGCACTGTTTGATTTAGCTTCTGTCTATTGTTATGTAAGTAATCAAAAATTTTGGTAGGGTTCTTCTTTAGCCGGAATCTCTGCAAAAACGCATCCCTTATCGCTTCATAGGTGCCGAAATGGTTGATATCGTACTCTATAAGCCACCTCGCTGCTTCATTAACTAATGTTGATTGGAATACTATGGCCTTGTATGCTGGATCAAGTGGATGGTTTAGTACTGCATAACTTATTTCAAAAGTGCGTACATGAGCATCAGGATCATCACCTGGAAATCCACCAAATTTGGTGTATGTTACTCCTGTTGGCACTGGTGGAGGTGGAAGTAGCTGTTGCAACTGTTGTTGTTGTTGTTGTTGTTGTTGTTGTTGTTGTTGTTGTTGTTGTTGTTGTTGTTGTTGCTGTTGTTGTTGTTGTTGCCCACTCATGGTGCTAGTGGCGGTACTGTTACTATTTCCTGAGTTCTGAGAATGTGTTTCCGGTTCTTCAGAGTCTGTATGATTAGACTGCTCACTTTCCGGTTCGAAAATAGTGCTCAACCTCTTACGAATTTCTAATTCGAATAGCCTATCCTCTTCTGCGGTATCAAACGTAGGCAAACTTGCCCCGAACAGTGGTGTCCGGAATGAAGATTCACCGGGAAGTATAACGCTGTCACCAGAAAATTGTAAATTTTCTGCAATCGGGACCGAAGTGCCACCGGAATTAGTGGAACTTTCCCCAATCCAGGGTATTGTTTCACCTTCGATGACCTCTCTGGATAACACACCTCTATCCGCAGAAATGTTTGAATCTTGGCCAAACGGTGTCGGATCAACTCCACACTACGTTCCTGTAGACTCCGAAGTTACTGTATCTTCTGCAGACAGTACCGAAATTACACCAAAATCTACCGGAATTGTAGTTATGCTATTGACTCTAATGACATACGGGCCCTTCTTGTCAAAAGAAACACTAAAAGGTTTTATGTTACTAATTATAAATCTTGGAAACATCATAATTTGTGGGACATTTTGGTTTGCCCTCACCCCTACTCTCCCATTGGAAGCACCCTCACTTTTAGGTTCTGGCAATCATGGATGATGGTCAAAAAGCGTAGTAGTCCAAATGACCAATTCTTTGCTTTTATTGACTTCTTTATGCAAGAAAGTGCTTGGGTTGGCTGGTTGTCCCTTTGGAACAATGGCAACCTAATTATTAGGGAGCCTAAATGTTGTGCGCAGGGTTTTGTCAAATGGAGTGACTTCTGTGCTAGATCTAATGTGCTGACTGATACTCATTTCTTTGATTCTACTAATTTATCTCCTAGTTGATTGCAAGTGCTAAAGCTTCATAGAGATATGCTAGCAACGAGACTCTTGCTTTGCTCCCAGAGAAGACCTATAAAGCTCCAAGAATTCCTTCATGTACTCTTTTGTCAAAGGCTTTCAAACCATGGGTAGGCAAAGCATACAATCCATTAAGTCTACCCCTTCATATGAATTGAATGTCTTGTGTCACCTCAAAGTCACCCCTCCAAGTCACTGGAAGGTTTCCCTGCTATCTCTTTACTCTGTTGTTAGGATGGAGATGGTTTACTCCTGTATCTAGCTTTGGTTATCTTTCTGTTGCCTTTGTATCTAGCTCCTGCTGTTATGCTCTTGTAATTGTGAGTACTTCCTGTCCTCTACCTTGTATCTCTGATGGGGGAATGTGCCCCTTGTACAATTGAAAATTTCTTTATTAATATCTAGTTTTCTATTCCTCCCAAAAAAAATTGTATAACACCTCCCCCAACTAGTGGAGAGATGCATTACTTAATTTGTACTCTAGTTCCAAATTCGAGATGATTTTCTCATGTACATTAGGTTGTGTATCAGGAACATTTGTATCTCTCTGACTTGTATCTTGCCCAGATGTATGTCCCTTGCTCCAGTAGTATTTGCTGAGTGTAATTTGGGACCCTTGTGTGGGATCCTACCCTTTGTACATTTACACATACCATCATTAATCTAATCTTCTTGTTGTCTCAAAAAGACATGGAGTGCTTATCTATATTTGGTGAGGGTTTGCCCTTAGCACAATTTGTAACTCTTCTATATTAATATTCAATTTTTTTGTTCTTTCAAAAAAAAAAGCATGGCTCAGTTCAATTGGATTGGATCTTCACCTCTTGCGACAGGGGTGGGGGTTCAATCCTAGGCTACACCAAGACACTATGTGAGTCCAAAGCTAGTGTAAACCAGTTGTATGATGTTCAAACCATCTCTCTGATGTGTGCCGCCTTCAAGCAGTCTACAAACCGTCTAACCCTTGCTTTGTGGGATACGGGGGATCCCATGGGTACTATGCTCATTCACTTGTACAGTTGCAATTTCAAACTTAAAGTTTGGGGGAGTAGGCTTCGGTTGAACCTCCATTTCAAAATAAAAAAACGCATGGCAGCTTACCCCACTCAAAACAAAACACGCACCCCTGAAATAGATGAATGAACGTGAGGGTGGAAGCATGATTTTGAAAGGAAATGTGCTTTTTATGTACCATCAAAGTAGGTTGAATCCACCCATAGACTTAACAATTATTTTTTTAATGGAAAATAGAGATTAAATTAAATTTAGGAAATATTGTAGAGCTGTGTAGGGGATAGGCCCTCACCTGCAATTACCAAAAAGGTACACATATATCGTAAACCTCTTGGGACAATACATATTAGAGAGAGTGACTCTCCACTGTTGGTATCTAACATTACATATGATTTTTGAATACATGGATTGATGCATAGGAGTATCAAAGATACTAGAAAGGTAGGCATGTCCAACAAACTTCATTTCTTTCTAGTGATTGTAAGTTTGATTCCTAATACCATCTCCAAAGCATCTTTTATTTCTTCCAACCGAGATGCTCCATAATATTTGTGCTCTCCATGTGTGCCAAAGCAAGGAGTACAACCCATTATTGGTCTACCAAGGGTGAGGTAGAGATTATTAAGAGGGGACCAGAATTTATGATCATGAAAGCATTCCATGAACAGGTGAGAAAGCTCCTCCAACCTGCCACAACTGTTACAATTGCCATTCCCCAAATTTAATTAATGAGCTCTACTCCCTGTCCATAGGCCCTGGTGAATGATAAGCCACAATAAGATGGAGTGCTTATTCATAGGAGGAAGGGCCCAAATGACTTGAAATCTGTAGAACCATTGATGATCACTCCATTGGAGATTCCACTTTTGATTCAGCCTCCTGACCAACTTGGGAAAGGAATCTTTTTTTTTCTTGATATTCTGGAACATGTCCATAGCAATCATATGTACCTCAAGCTCTTTGTAGTGGGTGCACTTCTCTGTGGCTTTCAGAAGTAGCTCCCTCTGATCCACAAGCACTTGTTTACATTCAAGAGATAAATTAGCAATGTCATTAATGAAGAAAGGATCCACAATATCCTGCCTAGACATAAGGCTATTCCATGAGTTAAATCCTTTTTTCTTGCACTTATTCATCTTAAATGTCAAAGGAGAAGCTTGTCGAGCATTCACCCATCCAATCCATAATGAATCCTGTGACAAAAACGAGAGATTAGAAGCAAACACTAGATTTGAGGTATAACCCTCTTTAACTTTCATCCAGGCAAAGAAATACCTCTAATAATTCCTTGTTCAATTTTATCTTTGACTAACCATCCTAGAGCATCACTTGAAATAGCAAACAGAAGAGGAGCAAGGGGACAACCCTGTCTAATAGATCTATAAAGATTGAAGGGTTTAGAAATAGAACCATTCATAGCCACCCTAGAGTTGGCATTACTCAGTGTTTTTGTCTGTAATCTCGATTATGTCTGTAATCCCGATTATGTCTCTAATCTCGCTTATGCTCTCGATGTATTTCATGATATATAGAAAAACTCTGTTCATCAAGAGGAATTAATCTGGAAATAATATCTGCATATTGAATACAATTTGGGGCTATTAACCATTTCCAAAGTTGATCACAAAGATTTCCTGACAGATAGTTAAGTCTTTCACTAATTGTCATCTTTGGTAATGCTAGACAACATCTTCTAGTGTTGTAAAATAACCTATAAGCAATAGTATCAATTATCAATGTATTGTCAGGCCCATACTCCACATTCTTGTCCTAGAAATGAGCCAATTTCTTGAAGTGGATTGAAAAATTCCAAAAACACTTATCCCTCCCCCAAATATCCATAAATTTCCTCCTAAACTCTGAGAAGATTGTATCAATATATTTGTTGACCTCCTCTAGATCATAGGCACTCCAAATCCCGACATTGAAATGTTCACGGCACCATTGAAGAAAAGCATTACTGTTAGGAAAGCCTTACTTACTTTGAATATTCATAAATACTTCAACTTCCAGAATCAGAGCCTTATGCTTGTGAATAGGTTTCAATTCCTGTATCTCCTCCTCTGTCAGACTACGTTGAATCTTTGGAGGGTCCCTTTCTATTTCAATAAATTCTAGTTCCATTATCACATGATCTAACCTCTTTAGCTTTTTTGACTTGCCTAGTATTTGTTTAGGCTCTTGATTGCCTTTTGGTATAAACACTAGTACAAGATTAGTTTGAGTTGGAACAGATACACTGCTCAATGGATCTTGCAATAAGATCAGTTTGAGCTGAAATAAGACCTGTTTGAGTTGAAATAGGATCAGTTTGAGTTCAAACTGATACTATCTGCTCAACTATTGTTGCAATAAGATCAGTTTGAGTTGAAATAGGACATGTTTGAGTTGAAATATGATCGATTTGAGTTGAAAATGATACCTTATTTAGTTTTTTTCGTGTTGGGAATCTTTGTGGTCAACTTCTATTGCTGCCTGACATTGACTTGCTGAGGATGTAAGATTGTCTTTTGCGGCAACTGTCATGGAACTTTCTTCTTTATCTGACCTATAAACCAAATACCATAACAACTTACAATCAACAGAATAGGATAAATACAATCAATAACATCATTACAAAATAGGCTAAATACTAATCCTATGAGAGCTAGTCGATTTGGACAATGTCAGGTGTGGATAGTAACCATTACGAAGAGGTGCTATAAGAAGGTGAACAATGGAACTAAATAGTCAAATCAGTTTCCTCACTTTGAAACTATTTACTACTATCCAAATCATATCATTGTGAAAAGGCATCATGAGAGGAACGGTTGTAAAATTCATAGAAATGCATTCCTAATGTTTGTGATGGCATTAAGACTTCAAATTATTTCCAAATTGGTGCTTAAGCTATGGACAAATGCCATTTTTCCCATATAATACCAAAAGAAGAATTGTTTACATCATTACAATCAATGACACAATTGAGCTATCAAATATGTACAAGGTATATAATATGAGGCAAAGACAAAAAAATATTTTAATAATATCGATACAAAATAGGCTGATCACAAACTCTGATGATAGCTAATAGATTTGAATATTGCCACATGTGGGGATAGTAACCATTACAAAGGACAATGATGTAGGAGGGTGACCATTGGTACTATTCTTTCAAAAGATCCTCTATATCAGGTATAGCACCTCCATTCAAGTGTGACCGACTAGTCTTCCGCCTTACAATTGTGTGCAAATGGCTTGGCTTCTTCTATCATTGCACAGGTGCTTGCAAATTTCTTTTTGCATTTTCCATAATCTGCGCTAGAGTGGCATCCTCTTGTACATGAACACCTATACCCTTTGTTGGGGATCCACACATGTCAGACACTGAGGCTGGGTTACAATAAATTTGCTTTGAGGAGGTTTCATTTATAGCATCCATTTGAAGAACATCTCTATTTGGACCCTGATTAGGATCAAAAGTTGGATTTTCTAGATGACCGTTGTTTGAACAAACAACAGGATCATTAGTTGGTAGAGGAGCTTGCTTTGAAAGATCAATATTGACCCTAGGCTAGATTCAAACTGAGTAGCGACAGACATGTAGATAGAAAGAGGAACCTCTTTATCAACTACAGAGTTGTGACTAGTTAGATAAATATCTGAGCTACTAAGTGGATCAAGAACATTCTCAATCATTCCGTTTAGACCATTATGAAATTCAATGCGTGTGGTCTCCGCATCATGCATGTTGTCAATTGGATAAGGATCCACACTAGCATCCATTGCAGATGATGTTTGGAGGAAGGATGGAATATTTTCTTTCTCTTTCGATGATGAAGATTGGGAATAAGTCTTAATTTTAGCAAATGGTGTACGTCCAACATTCTCACTTGTCCCAAGGTCCCTATTATATGCAGCATCAACATTGTTGGGAAGTGTTCCTCTTGAGGTATGAGCAACTGCTTAGCACAATGAAACCAACTAGATTAGTGTTCCACTAGAGGGTTAAACAATAAGAAAGAAATATGTGATGGACGACTTATTGCAAACAACTAATGAAAAACTAGATCCTTAGTAATCACAAATTAGTAACAAGCTAATTAGTAATAGATAACTACTAACAATTATCAAACAAATACCTACTTAGTAATAGCTAGTTAGTAACAAGCTAATTAGTAATAGCTAATTACAAACAACTAACGAAGAACTAGTTACTTCATAATAACTACTTAGTGAAAAGATAATTAGGAATGGCTAATTCATAATAGCTAATTAATAATAGCTAATTAGCAATAGCTAATTAATAATAGCTAATTACTAATAGCTAATTAGTAATAGCTAATTCATAGTAGCTAATTCATAATAGCTAATTCGTAATAGCTAATTCATAATAGCTAATTCGTAATAGCTAATTAGTAATAGCTAACCAGTAATAGCTAATCAATAATAGCTAACTAGTAATAGCTAATTAGTAACAAGCCAATCAATAATAGCTAATTAGTAACAGCTAATTAGTAATAGCTAGTTCGTCAAAGCTAACTTGTGAGAGCTAATTGGCAAAAGCTAATTTGTAATGACTAATTCCTAATAGCTAATTCATAATAACTAATTAATAATAGCAAATTAGTAATAGCTAATTCATAATAGGTAATTCATAGTAGCTAATTAGTCATTGGTAATTCATAATAGCTAATTCGTACTAGCTAATTCCTCATAGTTAATTAGTCATAGCTAGTTCACAATAGCTAATTCGTAATAGCTAATTCATAATATCTAATTTGTAATAGTTATTTTGTAATAACTAATTCGTAATAGCTAATTCATAATAGCTAAATAGTAATAGCTAATTAATAATAGCTAATTAGCAATAGCTAATTCATAATAGCTAATTCATCATAGCTAATTTGTAATAGCTAATCCATCATAGCTGATTAGTAATATCTAACTAGTAATGGCTAATTCATAATAGCTAATAATAGCTAATTCATAATAGATAATTTGTACTAGCTAATTCTTCATAGTTAATTCTTCATAGCTAATTTGTAATAGCTAATTCGTAATAGCTAATTCGTAATAGGTAATTCGTAATAGCTATTTCATAATAACTAATTCATCATAGATTATTTGTAATAGCTTATTTGTAATAGCTAAATAGTAATAGCTAATTAATAGTAACTAATTAGTAATAGCTAATTCGTAATAGCTAATTCATTATAGCTAATTCATCATATTTGATTAGTAATAGCTAATTCATAATAGCTAATTAGTAATAGCTAATTGGTAATAGCTAATTCGTAATAGCTAATCATTAATAACTAATTTATAATAGCTAATTAGTAATATCTACTTATTAATAGCTGATCAACAATAGCTAATCAATAATAGAAAATTAGTAAGCGCTACTTATTAATAGATAATTCATAATAGCTAAATAGTAATAGCTAATTAATAATAGCTAATTAGTAATAGCTAATTCATAATAGCTGATTCGTCATACCTAGTTCATAATAGCTAATTTATCATAGCTAATTAGTAATAGCTAATTCATAATAGCTAATCAATAATAGCTAATTAGTAACAATTAATTAGTAATAACTAATTACTTTAGCTAATTTGTAATAGCTAATTAGTAATAGTTAATTAGTTATAACTAATTAGTAATAACTAATTACTATAGCTAATTAGTAATAGTTACTTGGTAATAGCTACTTAGTAATAGCTAATTACTAACAAACTAATTAATAATTTGTAATAGCTAATTCCTTATAGCAAGTTAGTAATAGGTGATTAGTATCAAGCTAATTAATAATAACTTACTTATAAGATAACTAAGAATCAGCTACTTAGTAATAGCTAATTAGTAATAACTATGATGAATTAGCTACTTATTAATAGCTACTTAGTAATATCTAATTAGTAATAGCGACTTAGAAATAGTTACTTAGTAATAGCTACTTAGTAATAGCTAATTATTAATAGCTAATTGGTAACAATGTAATTTATTAATAACTAATTTCTAACCGCTAACTAATGACCAACTACTTAGTAATAGCTAATTTTTAACAATTTAATTATTTATTTCTAATTACTAACAAGTAACCCACAGTTAGCAACTTAATAATAGCTAACTAGTAACATGGTAATTAGTTACAAACAACTAACCATAACCATATACTTAGTAATAACTAATTAGTAACTAGCTTATTAGTAATAGCTAATTAGTTACTAGCTTAGTGGTAATAGCTAGTTACTAACAACTAATGGAGAACCAGCTACTTTGTAATAGCTAACGCATAACAAGCTAATTAGTAATAGTCAATTACAAACAAATAACCAAGGACTAGCTACTTAGTAATAATTAACTGGTAACAAGCTAAATAGTAATAGCTAATTACTAACCACTAACTAGGAACCAGCTACTTAGTAATAGCTAATGGTTAACAAGATAAGTAGTAATAAATTAGTAACGTAGTAATAGCTAACTAGTAACAAGCTAATTAGTAATAGATACTAACAAGTTACCGAGAATCAGCAACTCAGTAACTAGTAATAATCTAATTAGTAATAGATACTTAGTAACTAGTAACTAAGAACTAGCTACTTAGTAATAGGCAACAAGTAGCAACCTAATTAGTAATATCTAGTTAGAAACAACTAACCAAGAAGCCACAACCATGGATAAAATGTAGTATTATTAATATTAATCAACAGGAAAAGCTTACTTGTGTGAAAGTTGAATCCACCATCAAAGAGTCCAAAGATTTTTTGCCGCATATGTTGTGGTATTTCAGCACCACATTCACCTAAATAGTTGACGAACACATGACAATGTGCTCCAAAACAAATATAGTGATATGCATGGTTGCATGGCATAAGGTGCACTATAAAACTCATCCTCTCCTCAATATTCAAATCACATGCTATGCACATGGATGAAACACTGAGTAAGAGGGTTGATGGTAACTCTGGGTGAGGTAATGGCAATAATGGTGATAATTCATTTGAATCCATCATGCTTAACATGTTCTTTACAAAGGATAGATGTCGATTTGCACTCTTGATCCGATCCTCATGCAACTTATATTGAGCCTGTGTATGTAACAATCCAATTAATCAGTATTGAACCTTAGAAAAATGTTTCAACCAATTCAATAAAGCTAAATATTACCTCCAGCTTAGGCACCTTGTCATTCTCATCTTGCTCAACCCCTAACAACTCTAGATTAACAATAAATATCTGATTTTGCATCTCCAACTGAATCCTCCTCTCAAGAGACATTCCCACATCACATTTCAATTCATCTATGGATACCTGTAACTTTTTTTCATCTCAATGAGTGTTGTAGTCCCTTTAGACTCAATAGCCTTTGATAGCTTGGCTTGATCTAGTGAGCCCAAGATTTCGATTTAATGGACTTAAAAGACAATGCCCATTCATGCCATACAAAGACTCAATTTTGATTTTCTTTTATGAAACTTCCCTTAGAGATCTCTCAACTTCTGACCCTTGTAGAAGGTAAACTTCAAAATATCATATCTTAAACTCTAACAAGCTCTCCAACAAGCCCAAGATCACTAGAAACGGAGTTTGTATGAAGAAGTTATGATAGTTCAGTGTTCTGGTGTTAGAACAGGGTTAAAACAGGCTAATAAGAAAACATGATCTTTCGACTTACTTGTATAGGGGCCTCACAATGCTCTAATGGCTTGAATTTTATGCTCCAAATTGGACAAAATTTGAAAAATAAAAAACCCTAAAATCTGGCCGAAATTGGCTGTCAATCGCGATGGACAGAGCTGTTCATCGTGGTTTGTCAATCACGATGGACAGATTCAATCAGGATGGACAAATTCAATCATGATTGATGGGTGTCAATCATGATGGACAGGAGTGTCCATCACGATGGATGTTGTCAATCGCGATGGGTAGAATATAGCGGGTTTCTTAATTTATATTGTGTCAATTCTGGCCTATAAGTCGCGATGGATAGCTTTTTCACCACTTTGGGGTTTCAATCGTGATTTTTCTGTCAGTCATAATGGACAATGGTGTCAATCACGATGAACATGTGTCAATCGTGGTGGATGGCTATCGATCAAGATGGATAGGCACTCCATCATTGGGTGTCGATCAAGATTGATTGAATTTTTGAGATTTTTTGCCTTACTTTTTGTCAATTGGGCCTCTATGCATTGTGCGATGGACAACAAATTTGTCATGTTTGAGTGTCAATCGTGATTTTTTCAATCAAACGCAATGGAAACAAGTGTCGGTCATGATGGATATTTTCAATCGTGATTGATTGGCTATCCGTCGGGGTCTATGGATCATGATGGATAGATTGTCCATCGTGATGGACACTATCAATCATGCCGTTGATGCTGTCAATCACGATGGATAGAAAATTTGCAATTTTTTTGAAACCTTTTGTGGATTAATGATGTGCAAGGCATCTAGAGTGTGAATGTGCACTTAGTTTTATCAAATGACCGATTTTTCTATCAATTGCAATTGACAGAGCTCAATGCCCCGAGACTTGTGCATACATTTTCTGTACCTATTGGAGCTTTTGGAGTTGCTGTGGAAGTTTGTGCTTGCAAGAATGCTCAAGGAACACGCAAAAACAGCACACACAAATTCACTCTCTCTCTCTCTCATAAGTGAAGTGTGGGGAATGAGGTGAAGAAGGTGATATGACCAAAAGACTGGAATTTTGCGAAGGTGGGGATGCATTTGATGTTGTTCTCCTATGAAAACATGTTTATGGTTGAGTCTTCATGATGTTGGAGATGCATTTGATGTTGTTCTCTATGTGAAGAGTACTGGGTGCTTAATTTACTTATGCATAACTCGGCTTGATATTCAATTTGTTGTCGCACAGGTGGTTAAGTGCATCCTTTGCTACTTGAGTGGTACTCAGCTACTTGGATTGTTTTGTCCCAATGGCAGATCACTAGCACCAGATGTACATGATTTTTCTGATTCTGACTCGACTCTTTGCTATGACACTCGTGTGTCCACTAGTGTTTTTTGATTCATGCTTGGTAGCTCATGTATATCTTGGTTGAGTGAGAAGCAACCTACTATGGCCCCTTCTAGTTGTGAGGCTGAGTATATGGAAACTTTCACAATGACTGTTGAGTGTGTGTGACTCAGATGCCTTAAGGATGATTTGGGTGTTGGTTTGTCTTCTGCCACCACCATCTTTACAGAAGCTGAGTGCACATTAGCAGTCACAAGGAACTCTGTGTTCGATGCTCTCAATAAGCATATTGAGGTGTGTTAGTCGTTAAACTTCCGACTTCAGACTCAAAACACTTTCAAGTTCAGACGTTTCCGAATCTTTCCTAACATTAAGTTACCTCTTAGCCACGTGGGTCCTTGGGAGTGGTAGGGGTCTGTTAGACAGAGGCCCTGTGCTATTTTCCCAACTCATTACACAATCATAATTGCTCTCTCGCGTCTTAGCTCAGTGCGCAACTCTGAACAACTGATGACTGTTCGGTGTACTGGACTTAGAATTCCCGAACTAATCCTGCTACAGTGATCTGAGCAGTAGTCCGGTGATTTGTGTCCAGTAGAATAATCTACTTCAGTAAACGAAGATCACCTAATACGTACTTCTTCAGAACAGACAGGTATACCAAACACACATATATACCCTGAAGTTATGCAACTCATCGTATGCCAACCTCGAGCAACAAATTTCCTGACAACGATCGACTAGTCACAGAATTAACAATGTCCTACTCGCACTCCAACCATTACAGATGCTAGTCTTCCTGTGATCGGAATCAACAGTGAACGTAGACTACTGCATCGAACTTGGTCACTTACAGAAAATGTTAACACGCGAACAGTTCGGGGCTACTTTTTACAATTCCTCGTTCAGCATACTAACTGACAAACAACACACTGCAACTCAATAACACTCAGAGACACACTCAATCATTACCGAACAGATTCATAACACAAGATTACCAATTCGTAACTCTGCACTACGGTGCGAATAAACGACTAGACGGAGCACATAACAGAACAGAACAGAGTAGAGTTCACTCTTCTCAATGACATACATACTACAAACAGTACGCTTATAATTCCACAAAAAACAGGCTCTCGGCCACTCTTTTCTCATTTCCTTATATAGAAGATTTTTTACAAGGGTGCGCGAATCTTTAGTTACCTGCACGTTTCCCGAAAGGTTCTTTTACATTTAAGACGCCTGTCCTAGTACATTTGTCCTTGTTCGGCGGCCGTTTAACACTGGCACGCACGGTGGGACTCGAACCCGCACGTTCCTATGGTTCTGCTACGAGACCTTCTAAATACATGCTTCAGGCGAGCCTAAATGTTCGAGTAATTTTCTTTTTAATGGTATATATCATCTGAACTAGAGTAGTCGGTTCTAATAACTGAGCGTCCGTTCTAACGGAGCTAAGAGCTATGGCTTGGGTTAACAAAATTTCGGTTAGGGTCTGTAAGAAGGCCTCTTGTAAAAGAAATTCATTGGATAATGCAGCGTCCCGGGATGTCTTCATTTCGGTGACTTTCTGCTGCATATCCGTGACTCGATCCTTCTGATTTCGCAATTAGTTATCTAGTCGCTCGAGTTGCTGGTTCTGAAATTCGATCATTTTGGAGTATGCATCTCGTTCTCTTCGAGCATTTGCTAGATCTTTTTGGTATTTGGCTTCCCTGGTTAATTGGTGTCTCAGCATTCGGTTCACCTCGTCCAAACATTCCTGGGCTCTTCGTAGCTCGTCTTTGACTTGTTCTGCTTCTCTCTGTTGGTCTTGATTTTTCTGGATGGTTTCTTGCAATTGGGCCTTCGTTTCTTCGACCAATTCTTAGAGGGATGAGCTGATGTCTTCTTTTTCTTGGAGTGCAGTCTTCAATTCCCGGATTTCTTCGTGTGCTGCGTGTAATAGCTGGTCTTTGGCGGCAAGCTTCTCCAGTGCTGCATCCCTTTGCTGTATCAAGGCCTGTTGTGCCGAAAACTGTGCTTGGAGGTCTGCTAATTGCGTCTGTAATTGATGATTCTCTGCTTTTACTGCATCGACTTCTTCTTGGAGAGGGATGATGTCGGATTCCAGGAGGTCGACTTTGTGCTGTAGATCTTGCCGAATCTTGTTCGTGACTTCACTCAGCTGTACCGGAATCCTGCCACAGTGATCTGAGCAGTAGTCCGGTGATTTGTGTCTAATAGAATAATCTACTTCAGTAAACGAAGATCACCTAATACGTACTTCTTCAGAACAGATAGGTATACCAAACACACATATATACCTTGAAGTTATGCAACTCATCGTATGCCAACCTCGAGCAACAAATTTCCTGACAACGATCGACTAGTCACAGACTTAACAATGTCCTACTCGCACTCCAACCATTACAGATGCTAGTCTTCCTGTGATCGGAATCAACAGTGAACGTAGACTACTGCATCGAACTTGGTCACTTACAGAAAATGTTAACACGCGAACAGTTCGGGGCTACTTTTCACAATTCCTCGTTCAACATACTAACTGATAAACAACACACTGCAACTCAATAACACTCAGAGACACACTCAACCATTACCGAACAGATTCGTAACACAAGATTACCAATTCGTAACTCTGCACTACGGTGCGAATAAACGACTAGACGGAGCACAGAACAGAACAAAACAGAGTAGAGTTCACTCTTCTCAATGACATACATACTACAAACAGTACGCTTACAATTCCCCAAAAAACAGGCTCTCGGCCACTCTTTTCTCATTTCCTTATATAGAAGATTTTTTACAAGGGTGCGCGAATCTTTAGTTACCTGCGCGTTTCCCGAAAGGTTCTTTTACATTTAAGACACCTGTCGTAGTACATTTGTCCTTGTTCGGCGGCCGTCTAACAGGTTCACTATCATTATGTCAAGGATAGGTTCTCTACTGGAGAGATAAGTTTAGCATATGTGCCCACACATGAGAACATTGCAGACCTTTTCACAAAGGCTATGGCTAGCAAAAAGTTGAAAGTTTTTTGCAAAGCTTGGCATTTCCTTACACATGAGTACCAGCTCCTTGTTCACTGCATCTCTCCCATGGGGGATTTGTTGATATATTTTGGTAGTGGTGTGTGCGAACAAACTAGGACCGTTGGGGCACCTTTTTACCTCTTTAGGCATTTTTCCCCCTAGCTTGTATAGACCCCTATAACCTAACATGTCACTAATCTTTGTACATTCTCTTGTGAATACAATCAGTATTGCGTGTTGTTTTCCAAGCTTATTCTTCTTCCTTGTGTTGTTTGGGGGCTTCTGCAGACCTCAAAATCCAACATAAGTAATGTTAGCATTATTTATAAAGATTTAACATGTGCATTCTATGAGGACCACACTTGCTTGTGGTTGCTTGTTAAGTATTGAAGTCACTTCCATCAATGGAGAGGATTTTTGGCACCCTTACCATCAACAAGCACTATAAAAAACATCATGATGAGGTTGGGAAGTAGAAATCTTGCAATTTGTTTTAGAGACCCCAACTATAAAAAAAAAGTATTCTTCAATCCTGCATATGTTCTACATACAACACTAAGTCATAACAAATGCGAACAAAGACATGTTCTCTTTTTTATTTGAGAATGAAGGCATAAAATGTTGAAACATTGCTCATTTTCCTAATCCATGGTGAGAAATATTATTTCATTTTCAATTAGTACCATGAAAACCCACCATTGTAGCATCAGATTGATGAAGAAGCTAACTAAATTATTTTCAATGCTAGAAAAGGCCATCGAATGATCTATTACCTCGCGTCCGAGTTTCAAATTTTAGAAAATAGTGGCAATAATGTTAGAAACAAAGACTCTCAATCTCTTGATATAGCGCTTGGCACTCTTGATGTAAGATTTATGTTCTCATGCTTCTTATTAAGAATTTGAGTTAATCTACATGAGAAAATAAATACACTTTTCAAGCGTCAATATATATATATATATATATATATATATATATATATATATATATATATAACATCACATCATTTGACATTAGCATAAACATTGGAGGAGCTTCTTTCATACTTTTATTTTAGCTCATCAAGCTGTTCCAACTACCACTTTGACACTATGACCTTAATCAGCCATAAATGTAAAGCAAACAATATAACAATCCAACAAAAATGCATAGAATGTTTTGATGCAAGTAGGAATCTCTCTATGTCAGCTATATGTTTCTTTTGGTCCTCTTGCTCCTCATCTGGGCATTCATTCAAGCCATTAATCCACATCCTAACGAAGCTAACTTGGGCTTCAACCTTCTCTATAGCAATGTAGTGCTTGAACATCTTGAGGGCACAGGCGAGTGTTGTCCCTGAAAACAAACAAATCAATTACACATGATGCCAAAAGAGTGTCAATGAGCAAGATTGCAATTCAAAGTACCTGTGCCAAAAAACAAGTCCAAGATCCAATCATCATCATTGGAGAACAATTGGATTAACCTCATTTTAAGCTTTTGGGGCTTTTGACAAGGATTGACCAATTTCTTGTCTCTTGCCACATATGAACCTAGCTCAAGAAGTTTAGTGAATCTTAAAGGGCATTGTATGAGCAAATAGATCAACTATAGATATAGGCAGAGGAGACATAGGCCCAACAACTATCTTAATTGCTTGAATATAGAAAACGTTGGGAAATATGTGGCCAACCATGTAAACATAAAAAGCATAAGTAAAGAGAAGGGAAATTGAGTTCATCATACTATAGAAGATGCACATCAGGAAGCAAATCACTCTTAATGTGTACAACCAAAATAAAAAATCACATATAGTTTGAGGTCAACTTAAGAGGCCACAGATTGCAACAAGACAAGCGGGAAATCCGAAAATAAGGGAGTATATAGCATCACAACAGTTCGTAGAGGTACAAAACTCGGCACACGTATGATGGGGTTGTCTACTGAGTACTCTGCCGCATGCATAATACTACACTCATGCAATAAAGTCAACGCTAAAGTTACTCCACTGCCGAGTTACGGCAGCTGCACAGTCGAGTGACAAGGCCATGTTCGGAAATTAGAATCGGTCGTCGATGGGTTTGACTTGGTAACGCCTTCAATATCGTCGGACTCGGCCATAGCCCATAGGGTCGTTGCAGTACGCTTCAACATTCTTCCCCCATCGCTGCCCGAATTGACCTGTACAGTAATCATGTGATATTCTTTGTTTGTTTATGCTCCTGTCATATTGGCATCATGCATGCCCCACTTGAAGAAGAAGGTCTATCTTGTCCACTCAGGCTAGGCATGCTTTTCTGAATAGCTCCGAGCAGATGACGCAACAACCCAAAGGTACCGTATTGCCTAATTTGCCTTGCATGCCATTGAAACTTGAGACGATTGGGAAATGTGTGCGCTTGTGTGTGTGTGAGAGAGAGATGTGTAGTCATGACATTTTGAGCTTTGGCTTAAAGATTCAAGGTCGAGTCTCACCTTGGACATGTTATAGTCATTCTTAACTGTCAACTTGTGTTGCTCATATCTCAGTCAATTCTACACCATTTTCAATGATCTATAGCTTGTTGGAATTAGCTCCAAGTTATCTACATGCTGCCAAATCTTGAAGAAAATCCATTCAGCTAATTTGGAGAAAAGAGCATCAAAGCACTCACTAATCAAACTCTATAGAGGTCCTAAACAATCGCGGGTAATGATTTATTTGTTAAATTGATTGCTCTGTGTATAGTGCATCGTTTCAAGTGATCTCACTGGGAATCATTAGCTTACGAAGTTAATTAGATACCTCTAAAAGGAAGTTTTCTAATTCCTACTGTACTGGTAGCACTGAGCATAACAAGCAGCAGGTGTATGATAAAAAAATAGAAGGTTTTCATTGATCCTTCTATTTGGAAGTAGTCTGTTTTGATTCAATCTTTTCATTCATCATTTCCAAAGTACATAGGCACTTGTATAGTGTCATTGGAAAGCTAATAGGGCCCACAACTAAACTCTTAAGCTACAAGGGGCTAGCACTAAGTAGGATTTGGTAGTACCTACTCATTTCTTGGAGTGTCCATCCATCTATCCCAATAGTGGTATCAGCAAAGCTAAGGTAAAATGGGAGATGGTTTTCCTTTTTTCATTGGTAAATTGGACATGAAAAACTATCAATCATGGTCCTTGAGGATGGAGACATACTTACAAGGAAGGAGCCTCTATGGATACATCTTAAGAGATGAGGAAATGCCCATATTCAGAAGCAAAGGACAACCTACAAGAGAGGAGCATGAAAGACTCAACATATGGTGTCCCAAGGATGCATTAGCAAAGTCCTATTTACTTTACTCAATCTCTGATTTTCTTCTTCCACATATTAAGAACTCTAAGACATCCCAAGAGACTTGGGAAACATTGTCTTCTTCCTTCTCTTCCAACACAAGGGCTAGGAAGAAACAATTGTTGATTGAGTTCGGCACTCAAAGAAAGCAACCTAAGCAAGGTATCTCAGAGTATGTGACCAAAGTCAAAGATGTAGCAGGTCAATTGGCAAGCATAGGAGAAGAAATTGAAGAGGAGCAGATTGTAAGGCAAGTAATCAATGGTATTAAAGCTGATGACAAATGGGAGAGCTTCACAACTGTCATTGAATTGTACATGGACATGCTGATTCCATACCTTACCACACTCATGGGGCAACTATTTACCCATGAAGCCAAGCTCAACAAGAATGGAGATTCATCAAGAGGTAATAGCTCTTTTGCCCTATACACTAATAAGAGTAAGTCCAAAGAGAAAGGGAAGAACAAAAAGATTGAAGATGAAGGAACTACCTCCCAAGCCAACTATGCAGGGAGAGGTAGAACCTCAAGAGGAAGGGGCAGAGGAGGTAAGCAAGGTAGGGGGAGATCTTATAACTCCTCACCATGCAATATTTGTGGTTTATCAAATCATACTACAGATGAGTGTTTTAGGAACTTCAAGAATCAGAGAGGTAGAGGATATCAAAGAGGTGGATATACACAATCAAGAGGAAGATTCAATGACCACCAAGGATACCACGACAACTACAACAACAACTACAATAGCAACTACCAAGGAGGATACAAATCTAGAAAAGATTACAACAACTACACAAAGGAGCAAGAAGATTCTCTTCTGATTATGAACATGACTTCAAAACCCGGTATAAATGATGACCATCTCTTCTACATTGACTCAGGATGCTCAAACCATGTGGTAGGCAATGCAGCTCTTCTCTTTGACCTTGCAGAACCAAAGGGTAAGCATCAAGGACAAACAAGTGATGACACCAAGCACTCAGTGATTAAAGTAGGGAATGTTAAGACCTCTGATGGAAACAAGAATCTTTTGAGTAGGGTTTTGTATGTACCCACAATTACGAAGAATTTGATGAGTGTTGGACAGATTGTGGAAAAGGGTTTGCAGGTTAGATTCAACCAATATGGAGCATTTTTGGAGGATCCCTAGCATGGGTTCAAGAGAATTGCCAAATGCGAAAAGACAGGTAGACTATTCACTTTTGAGCTTGAGGATACAGGGAACATTGCACTTTATAGTTATAAAGATCAAACATTATCAGAGCTTGAATTTTTTTCATAAAAGATTAGGCATGTTGGTGAAAGAACCTTGAAACAAATATGTAGAGACCAATGTGTGCTTGGGATACCTAATGTATCCAAGCAACACATGATTTATAAATGTGGTGCTTGTCAGTTTGGAAAATCTCACAGGTTACCCTTCTCAAGGAAAGGTTACATGCATGAGGACTACCTAGAGCTTGTCCATACGGATGTATGGGGACCAAACAAGGATCCCTCAATCTCTGGATCAAGTTATTATCTATCTTTCATTGATGATTATAGTAGATGGGCTGTATTATACTTTATGAAGCACAAAAATGAAGTATTCAGCTGCTTTAAAAAGTATCTTACACTTGTTGAGAATCAAACAGGGAGAAATCTAAAAAGACTAAGGTCAGATGGAGGAGGTGAGTACTTCTCAAATGAGTTTGATATATTCTTGCTAGACAGAGGAATCAAAAGAGAAATCATAACAAGGTATACCCTTGAGCAAAATGGGGTGGTAGAGAGGAGAAATAAATTAATTTTTGAAACAGCTAGGTCATTGTTAAATGAGAAAAAATTACCTTCTTGCACGAAAGAGGCATTAAAAGGGAAGTCACTACAAGGTATACACCCGAACTCAATGGTATAGCAGAGAGGAGAAACAGAGGTATTGTCGAAGCTGCAAGGTCCATGATCAACAAAAAGGGATTGCCAAAATACCTATGGGCAGAGACACCCACATATCTCATAAATAGACTTCCATCTAAGTCACTAGATGGAAAAACTCTAGAGCATTGTAAAATCTTTGGATGCTTAGCCTATGCTCACATTCCTTCTGAAGTAAGAGGGAAATTGGATCCCAAGGTAGAAAAGTGCGTATTCATTGGTTATGACCAAAACCAAAAAGGATATGGATTATACAATCCAAACAATAAAGTATTTTCTGTGAGTAGAGATGTAATTTTTTATCAAAACAAATCATGGTTTGATGATGACAGGAAAGTGAAGCTACCTTATGACTTGGATGAAGATTTTCCATCAGTTCAACCAAAGGAGCCAAAGCAGATTGAAGAAAGTGATTTAGAGATTGACCTAGAAGACTTGGAACGAACAAAACTATGGAAGAACAAAGGTAAAGCAAAGATGCAGGATGCTACATATGGACCGGAGAGCTCACATCAACCACTTAGAAGGTCTTCAAGGGAGACAAAGAAACCAGAGAGGTTTGGTTATGATACTTCTTTGGTCACCAAGCACTCAATCTACAATGCAAAGGATTCAACCAATGAAGAACCTACCACATTCGAAGAAGCACAAAGCAAGAAAGCTTGGAGAGATGCAATGGATGAAGAAATGGAAGCCTTGAAGGAGAATGACACTTGGGAGCTTGTACCTAACAAGGCATCTATGAAGGTAATTGGATCTCGATGGATATACAAAATCAAGAGGAATCCGGATGGAAGTATAAATAGACACAAAGCAAGGGTAGTTGCTAAAGGGTTTGCTCAAACCCATGGTATTGATTATGAGGAGACTTTCTCTCCTGTTGCAAAAATGCCTACAATTAGGGTTCTCATTAGTCTTGCTGCATCTAGAAATTGGAAGCTCTATCAACTTGATGTATAGAATGCTTTCTTGAATGGATGGATTTCTGAGGAAGTGTATATGGCACAACCTTCTGGATATGAGGATTCACATCATCCTAGCTATGTATGCAAACTAAAGAAAGCTTTTTATGGATTGAAGCAAGCTCTAAGAGCTTGGAATTTCAGATTGGTGACTTATTTGCAGGATCAAGAATTCAAAGCTAGCAAGGCGGATACCTCTTTGTTCATAAAGAGGAATGGATCTGAAGTGATCTATTTATGTGTGCATGTTGATGATATTATTATCACAGGCAATGATCTTGAAGGAATCAAACAGGTAAAGACTCAAATGAAGGAGGAGTTCAAAATAAGTGACCTTGGACCACTCACTTATTTCCTTCGATTGGAGTTAATCTACACAGGTTGAGGTATATACATCACACAAAGGAATTATGTGCATGACATGCTCGTCAAGTTCAAGATGGAAAATACCAAGTGTGCAGTTACACCTATGGAGCAAAATCATAAGCTTAGTGCTTATGACAGAGAGCCAATTGAAGACATCGCAATCTATCAAAGCTTGGTTGGAAGTTTGAACTATGCAACACTCACAAGGGTGGATATATGCTATAGTGTTAGCATATTGAGTCAGTTTATGCATAAGCCGAGAAGACCACATATGGAAGCAGCCAAGAGAGTCCTCAAGTACCTAAAGGGGACCATGAATGAAGGTTTGTTTTATTCATTTACATCAGATATTGAGCTAAAGGTCTCCTCAGATGCAGATTGGGCCGAATCTAGAGATGATAGAAGAAGCACATCCGGATATATATCATTTGCAGGTTCAAAAATAATTTCGTGGTCATCCAAGAAGCAACCAACCATGGTATTATCTTCAACTGAAGCTGAATATAGAGGTTTGGCAAATGCAACTCAAGAAATCATGTGGTTAAAGTCTTTGTACACAGATCTTGGACTTCATTCTTCAACACCTCACATTTTCTGTGACAACACAAGCTCACTACATCTTGCAGCTTATCCGGTATACCATGCTAGAACCAAGCATATTGAATTCCACTACCATTATGTAAGGGAGAAGCTAATGAGCAAGGATATTCAATTATCCTATGTCTCTACAGATATGCAATGTGCAGACATGTTGACTAAGTTTCTTGATGGTACAAAGTTAAGTAGATTCAAGTTGATGATTGGCTTTCAGGAAATCAAGGATAATTGAAGAATTATTTAGAGGCCAAGCATGTTAGGCTTGAGGGGGAGTTGTTGGTGCATTTTACCCAAGCCTACATGCTTGATATGCTTGATATTATGATCATTTGTAAGTCACATGTGTAGTCATGTGAACACCTCTTGTAAAAGAGTACATTTTATCTCTTGTAATTGAAAAAAGAAAAAGGAAAAGGATGGCTTACCTCATCCATGATGTAAAAGCAAAGTCGTGGCTCCACCTACCTTAAACCATGAATTTTTGAGCTGAGGGAATATCTCCTAACTTTGGGGATCTCTTTTACGTGGAGCCATTCGAATTCCAATTCAAAACTCCCTCCAAGAATAGCTATAAAAAGAGCAGGAAGGAAGAGGCAATTAGCAAGCCTTGTACGGGACCAGTTCATGTCATTTTGTAGATATTGAAGAGCTTACTCCATAGCTCTATCATTCTACTCCCATTGTGAAAATTTTCATTGCCAATGTGGTTGTAATGATATGTGAATCTATACATTTATCATTATCTACTTCTCTATTTTGTTCTCTATTATACTCACTCAGAGCAGTAACTTCAGAAGCTCATAACTCGAGTTCTTATATGCATTCATTTTCAATGTTTTAACTTGTGCTGGATAGCTCGCAAAGTCTACTTTTTTATAAAACATTTTCATGGTCATTGGATTTGTAATCTCGGAGAAATGTCTATTTTACTGCTCATTGGTCTACCTCTATAGAGCCCCGAGAATGGCAGGCATGTTCTAGATTTTGTTAAACGTTGTTCTCAGTCCTCAGTTCATCATTTGAAGTGTTTTAACTTGAATTAGCAAGCTTGCTAAGTATATTTGCTATGCCCAAAAGGAATGTTTCTAATTCCTACTAGGTTGAGAGCACTATTCAGTTTTTCTAGCAGGTGTATGTCCAAAAATAGCAAGTTTTGGGAGCTAGTCATTTCGCAACTAGAACGTCTTGACTTAAACTTTTGGGATACATGTTCCAAAGTATTTGGCTGATATTTTGGTGGATTTAGGAAGCTCAAAGGGTCTAATAATCAACTCTGAAGTCTCAATTGGCTGGTGTGAAGCTGGTTGTAGCAGCACCAACTCATCTTCGGATTGCATCGACCATCACTCTTCACATGTATGTGTGTGTGCATAACTCATAGGATGGTGGGGATCATCATATCCCTAGCTTCTCTATCTCATTGAATTTTTGTGAGCCATGATAAATTGCTTAACTCAATGTGGTAAATGGTCCATGTGAGCCGTTCTAAGTCAAGCATTGATGGATTGCCTAACCAATTTTGAAATCATACCTCTAAATGATTCTTGATTATGACATAAATTCAAATCGTACAACCCATAATAATGGGCACAATCCATCTCCATAATTATCTAGATACATGATTTGGGAGATATAATTACTTGATGTTACACTTCCACTGTTTGTATATTATAAAGGGAATGCTCTTCCACTCTCTCTCTCTTTGGTAGATGCTTGGGTAGCACTTGTCTCTAGTGATGTAGTCGATAGACTTTCAAATTCATTGTTTTTAGTGGATCCTTTCATGAATGATGTCCATGGCTTAGAATGTATCAATGATTCTCTCTTCTTGTTGAATCATTTAAAATAGGTTCTCAATGCAACAATGGTCAATGAACTCGATCCACCTATTGATCTCTCTTCAGATTCAAGTGCATGTGGAGTAAATAAAGTTAGCAAAGACAGAGAGAGAGTATACAAAGCATGTTGTGTTTTAAGCAAAGGCCTCATGAAGTAAGTAAAAAAAATGTCAATTCCTTACTTCAGATAGACAAATTGCACCGGACATTGTAAAGCATTGTTGTGGTTTAAAATGTTTGTATAAATTAGGAATGAAGAAACTAAAGCAGCTAAGAGAGGAATTCTTCCATTTAGATAGTGGAGGGCAAGATTTTTACCTTATTTCTCACATGCAAATGATTGAGGATAACATGTACACATGTTGCTTTTGAATATTACTTTAGTCAAGCGATCTGATGTTGTAGGGCTACATTAAAAATTGTTATGGGCATGGGGAATTGAAAAATACATAAGATTCAGGAAGGGCTTATATGTGGAGATCTCATTTTTTATACATATTAGGGAGTTGGGACCAAAGGTTCTATTGGTTGTCATGCAATGAGTTGGATGATGAACTATTTTAGTTTGCATTGAGAAGTTATGCCTACAACTCGAAGGTTATACTTGTCAAATAATTTTACTTGTCGATAGGTATTTCAAGTTTATAAAGAAGAAATGGAAAGTAAAAATGAGAAGTACGTCTTGTATTGATATTTTACTCGATTATGAAGAGAAGATTTTAACAATGTGAGTATTCCTCGTAAAGTTAGAATGGGTGAATGCTCAGTTTGTGCCACTTGAAAAACATGGCAAAGAGGGCCACAACACCACAAGAAAAAAGTAATTTTAAAAATCTTCTAAAGAACCATCATGAGAGTCACACTTTACAAAGAAAGAAAGCAATTCATCATCAAAGTAAAGCACTCAAAAACCTGCAACATTATATGTGTTTGTTGGTTGATGGTATGGATCAAAAGAAAACATGTCTGACCCATTTTGCTCACATTCCTGAGGACATTGGAGATGAAGCCCTTGTGCAAATGCATTTGGTTGGTGCTTTTGGTTTACAATGGAACCATAAAGTTGAAGGTTTTCTTCACATCTCCCAACATGCATAATGATCCAAATTGTATGATTACTATGATTCATAAAGTTTTTCAATCATGGGAGCACTACAACATATCGAGGGCATACCGAGGATGCTATCGAGGCAAACGGACGAGCGTGATTTCTTCAGGATTTCGGTGTTAGAGTCGGTATACGCGCAGGAATCAAGGCGTGGGTATAGGTGCCAGTATAGGTGCCAATATAGGCACCCGTATAGGTGTCGGTAATACCGACGCTTATACCGATGCCTATACTAACGCCCGCACTGGGCGTACCGGCTCCTATACTGACATCCATACTGGGCGTACCGATGTGTATACCGACGACCTTATCTGCACAGATTTTTTTGGGCAGAATGTGTTGTCTTTTGCTACAGCATGATGTTGTCTAGCAAAAGACAATACACTCTGCCCAAGTGAGTACTTGTGCTATGTACTCTAATGGCAAGCAAAACATAAACTTATATGAGCAAAAATGATCAATGAATCATGTACAAAAAGTTGTATACTCCATAAATGAAAAATGTACAAAAGTGTGGCAAACCACTTCTATATAGGAATCGAATACAAAATGTGACAAAGCACTTCCATATAGGAATCGAATACAAAATTATGGTACATCATTGCCACATAGGAGTGTAATACAAAATTGTGGCAATGTGACAAAACACTTCCATATAGAAATCGAATACAAAATTATGTTACATCATTGTCGTATGCGAGTGTGATACAAAATTGTGGAAATGATCAAAATATTTACACCTACAATCCCGCAACAAAACATATGTATAAAATAATACCAATTAACATGACATTTATAAACAACAATTAAAAACACGAAACCAAGATATAACTTTACCTAATCAAGAATATTATCCCATGAGACGATTGCACGGCGTCCCTCTAAGTCTTGTAACAGTGCACTCAGTCCATGTCGATATCCATATGATTCTTCAGTTCGCGTCGGAGGACAACCCATTGCCAACTCCTATAATAAATATGCAAAATATTAGCTGAACATACATAATGTGCTTAACACAAACGACTTCAGTAATTGACATGATACTTACAAATTGGTAACGCATACTGTCCTATCCGCCGCTACCTAAATGCGACGTTCCAACCATATCTAAACGTGTGGCCGCCGCATCTCTCTATTGACGATATCGATCAGGATTATGTTGCAGCTCATCCTGAATCGATTCCCATTCTTCGACATCTAGCCATACAGGCTTTGGTAAGCCAGCTCTAAAAGCATCGCGAGCTTCCGATCATCGATGAGACATTACCTCGCGTGCCGTATATTGAATCCATTCAGAACTCACAATAGGATTCCCAGGTGCTGGCCGATACTCTTCATATATGCATTGTGTGATATGATTTTTAGAGTCCCTATCCT
This sequence comes from Ceratopteris richardii, assembly GCA_020310875.1. Lineage (NCBI taxonomy): Eukaryota > Viridiplantae > Streptophyta > Polypodiopsida > Polypodiales > Pteridaceae > Ceratopteris > Ceratopteris richardii. The sequence continues at coordinate 21,845,755 of CM035428.1, forward strand.
GTTCGGTCCATTTTCACATTACTGAATGACCGAATTCGATGGAGCAGAGTTGTCGAATGCGCTGACACATTAACTTTCCCGCCGCATCCATAACTGGAGCTCCATTACAGATATGATATATCTTCGAGTCGTCATGATCATGTGCACCCCAAGGTGTACGTGGAGATCCCATCTGATGCAATGTGAAGATCGCATCTCATGCATTCATGTATGCATATGCATGTATGCATATGTATACATGCATACATGTATACATATGTATACATGCATTCATGTATGCATGTATGCATGTATGCATATGCATGCTTGTATGCATATGTATACATGCATTCATGTATGCATATGCATTCTTGTATGCATATGCATTTATGTATGCATATGCATTCATGTATGCATATGCATACATGTATGCATATGCATGCTTGTATGCATATGCATGCTTGTATGCATATGCATGGATGTATGCATATGCATGCTTGTATGCATATGTATACATGCATTTATGTATGCATATGCATGTATGCATATGCATGCTTGTATGTATATGCATGCTTTCATGCATATGCATTCTTGTATGCATATATATTCATGTATGCATATGCATTCATGTATGCATATGCATGCTTGTATGCATATGCATTCTTGTATGCATATGCATGCATGTATGCATATGCATGCTTGTATGCATATGCATGCTTGTATGCATATGCATGCTTGTATGCATATACATGCTTCTATGCATATACATGCTTGTATGCATATGCATGCTTGTATGCATATGCATTCTTGTATGCATGTATGCATATGCATTCTCGTATGCATATGCATGCTGGTATGCATATGCATTCTTGTATGCATATGCATGCTTGTATGCATATGCATTCATGTATGCATATGCATTCTTGTATGCATATGCATTCTTGTATGCGTATGCATTCATGTATGCGTATGCATGCATGTATGCGTATGCATGCATGTATGCGTATGCATGCATGTATGCGTATGCATGCATGTATGCGTATGCATGCATGTATGCGTATGCATGCATGTATGCGTATGCATGCATGTATGCGTATGCATGCATGTATGCGTATGCATGCATGTATGCGTATGCATGCATGTATGCGTATGCATGCATGTATGCGTATGCATGCATGTATGCATATGCATACATGTATGCATATGCATGCTCGTATGCATATGCTTGTATGCATATGCATGCTTGTATGCATATGCATTCTTGTATGCATATGCATGCATGTATGCATATGCATGCTTGTATGCATATGTATACATGCATTCATGTATGCATATGCATGTATGCATATGCATGCTTGTATGCATATGCATTCTTGTATGCATATGCATTCTTGTATGCATATGCATGCTTGTATGCATATGCATTCTTGTATGCATATGCATGCTTGTATGCATATGCATTCATGTATACATATGCTTGTATGCATATGCATGTTTTTATGCATATGCATTCTTGTATGCATATGCATGCATGTATGCATATGCATGCTTCTATGCATATGCATGCTTGTATGCATATGCTTGTATGCATATGCATTCATGTATGCATATGCATGCTTGTATGCATATGCATGCTTGTATGCATATGCATGCTTGTATGCATATGCATGCTTGTATGCATATGCATTCATGTATGCATATGCATGCATGTATGCATATGCATGCTTGTATGCATATGTATACATGCATTCATGTATGCATATGCATGCTTGTATGCATATGTATACATGCATTCATGTATGCATATGCATGCTTGTATGTATATGCATTCTTGTATGCATATGCATGCTTGTATGCATATGCATTCTTGTATGCATATGCATGCTTGTATGCATATGCATGCTTGTATGCATATGCATTAATGTATGCATATGCTTGTATGCATATGCGTGTATGCATATGCATGCTTGTATGCATATGCATGCTTGTATGCATATGTATTCTTGTATGCATATGCATGCATGTATGCATATGCATGCTTGTATGCATATGCTTGTATGCATATGCATTCTTGTATGCATATGCATGCTTGTATGCATATGCATGTATGTATGCATATGCATGCTTGTATGCATATGCATGCATGTATGCATATGCATGCATGTATGCATATGCATGCATGTATGCATATGCATACATGTATGCATATGCATGCATGTATGCATATGCATGCATGTATGCATATGCTTGTATGCATATGCATGCTTGTATGCATATGCATGCTTGTATGCATATGCATGCTTGTATGCATATGCTTGTATGCATATGCATGCTTGTATGCATATGCATTCTTGTATGCATATGCATGCTTGTATCCATATGCATGCTTCTATGCATATGCATTCATGTATGTATATGCATGCATGTATGCATATGCATTCATGTATGCATATGCATTCATGTACGCATATGTATTCATGTACGCATATGCATTCATGTATGCGTATGCATGCTTGATATGCATATGTATGCTTGTATGCATATGCATTCATGTATGCATATGCATTCATGTATGCATATGCATGCATGTATGCATATGCATGCATGTATGCATATGCATGCATGTATGCATATGCATTCATGTATGCATATGCATGCTTGTATGCATATGCATTCATGTATGCATATTCATGTATGTATGCATATGCATGTATGTGTATACATATATATGCATGCATGTATGTGTATGCATATGTATTATGTACGTGTGTATGCATATGCATTGTGTATGTGTGTATGCATATGCATGTGTGTATGCATATGCATTGTGTATGTGTGTATGTGTATGCATATGCATTGTGTATGTGTGTATGTGTATGCATATGCACGTGTATGCATGTGCATGTGTGTACACATATGCATATTTGTATGTATATGCATGTGTATGTGTATGCATATGCATGTGTATATGCATATGCATGTTTGTATTCATATGCATGTGTGTGTTTATACATATGTGAGTGTGTATGTATATGTATATATCTCTCCCTCTGTCTCTCTCTCAATCCAAAACAAAACTAAAAAGAGAAGATATCAGAGAAGCAAAAACATAAAGAAAGAAAAAAGAGTGATATATCTCTCACTTACATCGATATAATTGTTTGAATCAAGGTTGTCATAATCCACTTGAAGTTCTCCTTCGTCAAAATTTCTAAAAATTTGATTCCAAAACAAAAAAAATGTAAAGAAAATGTCAATTCCTTACTTCAGATAGACAAATTGCACCGGACATTGTAAAGCATTTTTTTGGTTTAAAATGTTTGTATAAATTAGGAATGAAGAAACTAAAGCAGCTAAGAGAGGAATTCTTCCATTTAGATAGTGGAGGGCAAGATTTTTACCTTATTTCTCACATGCAAATGATTGAGGATAACATGTACACATGTTGCTTTTGAATATTACTTTAGTCAAGCGATCTGATGTTGTAGGGCTACATTAAAAATTGTTATGGGCATGGGGAATTGAAAAATACAAAAGATTCAGCAAGGGCTTATATGTGGAGATCTCATTTTTTATAAATATTGGGAGTTGGGACCAAAGGTTCTATTGGTTGTCATGCAATGAGTTGGATGATAAACTATTTTAGCTTGCATTGAGAAGTTATGCCTACAACTCGAAGGTTATACTTGTCAAATAATTTTACTTGTCGATAGGTATTTCAAGTTTATAAAGAAGAAATGGAAAGTAAAAATGAGAAGTACGTCTTGTATTGATATTTTACTCGATTATGAAGAGAAGATTTTAACAATGTGAGTATTCCTCGTAAAGTTAGAATGGGTGAATGCTCAGTTTGTGCAACTTTGAAAAACATGGCAAAGAGGGCCACAACACCACAAGAAAAAAGTAATTTTAAAAATCTTCTAAAGAACCATCATGAGAGTCACACTTTACAAAGAAAGAAAGCAATTCATCATCAAAGTAAAGCACTCAAAAATCTGGAGCATTATATGTGTTTGTTGATTGATGGTATGGATCAAAAGGAAACATGTCTGACCCATTTTTCTCACATTCTTGAGGACATTGGAGATGAAGCCCTTGTGCAAATGCATTTGGTTGGTGCTTTTGGTTTACAATGGAACCATAAAGTTGAAGGTTTTCTTCACATATCCCAACATGCATAACGATCCAAATTGTATGATTACTATGATTCATAAAGTTTTGCAATCATGGGAGCACTACAACATATCGAGGGCATACCGAGGATGCTATCAAGGCAAATGAACGGGCGTGATTTCTTCACGATTTCGGTGTTAGAGTCGGTATACACGTCGGAATCAAGGTGTGGGTATAAGCGCCGGTATAGGTGCCAGTATAGGCACCCCTATAGGTGTCGGTAATACCGATACTTATACCGATGCCTATACTGACACCTGCACTGGGCGTACCGACACCTATACCGACATCCATACTGGGCATACCGACGTGTATACCGACGACCTTATCTGCATAGATTTTTTTGGGCAGAATGTGTTGTCTTTTGCTACAGCATGATGTTGTCTAGCAAAAGACAATACACTCTGCCCAAGTGAGTACATGTGTTATGTACTCTAATGGCAACCAAAAGATAAACTTATATGAGCAAAAATGATCAATGAATCATGTACAAAAAGTTGTATAGTCCATAAATGAAAGATGTACAAAAGTGTGGCAAACCACTTCTATATAGGAATCCAATACAAAATGTGACAAAGCACTTCCATATAGGAATCGGTACATCATTGCCAGATAGGAGTGTAATACAAAATTGTGGCAATGTGACAAAACACTTCCATATAGAAATTGAATACAAAATTATGTTACATCATTGTTGTATGCGAGTGTGATACAAAATTGTGGCATTGATCAAAATATTTACACCTACAATCCTGCAACAAAACATATGTATAAAATAAGACCAATTAACATGACATTTATAAACAACAATTAAAAACAGGAGACCAAGATATAACTTTACCTAATCAAGAATATTATCCCATGAGACAATTGCACCGCGTCCCTCTAAGTCTTGTAACAGTGCACTGAGTCCATGTCGATATCCATATGATTCTTCAGTTCACGTCGGAGGACAACCCATTGCCAACTCCTATAATAAATATGCAAAATGTTAGATGAACATACATAATGTGCTTAACACAAACGACTTCAATAATTAACATGATACTTACAAATTGGTAACGCATACTGTCCTATCTGCCGCTACCTAAATGCGACGTTCCAACCGTATCTAAACGTGTGGCCGCCGCGTCTCTCCGTTGACGATATCGATCACGATTATGTTGCTGCTCATCGTGAATCGATTCCCATTCTTCGACATCTAGCCATACAGGCTTTGGTAAGCCTGCTCTAAAAGCATCGCGAGCTTCCGATCATCGATGAGACATTACCTCGTGTGTCGTATGTTGAATCCATTCAGAACTCACAATAGGATTCCCAGGTGCTGGCCGATACTCTTCATATATGCATTGTGTGATATGATTTTCTAGAGTCCCTATCCTGTTCGGTCCATTTTCACATCACTAAATGACCCAGTTCGATGGAGCAAAGTTGTCGAATGCGCTGACACATTAACTTTCCGGCCGCATCCATAACTGGAGCTCCATTACGGATATGATATATCCTCGAGTCGTCATGATCATGTGCACCCCAAGGTGTACGTGGAGATCCCATCTAATGCAATGTGAAGATCGCATCCCATGCATTCATGTATGCATATGCATGTATGCATATGTATACATGCATACATGTATACATATGTATACGTGCATTCATGTATGCATGTATGCATATGCATGCTTGTATGCATATGTATACATGCATTCATGTATGCATATGCATTCTTGTATGCATATGCATTCATGTATGCATATGCATTCATGTATGCATATGCATACATGTATGCATATGCATGGATGTATGCATATGCATGGATGTATGCATATGCATGGATGTATGCATATGCATGGATGTATGCATATGCATGCTTGTATGCATATGTATACATGCATTCATGTATCTTTATGCATGTATGCATATGCATGTATGCATATGCATGCTCGTATGTATATGCATGCTTTTATGCATATGCATTCTTGTATGCATATGCAAGCTTCTATGCATATGCAAGCTTGTATGCATATGCGTTCTCGTATGCATATGCATTCATGTATGCATATGCTTGTATGCATAAGCATGCTTGTATGCATATGCATTCTTGTATGCATATGCATTCTTGTATTCATATGCATTCTTGTATGCATATGCATGCATGTATGCATATGCATGCTTGTATGCATATGCATGCTTGTATGCATATGCATTCTTGTACGCATATGCATGCTTGTATGCATATGCATGCTTGTATGCATATGCATTCATGTATGCATATGCATTCATGTATGCATATGCTTGTATGCATATGCATGCATGTATGCATATGCATGCATGTATGCATATGCATGCATGTATGCATATGCATGCTTGTATGCATATGCATGCTTGTATGCATATGCATGCTTGTATGCAATTGCTTGTATGCATATGCTTGTATGCATATGCTTGTATGCATATGCTTGTATGCATATGCTTGTATGCATATGCTTGTATGCATATGCTTGTATGCATATGCATTCTTGTATGCATATGCATGCTTGTATGCATGTGCATGCTTGTATGCATATGCATTCATGTATGCATATGCATTCATGTATGCATATGCATGCATGTATGCATATGCATGCATGTATGCATATGCATGCATGTATTCATATGCATGCTTGTATGCATATGTTTACATGCATTCATGTATGCATATGCATATTTGTATGTATATGCATGCTTGTATGCATATGCATTCTTGTATACATATGCATGCTTGTATGCATATGCATTCTTGTATGCATATGCATGCTTGTATGTGTATGCATTCATGTATGCATATGCATTCATGTATGCATATGCATTCATGTATGCATATGCATTCATGTATGCATATGCTTGTATGCATATGCATTCTTGTATGTATATGCATGCATGTATGCATATGCATGCTTGTATGCATATGCATTCTTGTATGCATATGCATTCTTGTATGCATATGCATTCTTGTATGCATATGCATTCTTGTATGCATATGCATTCTTCTATGCATATGCATTCTTCTATGCATATGCATTCTTCTATGCATATGCATTCTTGTATGCATATGCATTCATGTATGCATATGCATTCATGTATGCATATGCATGCTTGTATGCATATCCATTCATGTATGCATATGCATGCATGTATGCATATGCATGCATGTATGCATATGTATGCTTGTATGCATATGTATAGATGCATTCATGTATGCATATGCATGTATGCATATGCATGCTTGTATGTAAATGCATGCTTGTATGCATATGCATTCTTGTATGCATATGCATGCTTGTATGCATATGCATTCTTGTATGCATATGCATGCTTGTATGCATATGCATTCATGTATGCATATGCTTGTATGCATATGCATTCTTGTATGCATATGCATGCATGTATGCATATGCATGCATGTATGCATATGCATGCTTGTATGAATATGCTTGTATGCATATGCATGCTTGTATGCATATGCATGCTTGTATGCATATGCATGCATGTATGCATATGCATCCATGTATGCATATGCATGCATGTATGCATATGCATTCATGTATGCATATGCATGCTTGTATGCATATGCATGCTTGTATGCATATGCATTCATGTATGCATATGCATGCATGTATGCATATGCATGCACGTATGCGTATGCTTGTATGCATATGCATGCTTGTATGCATATGCATTCTTGTATGCATATGCTTGCTTGTATGCATATGCTTGCTTGTATGCATATGCATGCATGTATGCATATGCATGCATGTATGCATATGCATTCATGTATGCATATGCATGCTTGATATGCATATGTATGCTTGTATGCATATGCATGCATGTATGCATATGCATCCATGTATGCATATGCATTCATGTATGCGTATGCATTCATGTATGCATATGCATTCATGTATGCATATGCATGCTTGTATGCATATGCATTCATGTATGCATATTCATGTATGTATGCATATGCATGTATGTGTATACATATATATGCATGCATGTATGTGTATGCATATGTATTATGTACGTGTGTATGCATATGCATGTATGTATGTGTGTATGCATATGCATGTGTGTATGCATATGCATTGTGTATGTGTGTATGTGTATGCATATGCATTGTGTATGTGTGTATGTGTATGCATATGCATGTGTGTATGCATGTGCATGTGTGTACGCATATTCATATTTGTATGTATATGCATGTGTTTGTGTTTGCATATGCATGTGTATATGCATATGCATGTTTATATTCATATGCATGTGTGTGTTTATACATATGAGTGTGTAGGTATATGTATATATCTCTCCCTCTCTCTCTCTCTCTTTCTCAATCCAATACAAAACTAAAAAGAGAAGATATTAGAAAAGCAGAAACGTAAAGAAAGAAAAAAGAGTGATATATCTCTCACTTACATCGATATAATTGTTTGAATCAAGGTTGTCAAAATCCACTTGAAGTTCTTGTTCGTCAAATTTCTAAAAATTTGATTCCAAAAATCTGTTGCAAAATTAAAGAAAGAAGATATTAGTAAAGCAAAAACATTAAGAAAGAAAAAAGAGTGCTACAATATGTGCAATCTACTTACCAAAGCGTAAGATCTATAAAAATAGAGGTGTGCTTACAGAGAGAGAGAGAGAGGGAAGGAGAGGAAAAGAGAGAGAGAGAGAGAGAGAGAGAGAGAGAGAGAGAATTGTTTGAATCAAGGTCGTCAAAATCCACTTGAAGTTCTCCTTCATCGAATTTCCAAAGATTTGATCCCAAAATCTCTTGCAAAACCAAACAGAGAATACCTATTAGTAAAGCAAAAACATAAAGAAAGAAAAAAGAGTGCTACAATATGTGGGATCTACTTACCAAAACTTCAGATCTATAAAGATAGAGTTGCGTTTAGAGAGAGAGAGAGGGAGGGAGAGAGGGAGGGAGAGAGGGAGGGAGAGAGAAGGAGAGAGTGAGAGAGAGGGAGGGATAGAGAGAGAGAGAGAAAGAGTGACAAACAAAAATCTACTGTTGGCACGCGCAGACCCGATAGGAGAAGATCTAGATTCAAAACGCTCAGAATGATGAATTTTGGTTTTGGGCCCGGTTAAAAAGAGGGCGTCGGTATAAGCATTGGTAGTTCCAGCAAGTAACCGATGCTTATACCGACGCTTATACCGACGCTATCTTTCTGAGGCAAAGCGGCTTTCCCAAATTGTCCGAGGGTCATATCGACATGGATAGCTGACCGTCGATATGCTGATCGTCGGTATTCCCTCGATATGTTGTAGTGGAGGATCTTTTGTCACCAAATCTCTATTTTCAGCTTGATAACACTGCAAGACAGAATACAAACTCTATACTCTTTGGATATTTATGCATGCTTGTTGATAAACAAGTGTTTCAAAAGGTTAAGGTAAATTTCCTTTTGGTTGGGCACACTCATGATCACATTGATCAAATGTTTAGTACCTTCTCTAAGAGGTTGGCATGCCATAATGTTTTTACTCTTCCAATATTATCTCTGTTGAGTTCTTAAGCATACAGTTCAAAGCCTGAAGTTCAACACCTTACACAAAGTTATGACTTTAATCAATTTTTCCTAGCAGGTATTGATAACAGTACTAAGGTTTTTGCTCCATTGCACAACATTAGTTTCAACCACATATTGTTGATGATGAGGCTTAATAACATTACTCTTTTATTCGCAAAGCAATATTCATGTTCTCCAAGGTGGGAGCCTAAAGATGGATGCAAATTTTTATTACATGTTCCTAATTTGTCTATGGATGATGCAGAACAAACACCATGTGAAGATAAAAGCAATATGGAAAGATGTGAAAATGTGGTTGAGCAAAGTAAAAGGTGGATGTATGTACTTATGGAGAAGAAGAGATAGATTGAGGGTGCAAAAAAATATGCTGGAGATCAATATGTATCTTGGTGGGATGAGTTTTCTAACCATCAAGAAGAGATTATAAAGAATACCATTGCAGGGCATTGTTCAATTGATATTCCATTCACATGGGATTTTAGCGCACAAAGATAAATGAATGTGGACCAAGCATGTAATGTAGATACACTTCAAAGATTTATGCATCCACCAAAAAGGAATATTTATGTAGGCCCAAGGATGAGGAAACAAGCCGACGCAGGATGGCAAGGACATTTGAAAGAAATAAATGTTGGAACACTTATTGCAGTCCGTGCTAATGGTGATGAGGCTACTAGACCATTTTGGGTAGCAAAAGTGTTAGAGGTCATTAACGAAATTGATCAAAGGAGAATAGAGGCTTTGATAGTCCATTGATATTATACAAAAATTAGTAATGCATTCACTAGTAAGTATAACTTAGAAATGGTATGTGACATTGGGAAACAAATAGGCTTAAAAAAGAAAAAGAATGTTCAAAGTACATCCACCCTTACAATGAATGATGTAGATATTCTTGTTCATGATTTTGCATTGACAAAAACAGGGCACTTGAGGAAAGAAACAATCAATATGATAAAGCAAAAGCTTCCAGATGTATGTGGAACATCTAATCATAGGCAAACAAGAAGACCTCTGCATGATCCTATAGAATTTGGTATGTACTTGGATGAGGATAGAGCTCTTGTTGATATAGAAGAGCAAGAAGAGATATATTAAAAATCTTTGGCTAAATCAAATGCATCCAATGATGGGGGTGTAGACAGAGATAAAGAAAGTTGTGAATTAATTTGAAAATCTATGACATTTTTTATGCTTTTACAACTGCTCAAAAGAGCTTCACATAAAGAAACCATGTTCTATTGCATTTTTTAATCACTTTCGAAGATCCTCTATCAAGACATGTTTAATCTTTGTTTTTATACTAAGGATTTCTTATCACTTTTGTATTTCGCATATAGATTCAGAAGATATCAATGTTAAATAGGTCCAAATTTTAGGCACATTTTTACCTCCTAGATTTTCAAAAAAATACAAAAAATGTAAAAAAATTGCATGTTTTCACTTGATTTTTGAAATATATGTATACTAGTGTAAAGTGTTTTCAAACTTAAGATGTAATTTGCTTGACTTTGAAGGAGGGAGTTCTCTTTTTATGACATAGTTCCTGTTTGCTATTATAGTTTCACCTCATTGTTGCCACCTCCTTTAAGTAGGCACAATATATATTCTAGAAAATAGTGAACAAATGTTTGAGGATCATGGATTTTGTAGAAGTCCCTAAAAATGATATTCAAACACACACTAGGAATTTACTATGCAAATACAGCCAAAGCCACAACTAAAACAAGCCCAACCAATGCCATGCATCCACTAATCAAAATTCAAGAAATGTTGAAGGAAAATCAGAGTAGTAGGCTGTAGTAGGCTATCCATCATAACAAAGACTAGTTATTCAAAGATGGAGACAAGGGCATGCAAGGCCAAACAAAGCACATTGGAGTTGAGAACCAACATAATGAAAAATATCACACCAAGTACGTCATAGTGGACCATTCTCACGCCTCTAATGAGCCACAATCTTACTCCCACTTTATTCTGATGAGCTCCCAAAAAATTTGTACTTTCCCTATTAACCTCTACTACCATTTCCTCACAACAATTACTAGATGGAGGAGACTTCCTACATTTTTTCTTCATTGAAGTAATATGGCCACACCATAGAAAAATGCATAAATTGACTACATATGAACCTAGCTCAAGAAGTTTAATGAATATTATAGGGCATTGTATGAGCAAATAGATCAACTATAGATATAGGCAGAGCGGACATAGGCCCAACAACTATCTTAATTGCTTGAATATAAAAAACGTTGGGAAATATGTGGCCAACCATGTAAACATAAAAAGCATAAGTAAAGAAAAGGGAAATTGAGCTCAGCATACTAAACAAGAGGCAGATGAGTAAGAAAATCATTCTTTATGTGTACAACCGAAATAAAAAATCACATATAGTTTGAGGTCAACTTAGGAGGCCACAGATTGCAACAAGACAAGTGGGAAATCCAAAAATGAGGGAGTATATAGCATCACAACAGTTCGTAGCGATAGCAAAAACCAAAGTAAACGTAAAATGCATATCACTCTACCAATTAATGATAAAACGATTCAGGCATTACCGTGATTCTTTTCTTGTCAATTGCATGTACGGTTGTGTTTATGATATACTAGTCATAGACTTGTGAAGTAGAGGATGTCTGACGATGGTGTAGTAAAGAAATTATGCAAGCGAGATGAATCCAATAGAGGTGAAGAGAATATATATAGTAGAAATCGAAAATTGTTCGTATCGATAACAAATATTAAAATGAAATCCTTTCAGTCACGTGCTCTAGATGTAGAGCTTAAATGGTGTCTTAAACAAGTTTAGATTAAGGGGCGTTGCAAGGTATAACTATGTTTATTCAGCTCAACTTCTGAACTAGTGTATAATCTATCTATAGATAGGCCAATGGAGAGGTGTGTCTTTATTCAATCCATGGCCTACCAATGCATGGTGCAGAAACATTGAACCATGGACTCCATAATAAGAAATATTACTGGTGCACAAACATTGAACTATGGACTCCATAGTAAGAAACATTACAAAAAACAGACTTATTAGACATGTGGATCAATATTGAGATACAATTCATGATCCAGAAGTTTGAGTAAATCAAAATGGGTCTTGGGTTCTAATGGAACGACTATTTAAATTTATGTTACATATCATCTCAATGAAAATGTATCTAGGAACTGAGCCAAGTCTACCTATAAGTCATCCACTAGCCATAAATAAGCAAATATGACGTTCATCTTGCATGTAAACTAGGTTTTCCAATATTTGAGGAGATGCATGATTGACTTTTCCTCATAATGGGGCCTTATCTATGTGAAATAGAACATAAAAGCATGGGAGTAAAACAAGTGATCATGTATTAACATGAGAGCCACTCACTTAATCCAATAGAGAATGAGTGCTTGGTAGGGAGGTGGGCTCACAAGTGAAGTGGAAGCTTCCCTCGACCTAGAGCAATGCCTGAATGCACATTACGACATGACATACCGATTCTTCAATGAGTGCCCTCATATGCATTGCGGCAAGTGAGGATGAGGAAGAGGAAAGGAAGTCGTTGAGTACAAAAATTGGATTCATTTCATGTTGTTGGATTACCATTCTTCTCCGTATTCTGAAATCAAACGCAAGACTATTTTACATATTATTTACCCACGTGCATGCATGCATGAAGACGTACCCCTTCACTTTGGGTGACTCTGCACCTTAGTCCATTGCTTATTTGTATTGAATTTGAAAGATGAGGCATCCGCCGTTCCTGATGATGTCATTAAGCCCCAATCAGGGTTTTAAACCCTAAATGAGTGAAGGAAGAAAATATATATATCCTAAACTCTGATGAAAAAGGAAAACGAAAGAAGATATTTGTCTTCCTATAGTTCGGTGAACTCAATTAACCATGTGCTTTATTTTTTATCTCATTTGATGACTCAATATTCCTCAGTATACTTCGTTCTATGTTCAGTACTTCGCTCTTCGTTCCTCCTATACTTGGACATTTTAAGCTCATTTGATGACTCGATATTGCTCAATATCTCATTCTCTGTACTTCATTCTTTGTACGTAGAATTGACTCATAGATGAGAGCTAGTGGGCTAGTTTAGCTAAAACATCTCAAGTGTGGTAATGAGCTCGCAAGTGCATGTGAATGGGGCAAGAGATCATATCATGTACCTGCTGGTTGACAGATGGCCTAGCTGGTAAGCATGGCGGAGCCCCTTGGTTGTTATGTCATTGCAGGAACACTCCCTTAGACACTCGTTTCAAGTAAAACAAAAGTAACAATAACCCACGAGCATATGGCAAGGCTAGAAGAAGGTCGTCTATGCTCTGCACACATATGGTGGGGTTGTCTACTCTGCCGCATGCAGACTACTACACTCATGCAATAAACTCAACGCTAAAGCTACTCCACTGCCGATGCACCGGCAGCTGCACAGTCGAGTCGAGTGACACCACAGTCTTCCGAGTCGGTCGTCAATGGGTTTGACTTCGTAACGTCTTCAAAGTTCAATGTCGTCGGCCATAGGGTCGTTGAAGTACGGCTCAAGATTCTTCCGCCTCCGCTGCCCGAATTGACCTGTACAGTAATCATGTGATATTCTTTGTTTGTTTCTGCTACTGTCATATTGGCATGCCCCAGTGCCCACTTGAAGAAGAAGGTCTATCTTGTCCACTCAGGCTAGACATGCTTCTTCTGAATATCTCCGAGCAGATGACGCGACAACCCAAAGGTCTCGTTTCGATTCGCAAGTGTGTGTGTGTGCGTGCGTGTGTGTGTGTGTGTGTGTGTGTGTGTGTGAGAGAGAGAGAGAGAGAGAGAGAGAGAGAGAGAGATGTGTACTAATGACATTCTTCAGCTTTGGCTTAAAAATTCAAGGTCGAGTCTCGCCTTGAACATCTTAATAAAGGGGGTTCGTAAGGTGTGCATGTGTATTTCCTTTCAAATTTCAAGCATAAGAAGAGAGTAGATCATAAGATAGAACTCTCCTTGAAGAGAGATTGCAGCAACAAATATCCTTCAAAGTGGCCCCTCAATATATATATATATATATATATTAGTATTTTAGCTTCTTCTTCCATAACCTGCTGTAAAGTTCACCTGCACATTTTGCATTCTCCGCATGTATTTAAACTCGTTCAGCATCCCTGCTCCCAAAAGGTCTTTGAAATTCTTTGTAAGCTAGTATTGTGTGACATTAATAAAAGAATTGATCTCATGTGGAAGAACTTTCTGTCAAAATTAATGATAATCAAGTCCGGTGGTGTTTCTAGTTGTTGTTTGAAATGGTGCATCCATTTCCAAACACGTTGAATACTGATACTATCATAAAGCAATATGATGTATCACATGCTTCCCTTGGATTTCTTTGAGCCTCTTTAATGTGCCCTACACATTAACGAAATAGACCAAGATTTGCGATTCTTCTTTCTCCATATGTGACCACCATTACTTCTTCTGATTGCTGGATATCCATGGTGAACATCCTTTCTCGGTTTTCTACTTAATTTGCAATGTATTCAAACTCATTATTCGGGTTCTGTATAAAACATCTTTTAGCATTAGTACTAACATGGCACCCTCTTTCATCCTCTTGACTGTTTGAAGTTAGCTTTCTAGTAAGCATGCAAACATGCAATACCTTTGATAAGCACCTTGCCTTTTGATTGCCTTCAAGCTCCACATGTCCAATGTGTTGAATCACTGCCTTATGGATTCTCTCAACTCAACGTATGCATGATGCTTAAGTAGTTCAAATAGCCAAAATCCTCTTCCGCGCATGACAGGTGGTTGCTCCAACCACTGTAGATCCATTGAACTTATATGCTACTAGATCATCATTGTCTCGTGCTCACCCTATATCCTAAAATATTTGCATGATCTACCCCTTTCAATATATATCTATTAACAGTCCTGAATGAGATTTTATACGTTGTGCAACTATTCGTTAAAATGAATTTCCCTGCCTTCTTTGAGGGAAAAAATAAACAGCATTTCAAAGTTCTTCCATAGCTTCCTCGAGGGGTCTAGTTCTTGCATAGTTCCTATTATGGAATCAATATTTGATTGTGAGAATACGAATGTTATTGTTGGTTGTTCATTAATGGACTTCGAGTCGCGTACATAAGATCTGGGCTTTGCGCTACTTAACAGGCCCCGTATTCCTTCGTCCATAAGGAAATGACTTCTCCTAAACTTCCAAAGTCAAGATTTTCTTTTCTCACACTTCTGCTCTGTTGTAATTCTTGTCCTCTGTTGCTCCCTCCTTCTCCAAGAAATATCTAGTTGATATAGTATTGCCTTTCAATGGAGTCCTTACGTCACCTTTCAAATTCATGTTACTATCTTTTAAATTCACATTAGTATTTAGGGAATCGATACCAATGATGAAGTACTTCCATTAGAAACATTAATAAAATTAAATGCAACGGACCCTTCCTAAGACCTTACTTCATTGTGAAAGTGATCTTTTGTTTTGAAAATTTTATAAAATTATTAATCACAAAACACACCTCCATATTTATAATCAGTCCTAGATAGTTTCATGAAAATAGAATAGACCACTCAGCCAAGCCTTTTAAGCCACGAAACATATATGTGCATACACTATTAGAAATAGGGGGGCATAGCAAGGCCCCCGAATCAAAAAAAAAATGGGAATCATCGCTTATGCGATGCTACCATCGCGCCTGTTTCTTTTTACGAGGGGTCATCGCATAAGTGATGCTAGCATCGCTTATGTGATGGTAAAACTATGCGTTGCAAATAGCATCTCTAATTAGCGATGCTATTTGCGACGTTGGCAAATTGGTTGCGATGTTTTAGCATCGCATAAGCGACGTCCTATGTTCCAGAGCATCGATAACTGACGCTCTGGAATGTTAAAAAGAAAATTCAATTTCTCTTTGCACATTTGTGCCGGGACTTGGATGCAGAAAGAGAGAGAGAGAGACAGAGAGAGAGAGAGAGAGAGAGAGAGAGAGAAACAGAGAGCAAGAGCGCACTTGTTGAAGCCAGGCATGCATGCACACACACACAAACACACATACATATACATACACACACACATCTACACACATAGACACACACACACACATACACACACATATACACACATACACACATAATGATTCATACACACACATACACATGCATAAACACACACACATACATGCACACACATATATGCATACACACACATATGCATATATAATGCACATGCATACATACACATACATAATGCATACACACACATATGCATACATAATCCATACATAATGCATACACACACATACACACATATGCATACATACATGCATACACATACACACATAGACACATAGACACACATAGACACATACACACACATAAACACATACATACTCATAGACACACACACATACACATAGACACACACACACATACACACACACACATATACACACACATACACACATAGACACATATACACATATACACATAATGATGCATACACGCACATACACATGCATACACACATACACACACACACATACACGCACACACATACATACACACACATACACACATATACACACATAGAGAGACATACACACACATACACATACATGCATACATAATGCATATGCATATGCATACATAATGCATATGCATATGCATACATAATGCATATGCATACATAATGCATATGCATATGCATACATAATGCATATGCATATGCATACATACATGCTTACATGCATACACACACATATGCATACATAATGCACATGCATACATACACATACATAATGCATACACACACATATGCATACATAATGCATACACACATACACACACATTGCATACATAATGCACATGCATATGCATGCATACATGCATACACACATATGCATACATAATGCATACACACACATACACACACATATGCATACATAATGCACATGCATATGCATGCATACATGCATACACATACACATATAGAAACATACACACACATAGACACATACACACACAAACACATACACACTCATAGACACATACACACTTACACACACACATCCATACACATTTACACACACACATACACATGCACACCGACACATATATATAGATACACATGTATATACACACATAGAAACACACACATGCACACATAGACACACACACACATACACATACACACATATACACACACACTTACACACACACATTTACACACACATACACATGCATATACACACATATACACATAGACACACACACACACACATACGCACACACATACACACACACATACACACACACACATGTACACACATAGACACATACACACATATTGCATATGCATATGCATACATACATAATTACATGCATACACACACATACACACACATGCATACACACATACACACATACACACACATGCATACACACATACACACAAAGGGAAACATAGGCACACATACACACACATGCATACATATGCATACATAATGCATATGCATATGCATACATAATGCATATGCATATGCATACATAATGCATATGCATATGCATACATAATGCATATGCATATGCATACATACATGCTTACATGCATACACCTACATACACACAAATACATATACACACATAGACACACACACACACACGTGTAGAGACACACACACACGTAGAGAGACACACACACATACACATACACGTAAAGAGACATACACACACATACACATACATGCATACATAATGCATATGCATATGCATACATACATACTTACATGCATACACATACATACACACATATGATTACACACATATGCATACATACATACTTACATGCATACACAGACGTACAAACATATACATACACATACACACACACATATGCATACATATGCATACATAATGCACATGCATATGCATAGATATATGCTTACATGCATACACATACACACATAGACACATACACACACATGGACACATACACACACATATACACACAGATTTACACACACACATACACACATACACACACACACACATACACAAACACACTTACACATGCATACACACAGACATACACACATAGAAACACACACACTTACACACATAGACACACACACATACACACATACAAACTTACACACACACATACACACATACAAACTTACACACACACACATATATAAACAAACACATACACACATAGACACATACAGACTTACACACACACATACACACATCCACACACATTTACACACACATACCCATGCATATAGACATATATATACAGATACATACATATATATGCACATATACACACACATATACACACACGTACACACATAGACACATGCACACTTACACAGACACATACACACATTTACACACATACATACAAATGCATAGACACATATATATAGATACGCATAGACACACACAGACACACACACATACACATACATGGACACATACACACATATATATGCATAGACAAACACATAGAGACATACACACATATATATGCATACACACACATAGAGACACATACAAACACATACACAAGCATGCATACATATGCATACATAATGCATATGCATATGCATACATAATGCATATGCATATGCATACATAATGCATATGCATATGCATACATACATACTTACATGCATACACACACACATACACACACATGCATACATTTGCATACATAATGCACATGCATATGCATACATACATGTTTACATGCATACATACACTCACATATACACCTACATACACATATACACCTACATACACATATACACACATACATATGTACATGTATATATATTAATTTGTAACCCATTTTGTTTTATATGTTAGGTATTATAGATCCTAGTAGAGAGAGAAAGGCAAAACGCACTCTCATAAAAAGTCTTTTGAGAGCAAGAGATCTGCCTGATACTCTAGGGATCATCATGCATGAGTACTTAGAGATGCCTCATGATGAGCCGAATTTTACGATCTAGATACTTACCCAACGATCAGAGGAGGGCTCTTCTGCGGCTCCACATGCAGGAAGACAGCTATCTGCTCATAGGTATGTTCTTTTTCATAAACTTTTTTAATGATAATATAACACATATTTTTATTTATTTTTATCTATCTATTTGCACGACACCTATACCACCTCCAGATCATGATAGCAGAGCAGAGTTGCCTATGAGGACATGCATAGGCACCTTAGGGCTAGAGTGTGATATAAAGCCAGAGGGGAACATTGTGTACATAGGGAATGGATTGGAGTTCAGGAGAAGAATGCGGGCATTATGCGACTCCTACATGCACCTTGTCCACTCACATATACATGCCTACATGCACAAATATATACTTATACATGCATACACAATTATAAACACTTGCATATATAACATGAATACATGAATATTTTACATAAATGCATATGCATATATACACATATGCATACTAACACATGTATACATATATCACACACATGCACACACATACATATACATGAAATACATATATATGCATACTAACATATGTATACATATAATACACATGGACACACACACATATGCATAGATACATGATAAAAATTTGCTCCTCGAAGATAAAACTATATATAAAATAATTAGGCATACCCCCGAGCTTCATGTTCTAACTTAAAAGAACATGATTTCATCTCTCTAGTAGGATTCTACGTTATTCAAGTTGAATAAAGAATCTATTATCTGATATCCATTCAAAAGCTTCAAGTTATTAATCGATAACTAGAGTAGAATTTACTATCTAATCTACTCATATGTTTCATTATTGCAATCATTTTGGTAAGACATCAATATAGTCTCATCTTCATTATCCTTGTTGATTTCATTTATTTCTTCCATTGTTAAATCTATGTTCTCATGAGTCACATCATCTATTGATGGATTAATATCGATTTCTGGTAATTCTTCTTCCTCATCAGTAGAATCATAATGTAGAGTATTATCCTCTTCATAAAAAAGATTAGTGTCATTATCACGTATAATGATTCTAATTTCTCTTTCAAATGTTGATGTATCAGTATCTGATGTTGAATCATCAAGAGGACTTTCTTCGATCTCTCTAACAATAAATTGTTCAAACAATGACTTACGTCTAGGTTGAACATGAATGACTTGCCACCAAGGGTGAGCATCTAGGTTTTTATAAAAATTAGGAAGGCAGCATATATTGCAAGCTACCTTAGGAATTTTATTGTGATGGAGACTTCCATCCCACAAGAATCTTTTGGAAAGAGCAATCACCTAGTTAAAATGTTTTTTGTTAGGCATACAATAGAACAACACATAAATCAGGGAAGCAAGGATATAATGATTGAGGAAAAAATCTCTATGAGACAAAGAAGACTGGGAGCCATACCAATGGAAAATCTTGGATATAAATTTATGCATGACCGACTCCCAACACTTGATTGAACTTCTCAGCACAGAAATGGTTACTGAAGAAACTAGTTTATAATTATCTAGTCAAATCTTGTACTACATAGTGCGAGACAAAAAAGTTGTCCAACATCACATGGGTATTACAAATTCCAAGGCATACTATTATAAACAGCCTCATACACATCACCATTTATGGTAAACATGTCTTTAAAACCATGGACTGGTGACATGGGTATTTTAATGCATCTTAAAAGATGGTGATACATATAAGTTAACAACATGTAGACATTTTCTTCTAGTCTCTCATAAAATAAACCCACCACATAATATATTGATGAAGCTATCAAGTTGTTCCATGCATCCATTACATTCTTCGGACTGAACTGTTCTCCTTGTGTGCACTTTAATAAATAGAAATTTGCACCTTCATCATTGTCCTCTTCTACATTGACTACAAAGTTGTCATCCACTGCAAATGCATCTAATAGGTAGCTGCCATCACCTTCAAATGTAAAATTGGAAAAGGATGAGTCTTGTGCTTTATCTGACTCATTGATAGGAGTCAAAGTATGGTACACCCAATTTTGAATGTGGCATCTGTGATGCATCTTTTTCCACTGACCATGGATACAATGAAATCAATAACATGTTAGTTCTCTAACAGCAATGCAATGTCCACCTAACCTTGAATAGCCATGAATCGAATGCAAGGATCAAACTTGAGATATCCCCTTACAATCCCAAGCCTTCTCCTTGTTCACTTCATCAATCTTCACTTTCGAGAAGACTCGAGTAACATCTCTCCCTTTTGACTCTAACAAATGTCCCCTAAGAAATTTCACAACATCTGCAGCACACTTCTGCATTGCACATTCAGGTTTAATTTGTTCATTGGTTAGCACCCTTTTCACAACTACACCTGCACCATCATGTTCTCCCTTCCCATGCCCTGAATCAAAGAAGTTCCATATCATAGTCATGGCTGTTAGCCGTGGATATCTTCCTACGAAGTAAAATGGACGTTTAGCTTTAAATTGAGAAGCGACACCATCTGACAGTACCCAATGTTGGCTTAATTCAAGGTTTAGCTCTCTCAACCATTGCCAATGTAACTGGAAACAATGTTGCACAAAAAGGGTGTCATGCTTCTTGTCATTGGATATGAAGAAGTGATTACCTTTTTTAGGAATACCCTCCAAACAAAAATATGTGATATGCACAAAAATAGTTACCTGTATAGACCACCAATGCATAGATTGTATTTCATTTTGCTCACAGAACGTATAGTTTTCTGCAAAATCAACCACTGAAACCACAACATCACCTGGGAATTTAGTGACACACATCTTAAACTCGTTTGCTTGCCATAAGTAAATGAAATTCTGCTTAATAAATTTCTTTAGAGTTATCTCAAATAATCATGTTACAACTTTGGGTCTCATCTCCCTCTTTATCAATGCTTTCCTTTTATGAACTTGTCCTTCATACATTGGCTCCACATCTTCAAAGATCTTTACACGAATATGATATTCCTCAATGCTAGTGTCTCTCGGACACCACTTACTCCTACTCCGCAATCAGAGCACTCACCCATCACACATTTGTACCGGTGTAATATGGTATCATTTTCACATGGACATAGAACTCTCTATAATGCTTCTAATCGATCGAAATGTGTTTGCTAAAGCATTGCACCTTGATGCCTTCCCTACTTGACAAATAGAACAATCACATTTACAAAGACAGTTATGCACGACCGAGCTTGATTGACCTAAGAGATTGATTGCATCCTTAAGGTATGACATTTGAACGTGACAAATGCAGCAACATGTGAATGTGTCTTTCAATCTCTTAACGAAATATGGCTTCAATGATTCAAACTTTCGAAGTTGGATATTTATCATTGGATGCAATTGTTTGAAGCATATAAATAGCTCCATCTACATTACACAAACAAGTGGTTATTAGTATTCATTAATTAGCTAGTTATCAATTTGCTATTACTAAATAGTTGGTGGTTAGTTGTTACAAGGTGTTAGATTGTTACTAGTTAGTTCTCAGTAATTAGCTATTACTAATTAGCTTGTTAGTAATTAGCTCTTATTAGGTAGCTTGTTCTTGGTTAGCTATTTGTAATTAGCTATTACTAAGTAGCTGGTTCTTATTTAGTTCTTAGTAATTAGCTATTACTAATTAGCTTGTTATCAATTAGCTATTATTAAGTAGTTGGTTCTTGGTTAGCTCTTTATAATTAGCTTGTTACTAATTAGCTATTACTAATTAGCTTGTTATTAATTAGCTTGTTCCTAATTAGCTTGTTACTCATTAGCTTGTTACTAATTAGCTATTACTAATTAGCTTGTTAGTAATCAGTTATTACTAAGTAGCTTCTTCTTGGTTAGTTGTTTATAATTAGCTATTACTAATTATCTTGTTACTAATAAGCTATTACTAATTAGCTTGTTACTAAATAGCTTGTTACTCATTAGCTTGTTACTAATTAGCTATTACTAATTAGCTTGTTAGTAATTAGCTATTACTAAGTAGCTAGTTCTTCTTTAGCTATTTGTAATTAGCTATTACTAATTATCTTGTTACTAATTAGCTATCACTAATTAGCTTGTTATTAATTAGCTTGTTACTAATTAGCTTGTTACTCGTTAGCTTGTTACTAATTAGCTTGTTAGTACTTAGCTATTACTAAGTAGCTTGTTCTTGGTTAGTTGTTTGTAATTAGTTATTACTAATTAGCTTGTTACTAGTTAGCTATTACTAATTAGCTATTACTAGTTAGTTATTACTAATTAGCTTGTTACTAATTAGCTTGTTACTAACTAGCTTGTTACTCATTAGCTTGTTACCAATTAGCTTGTTAGTAACTATCTATTACTAAGTAGCTGGTTTTTGGTTAGCAGTTTGTAATTAGCTATTACTAATTAGCTTGTTACTAATTACCTTATTACGTATTAGTTTGTTACTCATTAGCTTGTTACTAATCAGCTATTATTAATTAGCTTGTTAGTAATTAGCTATTACTAAGTAGCTAGTTCTTGGTTAGTTGTTTGTAATTAGCTATTACTAATTAGCTTGTTACTAATTAGTTATTACTAATTAACTTGTTATTAGTTACCTTGTTACTAATTAGCTTGTTACTCATTAGCTTGTTACTAATTGGTTTGTTAGTAATCAACTATTACTAAGTAGTTGGTTCTTGGTTAGCTGTTTGTAATTAGCTATCACTAATTAGCTTCTACTAATTAGCTATTACTAAGTAGCTTGTTATTAATTACCTTATTACTAATTAGCTTATTACTAATTAGCTATTACTTACTAGCTTGTTTGTAATTAGCTATTTCTAAGTAGTTGGTTTATGGTTAGCTGTTTGTAATTAGCTATTACTAATTAGCTTCTACTAATTAGCTATTACTAATTAGCTTTTGCTAATTAGCTATTACTAAGTAGCTTGTTACTAATTAACTTTTTAGTAATTAGCTATTACTAAGTACTTAGTTATTGGTTAGTTGTATGTAATTAGCTATTACTAATTAGCTTGTTACTAATTAGGTATTACTAAGAAGTTGGTTCTTGGTCAGCTATTTTTAATTAGCTATTGCTAATTAGCTTGTTACTAATTAGTTATTACTAAGTATCTTATTAATAATTATCTATTATTAAGTAGCTGGTTCTTGGATAGTCGTTTGTAATTAGCTATTAATAATTAGCTTGTTACTAGGAACATATTACTAAGTAGTTGGTTCTTAGTAGTTCTTAGTTATTAGCTATTACTAATTAGCTTGATAGTAATTATTTATTACTAAGTAGCTAGTTTTTGGTAAGGTGTTTGTAATTAGCTATTACTAATTAGCTTATTACTAATTTTCTATTAGAAAGTAGCTCGTCCTTGGTTAGTTCTTTGTAATTAGCTATTACTATTTAGCTTTTTAATTAGTAATAAGCTATTACTAATTAGCTTGTTACTGATTTTCTATTAAAAAGTAGCTCGTTCTTGTTTAGTTCTTTGTAATTAGCCATTACTAATCAGCTATTACTATTAGCTTGATAGTAATTAGTTATTACTAAGTAGTTGGTTCTTGGTAAGGTGTTTGTAATATAAGCTATTTCTAAATAGCTTGTTACTAGTTAGCTATTACTATTAGCTTGTTACTAGTTAGCTATTACTATTAGATTGTTACTATAAGTTACTTGTTACTTGTTCTTGTATAATTAGCTAAAATCATGAACTGATGATTGAAAATAGGATTACCTGAGATACATCAAGAAGGTGAACATGGTGCTCCAAATATTGATTTCTGTCAAGCCGAGTCCTGCTTATATCCTTCTTATTTGGTGACACCCTACTCTTTGTTGTCCAAAATGTGATAATCAGATGCTTGACCTCTTGTGTGATACAAATGGTACGTGTTGCCCTCAGTTGCCTTCAAAAAACTATGATCAAACTCAACTATACTTAACTGTCCAATCATATCATAGAGGAATTTCTTGCTTACTCCCAATAGAAATTCTTGAAATATTTATATGATTTGTTGATGAATATGCATCACTATTTAGAGCCATCATCAATGTTGATCTCTTCAACACAAGGTCGTCAGAATTCTTTCTCATACTTTGCAGTGTATTCCAAAGATTGGTGAAAAGGGCACATATTACATGATCTTTGTTACTACCCATTGCATCAAAAAGTTGCCCAATACATGGACTTTCCAACATCCTATTTAGTGCCTCGATTTTATCTTCACAAGATAAGTTTCTAGTTTGATGTTAAAATACTTGATGATCTTATCGAGAATGCCATTCAAGTTCCTTGAATTGCATTAGCATTACCCTCCACATTAGTGCCCAACCTTGACGTTATTGTGTCTCTATATTTCCTTTTGGTTTCCTTCCAATAACATCTTAATGCATGCTGATCACTATGCACTACTACTATTGTACTAACTTCCATCAGTTCGCTTGTCCAAGATTGCCCATAAACACAATCACATCTACCACTCATCAGTCCACTTTATTATATTGACTTTACATTGAGTATGCTCATCTGATATCATTATGTGCTCCATCACTTATGTATGTAGACTTGTTATACCACTTTCAACCCTACAACAATCATCCAAAACCTCAGATGTTAGATAAAATGAATGAACAATATGAAACTAAATGGACATTGTTAGCCATACTTTTAAATGTGCAACAATCATGCACAATTTGAGATGTTACTCACATATAACTTCATTTTTTTAGAAAACATGAAAAAAGTAGATTAATGAGGGAATTGTACAAAATGTGCAGGGGCCAACAACCCACACATCACCATAAAATCAATGTAATCAGTCTTTACAACGGGAAGCTACACCATCTGACCATACCCAATGTTGGCTTAAGTCAAGGTTTAGCTCTCTCCACCATTGCCAATGTAATTGGAAACACTGTTGCACAAAAAAAGTTTCATGCTTCCTGTCATCAAATATGAAGAAGTGGATTACCTTTTTAGGAATGATCTCCAAACCAAAATATGTGATACGCACAAAAACAGTTATCTGTACAGACTCACAACACAGCACGTAGAAAAAATATGTATAGTGATGGAGTCCCACTCAATGTTCCCCACTTAACATACAGCACATAGAAAAACTCATAGGCAAGAAGAGGTACTGCGGTGTACTCTCCAACATGTAGTGCGCAGAAAAATAGTTACAAATATTCCCCACTCAAGACGTAGTGTGTAGCAAAAATGCCTATAGTGATGGAGTCTCTCTCACTAATCCCCACTCAACATGCAACATGCAGAAAAACTCCTAGGTGAGATGAGGTACTATGGCATACTCTCCAACATGCAGCACGCAAAAAACCCCATATCATGAATGCTCCACGCTCTAGTATGGGTACTATGACCTACTCTCGCCCCACCACCTCACTTTTAGTCCTCTTTCAATAACTATTGCAAGATGTTTAGCTAAGAAGGATTAGGTTTTTCTAGCTAATTAACTATGTCCTCGACATCACTTTTTTATAAACATTAACATGCTTTCACCCACCATCCAAAAGAGCAGGGAGTTGGAAAAGCATTCCTACTCTACAATGCACATAAATTGCATCAAGCTTTGTAATGTCTTTTTTGTCCCAAGGATACATGCTGGTGGTGGCTTCCAAAGTCTGTTTCTGGCTCTTAATAGAGTCGATTTTCCACTTCAACTTGGGCCAATAATATCCAATATAGAGCTTCTAGGTCGACCCTATTCTTGGCAGCATGAAAGTTAGGGAACTTGAAGTGCAATGAGTTGAAGCAAATGCGATGACAAAATTGATTCTTTAGAGTTGATGAGAGCCTCCGATTTCGCATTGTGCACGTATGTCTTCCATTGCCCATTAAGAAAATCACTCAAAGATTCGATCCTGACTTGTTACAACGGCACAAGATCAACAAAATAGCAGCCAAGAAAACTTCTACCTTCCATGCTCCATAACAAATGTATGGCTACCAAAGACAACAATCAGCTACGCGAAACAACTCCCAAGTGAGATGAGGTACTGTGGCAGACTCCCAACATGCAAAAAGCTAAAAATGCCATGTCATGATTGCTCCACACTCCAACATGCATATTGCGGCCTACTCTCACCCCACAACCTCACTTTTAGTTCTCTTTCAATAACTATTGCACGATGTTCAACTAAGAAGGATCGGGTTTTTCTAGCTAATTGACTATGTCCCGGACATCACTTTTTTGTAAGCATTAACATGCTTTCACCCATGATCTCAACTATAGGTTATTGGTCTACCCACTTAAAGAATGTACTAGACATTGTAGCAAATATGTGTATGAAAATATTTGAGCTCATGGAAGTCGTCTTCAAGACTTTTCAAAAGGTTTAGGCTCCATACATCTCTGCCCCCGGCTTTTCTGAAGGTAACAAAGATTTGGTCTATGACATGAGCTAGACACCCTCCATCAACATAATCTATGCATGGCATGCATGCATAAAGTATTTACGTGCTTGCTACAAGTAGACTTTCAAAGAAATGTTCTCCACCTAGTTCTTGGAATATCATCCGAAATTTCTATTCCTAGACCAACACATTTGTTGCATCTCTTTGCAGTGGACCAACCCATACATGTTGATCAATTATGCTTGCCACATCCAAACATTTCAGGTCCAATAGATTAGGATAAGCTCATGATAGATTTGGCTCGAGGATACGCATTCAAGAACATCACCTAGCCATAGATGTCGTCTGATATTACATCAAGCACTCCCACCAACAAGGGTTTGTCAGGGTCGATAGAAGTGAGAGAGGCAGAGTGCTAGCAGTAGTCAAGGCAATCAAGGCATTACAAGACAAGGGAGCAAATGTAAAGAATCAGAGTGGAGAGAAGGACCAAGCATCCAAAGCAGTCAAAGAAGATCCAGCAATTAAGGCCACAAAAAGTTTCCAAAAATTAATCCTTTGAAATAGTGATTTTCATCACTACATGAACATTTTAAATATTACTTTTGGTAGATTGGACTCCATTTTGTTTAAGCCTAGGAGTCCTCGAGCTTGAGGAGTATTAGAAGAAGCTACATACCAATTTTCACAATTTTTAGACTTTGTTTGAACCCTCAAATAAGCCCTGAAACCTAATTTTAACTAGGCCAGACACTAGGTGTGAACAGGGCCAAAGCTAGTCAAAAACTATAAAAAGAGCCAGAGAGCTCATTTTTTAAGTTAGCTTGTTAGAGTTTTGAGCTATTTTAAGAGACTTTTTGAGTAATACAAAGAACTCCATTGTTCCTCTCTTTCTTCTTGCCTTGTGCGTGTGTGTGTGTATGCGTGTGCATGCTTGTGTGCTTTTCACTCACGCAGTTGTGCCATCACTTGCTCATAGTCATCATACTAGTCCTCACGTCTCCATGGATTGATAATTATGAGGTGGATCTCCTCACATTGGTACTTGCCATTGTGCTAGAGTGACACATGCAAAGTTATTCCTCCATCAACTTTCATAAACTCAATGCACAAATAATGGTGTAAATGCTCCAAATCTAACATCTCAAATGAGGCATGCAAAACATCCTTAAAATCAGCAATATGCTTCTCATTAGATCCAGTGAGCAGCATGTCATTAACATAGACAACAATGATCAAAAGCACATCATTTGGACATTTAACAAATAAGGTGCTCTTAGTTGTACTATTCTCAAAACCACATGCAATTAAGTAGGCATGTATCTTTTCATACCAAGCATGTGGTACTTGCTTCAAAACATACCATGCCTTTTTCAACTTCCACAATTTGTTTTCATGCCCTTTTTGTACAAAATCACAAGGCTAAAAAACATACACCTCTTCATGTAAGTCATCATTCAAAAGTGCAATTTTTTAATATCCAACTAATATACATTCCAACCATGATGAGCTCCAAGTGCATAGATGCTCGATCAATAATCATTAGGCATGTGGATCTCATCAAAATCAATGCCTCTTTCTTGAACATAACCTTTTCTTGCTAGGACAAAAATCACATAAAGACTAGGTACCATTCCCCATAATAGCATCATATTTTGATTGCATAACAGCCATCCAAATTTCTAAATTTTCTACTTCATCAAATGAAACAGGCTCATTCTCATCACAAAGACTAGAGGCATCCATAGCATAGCAATCTTATGCAAAAGAAGCACGATGAGAGCCTGAACATGTACGATATGAAAAAGGTGCATCTAATTTGGTAATCTTGGAAAGTCTAGACCAACCATTTTGGCATATTTTTTACCACTCTATATCATTCCTCTCATCAACAGTGCATCGTGTAAATGTGCAACAAAAAGGAATGATTTGCATCACCTTTTGGAACTTGTAAAGGCCAAGAAGTTGCCTCATTTGGACCAGCACTAGACTTTGCACTTGTAAAAAGAGGCAACAACTCTAACTTTAAAATCTACCTCATGGAGTGAGTCCTTTTGCACCATCATCTCATGTTCCAATCCTTGAATCCTCTAGAGATGGCACACATTGGCTTCTTGGAGGTCTCTGGCTTGCTTGCTAGCAAGATCCTTTTCTTTCATAGTTTCTTTGAAAAAAACTTTTGAAATCCTAAGTCTCTTTAGACACCCCATACAAGTTCTCTACAAGCAGGTAAGACTCCTCGGTGTGGGCAGCCAAGTCACATTGGAGTTTGTAAATTTGATGTTGTAGGCAATAATTCTCTCACTACAGATTATTATAGAAAATGGTTATAATGATCCATGCCATGATCGATGAGTTCTTGCATATGGAAGAGATAGCTCTTGATACGAGAAAACTCATGGTCAGTATAGTTGGAGTTAATGATGAAAGCATAATATGTTTCATGGGGGGCGAGAAGGAGAGGGAGCTGAGGAACATCAGTGGAAGTGAATGCATTCTAGGGTTGGCCGAGAGAAGCAATGAGGGACCAACTCAAACTTTGAGGAGGCGTGAATGGGGGTGCATGGTTGGGAGAGGAAGGGTTGGAAGCTATAGGAGACAAGTAAGGAGCATTTGGAGTCAAAGCAAGGACATCTATAAAAGGTTGTATTCAAGGAGAGGGTGGCAGGGTAGGAAACACTCCATCTAGCATTGGATGGCTTGGCATAGAAATAAGGGCCATAAAAGAAAGAGTGTGTGAGACTCAAAATGAGAAGTAGACCGTCGAGAATGAGGATCACCTGACCAATCTGAATCTGAATATCCTATAAGTTCGATGCCCCCTCTGTACCAAAGACCATGATGTCGGGTGAGGGAAAGGTAGCGAAGTAGTCTCTGAGCAACATCCCAATGTGTCTGTTGAGGCTGATGTGTAAACTAAATGGGTATACCAACTACAAAGGCAATATCTGGTCTAGTGTTGGCAAGGTAGAGTAATGAGCCAACAAGCTGTCGATAAGTATGCACATCCACAAGTGATGATGTGTACTCTAGTGTGAGCTTGATGTTGGGATCAAGTGGTCTAGAAACTAAGTGAAAATTGTCCATGTTATATCTGGAGAGAAGATTAGAGCAGTACTTCTTTTGTGATAGGAATATGCCTATTTTTTGTTTGTCAGACTTCCATACATAAGAAGTAGTGAAGTAGGCCAAGATTTTTCATAGAGTACTCAAGGTGAAGTTGTGTGATGATGAATTGGATGGGTTCTTCATCTGAGCTTGCCAAGATCAAGTCATCTACATAGAGGATGATGAGGGCAACTAAGGACTCCTTTTGATCGATGTAGAGGTTAGCATCAGCATTGCTTTTGTGAAATCTCTCGCGTCAAAGAAATTGTGAATCTTTTCATACCAGGCCCTAGGAGCTTGCTTAAGTCCACAAAGTGTTTTCTGAAGTTTGTATATGTGGTCTTCCTTTCCTTTGATCTTGAATTCTTCAGGTTATTCAGCATATACTTATTCTTGAAGATCTCCATTGAGGAATGCACTTTTGACGTCGAGCTGGTAAATGGGCCACTTAAAGTGAGCACTTAGTGCTAAGATGATTCTTATGGTTGTGAATCTTGCATTAGGAGCAAAGGTTTCTTCATAGTCAATGCCACCTGGTTGCTTGTATCCCATCGGATTTGTATTTGACCTTGTCGAGCCACCTGACTCCTATACCTTGATGATTTGTGGGTTTAGGAACAAGAGTCCAAGTTTTGTTCTTCTCCATTGCATCCATTTCCACTTGCATAGCTTCTTCCCATGCAAGTTGTCCTTGAGCTTCTTTGTAGTTAGAAGGTTTTGGGATTTGTTGAATCTAATGCATCAAGGCCTAATTGACATAACGACTTTGTTCTCGCTATTTCTTGTCAATAAGTCTTTGAGATCTTCTTGGTTGACTTGAAGTACTTACTTTTCACGTTTACTTTGAAAAGACTGTCTCCCCCTCTTAAGTGGAGATGGGTGGACTGAGACTTGTGTTTGGATGTTTGGTCACGTAACTTGAAGCTTCATTAAAGATAACATCTTTTGAAATTATGATGGAGTGGTTCTTGGGATCATATAAGAAATATGCTTAGGATTGCTCACTATACCCCATGAAGATGTGCTTCTTAGACTTGGATTGTAGCTTTTTGAGATCTTCTTTCGACACATGGACAAATGCTTCATTGCCAAATACTCAAAAGCAATGCACATTAGGCTTTCTTCCATAATATTCTTCAAATGGTGTCTTGTTGTGCAATGCACTGGTGAAGCCTCGATTAAGTATGTGAATAGCAGTATGCACTGCTTCAGCCCAAAACTTGTAGGGTAAATCTTTTTCATGAAGCATAGTTCTTGCCATTTCCATCATATTTCAGATCTTCCTCTCAGCTACTCCATTTTGTGCGGTTGAGTAACTTGTTGTTTGATCCCCTTTTGTCTGGGGAAGTTGTCAAAGTCATGATTTATAAATCCACCACCTTCATCTGATATGATGGTCTTAAGGGACTTGGAAGCTTCATTTTCCACCTAGATGATCCATTCATGAAACTTAGTAAAAATGTCTGCCTTTGATTTCAAGAAATACACCCAAATGTAGTGGGAGTGGTCATCAACTAAAAGAAAGAAGTAGAGTGATCCACTGAGAGAGAGGGTACATGCCACGTCAAACAATTAGGTGATAAGTATTGATAGGTAAATTCAGCAGCTGAGAAAACATATTTCGGATCTAATTCGCAATTGGTGCTATCATGAGTGATCACATGGCCACAAAAAATGCTTGCGGCCTACCAATGATTCTTATAATTGTGCATACATTTGAATATACATGCATGCTGAGTTTTTTGGTGCTTGTCTATGTGGTGCAGAGACATAAGTGCTTATTTCAAAGGTAGTCCTAAGCAGCTTATGCATAATGGGATTTGTTCTTATTCTGTGACGACCATAGAAGCTTGTTCATGGCTTTGTGTGATCACAACACACTTTCTTGAGTGTAAGCAAGAGAGACTCTAAGCAACGTGATATATCCAGTTCTCTAAGGAGCACAGAGAGTAGATCGACTATCTCTCTCTCTCTCTTGATGAATAGTAGAAAGGCTCTCTCACTAAGGCACGCAATGTCTATTGTTGAAGTGAGCTGAGCAAGAGAATGCAAAAGCATTTGCCTACTCTGTTTCCTTCCTCTCTCTCTCTCTCTGATTATCTCTTTCTCTATCTATCACTTGGAAGTGACTAAAGTTAGTGTGCATGAGCTATCTCTTTCATAGCATGGCACATATACGATTTTGTGGTGTGTGTACAAGAGATAGAGTAGTGCTCTTTTCTCTCGCTCTCTTTCTAATTAAGAGAGATGGTAGCAATAAGTTGATGTTCTGTAACACCTTTGCACAGAGATGAGTGAAGCTCGATTGGGTAGATGAGGGAGCAGCACTACTACCTAATCTCTTAGTTTGACATCAAATGCATCCCCACCTTTAAACTATAGTTAGGTGCTGAGCACGATAATGATGCCCTAATAGTCAGACAAAGTCTCATGTGTCATGGGTGAAGCTATACTTAACATTAGACATTGAGGATGTTTGTGCTTCCATGCCCGCATAAAAGGAAAAACACAGATCATGCCGATGCTACATTTACACCACATCAAGAGGGGTGTAGTCTATTCACAATGCGTGAATACTATGATAGTTAACACTTCGATGTATAGTAGGTTTATTGACCGCAGCTTATCAAATATCCACTTGATGAATACAGAAGTCGAGTACTTAGAAAACAATGATAGATGTACAAAGATATGCGATATTAAGTTATGCCAGCATTGAATGACAAAGAATTGAGCATATGAAGTATAGAAGTGCTGAAAGTGATCAAGAGAGATAGGAAACACTCCAGACAACGAGATTCAGCTACACATGGACACAACGATTACAATAATGAAAGGTTCTCTAAATAATGTCATAAAGCGGGTGGGAGGGTGGGTAAATGAATGGAAGAGAAGGGTGGGAGGGTGGGCAAGAATGGGCAATGTAAAACCCAAAGAGAGCAAAGACTTATGGCAAAAAGGACCTCTCCTAATAAGGGGAGAGCCACACCACCAAGATCTACCAGCACCACCAAAACAACCACCAAAATCACCACCAAACGCACTACCAAGACCTCAACCTAGGGCTCTAAGACCATGAAGAGAGTATGCATGCGGAACCAAAATGAAAGGAAGAGTGTACTCACAAAAGAAAGAGTGTGTTAGACTCAAAATTAGTAGACCATGAAATGGGTAAACTCATGTGGATTAGGAATGAGCTTGTCAGCAGCATGGAGTAAGCTCCTCAAGCTTCTAACAAAATACAAATGGGGGAAGACACCCTCCTTATATAGATTTGGAAGGGGCTCTCCAAAGTACATCTCATGTGGGATAATTCCCCTCAAATAAGAATGAATACAACTGTAAAAGCAAATGGAAAGGTACAAATATTAAGGAAATACAATATAAACTGGAAATGAAGTGCCTCCTCGATACAAAATTGGGATGCAATATAACAAAATACATAAGCACTTGGTTGCTCTTGGCTTCACTTTTGGTTCAATTGAAAACATACTCTATGTACGCAAAGATGGGTCTGATCTTATAGTGTTTGTTTTTTATGTCGATTGCATATTCTTGACTGGGTCATGTGATGCAAAAATTGACATTTTTATGGCTAATTTGCAGCATACTTTTGATGTCACTTATCTTGGTCTTTTGAGCTACTATCTTGACATCCAGTTTGTATCCATTGAGGGGGGAATTGTTATGCATTAAACAAAGTATGTTGAAAAACTACTTCAATGTTTTGACATTGAGGATTGCAAGCCACTTTCCACACCAATTAAGACAAGATTTAGGTTCTGATTTGAGGATTCCAATGATGCATTTGATACTTCTCTTTATCAGCAAGTTGTGGGATGTCTTATATATGCACGCAACACAAGGCCTGATATATAGTATGTAGTTTCCCAGTTGAGTCGATTCATGCATAGCCCTGGCACTAAGCATTGGCAAGTGGTAAATCATGTGTTTAGATATCTCAGAGGCACTTTGAGCTTAGGTCTCTTTTATGGTAGAGATATTCAACCACTCTTGTATGCTTATATAGATAGTGATTGGGCTCGTTGTTATGATACTCATGTGTCCACTAGTGGTAATTGCCTTTTCCTTCGACACTCATGCATATCTTGGTTGAGTAAGAAGCAACCTATAGTGGCGACGTCGAGTTATGAAGCTGAGTACAGGGCAATTTTCAGAGCTACAGTGGAGTGTATATGACTGAGACCCCTATTGATGGATCTTTGCATGGAGATTGATGTTGCTATGCATATTCTCATCAATAGTTAGAGTGCATTGGTTGTTGCACAAAAACTAGTGTTTCATGCACGAACCAAACATAGTGAGATGCATTATCACTATGTGAGAGAGCATCTTCATGTAGGAGATATTGATTTGGTATATATGCCTACACAAGATGATGTGGCATACATAGTCACCAAAGCTCTTCCACGAGAAAATTTTGAAGCTTTTTGCAAAGCTTTAGGCTTATTACCTTTTGGGGGCTGATCTGTCACTCCCTGTATGTGTTCACATCATTTGCTCCAGGGGGGTTTGTTACACTTATGTGTTTCTTGAGTAGCTTTGATGTGAACCTTTTCCCTATACATGGGCACTTTTTATTCTAGTGCTGGCTAGAGGTTTTTTCCCAATGTTACCACATACATGATTCACTCATATGAGGTCGTACTTTGCACTTAGGGATTTTATTCAGCTGTTACTTCAGTTTAGTTCATTGTCAATAGGGATATCTATTCCAACCATCTGTATTCTTTGTGTGTCTTGTTGCGTTTGTGCTCCTTATGTGTGCTTCTCGTGTGTCTCTCACACTTCTACACACACCCAACATGCAACATGTCAATTTGGTAAACAGTCAAGAACATCATTTTTGCATGACAAGCATGTTAGTGAGAATGTACTAGAAATAGTGCATATAGATGTTTGGGGTCCTCCAAGGGCCACATATATGGGTGGTTGCAGATTTTATGTTACTTTCATTGATGACCATATACAAAAAGTATGGTTATATTTCATGAAAGAGAAGACTAAGGTGTTCACTCACTTCCAGAATTTTTAGGCCATGGAAAAAAATCAGACAGGAAAGTATATTAAGACATTAAGGTCTAATGGAGGAGGTGAATACATGTCAAATGATTTCAACAACATTCTTACAACTCATGGGATTTGACATCAGTTTTCATGCAAGTAAACACCACAACAAAGTGGCATTGTTGAATGCAAAAATAGACATATTGCAGAAATAGCAAGAGTTTTTATGGTTGAGAAAAATATGTCTCATTGTTATTGGGCACAAGCTATATATACTCCTATATACATCATGAATAGAGCTCCAACTACTGTTGTACATCAAGTTATACCTGAAGAGAAGTTTACAGGTAAAATCTAAACTTATCACATATGAAATTATTTGGCTATATTGCATATGTACATGTTCCATATGATTCGAGGACAAAGCTTGATCCAAAAGCACAAAAATGTATCTTCATTGGGTACTCCCTTGAGAAAAATGGGTATAAATGTTATAATCCACTCACGACCGGTGAAGGTAAGCAGAGATGTGGTATTTGATGAAATGTCAAGCATCTATGCGGATGCCAAAGAAGGGCCGAATCTTGAACCAAATAAGAAATAAAATACTAAAAAATCAAGTGTGGAATCTCAAGTTTTGAGTGGACTAGATGCGTCACCAAGCAATAGTTCCAACCCAAATCCATGGAGTGAAAGATTGCGTGAAAATTTTAGTCTAGCAAAGTCATCAAATACATCCATGAAAGGTAAAGAAAAGCTTTTTGTTGGTAATATAACATGTGCAGGTTTTGAAGATATTGATGGAGATTCAAGCAATTCAGAAAAGAGTCTCGATCAAGAACTTGGATTGCCCTCTCATTATGCCTACATGGCCAAGGTAATACAAGATGTTGAATCTTCTTGTTTTGAAGATGCAATTGGAAATGCATATTGAGAAAAAGCTATGGATGAGGAGGTGGCTGCACCTTATGGAAACGAAACATGGAAGCTGGTTCCATTGCCACAAGGAAAGAAACCCATAGGCTCCAAGTGGGTTCACAAGGTAAAGCACAATGATGATGGTAGCATAAGCAGGTACAAAAGCACGATTGGTAGCAAAAGGACATGCACAAACATATTGCATTGATTATGAGGAAATGTTCATCCTTGTATCCAAAATGTCTACTTTCAGAATTCTTGTTGCATTAGCTACAACAAAAGGATGGACTTTACATCAGATGGATGTGAAGAATGCTTTCCTACATGGTGAGTTACAAGAAGAAGTATATATGGACCAACCACAAGGATATGAAGATTCAAAGCACCCAAAATATTTTTCCAGGTTGCAAAAGGCTTTGTATGGACGTAAGCAAGCTCCTCGTGCATGGCATGCAAGGATTGTTGATTTATTTATGACCATTGGGTTTTCTATGTGTGATGCAGATCATTCATTATATGCAAGGAAAGGTGATGATGGCATCACAATTGTGGCTATTTATATTGGTGAATTGATTGTAGGAGGTAACAACGAAGCAAGCATTAAAGAGGTAAAGCAACTCCTTATGCAAGAATCTGACATGAAAGATCTTGGCGTGCTGCACTACTTCTTAGGCATTGAGTTTATACATGCACAAACAAGTATATGGATGTCAGAAAGGGAGTATGCCTTGAATATTCTCCAAAAGTATGGTATGGCTGATTGTACGCCAATTTCTATGCCACTGTATGAGAATTTGAAGTTGGATACTACATCAATTGAAGCATCGGAAAATGCTACTATGTACAAGAAAATTGTGGGAAGCTTGATATATATCACAATTACAAGACCTCATTTAAACTACATTCTTAGACTTGAAAGTCCATTTATGTAGGTTCCTAGGAATCCATATTTGGATGCTTTGAGGTGCAATCTACATTATGTGAGTGCTACTTTGGATTATGCATTGTTTTATGAAGCTAGTGTAGATTTGTAGGTTCATGGATACATAGGTGCAGATTGGGTTGGTAGCATTCGAGATAGAAGATCTAGTAGTGGTTTTCTATTCTCACTTGGGAGTGCATCTAGTGCATGGAACAAAAAGAAGCAACCCACTGTTTCTTTGTCAAGTACAGAGGCTGAGTATAGAGTTTTTGCAATGGCAACATGTGAGGCATCATGGCTAAAGATGCTACTTGCAGATTTAGGTGTGCAACTGCAAAAGCCTATCACCATCTATTGTGATAATCTTAGCAGCATACGGTTAGCACGGAATCCTATTTTCCATACTAGAACAAAGCATATTAAGGTGCATTATTACTTCATTAGAGAGAAGGTATGAGCAGGTGATATTGATCTTATCTATGTGAGAACAGATGAGTAGGTTTCTGATATTTTCACTAAAGCACTAGGAGTAGAGAAGCTGAAGAACTTTCAGAATGTGCTTGGATTAGAGCATATAAGGTTGAGCTTGAGGGGGAGATTTGAGATATCAATCTCAACACGTGATGATCTAGGATGACATGTATCAATTTTTCATTTCTCTGACATGTATAGTGGTCACTCCAGTATATGTCAGGGATACTTCGTTGAGCTTACTAGATTTATCTATCGAGAGTGGTGGCACATTTGTCTCTTGTGTTGGAAAAAATCTATTACAAGCCTAAGTATTGGCTTGAGTTACTAGGAGAAGTAGTAAGAGAAGACAATGTATGGAAATCTAAGAGTTCACTTGTGAACTCACCCTTGTAATTGTTTGATCATTCTCTTGATGTAAAAGTAAGAGGAATGAAAGTGGTTGAGTTCACTTGATAAGAATTGAGAGAGAAGCCACGAATTCATGATTTGGAGGTTCAAGAATCAATCAATCTCTAAAAATTAGGAAACTACTTTTAGGTGACCATAATTCAAATTCAAATCTTGGCTCCAAAACTCTCTATATATACATGGCAGTTTAGTTGCACTTTAGGCGCGTCCATAAGCTGAGCTATATGCTATATCAAGTGTGGATACAAGGCACACACATGTATCTATAAGTTCATTGTACTCTACAATCAATATACATTCATATTTATGATCATACAAGTTCATATCTTCATGGTTTGTGTGAGTCTACTCTTTATTGTTATGCTTCTCAAGTTTTTCAATCAGCTTGCAGAGATCACCTCTCTCAATGTGGTGCATCTTTGTCAATGTTTTAGCTTGCTAAAGTTTTCTTTTAGAGTCTACTATATGATCACAAACTTTGTTTTCCTATTGGAGTTCTCAATCTTGAGTTATGTTCAGTTGAAGTCAACCCTGTTTGTTCATATTCACTTCTCTATCAGATTTTAAATTTTTACAGTCATCTTGTCAGAGCTATTTCTCAACGTTTACTTTATCCAATTGCACGATTCAAAGTTTTTTCTATTCAACATATTGTCTTTTATCAGCATACAAAATTTCATAATCATTGAATATTTGAATCTTTAGTTATGATCATTTTGCTACTCACTGGTCTAAGTACTATTGCAGCCCATGAAAATCGGGATGATGTCATACCTTGTTAAACTTCATTTTGATTGTGTGATTCACCATTTTTGATGCTATTACTCTTGAAAGTTAGCTCTCTAAGTTAGTTAGAGTTCCCCAAAAGGAATTAAGCTAATTGCTGTTGTGCTCACAGAATTATTCAAAACACTTGAGAGGTGTATGAATCAAAATAGCAAGTTTTTCACTTTTGAATTAATTGCAACTCATCTGTTTTGATCTATCTTTTTGAGATTGATCTTCCAAGGTACATAGGGTGTTTAACACATCCATTGGCAAGCTAAAAGGGCCCATCACATACTCCTGGGGTTCATTTGGCTACTGTAGTGCAAGGAGTTTGTAGCACCACTTCATCTTCAAGCGCATATCTATCCATCTCTTCAGAGTGGTATCAGAACAAAGATGGCCGACAGATTTCCTTCATCAATTGACAAATTGGATAGAGGGAATTACTCAGATTGGTCATTAAGGTTGGAAGCTTATCTCCAAGGAAAGACTTTATATAGTTATGTGGTTGGAGATGAAGTTATGCTTGTATTCAGAAACAAGAGTCAACCAACACAAGAAGAGCAAGAGAGATTGAACACATGGTGTTCCAAAGATGCATTAGCAATGTCATACCTCCTTAACTCTATCTCAAATTTTTTGTTGCCTCACATTAGAAGTTGTAAGACATCTTAGGAAGTGTGGGATGCACTTGAAGCCTTCTTCTCTTCAAGTACAAAAGCTAAGAGGCATCAACTATGGCTGGATTTCACAACCCTCAAGAAGGCTCCCAAACAAAATGTGACTGATTTTGTCACAAAGGTCAAGGACATAGCTGATCAGTTGGGAATCATTGGAGAGGTAATAGATGAGAACAAATTGTAAGGCAAGTCATCAAAGGATTGAAAGCAGATGACAAGTGGGAAGCATTCACCACAGCTATGGATTTGTACATGGACATGCATGTACCTAATTTCAATACACTCATTGGACAATTACTCACTCAAGAGGAAAAAATTATCAAGAATGGAGAAATCTCTAAAGGTAATCAATCTTCAACTTTATCAATTGATAAAAGCAAGTCCAAAGAAAACAAAGGAAAGTCAAAGAAAGTGGATGATGATGTAGGAACATATCCAGCTAACTATGCAGATACAGGAAGATATGGCAGAGGTAGAGGAAGAAGAGGTAGACAAGGCAAGGGGAGATACCAAGACTCCAACCCATGTTCTATCTGTGGATTAACTAATCATACAACTGAAAATTGGTTTAGGAATTCCAGGAATCAAAGAGGTAGAGGATACAATAGAGGAAGTTATGGCTACTCAAGAGGAAGGTTCAACAATTATCATCACAACTACAACAACTACAATCATTCAAACTATCAAGGAGGTTACAAAGGAAGGAGAGACTTCAATAACTACACAAAAGACTCAAAGAAAGAGGATTCGTTATTAATCATGAACATGGCTATGCCACAATGTAAATCTGATGAGCATGTTTTCTACATAGATTCCGGTTGTTCAAATCATGTGGCAAGAAATGTGGCCCTCCTATCAGATTTAGAAGATCCAAGGAACAAGCATGAGGTACAAACACGAGATGATACAAGACACCTTGTGGAGAAAATAGGAAATGTCAAAGCACTTGATGGAAACATCAACCTACTCAGTAAGGTACCTATATCCCTACCATTACAAAGAATTTGATAAGTGTTGGGCAGATACTAGAAAAAGGATAGAAAGTTAGGTTCAGAAGAGGAGGAGCATATGTAGAGAACCCTAGCCAAGGGTTCAAAAGAATAGCAAAGGGAGCAAAAACAGGTAGATTATTCACTTTTGAGTTGAGGAACATAACTCTCTTCAACTATGGTAATCAAACACTCACAGAACTAGAGGTATGGCACAAGAGATTGGCACATATTGGTGAAAGATCATTAAAGCAAATTTGCAGGGACCAAAGTGTACTTGGACTCCCTAACTTATCAAAACAACATATGATTTATAAGTGTAGTGCATGTCAATTTGGAAAGTCTCATAGGTTACCATTCATGAAGAAAGGTTATATGCATGGAGATCTCTTGGAGTTGGTTCATACAGATGTATGGGGACCTAGCAAGGATGCTTCAATATTTGGATCAAGGTATTATGTCTCCTTCATTGATGATTGCAGTAGATGGACTATCCTATTCTTTATGAAACACAAAGATGAAGTTTTTTCATGCTTCAAAAGATATCTAGCTCTTGTGAAGAATCAAACAAGTAAATCACTAAAAAGGCTAAGGTCAGATGGAGGGGGAGAATACTTCTCCCATGAATTTAATTCTTTTCTTCAAGAAAGAGGAATCAAAAGAGAGGTAATACAAGATACACTCCTGAGAAAAATGGAGTGGCAGAAAGGAGGAATAGGACAATGGTTGAAGCTGCAAGGTCCATGTTAAATGAAAAGCATTTGCCTAATTATCTATGGGTTGAGGTTGTATGTACAACCACTTACTTGATTAATAGGTTGCCTTCAAAATCCCTTGATGGGATGACTCCATATGAGGCTTGGAATAGAAGAAGACCTAGCTTAGATCATTGTAAAGGCAGAAAGGTGTGTATTCATTGGATATGACAACAATCAAAAGGGTTGCTGGTTATACAACCCTACCAACAAAGGATT
This sequence comes from Ceratopteris richardii, assembly GCA_020310875.1. Taxonomy (NCBI): domain Eukaryota; kingdom Viridiplantae; phylum Streptophyta; class Polypodiopsida; order Polypodiales; family Pteridaceae; genus Ceratopteris; species Ceratopteris richardii. The sequence goes on from CM035428.1 coordinate 21,888,075, forward strand.
CTTGGTAAGAAGAGATGTAGTTTTTTATGAGAACAATTCGTGGTATGAAGATTCATGCAAGAAGGTCAAATTTCCATATGACCTTGAAGAATATTTTCCAAAGATAGGTAGAGAACATCAACCAAAGATTGAAGAACAAGATACTTCAAAAGATGATGAAGAAATTCAGATAAAAAAAATCAAAGCATGGAAATCTAAAGGTAAAGCAAAATTGCAGGAACTTGGATATGAGGCAGAACCATCACAACATGGCTTAAGAAGATCTATAAGGGAAAGAAAAAAACCAGAAAGGTATGGGTTTGACACCTCATTAGTAACTAAACATTCTATTTACATAGCACAAGACATAAATCAAGAGGAGCCATTATCCTTTGAAGAGGCCAAAGCAAAATCAGAATGGAAGCATGCAATGAAGGAGGAAATTGAAGCACTTGAGGAAAACAACACTTGGGATTTGGTTCTCAAGACTTCATCTATGAAGGTAATAGGCTCAAGATGGGTCTATAAACTCAAGAAGAATTCTGATGGTTCCATTAACAGGTATAAGGCAAGGCTTGTAGCTAAAAGCTTTGCACAAACTTAGGGAATTGATTATGAGGAGACATTCTCTCCTGTGGCAACGATGCCTACTATTAGGGTTTTGCTTAGTATTGCCTCTTCCAAGAATTGGAAGATACTTCAACTATGTGTAAAGAATGCATTCTTGAATGGATGGATAACAGAAGAGGTATATATGGCACAAACACCTGGTTTGAGAATCAAGTTTATCTTGATTATGTGTGTAAACTTAACAAAGCATTGTATGGTCTCAAGCAAGCCCCAAGAGCTTGGAATTTCAGGTTTCTTTCATTCTTGCAGGAGAAAGGCTTTCAATCAAGCAAGGCAGATCCTTCACTCTTTATTAAAAAGAGTAATTATGAGGTCATCTACTTATGTGTGTATGTAGATGATATTATATTGACACGAAATGATGCAGATGGTATGAAGAAGATCAAAGATCAGATGAGAGAAGAATTCAAGATAAGTGATTTAGGTTCACTTACCTACTTCCTAGGTTTGGAAGTTGTTTACAAAGATCATGGTTTATTTCTTACTCAAAGGATGTATATCAAGGATATGTTAGAAAAATTCAAGTTGGAAGATTCTAAAATTTTAGGTACTCCAATGGAGGTCAACCATAAATTGAGCTCATATGAAGGTGAACTCATAGACGACATCACATCATATCAAAGCCTTGTGGGTAGTCTCAACTATGCCACATTGACAAGGGTAGATATATGCTATAGTGTGAGTGTGCTAAGTCAATTCATGCACGCACCAAGGAAACCAAACATGGATGTTGCTAAGAGGATACTCAAATATCTCAAAGGAACCATAAATGAAGGACTTTATTATCCTTACGTATCTAACTTAGGGTTGAAGCTATTTTCTGATGCAGATTGGGCTAGCCCCAAGGAAGATAGAAGAAGCACTTCAGGTTATCTTATCTTTGCACGCTCAAAGCTTATTTCATGGTCATCCAAGAAGCAAACCACAGTTTCTCTCTCTTCTACTGAAGCTGAATATAGAGGTCTTTCCATAGCTACACAATAAGCTATGTGATAGAAGACATTATTCAAAGATCTTGGATTGAAGTTTGGAACTCCAACTATTTTTGGTGACAACATGAGTTCTATTCATTTAGCTGCTAACCCTATTTTTCATGCAAGGACTAAACACATTGAAGTTCATTATCACTATGTAAGAGAGAAGGCTCTAAGCAAAGAGATTTAAATATCATATGTGTCCACTCATCAACAATGTGCAGATATTTTGACCAAAGCATTGGATGGTACAAAACTTTGCAAATTCAAGGCTATGATTGGATTGCAGGTTACTCTTGAATATTGAAGACATCAAGCATACTTGGCTTGAGGGGCAGCTATTGGAACAAATCTATTACAAGCCTATGTATTGGCTTGAGTTACTAGGAGAAGTACTAAGAGAAGACAATGTATGGAAATCTAAGAGTTCACTTGTGAACTCACCCTTCTAATTGTTTGATCATTTTCTTGATGTAAAAGTAAGATGAATCAAAGTGGTTGAGTTCACTTGATAAGAATAGAGAGAGAGAAGCCACGAATTCTTGATTTGGAGGTTGAAGAATCAATCAATCTCTAAAAGTTAGGCAACTACTTTTAGGTGAGCAAGACTAAAATTCAAATCTTGGCTCCAAAACTCTCTATATATACATGGTAGTTTAATTGCACTTTAGAGGCGTCCATAAGCTGAGCTATATGCTATATCAAGTGTGGATACAAGGCACACACATGTATCTATAAGTTCATTGTACTCTACAATCAATATACATTCATATTCATGATCATATAAGTTCATATCTTCATGGTTGTGTGAGTTTACTCTTTACTGTTATGCTGCTCAAGTTTTTCAGCTAGCTTGGAGAGATCACCTCTCTTCGTGTGGTGCATCTTTTACAATGATTTAACTTGCTATAGTTTTCTTTTAGAGTCTACTATATGCTCACAAACGTTTGTTGCTATTGAAGTTCGCAATCTTGAGTTATGTTCAGTTGAAGTAAAGCATGTCTGTTCATATTCACTTCTCTCTCAGATTTTTGATTTTTATAGTCATCTTGTGAGAGCTCGTTCTCCATGTGTACTTTATCCAATTGCATGATGAAATGATTGTTGGATTCAATATAATTTCTATTATCAACCTACAAAATTTCATAATCATTGAATATTTGAGTCTTGAGTTATGATCATTATTTTGCTCACTGGTCTAAGTACAGTTGCAGCCCATGAGAATCGGGATGATGTCATAACTTGTTAAACTTCATTCTCATTGTGTGGTTCACCATTTCTGATGGGATTACTCTTGAAAGTTAGCTCTCTAAGTTAATTAGAGTTCTAGAAAAGGAATTAAGCTAATTACTACTGTGCTTAGAGAATTATTCAAAACACTCAACAGGTGTATGAATCAAAATAGCAAGTTTTTCACTTTTGAATTTATTCTAGCTCATCTGTTTTGATCTATCTTTTTGAGATTGATCTTCCAAGGTACATAGGGTGTCTAACACATCCATTGGAAAGCTACAAGGGCCCACTACATACTCTTGGAGTTCATTTGGCTGATGTAGTGCAAGGATTTTGTAGCACCACTTCATCTTCAAGCACATATGTATCCATCTCTTCACATCTTGCTAGCTCACTCATTTGGACATTATGATTTTCCCCATGTACTTTTCTTTATATATGGCACTTCTTGGTGCATTTTACCCAAGCCTAAATTCTTGATATGCTTGATATTATGATCATTTGTAAGTCACATGTGTAGTCATGTGAACACCTCTTGTAAAAGAGTACATTTTATCTCTTGTAATTGAAAAAAGAAAGAAGGAAAAGGATGGCTTACCTCATCCATGATGTAAAAGCAAAGTCATGGCTCTAACTACCTAAAACCATGAATTTTTTAGCTGAAGGAATATCTCCTAACTTTGCGGATCACTTTTAGGTGGAGCCATTCAAATTCCAATTCAAAACTCCCTCCTATAAAAAGAGCAAGAAGGAAGAGGCGATTAGCAAGCCTTGTACGTGACCACTTCATGTCATTTTGTAGAGATTGAAGAGCTTACTCCATAGCTCTATCATTCTACTCCCATTGTGCAAATATTCATTGCCAATGTGGTTGTAATCATATGGGAGTCTATACATTTATCATTATCTACTTCTTTGTTTTGTTCTCTGCTATACTCACTCAGAGCAGTAACTTCGTTTCTGCATACAAGTTTTCATTGTCATAATCTATACTTTGGGAGATATCTGCATTTTAGTGCTCATTGGTCTATCTCTGCAGAGCCCCCAGAATGATGGGCATGTTCCAGAAATTGATGAATCTTCTTCTCAGTTCTCGGTCCATCATTTGAAGTGTTTCAACTTGGATTTGGAAGCTTGCTAAGTCTATTTGATATGTGCAAAAGGAATTTATCTAATTGCTACCAGGTTGAGAGCACTGTTCTATTTTTCCAGTAGTGTATGTCCAAAAATAGCAAGTTTTGGCAGCTAGTCATTTCACAACTAGTCTGTCTTGACTTAAACTTTTAGGATACATATTCCAAAGTACTTGGCTGATATTTTGGTGGATTTAGGAAGACCAAAGGGTCTACTAATCAACTCTGAAGTCTCAGTGTGCTGGTGTGAAGCTAGTTGTAGCAGCACTAACTCATCTTTGGATTGCATCCACCATCTCTCTCCACAGTGGTATCAGAGCATAGTCAAGTGTTAAACGTTGTGTTCTAACTGTCAGAAGTGCGTTTAAACGTTGTTGGGTTCTTGGGAGTGGAAGGGGTCTGTAAAAATAGAGGCCCTATGCTTGTTTCCCAAAATGACTTCACACCACAATATACTAATATTCAAGACTTCTATCATGAATTGGTATACCCTTCTTAATCTTTACGATTCGTTATTCTAATTCTTCCAAGGTTTGCCGAACACACTGTACCAGACGATTAGTATCATGATATCGAGTTACCTCGGACCCTTTTCCGAATACACATTACAGTAACATTAGGAACAATAGCAGTAGTTCAACCTTCACCGAACACTGCTCATAGTCAAATTCAACCGCAGACACAGAAGGACTCAACAGTTATAGACACACAGTGCTTGAAGATTCAGTACGCAACTTAGGACGGCTCTTACCGTAGCTTAATCTTTTCCGTATGAACATAGACCTCAATACTGAAGACAACACAATACAAACCCGAATACCAGAAAAGCTACCATAGCTACACGAAATTCACCAAACACTGGCAGACCATTCAAGAAGAATAACAACACGATACGCGAACTAACACAACAATCCCAATAGAGACTCGCAAACGACTTACTCAGACAACAGTACAACGATCTACCATATGTAAATGAAACTCACAATCGCAATAGAGATCGATAGACAACAAACACGGATATGCACAGTATACTCAGAGTACTCAAAAATTAGCCAAACAATGCTACAGCAACGCTCAGACAATCACCCAGACGGACAGTCTGGAGATTCCATGAATCGTCAGTGAGCATCTCTTTTCATTGCTTTATATAAAAGATTACAACTGTCAATGTAACAACTTTTCGCGCGTGCGAACAAAAGATTCAGTTTTACAACTTCCAATCCGGCAATCGACTAACACTCTGGCACGCACGGTGGACTCGAACCCGCAGGTTTTACAAAATTATTGTTCTTCTATAATTCTGTCTAAATACATGTTTCTGGCTAATCTAAAGGTTCGGATGATTTTCTTCCTTAAAGTTTCTAATAGCTGTTTGAGAGTATCCGGTTCTACTAGTTGTGCATCTACTCTTACAGAACTTAAAGCTATAGCTTCGGTCAGCAAAATTTCTGCTTGCGTCTGCAGAAAGGCTTCTTGTAGGTAGAAATCGTTCGATAGGGCCGCATCTCTGGAAACTTTCATTTCTGCCACTTGTTTCTCCATCTTGCTTACTCTTTCTTTCTGATTGTCCAGCTGATTCTCCCTTCTTTCGATCTCTTGATTCTAAAACTGTATGGTTCTGGAATATGCATCCCTTTCTCTTCGGAGATCTGTTATTACTTTTTGTAATTGTGCTTCTAATGTCAGTTTTCACCGTAGAATGTTGTTTACCTCCTCGAATTCTATCTTACATTTCTGGAGTTCTTCGGTTGTTTTCATCGCCAGATCGTACTATTCTTGGCCTTTTTGTACCACTTCGTCTAGTTGAACTCTGGTTTCTTCGAGCAGATTTCCTAATGCTATTCTTGCATCTTCTTTGTCCTATAACTCTTGTTTCATTTTACTAATTTCGGCACTTGCATTCTGTAATGATTCTTCTTTCTTTGTGAGCTTAGCCACCGCTGCATCTCTCTGTCTGGTAACCATTTCCTGTTCGGCAATTCTGGCCTGTAATTCCTTCAGCTGTTCTTGTAGAGATTGGTTTTCGGCTTTGGCTACTAGTAATTCTTCTTGTAGGGGGCTAATGTCGGCTTCCAGTAGATCTACTTTATGTTGGAATTCATTGCGAATATTCTCTGTTACTTGCTTCATTTGCGCAGGGAGTTGTTGTGATAAATTGATTAGCAGTTGACCCATTGACGCTAACTCAGAGAATACGGGGATGGACGTGAGTGGAGGAGGGGGACGAGGTTGGGAAGAGGATGGAGTGAGGAGTTGCTAGGAGTTCGGTGGAGAGTAGTTAGGCGATGAAGATGAAGAAGCTGCAAGTTCGTCGGGTTCATTGGGTGGAATAGGAAGGATGGGGTTGAGCGGAGGTTTCGGTGGTGGAGTGGGCAGGATAGGGTTAGGTTCTGTTACCTATTCTGTTGTTTGTTGTGTAGTGTCGGCAGTTGTGGACTCAACTGCTTTCAGAAGTTCGTCGAAAACTTCTTTAACGATCTGTTCTTCATTTCTTTGGTTTTCCTGCTCTGATTGTTGTTGTGATGTCTCTTGTGACGAGCTTGTGTTGGATTCGATGTGATTCTCTTGTTCTTGTTGTCCTTCTGATGAAGATTGTGCTGATGATTTGTGCTGCATAGACGTTGCGGTGTCATGGAAGGTTTCTTCGTCCTGTTTTTCTTTTTCCTTGTCATCTTCTTTGTTTTTTTCGACTGACCCCTAGGCTTCACTTTTAGAGGAACTGATTCTAATTCTTTTCCGGCGGAAGAGTTGATTGAGTTCCTCTTCGTCTTCTTCATCGTTCTCCAATAATTGCACAGAATCTTCATGGCGCAGGACCGGGCCTCTGGGTGGTGGTTGTGCTGCAAGAATGGCCGTAAAAAGGAAAGAAATAATGTGCGGCAATCTGGACCTTGGCATTCCTCCTTTGTTTACCTGTTTAATTATTGAAACACATTCCTTGTGAATGCGGTGGAGGAAATAGGATGCAAAATTTATTGGTTCTCTAGCAGCTAAATCAATGGCGAAGTAGAATGGATGCGATATTCCATAAGTACGTTTCTGTAGGTTCAGGATAGCTACTAAGAACTAACGGGCGGATCTCTCAGGTTCCGATCAACATAGGATCGCGTATTCGTTGGATGAATGCCTTGGGAATAACTGATTCATGGTGGCTAATGGTAGATTCGGGCCATTCTCTCGACCTTGCGAAGGGAGTCAAAAGGACTCAACGAAAGTTTGGAAGGTGATTACGGTACGGGAGGGTAGGGATGTGATAGCCCAACTTTTCTTGTTGGTAGGTGTTTTAGCGATAGCGGTGATGATCTGAGCAAAAAACGGGTGGGATTCCACTGAATGCCACGACTGTTCAGCGAAATTGGATAACCCGCGGGTGCGCAGAAACTCTCCTACCTCGGTAGGGAGTCCGTCACGGAAAGCGGCATAGTTTCCCAGAGCTTCCATGGCGCAAACGATGACAGCAAGCACAAAACGCAAACGCACAGGGTATACACAGTCACACAAATCACGCAAGCACAATAATGATTTTTGGAAAAATGGAGAAGGTTAAGTAGATGTTCGGTAGTGGGGAGCAATCAAAATCACTAATAATCGTTCGTTGCTGAGATGATAACTTCTTAACTTCGGTGTTCATGCATGAGTAGCTAGAAAGGGCAGGGCGACTGTTGATATAATTAGGTATCAAAATGTGGATATTTACAGACTTATTTTATTAAGCACGCAAAAAATAAGAAAAGAAAAGAAGAGAAAAGGAAAGAAAAGAGAATGCCAAAAGACGCGGCCAATCGCAAAACGTTTCATTGTGGGTTAGATGTTTGTTGATACGGCCACAACTTTGAACCGTTGATGACTTTCGGAAGAGGAATTCCGGTCAAAGTAGTCAACCGAAAAGCTGCTGGGCCCACTTGTTCAAAAATCCGGAAGGGGCCAAACCATCGTAACTTGAATTTGCCAGCAGAGCGATTTGATTTTGCGTTGTAAAATAGTACAAGTTGTCCCACCGTAAAAACTGGGGTTTTCAGATAGCGATCATGTGTTCGAGCTTGTCTTAGTTGTACTTCCTGCATAGTTAGAAAACTTTGCCATCGGTGCTCATCCAGTTCTCTAAGTGTATCTAGCCGAAATGATAAAGAATCTTCTGGTATTAATTTTTGAGTGAGAGCCACACGTAAGCTTGGTACAATAATTTCCATGGGTGCTATGGCTTCCAAGCCATAAGCTAGTTTGAAGGGTGTTAGACCTGTTGCTACCTTATAGGTAGTTCGGTATGCCCACAGGACTGCAGGTAACAGTTGGTCCCATCTTTCCGGTGCTTCCAAAATGCGTTTTCGAAGCATATTCAACAGGGTCTTGTTTGTACTCTCAGCCAAACCATTTGCACGAGGATAATATGGTGAACTGAATTTATGCGTGATCTGAAAAGAATGTGTGAGTACTTTCATTAGATTGTTAACAAAATGAGTGCCTTGATCTGTAACAAGCTCTAGAGGTAATCCAAAGCACGGAAAGATATCTTTCATTAGGCAATTTGCCACCGAAACAGCTGTGGCAGATTTTAAAGCCCATGCTTCTGCCCATCTGGTTGCATAGTCTGTACAGGTTAGAATATAACGATTATTGCTGAGTATTGCTGGCGGTGTAATAGGTCCGATAAAGTCTAGACCCCACTTCTGAAAAGGCTCTAATGGAAAGAGAGGTTGTAGAGGGAAAAGATGACGTTGCAGGGGCTATCCAAATCTCTGACAACTATCACATTGTTTGACAAACTGTGATACATCCTTGTATATAGTAGGCCACCACAGTCCGCTTTGCAGAATTTTTCGGTGCGTTAAATCTGTTGCAAAATGGCCATCTGAAGGAATTGAGTGAGCCAAAGTAATGACTGAGTTAACTTCATGTGGTTGAATACAACGAAGTAAAACTCCAATGTGATCCATATAGTATAATTCCCCAGCAATCAACCAAAATCGGCGGGTGAAAACTACAATTTTCCTGCGTATTGCAGTAGAAGTCTGAGAAGGGAGGCATCCATCAGTAAGAAAGGTCAATATCTGATCATAGTATGTAGATGGCATAGGTGTTCTGCAATTTCATCATTAGTCAGTTCAGAAACATAAATTGCCGGTGTTGTGTCATCTACACCGATCAGAGCTTCACCGGAATCTAAGCGAGAAAGGAAATCTGCTAAGGCATGTGAACTGCAAGGCCGATGAATAACTTTGTAATCAAATTCTTGTAAAAGTAGAACCCATCGCGCTAATCGGCCACCTAAGTGATGTTACCGAACCAGATAGACAAGTGCAGCATGATCTACATGAAAAGTAAATTTGCGGCCAAGTAAATAATGCCTGAACTTCTTGACAAAGTATACTAAACCCAGACATTCCCTTTCAGTTACAGAGTAATTCTTTTCCACAGGGGCAAGCCTTCGACTTGCATAGTATACTCGTCTGAACCACTTATTCGTTTGTTGCATTAATACGCTTCCCATTGCTATATCTGAGGCATCAACAAATACATGAAAGGGGTGATCCCAGTCCGGAGGCTGTAAGATGGGAACTTTGTTAATAAACACTTTAAACGATGAAATGCTATCTGACATTTCTGAGTCCACTCAAATTGTCGCGGAGTCTTGGTGATTAATCTGTTCAGTGGTATTGCCAAATGAGCAAGCCACTGTAAGTGTCGACCATGCCATCTTACTTGGCCCATGAAGCGCATCACTTCCTTAGGTGTAGTGGGCACAGGTGCTTCTAACACAGCTGTAATTTTATCTGGATCCACCTGTATACCTTATGCAGATACGATGTGGCCAAGTAGCCTTCCACATGAAATCACAAACACATATTTGTTTGGGTTCAAACAGAGTCTGTATTCTCTGCATTTTTCAAAGCAACACCGTAAATGGAACAAGTGTGCTACTATCTTGCCAAATAACGAAAAATCATTCAGATAAGCTTGCATAAACGAGGTAAGGTAAGGGGAGAATATTTCCTGCATACACCTTTGAAAAGTACTTGGGGCATTTCTTAATCCAAACCACATTACGGTACAAGGAAAAACGCCCCAATTGGTGATGAAGGCGGTCTTTGGTATATCCTGTTCAGCCATTCTAACTTGATTATACCCATTGTATCCATCTAGGAATGAATACATTTCATGTCCTGCTACTCTATCAAGCATTGTGTCAAGAAAAGGTAGCAGAAATGGATCAGGCACCGTAGCTGCGTTCAGTTTCCGATAATCTACACATATTCATAGCTGCTTATTCTTTTTAGGCACAATAACAATTGGTGAGATCCATTCAGCATGCTCTACTGGTACAATGAATCCGACTTTTAGTAGCCTATCAAGTTATGCCTTTACCTGTGATGCATAGTTCGGATTCATCCGGTAGCTTGGTTGTTTCATTGGTTTTGCTTCCGGCTTCAGCATGACCCTGTGTTGATAAATGTGCGGGTCCAAACCCTTCATATCTTTGTAATCTCATGCAAAGACGTCGGAGAACTCTCGGAGTAGCTGGATTAGGTCTGCTTGAAATGTTTCCGGTAAGTTTTCTTTTATCTTGACAGGACGCGGATGGTCTTTATCTCCTAAATTATAAGTGATCAACTGATCCTCTGGAACATAAAATTGTCGGGGCTTCTCTGTATCGTCAGCTGGCTTAAAAAGTTGTTGCAGTTGAGCGTCATCTATAGCAGCAGTATCTTCCTTCTTATCTTCTTCTGTTATAGGCATCATCGTACAAACTACGGGATTCCAATTATCTACAACAGATTGTAGATCAACAGTTCCTAGGGAGATTAAGTCAATGTTGTTGTTATTTAAAAACTCTTCTTCTTCATCATCTGACAACCCATCTAACATATGAACTAGTTCTGCAAAATACGGTCTAGCATGCAATTCGCAAGGCTGTATAGCATCTAGTTTTACAATACATTTACGATTATTAGCTTTGAAAGTGAGTTCCTGTGCAGACCAATCTTGTATGACCTTAGCTTGCTTCAGCCAAGGACGGCCAAAATGAAGATTATAATCAAGGGTGGGTTCCGGTAATTCTAGGATGGCAAAGGTCATCTTAAATATGGTACTCTGCAAATTTATTGGTACATTCCGTACAAGTCCTACTGGATGGACTCTTGACTGGTCAGCCATTCTGACAAAGAACTGAACTGGTTCGATTTCAATCCATCCTAACTTCTTACACAATGTAGAAGTAGTAATGTTGACTCCAGATCCTCCATCAATTAGTACCTGTGTAATTTTATGATTTTTATACCATACCGTAATTAAAGGAACCGAATGATCGACCGTAGAATCAGGTTCCGGTTGCACTGCCACTGTTGCTGGAATGCAAGAAGGTACAGGACTGAACTGTTGTTGGAATTGTTGTTGAACTCCTGGTACTAGTGCAAGTAATTGGCCAAGAGGAAGAGTAATGGATGCTTTAGATAAAATCTCCCAGGCCTTATGTGATTGAATTGTGCTTTCCTCGGATTCTGAAGATGATGTGCCGGCTGAAGAGGATATATCTACTGAAGATGATGTGCCTGGTACTAAATTAGAATCTTGTTTTTGTGTTCCTTCCTTGGTTAGCAGGGCCTGGGTCACCGGAATAGGATCTGGAAACACTGGAGGTTCGGCGGTGGTCCATTGACTAGCCTTATCATACATCGTTTGTTGTTCACGTATGCCTGGTTCAAATACTTTTGCTGCTTGCAGTTGCTTACCAGATCGGGTCTGAATTATTGCAGCTTGCATTTCTACGGGTGTGATTTGTACCATATTAGTCATTGGGTTCTGTCGTTCTTTCTTCCTCTGATCATACTCAACTGCATCCTTACAAAATCTTCTAATGTGACCAAATTCACCACAAAAATGGCAGCGCGGTGGTGGCAAATTGGGATTTTCCTGTGATGGTCCGGCCTACTAGCGATTTGCATTGTAGTTATTATTTCTTTGTCCTCTGTAATTTCGATAGCCTTGTTGCTGGTTGTTTCTCATTTGCGGAGGTACATAATGATTGGTTGGCTGTCCTGGTTCCTGTATAATAGCATTGACAGTTGTGGTTCCCTTCACTTTGGCGTTGTATGCACAATTTTTGGTAGTATGTTCGGTCGTGTTGCAGATAGCGCAAAACAACTGATTAAGTGCACAAGTGGCACTAGTGTGCCCTGAATTCTTGCATGTGGTGCAGAACATTTGTCTAGTCGGGTCTTGTGCAACATTTTTATTTGCCTTTAACCATTCCAAGTCTTCTGTAAATCCTCCAACCTTGTTTTCCAGCTGCAAAGCCATTGCAATCACTACATCTAGCGTCATAGCTCCTACATAGTGTATGATCATAATCTGTTTAAGTTGCGGAGTCAATCCATTGATAAACCATCGAGTGATAACGTCATCCGGTAGGTTGGCATGTGCTGGTGGTAATTGCCTCAAATGGGTTCTCAATAGAGTGGCATATTCCTGCATTGTTTGATTTATCTTCTGTCTATTGTTTTGTAGGTAATCGAAAATTTTGGCTGGATTCTTCTTTAGCCAGAATCTTTGCAAAAATGCATCCCTTACTGCTTCATAGGTGCCGAAATGGTTAATATCATATTCTGTAAGCCATATGGCTGCTTCATTTACCAATGTAGACTGGAAGACAATAGCCTTATACGCCGGATCAGGTAGATGGTTGAGCACTGCGTAACTTATCTCAAATGTGTGTACATGAGCATCTGGCTCATCTCCTGGAAATCCACCGAATTTAGTGTACGTTACTCCGGTTGGAGTTGGCCTTGGTGGGCATGGTTGTTGTTGTTGCTGTTGTTGTTGTTGTTGCCCGTTCATAGTGCTGATGGTTGTATTGTGACTATCTTCTATACCCCAAGGTTGAATAACTGAATCGTCGAAATCTGTATCGTCAGCTCCCAATAGCGGTGACTGGACTGATGATTCACCAAAAAATGGTAAACTGCCACCAAAAAACTGCGATCTTTCAGCAACTGGTACCGAAATATCACCGGAATGTGTCGATTTTTCACCAATACAGGGTGCTTTTTCTCCCTTGCTGATTTCTTTGACTAAGACGTTTCTATTCGTAAACAAGTTCGAATCTTTACTCAATGATGTTAAATTAACTTCATACTGCATCCTGTTAGATTCTGGAGTTACTATATCTTCGACAAATTGTGACGAAATCGCACCAGAATCTGCCAGAGATTTAGTTCGTTCTACCAGAATATGACCGGAATCCTTACTAACGTTCTTTACTTTCTTGACAACTGGGTTAGACCTATCTGTGCTTTTACCTCCTGGAGGTGTCCTTAGCAAATTAGGTACCCCAGGCTGGCGGTTCTTTGGATACGTTTCACCGGATCGAGTAACCGGTATGTATCATCTTTTGGTACTAATCACGTACTATTACTATCGATTTACAATTTACAATCACGTTTCCATAACTGATTTGCAACAATCTGATCTGTTGCCACCTTCCCACAGATGGCGCCAGTGTTAAACGTTGTGTTCTAACTGTCAGAATGGCGTTTAAACGTTGCTGGGTTCTTGGGAGTGGAAGGGGTCTGTAAAAACAGAGGCCCTATGCTTGTTTCCAAAAATGACTTCACACCACAATATACTAATATTCAAGACTTCTATCATGAATTGGTATACCCTTCTCAATCTTTACGGTTCGTTATTCTAATTCTTCCAAGGTTTGCCGAACACACTATACCAGACGATTAGTATCATGATACCGAGTTACCTCGGACCCTTTTCCGAATACACATTGCAGTAACATTAGGAACAATAGGAGTAGTTCAACCTTCACCGAACAGTGCTTATAGTCAAATTCAACCGCAGACACAGAAGGACTCAACAATTACAGACACACAGTGCTTGAAGATTCAGTATGCAACTTAGGATGGCTCTTACCGTAGCTTAATCTTTGCCGTACGAACATAGACCTCAATACTGAAGACAACACAATACAAACCCGAATACCAGAAAAGCTACCATAGCTACACAGACTTCACCAAACACTGGCAGACCATTCAAGAAGAATAACAACACGATACGCGAACTAACACAACAATCCCAATAGAGACTCGCAAACGACTTACTCAGACAACAGTACAACGATCTACCGTATGTAAATGAAACTCACAATCGCAACAGAGATTGATAGACAACAAACATGGATATGCACAGTATACTCAGAGTACTCAGAAATTAGCCAAACAACGCTACAGCAACGCTCAGACAATCACCCAGACGAACAGTCTGGTGATTGCACGAATCGTCACTGAGCATCTCTTTTCAATCCTTTATATAAAGGATTACAACTGTCAGTGTAACAACTTTTCGTGCGTGCGAACAAAAGATTCAATTTTACAACTTCCAATCCAGCGGCCGACTAACACAAGCAACATGGGAGATGGATTTCCATCAACAATTGACAAATTGGATCGAAACAACTACCCGACATGGTCTCTAAGAATGGAGGCTTAAGTTCAAGCGAGGAATGTATATGGATTCATATCCGGAGATGAAGAAACGCCAACCATGAGGAACAAAGGGCAACCATCACATGAAGAAGTGGAGGGACTTTCAAATTGGTGTTCGAAGGATGCACTTGCAAGATCCTATATTCTAAACTCAATCTCTGATTTTTTTTCAACTCATGTCAAGGGATGCAAGACATCAAGAGAGACCTAGAATGCACTTGCTTCTTTTTTTTATCCAACACTCGAGCAAGGAAGAACCAATTGTTGATGGAGTTCACAACAATGAAGAAAAGCCCGAAGCAAAGTGTGACTGGTTATGTCACAAAGATGAAGGAGATTTCCGACCAACTTGGAAGCATTGGAGAGGTAATTGAAGAGGAGCAAATCATTAGACAAGTCATAAATGGAATCAAAGTAGATCACAAGTGGGAGTCGTTCACAATAGCCATGGATTTATACATGGATATGCATGTACCTGACCTCAACACACTAATGGGCCAACTCTTCACTAATGAAACAAAGATTAGCAAAGGTGGTGAGTCCTCAAGAGGTAATCAAACTTCTGCCTTATATTCTGATAAAGCTAAGGTCAAGGACAAGTCAAAGAATAGGAAGAATGAAGATGAAGGTAGCTCTTTCCAAGCAAACTTTGCAGGTAGAGGAAGAGCTAGAGGAAGAGGCAAAGGTGGAAAGAAAGGCAGGGGGACATTCCAATCATCTCAACCTTGCAATATATGTGGCTTATCTAATCATACTACTGAAGAATGTTTCAGGAACCCGAGGAACTCAAGAGGAAGAGGATTCAATAGAGGTGGCTATGGATCAAATAGAGGCAGGTACAATGGAGGCTACAACCACAACTACTACAACAACAATTACAACAACAAAAACTATCAAAGTGGCCATAGAGGAAGAAGAGATTACAATAACTATGGAGAGGACCAAAGTCAAGAATTTATTGATTATGAATCTATCAGTGAAGAAGGGTAAGGATGATGATCACATATTTTACATTGATTCGGGATGCTCAAACCATGTACCATGAAATGTGGCTTTACTTTCTGATTTGGAAGATCCTCATAACAAGCATGAAGTGCAGACAGGAGATGACACAAAGCACTCAGTGGAGAAGATAGGTAATGTGAAGACATCATATGGGAATATGAACCTCTTAAGCATAGTCTTGTATGTCCCTACAATTACCAAAAATTTAATAAGTGTTGGACAGATTGTTGAAAAAGGATTGCAGGTTAGATTCAACCGATTTGGAGCATATGTTGAAGACCCAAGGCAAGGCTTTCAAAGGATTTCCAAAGGAGAAAAGACAGGACGGCTCTTCACTTTTGAAGTGGAAGATACAAACAACATAGCTTTGTTTAGCGATGGATCTCAAACTCTAACAGAGTTAGAGATATGGCACAAAAGGCTTCCTCACATTGGTGAGAGGACACTCAAACAAATTTGCAGGGACCAAAGTGTACTTGGTTTGCTTAATATCACAAGGCAACACATGATTTATAAGTGTGAAGCTTGTCAACTCGGCAAGGCTCATAGACAACCTTTCAATAAGAAAGGATATATGTATCAAAATCCTTTGGATCTAGTGCACACGGATGTGTGGGGTTCAAGTAAGGAGCCATCTATATTAGGCTGAAGATATTATGTGTCTTTCATAGATGATTGTAGCAGGTGGACCATTCTGTTTTTCATGAAGCACAAGGATGAAGTGTTTAATTGCTTTAAGAAGTATATTGCTCTTGTTGAAAACCAAACAGGTAGGACTTTGAAAAGACTCAGATTAGATGGTGGAGGAGAATACTTCTCTTCTAAATTTGATGCCTTCTTGCATGAAAGATGCATTAAAAGGGAAGTCGCTACAAGGTATACACCAGAACTCAATGGTGTAGCAGAGAGGAGGAACAGAGCTATTGTCGAAGCTGCAAGGTCCATGCTCAATGAAAAGGGATTGCCAAACTACCTATGGGCAGAGGGTGTTTCGACAGCCACATGTCTCATAAATAGACTTCCATCCAAGTCACTAGATGGAACAACTCCATATGAAGTGTGGAATGGAAGAAGACCTAGTCTAAAGCATTGTAAAATCTTTGCTCACATTCCTTCTCAAGTAAGAGGGAAATTGGATCCCAAGGCAGAGAAGTGTGTATTCATTGGTTATGATCAAAACCAAAAAGGATATAGATTGTACAATCCAACCAATAAAGGATTTTCTGTGAGTAGAGATGTAATTTTTGATGAAAACAAAACATGGTTTGATGATGATAGGAAAGTGAAGCTGCCTTATGACTTGGATGAAGATTTTCCATCACTTCAACCAAAGGAGCCAAAGCAGATTGAAGAAAGTGATTCGGAGATTGACCTAGAAGACTTGGAAAGACTAAAGCTATGGAAGAAAAAAGGTAAAGCAAAGATGTAGGATGCTACATATGGACTCGAGAGCTCACATCAACCACTTAGAACGTCTTCAAGTGAGAAGAAGAAACTTGAGAGATTTGGTTATGATACTTCTTTGGTCACAAAGCACTCAATCTACATTGCAAAAGATTCAACCAATGAAGAGCCTACCAAATTCGAAGAAGCACAAAGCAAGAAAGCTTGGAGAGATGCAATGGATGAAGAAATGGAAGCCTTGAAAGAGATGACACTTGGGTGCTTGTACCTGACAAGCCATCTATGAAGGTAATTGGATCTCGATGGATATACAAAATCAAGAGGAATCCAGATGGAAGTATAAATAGACACAAAGCAAGGTTAATTGCTAAGGGGTGTGCTCAAACCCATGGTATTGATTATGAGGAGACTTTCTCTCCTGTTGCAAAAATGCCTATAATTAGGGTTCTCATTAGTCTTGCTGCATCTAGAAATTGGAAGCTCTATCAACTTGATGTAAAGAATGCTTTCTTGAATGGATGGATTTCTGAGGAAGTGTATATGGCACAACCTCCGTGATATGAGGATGCACATCATCCTAACTATGTATGCAAAATAAAGAAAGCTTTGTATGGATTGAAGCAAGCTCCAAGAGCTTGGAATTTCAGATTGGTGACTTATTTGTAGGACCAAGGATTCAAAGCTAGCAAGGCGGATACCTCTTTGTTCATAAAGAGGAATGGATATGAAGTGATCTATTTATGTGTGTATGTTGATGATATTATTATCACAAGCAATGATCTTGAAGGAATCAAGCAGGTAAAGACTCAAATGAAGGAGGAGTTCAAAATAAGTGACCTCGGACCACTCACTTATTTCCTTGGATTGGAGTTAATCTACATAGGTTCATGTATATACATCACACAAAGGAAATATGTGCATGACATGCTCGTTAAATTCAAGATGGAAAATACCAAGTTTGCAGGTACACCTATGGAGCAAAATCATAAGCTTAGTGCTTATGAAGGAGAGCCGATTGAAGACATCACAAGCTATCAAAGCTTGGTTGGAAGTTTGAACTATGCAACACTCACAAGGGTGGATATATGCTATAGTGTTAGCATATTGAGTCAGTTTATGCATAAGCCGAGAAGACCACATATGGAAGCGGCCAAGAGAGTCCTCAAGTACCTAAAGGGGACCATGAATCAAGGTTTGTTTTATTCATTTACTTCAAATATTGAGCTAAAGATCTACTCAGATGCAGATTGGGCTGGATCTAGAGATGATAGAAGAAGCACATCCAGGTATATATCATTTGCAGGTTCAAAAATCATTTCTTGGTCGTCGAAGAAGCAACCAACCATGGCATTATCTTCTACTCAAGCCAACTATAGAGGTTTGGCTAATGCAACTCAAGAAATCATGTGGTTAAAGTCTTTGTACACAGATCTTGGACTTCATTCTTCAACACCTCACATTTTTGGTGACAACCCAAGCTCACTACATGTAGCAACTAATCCGGTATACCATGCTATTGAAGTCCACTACCATTATGTAAGGAAGAAGCTAATGAGCAAGGATATTCAACTATCCTATGTCTTTATAGATATGCAATGTGCAGACATGTTGACTAAAGCTCTTGATGATACAAAGTTAAGTAGATTCAAGTTGATGATTGGCTTGAAGGAAATCAAGGACAATTGAAGACTTATTTGGAGGCCACGCATGTTACGCTTGAGGGGGAGCTATTGGTGCATTTTACCCAAGCCTACATGCTTGATATGCTTGATATTATGATCATTTGTAAGTCACATGTGTAGTCATGTGAACACCTCTTGTAAAAGAGTACATTTTATCTCTTGTAATTGAAAAAAGAAAGAAGAAAAAGGATGGCTTACCTCATCCATGTTGTAAAAGCAAAGTCATGCCTCTAACTACCTAAAACCATGATTTTTTGAGCTGAAGGAATATCTCCTAACTTTGGGGATCACTTTTAGGTGGAGCCATTCAAATTTGAATTCAAAACTCCCTCCAAGAATAGCTATAAAAAGAGTAAGAAGAAAGAGGCGATTAGCAAGCCCTGTACATGACCACTTCATGTCATTTTGTAGAGATTGAAGAGCTTACTCCATAGCTCTATCATTCTACTCCCATTGTGCAAATATTCATTGCGAATGTGGTTGTAGTCATATGTGAATATATACATTTATCATTATCTACTTCTCTGTTTTGTTCTCTGCTATACTCACTCAAAGTAGTAACTTCAGAAGGTCATATCTCGAGTTCTACTCAACCTTTTTCAGTGTTGTAACATATAATAGATAGCTCGTTATGTCTAGTTTGTCCATACACATTTTCATTGTCATTGGATATATACGTTGCGATATATCTGCATTTTACTGCTCATAGGTCTATCTCTATAGAGCCCCGAGAATGGTGGGCATGTTGTAGAAATTGATGACTCTTATTTTCAATGCTCAGTCCATCATTTGAAGTGTTTTAACTTGGATTTAGAAGCTTGCTAAGTCTATTTGCTATGTCCAAAAGGAAGTTATCTAATTCCTACCAAGTTGAGAGCACTGTTTAGTTTTTCCAGTAGGTGTATGTCCAAAAATAGCAAGTTTTGGGAGCTAGTCATTTCACAACTAGTCTGTCTTGGCTTAAACTTTTGGGATACATGTTTTAAAGTACTTGGCTGATATTTTGGTGGATTTAGGAAGCTCAAAGGGTGTACTAATCAACTTTGAAGTCTCAGTTGGCTGGTGTGAAGCTGGTTGTAGCAGCACCAACTCATCTTTGGATTGCATCCACCATCTCTGTCCACAGCACTTCTTGTATTGTTGTTTCTTAGGTCATTCTTGTACATTCCTTTTATGTAATAGAAGAAGAAGTGAAGATCATTCTTCCTTGCCTCAAACTGTGTGTGTGTTCTCTTTGATTGTGAGAGTGTGTGTGAGCTCTCTTTCTTATCTCCTTCCCCATGACATAGCTATCTACCAGTCTTATGTTTCATGCTGGGAGAAAACACATAGAGGTACACTATTATTACATCAAGGAGAAGGGGCTGGCCAAAGACATTCAAGTGCAACATATAAGTAGCAAGGAATAGTTTGCTCACATGCTCACCGATGATTTCGATTCAATTCAGCTTACAATGTTATAAGAAGGCATTACAGTGTCCGAGCTAGGTGGGATAATTGGAGCTTGAAGCTTGAAGAGCAGTGTTGAAATTCAAGCTTCAACCTTAATACATACATGGACCATTGCATGAATGCCACTTTGAGATACATGAAGCACGAGAAATGAAGCTCAAATTTGAATTTTAAATCCCCTCACAACAACCATAAATCACCAATCACACTTAGGTGTGATAGAAGCCTATAATTTAGGAAAAGTGATTCCTAGTTCATAGGAAATATTTTCAAATCTATATGTGCAAACAAAGTACTTAGAATTCGTGATCTTGCATATATGTGATCTCCTTGAGCATTTGAAGAAGCTAGTAGACCCCTTGCTTAGTGTTAGATCACCAAGCTTTCATTATGCTTGAGGTGATTTTCCCTATCATATGAATGTTGAAATGAATACATCTCTTGTGTTTCACTTATGTGCACTCACTTATTGTATTGAGAGCTTGATCACATAATCAGTTATCTACGAAAGTTTCAAAGCATCTACCTTTTTAAAAGAGAAAGGAAAAAATACCCAAAACCCAGGAGTTAGAGGTGGTCAAGTTTGATGATTGATCAATCAAATCATTTCACGTAAAAGCAAGTGCTCAAAATTTGATTTCACTTTTCCTAGTTCATAAGAAGATGATTCTCCATCACAACTACATACTCTATGATATTTGGAATTCAAATATAGGTAGTTTGAGTCATGGGAGGCTACCCAAGATTCTATATGATGACTCATAAATATTTAGAATATGATATGATGATAGTTAAAGCAATACATACACATTGGTGATCATCTTGGTTCTTCTTCACTTTTCTCTCCTCCTTCTTCCTTAGACTCAGTCATCTTGTAGAGTTGGGCTCTCTCTCTCTCTCTCTCTCTCTCTCTCTCTCTCTCTCTCTCTCTATACAGGGCTCAAAATTGTGTGAATGAGGACTCATTAGAAATTTAATACTTTGTACTTTGATTTCGTATATGTTCAAGTCATTTAGCTTAGTAGCTTGAGAAAAATCATTATTTGAAGGTCTCGAGTTCATCTTCTACACAGTCTTGAAACATTGAGGGTACACCCAATTAGTGTAAAGCATAATTCTCTTTCATTAGTTGATATAAATTAGAGTTTTGAGGCATTATAACAATTAAAACCTATGTATAACAATCACCTAAAAGGAATTTTTTCAATCACAAGTGTGTTGGTTGCTCTGAGTGTTTGAGGTGGAATCATCCATTCTAAAATAGAAGGTTTTGTGATCTAGTCAAAGTTCAACTCTTATATGTTTTGTATGAATTGATTCTCATTGATATTCAAAAGTATCTATTGAGTTTTATTACACTAATTATAATCCCACAAGAGTTTGAGTGTTTCAGGTGGAATCATCCATTCTAAAATAGAAGGCTTTGTGACCTAGTCAAAGTTCAACTCTATCTATTTTGTACCAATTGATTCTCATTGATATTCAAAAGTACCTATTGAGTTTTATTACACTAATTAAAATCCCACAAGGTCTATTTGACATATCTTAAGAGCTAGGGCAGGTCATGTGGTAGTTTTTTGAACCACCTTCATCACTTTGCAACTAACGTTCTCACCTTCTCCAACTTCTTCTTTTAGTAGTATCAGAGAAACTTGAAGATCAGAGATGGATTTCCATAAATAAGTGAGAATTGTGATAGAAATACTATGCAACTTGGAAAATAAGAGTGAAGGCCTATTTGCAAGGTAGGAATCTATATGGGATTCTATGATACAATGAAGCAATGCATATTGTAAGATCCAAATGAGGACCTTCTAAAGAAGAAATAGATAAGCTCACACTTTGGCATGTAAGGGATGCTCAAACAAGGTCGTTCATAATAAAATTTGTCTCTTATTTTCTATCACCACATATTAGAGGGTACAAGACATCTCAAGATACTTGGGATGCCCTAGAGACTTTCTTTTTTGCTAGTATAAAAGCAAGGAAGAATCATCTCCAGAATGAGTTCAACTAGAGGAAGAAGATTCCAAAACAAACCATCATAGAACTTTTTACAAAGTTTAAGGAGGTTGCTGATGAATTGGCATCCTTTGGAGAGCTGATTGAAGAAGAGGTCATCATGAGGTAGATATTGAATTGGATCAGAAGTGACAAGCGATGTCAATCCTTCACTATTTCATATGATCTCATCATGGATGTGAAATTTCTTTACTTCAACATCTTTCTTGGATAGCTCTTCAATAAATAAGCCAACAATAGCGTAAAGGAAGGTAACTCCAATCATGGAAATTCAACTAGTGCTCTAGATGCGGATAAGAAGGATAACAAACTAAAAGGCAAAAAGAAGGAAGAGCATGAAGAGAAGACTTCCCATGCCAACTTTGCAGGCAAGAGCAAGTGGAGAGAAAAGAAGAAAGGACCAAAGCGTTAAAAAACAAAAGGCTAGAATGTTCAAACTTGTGCCATATGTGATAAAACCAACCACACCACCCAAATTTGCTAGTTCAATGGAAACTCACAGAAAGCAAGTGGAAGAGGTGGATATGGAAATAATCGAGGCACATATCTTCAATAGAAATAATAAAAAAATGACAAAAAAAATTATTCTGAAGACCAATAACATAAAAAAATGAACAAGAGATGCTCAAATCATGTTGTAGGAAACATAGCTCTCTTATCTGACTTGGAAAACCCAAAACATAGACATGAAGTCCAAACAAGGGATGACACAAAGAACAATCTAAACAAGATTCGTAATGTAAAGTCTTCCAATGGCACACCACTTTTTGAGCAAGGTACTCTATATTCCCACTATTACAAAACACCTAATCAATGTAGGCCAAATTGTTGATAAATGCTTGAAATTTAGGTTCACCCAACATGGAGCTTTTGTGGAAGACCCATGTCAAGGCCTCAAGAAGATAGCCAAAGGTGAGAAGCATGGTAGGCGCTTTATTTTTGAAGTAGGAAAAACAAAAAACATAACTCTATTAAACTTTGGGTCTTGAACCCTAAGTGAGCTTGAAGTGTGGCATAAGAGACTCGCTCATGTAAATGAAAGAACCTTGAAGGATATATGCAAGGATCAAAGTGTTCTTGGGTGGCCAAACATATCAAAGCAACACATGATCAATAGATGTAATGCTTCTCATATTAGGAAGGAACAAAGAAAACTATTCAACCACAAAGGCTACATCCACAAAAACGTATTGTACTTAGTGCATACAAATGCATGGGGCTCAAGCCAAGAACCTTCATTGGTAGGATAAAGTTATAATGTCTCATTTATTCATGAAAATAGTAGATGGACTATTCTATACTTTATCGACTATTCTAACTTTATCAAGAATAAGAATGAAGTGTTTGATTGCTTCAAAAAGTATCTTGCACATGTGGAGAACCATATAGGTAGAACACTCAAGAAGCTCAAACTTTATGGAGGGGAGAATACTTCTCCAAGGAATTTTATGCGTGCTTGTAAGATAAAGGTATTAAGAGAGAAGTGACTACCAGCTAATCTCCTTAATTGAATGGAATTGTCCAGAGAAGAAACAAGACATTCGATAGATTTACGAGAACAATGCTTGAAAAAAAGAGGTGCCACATTATCTATTAGTAGAGACTATTTCAAATGTTTTTTACCTTGTCAAAAGACTACCATGCCAATCACTTCAGGGTACGATTCCTTATGAAGCATGGTATGAAAGAAAACATGGTCTAGGACATTGCAAGGTGTTTGGTTGTTTAGTTTATGTTCATGTACATTTGCAAACTAGAGGTAAGTTAGATGAAAGGGCAAAAAAGGTATTAATTATTGGATATGATTCAAATCAGATGGTTTAAAGGTTCTACAATCCTTCAACCAAGAAATTCACTACAAGTAGGGATGTTGTCTTTGAAGAAAACAAGTCTTGTTATGATGAAGACAAATAAAAGGTAACTCTACAATATGATCATGATTGTGATTTTGATCAACTAGGAAGCAAGCATGATACACAATTCCATGATCCAAGAAGTGATATAGATGATAGTGTAGATGAAAGGGAAAAGGATCACAATCTATGGAAGTCAAGACACAAAGAAAAAATGCAAGAGTTTGAAGAATGCTCCAAGAAAGGACCTAAAAGGTCAACAAGGGAAAAGAGAGAACCCAAAAGGTATGGATATGATTCCAGAATACAAAGCATTCAGTTTAGTTGGAAAAAGTCTTGATTTCAAAGGAACACTCAACCTATGAAGAGGAAAAGGGAGACCCCAATGGGAAAAAGACTATGAAAGAACAAATAGATGCCTTGAACAAGATAGGCACTTGAACGAGATTGGTTCCAAGAAAGGACCTAAAAGGTCAACAAGGGAAAAGAGACAACAAAAAAGGTATGGATATGATTCTGCATTTTTTTACAAAGCGTTCAATTTACTTGGAAAAAGTCTTAATTTCAAAGGAGCACTCAACCTATGAAGAGGCGAAGGGAAAGCCCAATGGGATAAAAGACTATGAAAGAAGATATAGATGCCTTGAATGAGATTGGTTCCAAAATCATCCAATCAGAAGGTAATTGGTTACAAATGAGTATATAAGCTTAAAATTAACTCAGATGGATCAATATGCAGGTACAATGCTAGATTTGTTGCCAAAGGATCTCACAAACTCATGGTATAGACTATGAGGAAACATTCTCACCAGTTGCAAAGACAACTACAATAAGGAATGCAAAAGAAAATGGATTCCTAAATGGTTTGAGAAGTGAATAGGTATACATGCCACAACCTCCAAGTATTGAAAAACCTAATTATAGATCTTATTTTTCTAGACTTAAGATCTCATTATATGCATTAAAACAAGATACTAGAGTTGGGAATTTTAGGAAAAGGTTATATATATTCAAGTCCTAGCATTCAGACCTAGCAAATCACATCCTTGATTGTTCATCAAAAGAGATCACAATGAGGTTATCTATCTATGTGTATATTTAGATGAGAAAATCAGTGACTTAGGTGAGCTCACATATTTTCTAGGTATGCAAATGATTTATACAAATGAAGGGATGTATCTTACTCAAAAAAGATACATTGAAGACCTACTTCACAAGTTTAGAATGCAGAACACCAAGCTTGTAGGTACACCCTTGGAAATGAATCACAAGCTAAGTGTGTATGAAGGTGAGAAAATTGATGATCCTAAAGCATATCAAAGTTTATTTGGTAGCTTCATAAATGCTACTCATAAAAGACCACATATATCCTATAGTGTGGGACTGCTTAGTGAACTCATGAACTCACCTAGAAGATCACACATGGATGCTACAGACAAAGTACTAAAGTACATCAAAGGATCACTTAATGAAGGTATCTTCTATCCTAAATCTTCAGATTTGGATATCAAAATCTTTTCATATGCAGATTGGGTAGGAGCATATGATGATAGAAGGATCACATCTGGATACTTAGAATTTGCAGGTTCAAAATCTGTTTCTTGGAGTTCCAAGAAGCAATCAATAGTTTCTTTATCTTCAACTGAAGCACAATATAGAGATCCAACTATTGCAACTTAAGAAGCAATATGGCTAAGAGAGTTGTACTCAAATATGGGATGTGTAAGTTCCAAGCCTCACCTACCTCGAGATAATGTAAGTTCCATGCATCTAGCTACAAATCCAATTACCCATGCAAGGAAAAATGACATAGAATTCCATTACGAATTTATAAGAGAGACATTTTACTATTCTCTGATCCTTTTTCCTCATACACAGTCATCTTGTAGAGCTTGGTTCTCTCTTTACATATCTCCAAATTGACTCATTAGAAAGGTAATACATTCTACTTCATGTAAATAAACTTTCAAGTCATTTCTTTTAGTAGATGGAGAGAAAACTTTAGTTGAAGGTCTTGGAATCATCTTTTACAAAGTCTTGAAAAATTGGGGTTACACCCAATCAGTGTTAAGCACAACTCTCTTTCATTGGTCGGTATAAATTAGGGATCTCAAGGATTATAGCAATTGAACCCCATATATAACATCCCCCCCCCCCCAAAAAAAAATGAACAACTATGTTGGCTGCTCTAAGTGTTTGAAGTAGAAGCACACATTCCAAAATAGAAGGTTTTGTGAGCTAATCAAAGTCCAACTCTATTTCTTTTGTACCAATTGATTCTCATTGATGTTCTAGATTACCTATTGAGTTTTATTACACTAATAACAAGCCCACAATGTCTATTTGACATATCCAAAGAATTAGGGAAGGTCTTGTACTAGTTTGCTAGACCTGCTTCATCACTTTGCAACTCAAGTTGTCACCTTCTCCAAGCTTCTCCAACTTCTTCTTTCATTTAGCAAGTCCCTCTACTTGATTGAGACAATTCACTCATCTTTGTGAAGCCATACCTAGCTCACAAATATTTGTGTGTATGAACTAGATAGCTCTAAGTGCTAAGAAATTTTTCCTTATCATTTATCAGTGATTGCTTGTAATCTTTGGTTTTTTTAGAAAGCTATTATTATCTCCTAAATTTGTCCCAAATCTCATGTTGAATCTCTATATATTATGACAGAGCCATGTCCAAAAGTGAGTAATGGTCTATCTCTATATGCCTAGTGAATTTTGTAACTTATTTGTCTTGGAGGAATTGATCCTTCGAGTAGGAGTAACCATTTTGGGTGAAATAACTTGCATTAGCAAGATCTCTAAACAAACCTTATGTGTGCAAATTCTCTTGGATTGAGTCTTCAAGAGTTTAGATAATCAATTGTTTGAGTGAATAATGGTTTTGTAAGTGTGACTGTGAGGCCACTTTTGCTTCAATGCTACATAGGGAAGTTTTTTTATTCATCCCATCACTCACAAATATTGTGCCTTTCGATCATTCTATCCTTTGTTTTTGGGATACAGAGGATCCCAAGGGCACTAGCCCCTTCACTATACAATCTTATTTCTTAATTAATTCAAGCAAGGAAGATTAGACCTTGGAGGAACTTCCTCTCTTAAAAAGGGACCTCTTGGATCTTCCATCAAAGATGAAGAGCATATGGTTTAATGCTTGTATAAGGCTTTGTATGGAACTAAGAAAGTTCAATGAGCATGATATGAAAAGATACATACGCACTTGATTGATCTTGTTTTTACATGTATTCGAGTCAAATGCACAATTTATGTATGCAAAGATGGGGCTGATTTTAAAGTGCTTGTTATTAATGTTGATGACATTTTATTGACCGGGTCGTATGATACTGAAATTGGCATGCTTATGTCTGATTTGAAACATACTTTTGATTTCATATACATTTTCATTTTGGAGTACTATCTTGGCATCCAACTTGTATTAGTTGAGGTAGGAATTCTTGTGCATCAAGAAAAGTATATTGCAAAACTACTTCAATGTTTTGGATTTGATGATTGCAAGCCTCTCTCAATGCTAGTGGAAATAGGATTTACATTCTGAATTGAGGATGCAAGTGATACATTTGATATGTAAATTGTGGGATGTTTGATATATTCATGTAACACAAGGTTGGACATAGAGTGTGCAATTTCCCAGTTGAGTTGATTTATGTATAGCCCTAGAACTAAGCATTTCCAAGTAGTAAAGTGTGTGTTTAGATATCTCAAAGGAACTTTGAGTTTGGGTCTCTTTTATGGAATATATAGTCAGCCATGCTTGCATGATATTATAGATAATGATTGGTCAAGATCTTATGATACACAGGTGTCCACTAGTGGTACTTGCTTTTTCCTTGGATAATCATTCATATCATGGCTGAGTAAGAGGCAACCTACTATGGCCACCTCGATTTGTGAAGCTCATTAAAGGGTAGTATTCGCCTCTATAGTGGGGTGTATATGGTTGAGACTCCTATTAATGGATCTATGCATGAGGATTGATGAACCTACACATATTCTCATTGATAAATAGAGTGCATAGCTGGTTGAAGGAATACATTGTCTCATTGTCATTATGTTACGAACTCCTTCATGTTAGAGATATTCATTTTGTATATGTGCTTACACAAGATAATGTGATAAATATGTTCACAAAATATCTTGTACTTCAGAATTTGAATCTTTTCACAAAGCTTTAGTTTTATTACCTTGTGGGGGTTGATCTTTCATTGTATGTGTTCACATTGTTTAGTATACGGGGATTTTGTTACACTTATATGTCCCTCTAGAAGCTTTTAAGTGAATTGTTTCCCTGTACATGGGCACATTTTAATCTAGTGCTAGCTACATGTTTTTTCACCATGTAACCACATATACGTGATAAACTCATATCTGGTAGTATTTTGTACTTAGGCATTCACTTATAGCTCTCACTTCACTCATTCTTATATTATTGATTATCTAACAATAGATAGCTCTTCTAGCCATCACGTTACCTTGTGCTTCTATATCCTTCTTTACTATTGTGTGTACTACTATTTGTGCATCCTCACTCAATTAAACACCCAACACACACATAGGATAGAAGATCATATGGTGGATGGCACAGAGGACCACTTCCTTTAGAAAGAGAGGTTTTTAAGTTTTGGGGTGAGCCCTTTATGATTGCTCCCTCCATGATCATTGGATTTGGTTGTGGACTCTTTATTGTAGGGGATTTCCATGTGTGTCTGATTTTTTAAGACACTCTTATATCATTTCATTGACCTATATATAAATGGGGAGATTTTAATCAACTTACATGTGACACTGAAAACACGCAAATTTACGAATAATATCTGAATAGAGTAGATCTTTCTAGTAGAGGGATTAGATGTGGAAAAAATAAGACATTATATGTTGATGGAAGACCTTACACACATAGAATCATAGTAGAGTTAATAAATTGTCGCCAAGGAAATAATAGTTCAAGAAATCATTCCACTTTTGAAGAGCTTGAAAAAGTTCATGAACCACAATACATGAGAAAATATGTAGTAAGACACATAGTTGTAAATGCTTCTAATTCATTATGTGCTGGCAATAGTTTTTTACTTAGTTATGGATGATGTAGACCTCCAAAAGCACCTATCCATTTATAGGAAAATTGATAGTCTTATGTGAGACTCTTCTACTCATACTTAAATTTGATAACCAACTTTTTTTCTCTCTAATGTATTTCATTTTTTGTATAAAATTGGTTTTACATTCATGTATTGAATACTAATGTTTTTTCTTTGATGTATGTAGATTCAAACATATGATATTGATGATCTTCAACCACACCATTCATAATTACAAATAAGACTTGTCACCTCATTTATCAATAGCACCTATGAGGAGGCTATGTAAAATTGATACTATAGAATATGTAAAATTGAAAGAACTATATTTGAATGAAGTATATTTGAGAGGAATGTTTATAGCACAACTATGAAGGAAATCATTGGATACTACTAAGTGCATTTACGTTTTCTCAATTTTCATAATCATTTTGAATGGAATAATGCATTTTTTTTGGTAGTATTAAGTTATATTATATTAACAGTTCATTTTTTATCCATATTTAGATATGTATTTTCTAATAGTCATTTTTTCTTTTGGTGAACTTATAGGATACTATTTGAAAGGTTTTTACCAAGCAACAATGTTCTTCATACATCACATGATGAAATGAAGAAGATGGACAATAGTCTGGTGTAGATTATCATTCATTACATGATTTTCCCAGTTATTTTAATCTATATAGAGGCCAATATGCACACTCTCTAACATATCCAAAATGTCGATCGCCTCGATACAAGTAGGAGAAAGGTAAAGTTTAAAAGAAAGTAAGACATTTTCTATTGGCTATGTGAATCAAACATATATTTCAAAGCCCAAAACTTTCAAAGATTTTGAGATGGGGATCTGATCATAAAATCACCAATGTAGTGATGACAATTCTATTAGATAGTGCAATATTTCAACACATTGATTTTAGATGGACTCAGTTTGCAAAAGAGCCACACAATCTAAATTTAGGTGTTGCATTCGATGGAGTTAATCCATTTTGAATGAAAGCTAGTAAGTTTCAAGAGTTCCTTAGTGGTGTGGAGGACAAATTATGTGATAAATCAAGCATGGAAGAGCCCCCACCATCAAATCTCAACCCCTCTAAGCCCATAGTACTAGATATAGAAATTGAACTTCACTCCATCATCCTTATGGATGGAGATGAAATTATTTGTCTTCATGATATTAAGAAGGCATTGAGACTTTGTTTTGATGAATCTCTAAGTCTTTTCTCCACAATGTCAGATGTTCCACTTGATAAAACATTTGGTATTCTTTAAACTAAATCTATCGCATTAGGTGATTCTATGGCAAATACCATCTCCATGGTGTGTGAATATATTTCTAAAGAGGATAAGAATTACATTATGGAAGAAGAGTATAGTCCAGCATAAGACCAAATAATCAAGAATAAAGTACCCATATCCATAGTAGCCAAGTAGAGCGAGATGGCCCACTCTGGCATAGATCTTCATGTCCCTAGAAGGGGGGACAAAGAAGAGAGGATTCATGGTGTAAGTTGTAATAAGGTATTGAATAATTTAACTTAATACCATTGGAAGTTGAACTTATCATTTTCTTCTCTAATATGAAGGCATTGAAGTGGAAACGTTTGTTGCAAGATATGGTGGGGATCGTTCTTCTTGTGCTAGTGGCTAATCCTTCGCAAACTACATCAAAAGGTTTCCAAATGATTATTTTTTCATCATTCATAAAGATTATACTCCTCAAGGGAGATTCATGACTTATGGGGGATGATTCTAACACCACAATGTAACAAAGGAAGATGGGGGCCCTCCAGTAGGTCCATAAACAGTGATATGTGCTCACTATTCTGACCTTTTCTCTAAATTTGTATAAAGACTTAAGATGAAATTTTGAAGACTTAAACTAGACCTTGAGAGATATCTTAAAATCTTTAAAGCATTCCAAATGCATATTCTACATGGTAGAATCTTCCTCTACAAAACATGCTACATGTTTGCAACACTCTCTACGTATGTGTAGAGATATAGCTTCACAAACTTGGCAATTTCTCATAACTCACTTAGTCAAAGAACTTGAAACTTTGGGAAAATTTGGAACACTATATGAGAGAACAAATGAAGCCTGAAATCAATGAAAATTAGTAAATTAGAGAGAAGGTAGTTCTCTATAATATGGTACAATCAAATTTGGAAAAGCTAATTACAGCTCTAGATAGAGAGGAGCAAAATCATGCAAAAATGAGGTAAGCAAGCAAGGGGGCTGCGTGCTGGAGTTTAGGACTTCACCTAAGTAAGTGGGAAACTTTTGGAATGCATACAATGCAAGAAACAAAGGTGGGATGGTGCTTAGATAGAATTTTAATTTTTCTACAATCTAGCTAACCACCACCAATTTGTGCATGACCACTTTTTCATGGGAGATTGATTAGATTTAAATTTGATTGAGTTTGGTGGGGCTTATAACTTGATTCCATGACTTTTGGTCCTCCTTTTTTATTGTTCCACTTGGAAAACTCATGGATGTTTCTTTTTGCATGGTTAATATGTGATTTTCAACACTCCCCCTCAAATCCCAATGCCTAAATCCTTCATTCCAATGCATGCCTTGAAGTGTTGTAGCGTTACTCCATCCAAATCTTTGGTAAGCATATCTGCGTATTGGCCCTTTGTATTGAGATGCTCCACCTTGACATCCTTTGACATGATCTTCTCTCTAATAAAGTGGTAATGCACTTCTATATCTTCGACCTTGCATGGAATATCGGATTTTGAGCCAAGCATATGCTACTTATATTCTCACAAAAAATAGGTACTTTCTTAAGCTACAAATCAAGATCAACAAACAAGTCCTTGAGCCACATAATCTCACATGAGACTTGTGCTAAGCCTCTATATGCAGCTTCAATCAAGGAGAGAGCCATTGTTGGTTGTTTCTTCCACTAGTGCTCCTCCTATCATCTTTGGAACCTACCGTCAATCAGCATCAGAATAAGCTTGTACATTTTATCCATCACCAAATGGATAATATAGCCCTTTGTTTGTTGATCCTTTGAGGTAACTAAGCACCCTTTTTGCACATATAGTTGGAGATAACACTCCAACTATATGTGCAATATCTAGTCTATTCATAGTATCATACAAGAGAGAACCATATTGACCTATACATGGTCACATCCTTGACTTCTTCACCTTCATAAGCACATAGTTTCGCATTTACTTCTAATGTATTTGAAATGGTCTTGAAATCACACAATCCAAACATCTTCAAAAGATGTAGAATGTATTTCCTTTGCATCAAGTGTATACCTTCCTCTTTATAAAGTACTTCAATCCCAAGGAAGTACCTTAAAATCCCTAAATCATAAATTTTATATCGACATCTAAGCTTCCTCTTTATTTCCTTTATGTGGGCTTCATCATCTGATTTAATGATCAAATCATCAACATAGGTACAAATGAAAACACTTTTGCTACCTTCCTTCTTCATAAAGAGTGATGGCTCTGCATGACTTTGATTGTATCCACATTTCACCAAGTAGTCCACAAGACTTTTGTTCCAAGCCATTAGGGCTTGCTATTTTCCATAAGGAGCATTCTTAAGCTTGCATACATGATGTGGAAACCTCTAATCTTCAAAGCCTTGGGGCTTCTCGTTAAAGACTACCTCTTCGAGCTCTCCATTTCAAAAAGCATTCTTTACATCCAACTATTACATCTTCCAACCAGGCTGAATTGGAAATCAAACTTCTTATGGTGGACATCTTTGCTACTGGACTGAATGTTTCCTCAAATTCTATGCCATAAATTTGAGCAAAACCTTTGGCAAACAACCTCACATTATACCTAGAGATGCTCACATCTGCAGGCCTCTTTACATTGTACACCCATTGGTTGCCAATGACTTTCATGTCTTTTGTTCTTGGTACCAATGAACAAGTATCATTTTCTTCAAGTGTCTTGACTTCATCCTCCATGGCTTCAAACCGTTCCCTATGTTTATTGGATTCTTCAAAAAAGTCAAGTTCCTCACAGTCTATAACTTGACTCATGTAGGCATAGTGTCTTGGTATGAATGAATCATAAGTTAACCTTGAATAGGGTATTCAACCCTATTGGATGACCTTGCCTCACCATTAGGTGGTATGAATTTCCTCCTCCTTCGTTTAGATGCTTTAAATCTTGGAGTTGCTAATTTCTTCACATCTTTGTCACTTGTAGAGTCCATGTCTACCCATTGATGGTCTTCATGATTTGCCTTTTCCTTTCTTTCGCTACTTCTTTCACTCGAATCAGCTTAATTCCTTGTTTTTTCATGTCAAGTTGATGTAGTGCTCTTCTCTCATGGTGTGCTTGAAGTGGTTGGACCACTCATCTCCATGCTTTGATGTTGCTCTTTGAACTTCTTCTCAGCTTCATATGCATCACCAACATGTAACACATCTTTGCTACCCTACCAAGGTAGAAACACATCAAATATTACATCCCTAGACACCTTAAGCTCTTTGCTGCATTTAAAACCCTTTTGTTATGAAAGATATCCACGAAATATACACCTATCTTCCTTTGGGTCTAACTTGTTCCCTGTCCATAACTCTTGTGCCACTTTCAAACCGTTGGCAGTACTAGGTGAAAGGTTAATCACATAAACTGTAGTCAATACTGCTTCTGACCAAAAACCTTGTGAGAGGTTTGCATGATGAGACATAGAGACTACTCTATCTTGAATAGTTCTATTCATCCTCTTAGCTACACCATTCTGTATTGGGGTAAAAGGAGCTATAAAATCTCTATGAATCCCTCTAAATTGACAAAAAAGCATGAATTCATGTGAGGTATACTCACCCCCATTTTTTGAACGTAAAGCCTTAAGCTTAGTTCGTTTTTCAATCTCAACTAAAGCAAGCCATTTTTTGAAAGTAGGGAATACCTCGTCCTTTGATTTGATAGGATATACCCAAACTTTTCTAGTAGCATCATCTATGAAAGTGACAAAGTAAAGAGAACCACCTAAGGACCTAGTTGGCATAGGACCACACACATCTATATGAACAAGATCTAAAGGCTGAATTGAAGAGTCAATGTGCATTCTATGCACATTTCTAGTTTGCTTTCCATATTGACAATGCTCACAAAATGCAAAATCAGAGAAAGATAACACAGGTAAGTAGCCAAAACGAGAAATATTTTCTCACGGTACCAAAAGACTTTGCATCCATTTTTCTTTGCAATCCTTTACCTTGTGGTTCATTACCTACGAGACGAACATCTTCATCATCGCTCCATAAGCGAGGCATTTTAGGATCTGACATACGTAGAAACTCAGTTATGAATACAAGAGACTCTTGTACAAGCCATCCCTCCACCATGCTACCCTCTGGATGTGCTCTCTGTCGAACAAACCCTTTTAATTTCTTCGTAAAGCGCTCTAAGAAGAACATCCATTGACTATGGACAGTTCCTACTTTTGCAACTTCATGTACCACATGAACCAATAAATGAAGTTGAATAGTGAGAATACTTGTGGGAATGACCTTTCTTTGTGGCCAGCCATGGTGGGATGTTATAATTGACCAAACATACAGGCCATGTGCTCCATGAAGAGCTGCGCAATCCAAATGGATTCACTCCATCCATAGCTAGGCCTAGATGTATGGACCGAGGCTCACTAGCAAACTCTTGCCACTTACTATCTATGTGCTTCCAAGCATCAGAGTCAACAGGCACTCGCATTACACCATCTATAGACCTGCTCTTGGTATGCCATGACATTAACTCAGCTATATATTTGCATCTAAACATGTTCTCAATTCATGGAATGATAGGAAAGTGGCGAAGAACCTTTGCGGGGATTGCTTCGCCTACAAGGTCTTCTCTGAATCTATTTGCTTCATACTTTGGACATACGTGGAGATGCTCATACTCATTCCGAAAGAGGATGAAATCATTAGGACAAGCATGAATCTTAGTATAATCCATTCCAATGGACTGTGAAAGGTTTTTTGCATCTCCACGTGTTGGAGGCATGTCATTGCCCTCTGGAAAAAATTGATCTTTAAGAAGCCTACAATAACTAATTAAATGATACTAGTAAATAAAGTTATTTTGATACAACAATGAAAGTTTATTCAAATCCACTTACCTGAACAATTCAGTGACACTACTATCTGACCATCCATAAATGGATTGCAGATTGAGAATTGGGAGTGACACACATAGCACATATATCTTTGCTCCATTGTAAAGTGGTAAACCAGCTAGTCTTCACACGTTTTCATATTCCTCATCGACTTCTGATCATGGAAATTCTATTGTGTCCATGAAACTCTCGACATCTTCTCCACCATCATGATCTTCGTCCATCTCATAAAATGCTTCGAGCATTTCTTCCATATGTTCATTCTATGTAATGCTATTAGTACTTGCTTGTACGTCTAACTCCTTTTTTGTTCTCTTTTGTTTCATGAGAGGTTACCTGTGCAATGTCGTTTCGATCCATCTGCTCACTTAGGGGACCATGTGAATGGTAGCAGTAGGTTTTCTAGTCAAATTTTATCAAAGGATCCATACTCTCTAACATGTGCAGTACAAATCCATCATTTTTGATAAATTTGATACTTTCACTAGGTGCAAGGACATGCCATTCTCTCCTCCGGATCCAAACTAGCCATCTGATATAATATGGATATTTTAGAACATTTTATTTCTTTATTAAACCTAAAAATCATACTCCTAAAGACTTAAACCTAAAATACTAAAACCTAAATGCTTAAACACCTAAAAAAACCTAAAACCCTAATCCTACAACCCTAATACTAAAGACCTATATATGTGTATATATGTTATATGTATTACATATATATATTATATATATGTCTATTGCTTATATAATTAAAATCTTATTTTTATATATATAACTATATATAATTTATTTATTTATTTAAAACACTAGTTCTTTTTATATTTGTTTATCTACATAATTATCCTATTTTATATATTTATTTATTTATATATTAAGATTTTTTTCTTAATTAATCCTATTTTTATATATTTAATTATATATATTTAATTATATATATTTAATTATATATATTTAATTATATATATTTAATTAAATTATTTAAAACACTAGGTCTTTTTATACTTATTATCTATATAATTATCGTATTTTTTATATATATTTATTTATATATTCAGATTTTTTCTTAATTTTTTTATTTATTTTCTCTTTATATAAATTTAATTGAGTTATATGTATGCCTAAATCCTAAAACCCTAATCTTAAAGATCTAGACCTAAAATATGTATATTTATGTATGCATGTGTATATACATGTATATATGTATTATATGTGTATGTGTATGTGTGTATATATGTTATGCAGGTGTTAAAACCCTAAAACCCTAAAACCATAATCAGAAAGACCTAGACCTAAAACATGTACATATATGTGTATGTGTATATATATGTGTATAAGTATATGTGTGTATGTGTATGTGTATATATATTTATTCTGATTAAGATCCTGAAAATTAAATCTATTTTTATCTATTTAATTTATTTATTTAAAACACTAGTTCTTTTCATATTTTCTTATCTATATAATTATCCTATTATATATATATATTTAGTTATATATTCAGATTTTTTTCTTAATTTATCCTATTTTTATATATTTAATTCTATATATTTAATTAAATTATTTAAAATACTAGTTCTTTTAATATTTATTTATCTATATAATTATCCTATTTTATCTATATATATTTATTTATATATTCAGATTTTTTCCTTAATTTTTTTCTATATTTTCTCTTTATATAAATTTGGTTGAGTTATATGTATGCCTAAACCCTAAAGCCCTAATCTTAAAGATCTAGACCTAAAATATGTATATTTCTGTATGCATGTGTATATACATGTATATATGTATTATATGTGTATGTGTATGTGTGTATATATGTTATGTAGGTGTTAAAACCCTAAAACCATAATCAGAAGGACCTAGACCTAAAACATGTATATATGTGTATGCATGTGTATATATATATGTATGTGTGTATATATGTGTATATAGATATGTGTATAAGTATATGTGTGTATGTGTATGTGTATATATATTTACTCTGATTAAAATCCTTAAAATTAAACCTATTTTTATATATTTAATTATATATATTTAATTTATTTATTCAAAACACTAATTGTTCTCATATTTATTTATGTATATAATTATCTTATTTTATATATATATTTATTTACATATTCAGATTTTTTTCTTATTTTTTTCTATATTTTCTCTTAATATAAATGTAATTGAATTATATGTATGCCTAAACCCTAAAACCCTAATC
Organism: Ceratopteris richardii; assembly: GCA_020310875.1. Lineage (NCBI taxonomy): Eukaryota > Viridiplantae > Streptophyta > Polypodiopsida > Polypodiales > Pteridaceae > Ceratopteris > Ceratopteris richardii. The sequence goes on from CM035428.1 coordinate 21,925,364, forward strand.
TTAAAGATCTAGACCTAAAATATGTATATTTCTGTATGCATGTGTATATACATGTATATATGTATTATATGTGTATGTGTATGTGTGCATATATGTTATGCATATGTAAAAACCCTAAAACCCTAATCGGAAAGGCCTAGACCTAAAACATGTGTGTATGTGTATGCATGTGTACATATACGTGTATATGCATATATATGTGTATAAATATATGTTTATGTATCTGTAAATAGCCTAAAAACCCTAATCCTATTTTTATATATTTGATGTAAAAAAAAACTTTAAAATCAAAATTTTATATATTTAATTAAAACACTAGCTTATGTGTGTGTATATGTGTGCATGTGTGTATGTATGTGTGTGTGTGAATGTATGCATGTGTGTATATGTGTATGTGTATCTATGTATGCATGTGTGAGTATATGTGTATGTGTGTGTATGTATGCATTCATCTGTGTGTGTGCATGCATGTGTGTATGTATGTGTGTGTGTGTGTGAGTGTATGCATGCATGTGTGTATATGTGTGTGTATGTGTGCATGCATGTGTGTATATGTGTGTATGTATGCATGTTTGTAAATATGTGTGTGTATGTATGCATGTGTGTACATGTGTGTGTGTATGCATGTGTGTATATGTGTATGTGTGTGTATGTATGCATGCATGTGTGTATATGTGTGTATGTATGTGTGTATGCATGTGTATATGTGTGTGTGTATGTATGTGTGTATGCCTGTGTGTGTGTATGTATGCATGTGTGTATATGTGTATATGTGTGTATGCATGCATGTGTGTGTATGTGTGTGTATGTATGCATGCATGTGTGTATATGTGTGTATGTATGTATGTGTGTATGTATGTGTATGTATGTGTATGTATGTGTATGTATGTGTGTATGCATGTGTGTGTATGTGTATGTATGCGTATGTGTATATATGTGTGTTTATGTATATGTGTATGCATGGGTGTGTGTATATATGCATGTGTATATATTTGTATGTGTGTATATGCATGCATGTGTGTATATTTGTATGTGTGTATATGCATGCATGTGTGTATATGTTTGTGTATGTAAGCATGCATGTGTGTATATGTGTGTATGTATGCATGTGTGTACATGTATGTGTGTATGTATGCATGTGTAGATGTGTGTGTGTGTATGTGTGTGTGTATGTATGCTCTATCTTCCTATCTCTATCTTCCTCTCTTCATCTCTCTTTATCTCTCTTTATCTCTCTTTCTCTCTCTTTATCTCTATATCTCTATATCTCTCTATCTCTCTTTCTCTCATTATCTCTCTATCTCTCTATCTCTCTTTCTCTCATCTCTCCCTCTTTGTCTCTCTCTCTCTCTCTCTTCTCTCTCTCTCTCTTTCTCTCTCTATCTCTCTCTCCCATCTCTCTCTCTCTTTCTCTCTCTATCAATAGAGAATAAAACAATCACTTAAAAGTATGTCCCTCTTTTGGATCATTTTCATCAAAGCGTAATGTATGTGATCTATTGTCGAATTCCAAAGAATTGATGCCAAAGAACTTTTGCAAAATTAAAGAGAAGAGAAATCATAAGACCTAAAGCATAGAGAAAGACAAAGGCTAAGAGTACGCGCACCACTTACCAAGATGTGAGATCTAAACAGAGAGAGAGTGTATGTGTAGAGAGAGAGAGATCTCTGTGTGTGGTGTGTGCACAAGACAATGCAGGCCGCAATTCGGTTCACATGCGCAAGTTTGACATAAGACAACCAATACTCAAACACATGCAAAATGTTTAGTTTTGCTCTTGGGTTCCCAGTATGTTAAAACATGGCCTCGGCATATTCGCCGGTATGGGCATCGGTATGCGTGTCAAAAATTTCCAATAAATTACTGACGCTCATACCGACGCATATACCGATGCATATACCGACGCTCATATCGGCGGTCACGAGACATCCCGACCATCCATTTTAAATGGTCATACCGATGGTCACTTGACTGTCGGTATCTTTCAGTGGACTTTTCCAACGTTTATACTGACGCCGAGAGTGACCGTCAGTATAGGCAGCGTCAGTATGCCCCTCATATGTTGTAGTGTTCATCGTTATTACACAGACATTTCTAGTTTTCCTTTTTTTTTACGAGGAATAGATCACTACAATCTACTTGTCACCAATGGAAAAGTAAAAAATGTGAGGGTTTCGTGTATTTACCTCTGTAGTGAATTTATTCCTTTTGATATGAAAATGAATCCTACTTTGTATTTTAAAAGAAAGTCACTAACCTTTACTTCATATCCTATTTATATCATCTATCCAATAGACAATAGGTTCTTATTGATCATTGGCTCATGCAAGATATCCTTTAGAACCTTGGAATTTTGTGATCCAACGAAGAGAACATATCACACGTGTATAATCCTATGTTCTATTTCATAAATGTTTATCTGCATGCTCTTGTGTGGTGGATATAGGCAAATTGCATAATATTTTTCTATTACAAGTCATGTCATTGCTAGAACCACTACCAATGTACCATATGTGGTGTGCATAACCTTTTCATTTGGACCTTACATCATGAAAAAACTCTCATTTTTCTAAATTATTTGAAGTACTAGAATAATTTCCTTGTTTCCTTCTATATCCTTGATTGCCATCCTAATCGCTTTTGTAGCAAAAATCTTTGGACAATCGGCCTAGGTTGCTAAATTGAAGCACTATGCACTTGATGCATCTCTTCCTTCAGAATTTCCTCGTTTTCCTTTCTGTCTTTCTCTTCCTCTTGATCCTTTGGATAGAGGCGTATTGGTACCTCAAATGTATATTTGACCTTACCTTGTCCGTTTTTATCATCTCTTTTGCCTTTGTCTTTACTAGCATAGAGAACTTGAGCTTGAGTTCCCTCTTATTAAGATCCTATGTTACTAATATCTTTAGTCACCATAAGTGTGAAGAATTGATCACACGTTTTCGAAGGAATCCTCCACATATCTTTGAGCTATGATGCTAAAGTATCATAATCTCTAAAGCCTTGGTAAGTGTGAGATCCAATATTATCATCGTTGATAGGGATCCTAATAGAGCCTAAGGCATCCACAAGCTCTTTCACCTTCGTTATGCATTTACTACTATCTTTACTTGGGGAATTCGAAGATTATTTCAATCATCCTTGAGCTCAATTTTGCATGCCTTCATGTAGAACTCTCCTCCTACACACAACTAGATGCGTATTGAACCACCTCGAGAATCTAGTACTCAAACACCTACACAATTCATGAGAGATTACTCATAGGTTAGAGAGAATCTAGTTGTGCAACTATGTCCACACAACGTAGACTCTACTACATCTATAGAAAGATATAGATCATTCCAATTTGAATGCTGATGGTTAGGCAACCAACTATCTCTAAACAAGCTACCTACCAAATTAGGTTATAGAGAAATTTTGGTTCACAATGTCATACATATTTCTCTTATATTACAAAACAATAAATACATGTAACCTATATACATTGAGAAAAAGTAACAAGCTTCTGAATCAACACTTTATTACAAGACATGGGTACATGTTTAGAGATGAAATATTGTAAGATGATAACTATTTAGATAGATTCTATTAACTAGAGATACCTAGTGAAGTACATAATCATAAAATGGGCTATTTCTAAGATCCTATGTTCGAAGGAACTTCAAGATTTCTTGAACATTCTATATGATGCATCCTCTTGATGTTTGGGCATGAAAGCATCTTTGTAATGGCATTCAAGCTATGTATACTCATATGAATCTTCCCCTACCTAGTTTTTCTTTACATGGTTCTCTTCTACTTTCACTCTCCTTGAATTTTGGTGATCTCCTTGAGTTTAAGTGATCCATATGGCCCTTTTTGTATAGGACCTTGTACTTGCATCTATTGCATCGTTAACCCTTTGTTCATCCATAAATTTGTGGTTCCTTGGTGCATGGCCTTGGTCCTATATCTTCAAAAATCCCCTACAAGCTCATGCTGGAGGTATCTTCATTCATAACCTTCAAGCTAGTCGTATCTTTTGATCCTTTGAGATTTTTAGCACCTAAGAACCTTTACAAGATATTTTATTTCCTTCAACGTTTCCAATTTTGTAGAAGTGATAGAAAAAATGTTCTCCAATATGTAGTAAAAATGTGTTAGACCTTCCTAGGATGCCACAAATGGATACCACAATCAATCATAACCTCATTTTCTCTTTGCACACTTAGATTTCACATCTAAGATGTATACATAAAAGAGAATTAAGACATTTCCAACAAGCTCTAAATAACTTCAATTGGATTCCGAGAGGTAATTACTATCTAGATAAGTTGTGTGTGTATGTGTGCTCACATTAACACAAATACTTGAAATATGTAGAGAACAAACAAGAGATCTATAGTGCCCTACACTTAAAATAGTAGGAATTAAACAAGGATACGATTAGAATAAAAATGATCCTTACAATTTTAGCAAGCAAATGGGACCAGAAGCCTTGAAATCCAACTCCTAAGCAATGAGACATACATAAAAGAAACTCTATGCTTATATATAGTGATATGCTACCAAGGAGGTAGCTTATCTAAGGAATATCTTGGACTATCAAATGCACATCAAGAGGATGCTTTAAAAAAATTCATGGGAAAGCCCACGACTTCATTAAAAGATGTGTATATACAGTTGATGTGATTGGTGATAATTTGAGTTCAATTTAAATCCTAGAATCACTCCAATGTTTTTCTCTTCATGGTGGTTGAGCCTTTAAGGTGGTTAGAATTCCTAAATTGACTTTACTTTACTCATCAAAACGTGAGTGATGATGTGGGATAATGCGTAATGCCCCATTCACATACTTTACCTTGCTAATTCCAAGAATGCTAACACTCTCCCTTAAGGTCAAGTTAGCTAATCTCCATTGATTACCTTTATGTTGAGGTTTCATTTCAGCTTTTCCAATTTGCTTGCATCCATAAACTCTCTCATAATGTCTTCCATGCATCCATAAACTCTCTCATAATGTCTTATATGTGCTTCTTGGTTCACTTCTTTAGAATGGAAGAACCCATTCCATGTTCATGTAGATGCATCCAAGCTTTTCTATTGGATGTCTCCTAGCACAAACCATGGATAAAGGACATCTCGATTTACCTAGTGCTTACACCAATACACAACTGAACTCACCATGAAGGAACTATAGAAATACTAAACATGAGGGGTTAGGTCTGGTTCGTGTAGTGCATATTTTCTATCACTATCTTTTGGCCAAAGAATTTAATTTCGATATGAAGCCCCAAGCCTTACATTAATTGGTCAATAAACCATGAAACATATGATTTCTAGTAACATCGTTCCTCTTAATAATGTAATATGATTTGAAGTACCTATAAGGAAAGGTAAAACCCATCTTAGGGCCAATCACCTTTTGCGACTCACTTCATTTCACCATGGGGGACCATTGTTTATGTTAAAATTCCTTTTGGACTCTAAAAATTCACTAGGGACTTTCAACAGAATGGTGTATCTTATCTTTGTACACCTATTTTTGGATGCTCCTCAAATTCTCATAGATTGTTTTTCTTGTCCTTCACATGTACATGTACTAGTAATCCCATGGAATGCTTAGAGCATCATCTCACCCAGTTTGCGACAAGTCTTCAGTAGATGCAAGGAAACCAAGTTGAAGCCAAATCCATGCGAGTATCACTCTATTATGATAGAGGGTACCCTTCTTGGACATGTGGCATCTAGAAAAGGTATGGCCCTAATGTAGATAAAATCATAGCTATATTAAAGCTCCCTAGGCCTATGACACCAAAAGAAATATAGTTTTTTGGCTCATACTAGGTACCATATAAGGTTTATTAAAATGTATGCATACATAGATTGACCATTGGGAAGGCTCATAAGTAATAATGTCCCATTGAATCCGGGATGAACAAGAGGAAACATTTTATCACATTCTGAGATCTAGACATGTGGCACTACCAATCCTTGTCACTCTTGATTGGGCTAAAGTTTTTCATGTCCATGTGGATGCGAGTGGCTATGCACTAGAGGAACTTCTCAAAAAAGCATAGTGAGGAGCACAAATTGAATAGGCCCATCTAATATGCAAGTTAAAGGTCAACCAAGGCCAAGAAGAACTATAGTACCACCAAGAGGGAAGCCCTAGCAATGGTGTTTATAGTATAAAAATTTAACCATTGTGTGTTAGGGGTAAATTTATCATTATTATGGATCAACAATCATTGAGGTATTTATTGAATAATCCACAAACATGTAAGTTTTGGAGGTGTCTCGTATTGTTCAAAGAATTTCTTTTTTCTTATAGTGCATAGAATAGGTAAAGAAAACGTTATGGATGATCATTGATCTTGAGTTAGCCTAGAGAACGAGGCCATTGGAGAGTAGGATGAGTTCTTGATGCTGATTTATTCATAATAGGTGCTCAAGGATGGTATGACAATGACATGGAAGTATCCAAATAAATCTAACTCTGTATAGAGGAAGAGGTTCCTCATAAAAAGCTGACCTTAAACCTTTATTAAGGGAAAATTGTATAGATATGACAAAGATAATTCACTTACAAATTGCATGGAAGAAGAAGAAGAAGAAGAAGAAGAAGAAGAGGAAGAAGAAGAAGCAAGACACATTCTCTAGAGGACACATGAAAGAACAAGTGGTGTGCATTACCCTAGCCATATTATGTGCCTGAGAATCGGAGATCTAGGATTATGGTGTCCAACCTTGTTCACGGATGCTAAAGAAGGAGCTTAAGAATGTGATGCCTCTCAGAAATGCGGACCAAAATTCACAAAGAATAGAAAATTTCCATTGGTTTTCTCTAGTGCATGGCAACCATTTGAGAAAGGTGGATTAGATTTTCTAGGTCCGATTTATCTTGCATCATTTCTTGACAGAGGATAAGTACTTGTTAGTTTCCATAGACTATGTAACAAAGTGGGTTGAGGCTATTGTTGTTGATATATTTAGGTAGTGATTTTTGTGAAGATAATAGGACCGTTGGGGTACTTTTTTCCCTCTTTAGGAGTTTTTCCCCCATCTTGTATATATGCCTATAACCCTAATGGGTCACTTATCTTTGCACATTCTAGTGGTAATACATTCAATATTGTGTGTTGTGCTCCAAGCTTTTTCTTCTTCCTTGTGCTATTGGCGTGCTTTCGCAGACCTCAAAATCTAACAATTGGTATCAGAGGAGTTCGACGCTTCATCTAGGGTGTTATTCACACCCTTCCCATCATAGTCTTAGAATTGCACCAAATTGCAATATGAGCTCATTTTGGCCTTTGAACACACTGTCATAGTGCTTGTGTAGGAAATTTTGTCTTTTTGTGCCAAAGCTATATAGGTTTCGGTCCGAACAGTATAAGGATTTGGAAGTCTGCTACAGGTTTAGCAGAACTTGATAGGGTAGTTTTGTTGAACTTTTTGAGATATAATCATTTTTCTGCATTAGGGTATTTTAGACAGTGGTCATGGCTGAAAGTAGTGATGTATTCCATATGTTGGTTGTTGAGGATGAGCTGGATGGTACCAATTACTCATTATGGGCTTATATGATGCATCTTGTATTGGTTGCAAAATGATTGTGGAATATTGTGCAGGGTGTTCAAAAACATCCTATTACACCTGCAAACACAGTTGCTAAAGTGTTGAAGATAAATGTACAAGCTCATTTTCACATGAGCTATGCTTGGATAAATTTACCAAATATAAAGATAAAGGAAAATAAGAGAAAAGAAAAAAAAAGTCTAGTCAAAATTCATGATGAGTAAAAGATGCAATATCTGCCTTGTAGCAAGTGGCATGTAGTGGGCAAAGTGGTGAGTTAAGAAGGAAGCACAAACTTCTTCACATGCTCATTGTTTATAAATGTGGAGTGGAGCATGTTCTAAGCAAGAAGGGAAAGAGGCAAGAGCTCCCAATAGTTGGATTTGGTCATATCTAAGGTGCAACTATTTTTCCAAGTGCTGGATATACAAGGGTTCACTAAAAGTTTTCATTGCGCATAGGAGAACTCATTCTCCACAGTTGGTATTAGAGCACACTTGGTGTTGAAGCTTCATCAACAGAGTTGGAGTTAAAGCAAAGCAAAAGAGGAGCTACAAAACAAGGGGGAGCTTCATAAATGCAAGAGCAAAGGACAATATAACTATAAGAGGTAACTCTCAAAGTTTTTGATAGTCTTTAATGGCTGACTTGGGTCAAGAAGTAGAGAAATTGGATTAGGATAACTATCCCGTGTGGAAGTTTAAAATGGCCAACTACCTAATGGGCAAAGGCTTGTGGGGTATTGTGAGAGGTGATGATCCTCAACCTCAAATCAATCAAGCTATGGCAACCAAAGTCCAAAGGAGGCAAGAAAAAGAATGGGAAGAGAGGAATAGGAGAGTCATGTTCCTCATTTCACAAGTCATTACTAATGCCATGGTAGGGGATATTCAACATCTAGAGAAAGCTAAGGATGCTTGGGAAGCTCTTGAAAGGATGTATTCAACAAATACCAAAGCTAGAAAACTTCAACTCAAGAATGAGTTGAATACAATCAAGAAAATTTTGAGTCAATCCATAGCTGAATATACTTTGAAGATTAAGGAGCTAAGTGATGCTTTAGCTTCTATTGGCACAATGGTTGAAGATGAAGATCTTATGTGTTATACTCTCAATGGATTGAGAGAAGATGAAAGATGGAAGCCTTTTATAAATTCCATTAACTTGAAAGATGCATATCCAGGTTTTGAACAACTAATCCCTCATCTTGTCATAGAAGAGCTTAGCTTTGGTGGCCCCAAAGGAAAGGATAGCCACAACCAAATGTTATAGGCTCAAGAGGAAAAGAAAGAGGTCACAACAACCCCAACTAGAATCAAAACAATTCATAGTTGTGCAGACTGTTCTCAATGGTCTTCCGGATTCTTATCAAAGTTCTACATCCACTCTTCATTTGATGATGAAAGGCAATCTAAATGCCTTAATATTTGAGGAGTTCGTCTTTGTTCTGTTGCAAGAAGATTAGTCTACGCAGAGCAGGTTCACTATGCATGTTGCATATCAATATTTCTAGGCTAATCAGAAGGGCAAAGGTAAATGGAGTTCTTCTACTAGTAAGCAATAATCTGCTGATTTTGCACAATGAAAGAAGGATGACACAAACAAGAAAAACAAAGCAAAAATTGTTTCGCAAATACTGTAAAGAAAATTATCATGTCATAAATATTTGTCCAAAACTGGAAACAAAAGAGGCAAAGAAGAAAGAGGCTGGAATGGTTGTTGTAGAGGCCTCTACACCGAAAAGAGAGTCTGCTAATCTTGTGCAAAATAAAAAATGGGCATTTACTACTGTTTGCAATTTTGACCCATCTTCTCATGAGCATTGTATGTCTGTAGTAGACTCACATGTCTGATAATCTAATAGTCGAGCAACCAAACATATTACCTTGTAGCATAGTTTCTTCACTTCACTTGAGCCTATCTCTACAAGGAATACTCTCACATGCACCAACAACTCCTCTTATCCAGTCATGGGAGTTTGTAAGATCATTCTAACTACTGCTGATGGTATTTACATTGTTAGATGCTTTATTTGTGCTAGGGATCAGGAAAAATTTGCTATCAATTTCAGCATTAGACAAGCTTAGCTTCCTTATAAAATTTGTTGATGAGGATGAGTTCATGATCTGTCAAATGGAGATGTCATTATTGCTACTAGCATTTTATGTCATGGGCTGTATAAGCTCATAGACTATGAAAAATCTATGAATGATTTAGCATGTGCAATACATGATTTTGAGGTGATGTGAGATGAAAAGCTTTGGCATGCGCACTTTGATCATCTAAAGTTTGCTAGTTTGCTATGCCTACAGAAATCTGAAATGGTGTCCTCTTTTCCCAAACTTGAGGCACCCACTAAACATGCCTTTGAAGGTTGTATTTTTGAAATAATGCAACATTCATCCTTCCCAAAAGATGCTTTAGTTCGAGCTACTCAGAAATTGTATCTTGTACATAGTGATGTCTATGGTCCTATGCAAACACCTTCCTTTGGGAACTATCTTTACTTCGTGAGTTTCATTGATGATTTTTCCAAGAATGCATGGGTATGTCCATTAAAAGAAAAGCCGAAAGTGTTTATGTGCTTCAAACAGTTTCTGGTTTCGCCTGAAAATCTGTTAGCATGTAAAATGGGAACCCTCCATTTTGATTGAGGGGGGGAATATATGTCTTCTGATTTTAATGCATTTCTCGCTGAATGTGGGATAAAACATCACTCTACTGTGTCATATACACCTCAACAGAATGGAAGTTGTTGAACAAAAGAACATGTCACTGATGGAGATGGTGAGGTGAATGGTCAAGAATCACGTTTTACCACATAGTTTCTAGCTGAGGCTATTATGTGTGCAACATATATACTTAATAGGTGTACCACTAAAGCATTGCAGTCTGTCACTCCATATGAGGCTTGGCATTGTCGTAAGCCATCTCTTGCTCACCTACGTGTTTTTGGTTGTCTAGCATATGCATTAGTGCCTGAACAATAATATAGGAAATTGACTGATAAAGTAGTGAAATGTATTTTTGTTGGGTATAGTTCTAAAAGAAAAGGCTATTGTTTGTATCGTCCACATACTAAACAAATTTTGGTTAGTCGTGATGTTGTTTTTGTTCAAGATGCTATTCAACCATTACTTTCATGTACTAAGGAGACATTAGTTAGCTCCAAAAACATGTATGACACTTTGCTACCTCTTTTTCTAGGTGGATGGTCTAGTATTGGCCCTAATGAGGCAACTTCTAAGCCTTTACACATTTCAGGTGATGATGCAGATCATTCCATTTGTGATGCATATTTACATGATGCACTTGTTGATGAGAGAGAGAGCTGATATTGAGGAGGAAAACTATGCCAAAATGTCTAGTGCAAACTTTGTGTGATAGCAAATTAGATGCAACTGTGTCCTATTCTACTCGTTCTCACTCTCATGCTACTTCTTTTGCATGAAATTGCAAGCTATGGCTACCTCTAGTCTCTATGATGAGAATGAGCATGTTTTGTTTGATGAAGCATAAAATTTAGAAATTTGGATGGCCACATGTTAAATCCCTATCCTAATCAGCTCTAACAAATTTGATTACAGGAATAGAGCATCTTACAAGGTTCTTCGGATGGATGGGGGTCTGTAAAATAGAGGCCCTATAGTATTTTCCCACTTCACAAACTAACCAAGTATCACAACCACTACTGCAATGATAGATTACTATCAAGTTATTAATATCTCAGAATTCCAAAAATTATAAGTGCAACTCTAGCTTCTTATCCACACACCACTCTAAGTGTTACTTTAGGCAGAGGAATCTAGTATCTCAGTTACTGTTTCAAATGTATGTTATCGCTTTATACTGCAATTTCTAACAATTACTAAGCGATGAAATCACGGGACTGTTGCACTTATCTTTAACACAATAGACGATACGAATCAATTAATCACTAGCAACATGAATAACTACTTATTTGACGATTAACAAATCCACAGTGAACAACAATCTAACGAAGGTAGTCTACACATGTTCTTCTCTGCAACAGATAGTCCACTGCGGACCTGGCATGCATCTCTCCACCACATAGAGACATGAGTACATTCCCTTTTTATACTAACATTGTAAAAAGGTACATTGTTTAGGCCATCACGGTGCTTCATCGAACTATTTACAAAATGACTAAATGAGAATTACAAGGCTTAATCTCATGGCCTAACATTGGCATGCATGGTGGACTCTAACCCAATGACAAAAACTAATCTTCATCAATGATGCCCTGTATATACATAGCACAATTATATAGTTTTGAACTAAGCATGTCTTTTCTTTTGGGTAGCTTCCAGCTCTTTCTTCACTTGAATTGTCCTTCCTACTTGATCTGTCAATGCCTACACCTTTTGGAACAGCTCTTCTTTGGTTGTTGCCAGTTCTTTCTCCCACTGTACAACTTTCTCGTGTATGATGGCACAAATTTGTTCCAATTGAGGTACCTTCTCTTTAGTTACCTCCAAAAGGGAGCCCATACGATCCAAAGCAGTGTCTTTATCAGTAAGGACTTGCTGTAAGTGAGTCAATTCTATGTCTTGAGTGCTAATGTGCTATTGTAATTGAACTTCACTCGCTCTAAGACCAAGGAATTCCTCTTGGAGGGGGGCAGTGTCAGCCTCTAAAAGGTCTAGCTTGTACTAAAACTCTTGGTGGATGGTCTGCTTCTCTGTAATCATTTGGGAATCGAGTGCATCGAAAACCTATATCAAATATTGACCAATGACTTCCAAATTTTAGATGGAGGGCAGAAGGGGAAGAGGTAAGGTGGAAGAATGAGGAATGGGCAAGGGCAACGTCTTGAGAATGGGGTGGTGAGTAATCGGGTGAAGCCGGAGGTGAAGTAGTAGAAGAGGCATCAGAAGAAGAATCTCCTATAGGGGACATAATGGGTGTGGAAGGTACGATGGGAGGAATAGGTTGGCATTGGGCCGATAGAGAGGGAGGAACATCCACCATGGCTATGATGGCAGCTTCCTGAACATCCTTTGGTGGGGAAGCAAGGCGGTTGGGAAGGTCATCAATAAGAGTAGTGACGATCTCTTGGCCTATCGAAAAAATTGGGGGCAATTAAGAGGCTGCGAATGCTTTGAGTGGGGAGCTAGGAGGAGTGATAAAGACTTCAGGCACTACCTTGAGGCTTCCTTCCGTAGCAACTTCTTTGATGGTGTCATCGATAGCAAGGACTTTGGGAGCAGGCACAATGGTGGAAACCTTGTGTGGGTGAGCAAGATGCCAGTATTGATGGGTGCAGACAAGGCATTGGAGGCGGGTGGCAAGGTGGTAGCCATATGACAGTGCTTTTGGGGAAAACATAGCAGTACTTTATCATCTTCATCATCAACATCCATGTGAGAGGAAGCGGCCACTATGAGAAGAAGAGAAGGCATTGGAGGAGCAAATGTATTCGTAGGTGGGACCAAAAAATGAAAAATGTGTGGCAATCGGGTGGGGGGAAATTCTCCCTTCGACAATTGATTTACAACTGCCTGGCATTCTTGTGAATATGACAAAAGTAAAACATCACCCAATTGATGGGTTCACGAGAAGCCACATAAACAACCGAATACATCAGCGTGGAGATACCGTAATTCTAGTTTTGGAGATTAATGGTAGATAGGATGAAGTGCAAGGCATGGCACACACGTGCGGGATGACACATGATGGTATACTCATTGGAATATTTTTGGGAAACAATTGATTCTTTGTAGCTATGAGGAGTTGTGTAATCTTATTCTGACCTGCATTCACGAGGAAGAGATGAGAGACCACAGTTGCAAGGGCGAGGTGAAAGGTGAAGGAGGGTGATATAATTGGCCAGGTAGTGTCGATGGCATGGAATGCGGCAATGGCATGAGCCAAGTTTAAAGATAACATATGTGCTGGCATAGTGTGCCATGGTAGCTCGGCAAAATTGAGCAAGCCATATACACAAAGATACTTGGCAAGCTCATCAAGGATACCTATGCTGAAGGTAGTGATATGAGAAAGGGGCTCCATAGCTGGGTCAAGGACAAACACGCAAGAACATAGGATGCAAACACGAAGGACACACATAGCACACAACAAGCACACGAGACAAACACAATAAAAGAGATAAAGCAAAAATCACAGCTTAAGTAGACATGGCATGATGAGAAGCATGCAACTAATCATAAAAGTGAGCAGTGCAGAGGATATCCGACTATCATGCAGTCATGAAAAGCATATCTCTAGAATGAACATAAAACGGAGAAAGGCATCACTAGAAGTAAGGTGGCAACCAATGACAAAGAATGTGTTGGTAATGGATAAGTGAAATTCTAAAAAAGAAAAGATGAAATATAGTACGGTCAATGGGTTAGCCGAACAAAGACCGATACACTCAAAATGGGTTTACGGTGACAAGCGAAATAACTACTGAAATAGATAAATCTAGACACAAGAACATATCTATAGGGATGCCAAGTTATGTAGACGTGGAGCGTGGACAGTAATGTCGTAGCTTAGAACCATTTACTAGGTTGGGGAGAATTTCTCTGGTGAGCATGGCTAACCAGCAAGTGGTAGGATGTAATTGCACCAAGATGCGGTAAGGACCAAACCACGGAAGCTTAAACTTACTTGCAACGTGATCAGATTTAGAATTATAGAAGAAAAGCAACTAGTCAATTGCGAAAATAGGAGTGCATAAAAAATGATCATGAGTCTTGGTCTGCCAAATTTGAACTTCTTGCATCAATAAAAAGCTTTCCAATCTTCGTTCATCTAATGAATGCAAGCATCAAGATGTGTAGATAAGGAATCAGCCAGTAGTAACTTCTTGTCAATAGCCACTCGCAAATTGGGAACGACCAATTCCATGGGAGCTATAGATTCCACACCATAAGCTAATTTGAATGGTGTGCAACCAGTAGATACTTTATATGTAGTCTGATGAGCCCAAAGAATAGAAGGAAGAAGTTGATCCGAATGTTTAGGGCATTTGAGAATCAGCTTCTTGAGCATGGTGAGTAAGGTCTTATTTGTACTTTCAGCCAGTCCATTGGCACTCAAGTAATAAGGCATACTAAATTTATGGATAATATCAAGAGTTTGAGATAAGGCCTGTTGCAAAGTGGGTGCCATGATCTGAAACAATTTCCAGAGGCAAGCCAAACCGAGGAGAAACACCCCGAGTCAGACATTTTTCCACCACCTAAACTATGGTAGTTCCAACAGCCTAGGCTTCAGCCCAACACATTGCATAATCAATACAAGTGAGTATATATCTATTAATAGTCAAAATAGCTCGCGGTGTGATGAGTCCAATAAAATCTAACCCCCATTTTTGGAAGGGTTCCAAATGAAGAACTGGTTAGAGAGGAAAATGGTGTTCAAAGGAGGAAGATCTGCCTTGTGTGAATTCAAGAGAAGATGTTGAACTAGCCCTTTCTTGCCTACACAAATTGTTGCCAACTATGCACATTCACCTACTAGACCTCACCCAATAATCCCGTTATTCTTCATCGAGATTTCTTGTCGTGAAGTCCAACCAAAGGCATAATTACCTATAGCCCCATTGTTAGAGCACCGAATTATGGAAGAAAATCCTTCCATAGTGGAACCATTAGTACTAGATGTTGAAGCCCAAGGTGCCATCGAAGGCTTTGTATTCCCAACGCAAGGAAATATCATGCATCAGGTGCATATGTCCTTTGATTTTGTACGATTGATGGAAGGACTCCAAGCCTTTGAATAATTGAAATTCATATCAAAGAATATGAACGGTCTAGTTATCTAGAGTCAAAAAAAATAGAGAAGAAAAGCAACAACAAGAAGAGGAAGATGATAACCTTAGCGAAACTAAGGCACTCCACATGCTATAAGCATGAATGGAAGAGGATCCGGAATGCAACCAGCTCAATGTAGAAAGAAGCTTTGCTCTCTTTATTAAAATAACAACACAACAAAACAGACGAGTAGAGAGAGTTGAGAGAAAAATGTAGACAAAGATAGATGCTAAGAGATAGAAAATGCAAATTCTCAAATTGCCAACAGTAATGCAATTACAACCATCATGCTATCCACCCTTGCACTCCCAATTTGGAGCTTAGATGGTGACCTAGATAGGCTATAGATAAAGGGAGTACTAGTGCACAATGCTATATAAAGCTCAACAGGGGCCACACTTATATAGCTTTTACAAAGATAGTCCTTATAGATAAACATAGTCAAGAGATACAAAAAAGCCAGCAAAATATACAATCGACAATATCTCCACAACTAGATGTCCTATAGTCTCGGCCCTAGGGATGGGGGGATAGGCCCCTCGGACCCTGCAAAAGGGGACAAGCCCCCCTCTGCACTCCCCCCATTAAGCTTCTATGGGGAAACTGCATGGCACTACAAGGCCTTTATTTTCGCCTTGAATGGCAACCCAATGGGCTGGAAGTTTGTGCCGTAAGTAATGGCTAGGCTGACAAAGATCATCTATTACCATCAACGATCACACATAAACCTCATCTAAATTGAAAGTTAGGGTTTCACAAATGTCCGAGCTCTAATATAACTTCTCCTCATAATGGGGCACTTACAATGTAGACCATCAGGGATCATTTGTGGTCACTTGGGGGTGGAGTATTGAGTATATCTAACACTCTCGTCCAACAAGAGTTACATAATAGTGGATTTGATGATGGCTTCATCAAATCCATACAAACATTGAGAGATGCCATGGAGTGATTGATGCACTCTAAGACCTTTAGAAACGACCCCGCATAGAATACCATCCATATTACACCTGCACGCATCTACACCAAGGGTCCACCATTCAAATTTCCATTGCTAGAGGAGAATCCTGGCTTTCTATTCTCCAAGGTTATGTACCCCCACCTATTCCACTTGTCAACCTCTCAGTCTTAGGTACACCCTCTCATTTTGCTCTCACAACCAAGATCGTATCCCATTGTTTCCAAGAAACCTTTTATACTCCCACCCGTATCACGTCACTTCAACGCATGCCCACCCTACAACCAGTCAGTTCACCACAACCGACTATCATTCCACTCCCTATTACCACGGCCACAACCATTTAGCAACCCACTTTCCCTATTTTCCACTTCAACAAATCTGACTCATACGGTGTTTTTCCTGGGAAAGAACAAGCTGAAAGTCAAGTGAATCCTGCACGAAGAGGATGACAAAATCATCCAACTTCTCTGTACCTCCCTCAAGCCTTACGGTAGTGTTATCTTATTATTTGTTTAACGCTTTGTTCCGCGAACAAAAAAGAGCCCTTTACTTATTCTGTAATAAATTTCTCCCATTTAAAGTGGTTTTCCAATTCAATGTGATTGTAACGAAGTATCGGATTCTATGCTAGATATATGACTTATGTTATTCCTCAAAATTGGGATCTCATTCACGTGAAAATACAACATTCCTTTTTTTCTTTTTTAATCCAGATAAACATGCATTGGTTTTATTTAAACCAGATTAATGTGCATCAATCGGAGACTTAACCTAAGAATCAAGCTCAAAGGGGCCGGAAAGGGCATACAGCGGTACCTTGCCTCTGATTTCATGAACCCTCGTCTGCATCACATTGTGGTCCTCGTTCCCTAAGTTGCTGCAGCTCTTACAGGGTTGACCATCAGCGATCACCAAAAGTCTTCACTATGAAATCTGACAGTGAGATGACTTCTGCCGCGGTTTCAGCGCCTAGAAATATTCGTGTCAGATCATGTAAACAGATTTTTGCATGTCTTCGCGTAAACAGACAACCAGATGTAATCTTGAAGGCGAACGAAGTCTTCCATGCAGTCCCACTTGCTCACGTCTACGCAGTCCCACTTGCTCACGTCTAGCCATGGTCAGGGTGCATCCATCATCTTCTCCGCTCAACATTCCGTACCTCGGCTGCTGAAGCTGAGTTCCATCATCAAACGGTCTCCTAAAGCTGTCGATTATTGAAAACTTGATAAGAGTAACGGTATTCTATGCCGAACCATCGTCTGGGTGCAAGCTTAATTACAACAAGCGTAACAAAGCAAAGATTTGCGCAAGTTTCATTTAAAGAAGTTCAGCTGCCCTTAAGTGAGGTTTTCCGACGTACATGCAAAGCCGCAATCACTGACGCTCTTTATATGCTGATAATCGGATGCGATGGTTGATCTATGCCTAGCGCAGTTTAAGAGTAAAAAATTATCCATCTCCGAATGTGCAAATGGGCTGATGCACGTTTCCGGACACCTAAAGACATAGATCAAATCTTCAAGTGAACTAAGTTAAATCTCCGCAGCAAACCTTACATAAGATGTCTCCTTGCGCTGGATTGCATTCTTCCTTTGATTTCCTAATGACGTCGATACGCGAAATCTCAGAAAATTCGTGCAAACATATCCCCACACACATCAGAAAAATCAGGCAAAATACATTTGTACAGTCCATTTGCAGACCTTGAACTGACCATGTATGAAGATTGCCGACATTCAGGTCGTTGGTGCATTTCTGACAGCTTCTTCACGTCCATGCTCAATCGGAAACGGCTGTCTTCATGTTGAAACCAAAAGATTCACTTAAGTGCGGCTGACAGTACAACGACTATTTCTTCACTCACCAGACGATGGAGATGTTAAAGCTGGCTTTCCGTCAGCAGCTGATGTTCTTAGTTCTTTTCCTTCCCGGTTAAGTCCACTCTGCCACCAAACAGAAAACCGTTGTGCAAACGAAGGAGCTTTTGAGACTGCGCGGTACCCTCCGATGATTGGTCAATAATTGCGTGCCAACTCTATCTATTCTTCTATCTCTCTTCACACTCAGCGGAGGCCTAATTTTTCGAGAACTAGCTAGAACTAATGTAATAGTACAAGTGAAGGCGAACAAAATATCTATGGGACCATCCATATTCCAAAAAGCACAAAAAGCAGGGTTAGACACCTCGCATGGCCAAGATTAAAGAGCTTAAAGGCCACTAAAGTAGATGATGGCTAGGGACGGTTTTAATCCGACACACCCCCTCCCTTCCCCTTCTACTCAAGGAGCTTTTCACTATTAACTCAGATTTTCAATGAGACGTCTTTCATCGTGTTTCATTTTTCTTGTGAATACAAGGCTTGAGGATCCTTGAAGAATACCATGGTTTCAAGTGGAGAAACCTTATTTTTTTCACTTTGTTCAATTTCAAACTAGAACCACCCTCATGGTTATAGAACAGAGGCTTAATGAACATTTTTTCCTTTTTCTTGCACTATTATTTAAAATATTTACTTTTCAACGGTTGTTATGTTCTTGTTTCTGACAAAATAAGGAAAGGAAAGTTGAATTAATGGTCAAAAGATATACCATAGTCAATAAAGTCGCTATATATGATAAAAGTCCAAATAAATGTGGGTGGGAATACTACAACACTACAAGAAGTGACCCCCTATAGCGAGGCTTGATGCGACATGCTTCATGATTTCGTGCTTCCTCACATAGAGCGTCGAGCACACACAGTTGATTATATGATGCTTATATCAACGTCTTTGATTTCGTGCTTCCTCACATAGAGCGTCGAGCACACACCGTTGATTATATGATGCTTATATCAACGTCTTCTTTGAGGCTATAATTGACGATTACTAGAGTGTCGCATATGTGATGCTCCTTCAACATCACATATGCAATGGTAAAATAGCATCCCATATGCGACATTAATAAATGTTACATATTCCATGCTCTTTAACATCATATATGTATATATGTGAAAGTTTCGGAAAGTTGCATATGGGATGCTTATGAAAAGTCACATATGCAATGTTTATAAGAGTCGTATTTATGACGCTTGTGGAAACTCGCATATACGACCATTTAATATTACTTATGTGATAATTGCTTTTAAATCACAATTTAAAAAAATGCCTCACTCTTCGATCATGATTTTATGTGCATGTGATCGAAGAGCGAACCAACATTCATATATGTGCTATGATTACAAGCTCTCTCTCTTTCTCTATGTCTCTCTTTGTCTCTCTCTCTCACTCTCTCTCTTTCTCTCTCTCTCTTTTGGTTTCTCTCTCTTGTTTAATACAAGTTATTGATGACGTTCACCAAGTTTAATATATGGAGGATTATTGTATGTAAGATTTTCATTGTTTGTATATTATTTAAATTGATTTGTTTTCAAAAATTAGCGTACTCTCACATACACATATACATACACATTCACATCCATGTGCACACTTATACATGCACATGCATATGCACATGCGTGCTCACGCATGCACATACACACATACATATACACATGTACATGGACATAGACACATGTACACGTACATACTTATACACATACACATACACTCACATACATATGCACATACACTTACACATACATGCACATACACATTAACACACATGCATAATGTCATTGATGTATCAAAATGCATTAATAAAAAAACCATAATGATTTGTGGAATTGTGGCTTGAACTATATACGCTTTTCCAAGATATGGCATCCACTCAAGTAATGGCTATTAAATCTATTTGGACCTCCATGTTCTACCATTTGTCTACCTACATTTGGTCCACCACCCTAACTAGGTCAAGAACCACAACTCCATCTATGAAGTTATTCAATCTCCTTAGAGTGGCCATATTTTTAGTTTTTGGACATGAGAAAAGACTCTAGATGTGCCAAGGGCAAGGGCTATTTGAGGTTGGGAGGAGAGTGGCAAGAAGCTAATTAGGATCTTTCATTTGGTATCAAAGCTTGACTAAGAGTCATTTTGAGAAGGACACATCATCTTTTTCTTGAGGAGTTTCTAGAAGGAATTTTTCGGGAAGAATTTTGTGAAGATTTTGGCGCAACTCAAGTTAAGTTTTTGGAGAGAAAGGGAGCCTTGGGAATCTTCATCACGTGTGCTCCATCCATTTCGATTTGCATGTAACAGAGGTGCTCCATTCAAAACATATATTTGGGGACGAAGGAGCTCACGGATTGAGAAGTAAGCTCATTTTGCTCACATTCATACATAGCATGGGCTAGGCGGCCATTGAGCTACCACCTGGGTTATAGAAAGAGTTAAGAAGAAATTTCTTCTTCTTCCTTCCCCCTTACTTTGGGGGAGATCTTCTTCTAAAGTGCTGCTTATAGGCCTTTTCATGTGCTCATATATGATATATGGGATATATCCCAGCTTGGTGCGCATGTTCTTTCTTAGGAAAGGTGAATTGGAGGAGAGAGAAGGAGAAAAAAGTGTTCACGCAATTCATTTGACTATGAAATTCTTTGCCTAGGCTCACCAAATTGGCCATAATTTGAGCTAGGAGTATCCAAACCAAGATATTTAAGCTCCTATGGATTCCTTGCTTCAAGAAATCTCAAACACTACCTACTTCTCACGCTTTCTTTAGTCATGACCACTTGTATAGGGATTGGAAATTGAATGAGTAGGATTGTGACAA
Source organism: Ceratopteris richardii (assembly GCA_020310875.1). Taxonomy (NCBI): domain Eukaryota; kingdom Viridiplantae; phylum Streptophyta; class Polypodiopsida; order Polypodiales; family Pteridaceae; genus Ceratopteris; species Ceratopteris richardii. The sequence goes on from CM035428.1 coordinate 21,946,362, forward strand.
ATCTTTGAGACTTGAGTTGCTTTATTCTATTCTCATAGATGCTTATGGGAGATGTTTTCATCTCATGGCACATAATTTTCCTTACATTTCTCTTGATTTAGGATCACAAAGAGAAATTTATATCTAAAACTCTTGTAGAAAATAGCTTAAAAGAAAAGAGAAAAGATGCTTCGGGTTATTGTTCTATTATGATAGATTAGATTTTTGAATGATTTATTTCTTTCTCATGAGAGTAATCTATCATAAATAATTTTTATATACCATAGATGCACATAGGAAAGTATTGAAGTATATGGATTTATATTTTTCCATTTCATTTCTTTTCAAAATCATTTTTATGAATTTACTGATCCACATAATTTCAAAATGAAATGGTTGCTTATAAGAGCAACGATGAATATAAGTATTGATAAGAATGCATTAAATAATGATTGGGAATGAAAGGAAAATAAAATCATTAAAGAATATGCACCGAGAATCAAATCATACTAAAAAAGATTAGTTCATTGAATTAATCATTTAATTTATTTTATGTGTGAATTGAAATTATTGGAAGCAATGCATGATTTGATTTTGCTGAAAAAAAAAATTTGATTGATGATTTATTGCAAAATACTTCATTGATTACTATTTAATTTGTATATTCATGCATAACATTCCATCAAAATGTTTTAATTAGAATGGTACTATTGCATATTCACTACAAGAAATAGGGGGGCGTAGCGACGCCCCCGAATTGAAAAAAAAAACGAGAATTGTCGCTTATGCGACGCTAGCGTCGCATAAGCGACGATGCTGGTTTCGGATTTTTTTAAGGGCCTTTGTTGCATAAGCGATGCCTTCATCGCTTATGCGATGCTAAACGTCTGCATCGCAAATAGCGTCGCTATCTAGTGACGTTATTTGCGATGTTGGCAAATTGGATGGCATCGCACATGCGACGTCCTGTGTTCTAGAGCGTTACATAAGCGACGCTTTGGAATGTTAAAAAAAAAATCGATTTCTCCCGGCACATTTGTGCCGGGATTTGGACGCGAGAGCAAGAGAACGAGAGAGAGAGAGAGAGAGAGAGAGAGAGAGAGAGACTCATCGTTGAAGCCAGGTATGCACTCACACACACTTACACACACATACATATGCATACACACACACATAGACACACACACACATACACATAGACACACACACACACACATACACACACATATACACACATACACACATAATGTTGCATACAGATACATATACATGCATACACACACATATACATGCACACACACATATATGCATACACACACATATGCATACATAATGCACATGTAGGCATACACATACATAATGCATACACATGCACACACACATACACACACACACATACAAACACACACATACACACACATACACTCACATATAAGCATACACACACACATAGAGAGACATGCACACACATACACATACATACATACATACATATGCATACATAATGCATATGCATATGCATACATACATACTTACATGCATACACACACATATGCATACATAATGCACATGCATACATACACATACATAATGCATATGCATACATAATGCACATGCATACATACACATACATAATGCATACACACATATGCATACATAATGCATACACACACATACACACACATATGCATACATACATGCATACACATACACACATAGACACATACACACACATAGACACATACACACACATAAACAGATACACACTCATAGACACACACACATACACATAGACGCACACACACACATACACATAGACGCACACACACACATACACACACATATACACACACATACACACATAGACACATACACACATAATGATGCATTCACACACATACACATGCATACACACATATACATACACACATACACACATACACACATACCCACACATATATGCATACACATACACATAGAGAGACATACACACACATACACATTCATGCATACATATGCATACATAATGCATATGCATATGCATACATACATACTTACATGCATACATACACATACATAATGCATAACATGCATACACACACATATGCATACATACATGCATACACATACACACATAGACACATACACACACATAGACACATACACACACATAAACGCATACACACTCATAGACACACACACATACACATAGACACACACACATACACACACATATACACACACACATACACACATAGACACATACACACATAATGATGCATACACACACATACACATGCATACACACACATATGCATACACACATGCATACACATACACACATAGACACATACACACACATAAACACATACACACACATAAACACATACACACTCATGGACACACACACATACACATAGACACACGCACACATACACACACATATACACACACACATACACACATAATGATGCATACACACACATACACATGCAGAATCAATTGCCCAAAACCCAGATAATTCCTTTCTCAATGTGGAATTACTACCTTTATACTCGGCTCGAAACCACTCAACCTTCAAAATGACCTATCAAAATATATAATAACAAAAACCCATTATTAGGTGCTTAAAAAAATAACTAACTCTATCATTAAAAATATAAACTTTTTTCTACCTGTTTGAATGTATGAAATGAAATTTCGTAGATACCAACAATAGTTCCTACGTAACCAAGTTCACCATCTATAAGGTTCATGTCTTTTGAGCTAGCACGTGATAGTTGCTTGACAGAAGCAATAATACTAGAATCCTCTATTTTACGTAAAGAATCAATGGCTTTGATTCTAATATGCTATCCAAAAGCCCACATATTAGTGAACATTCGAGCCTGCAAAAGAAATTCAATTAGAAAATAGAAACTAATATACATATATGAAAAAAATAAAATATTTGTAATAAAATTACCTTTCGTTCACAACCTATTTAACTCTCTCTGCTCATCTGAGATTTCTTCATTATTTGCGTTGGTGTGTTGCAAACAACTATATAGCCAATCCGTGAAAGAAGATATATCTGTAATCTCATTATTATCGAGATTACATCTATATCTTTTGTTTTTTTGCCTTTTACTTTGGAGATTTTGAAGTTCCTCGTACTCGCTAAGGAATGCTTGCATGCATTTGCTATTATATGCTACAAAAGTAGAAATATCATTTTTTGCTTGAAATGTAAACAAGAATGGAACTCCTCTGTTATTTTTGAAGAATTTAAAAGTGAAAGCATTAAATGTTCCTTTTTAATGCTAAGATATGGCAGAAGATTGTAGTTTATGACTACCACTGGCCATGTTGACCATTTACTGGATTTCATGGAGAATGGATTAACCCCATCTAATGCAACTCCTAACTTTAGATTCTGTGAATTTTGTGCAAATTCAGGCCATGTAGAATCAATATGCTGAAAAGCAACACTATCATGAGGAATTCTGATTATTCTATGAGTACTTTTATGATCATGTCCCCAAGTCAAAAGCTTTGATAATTTGGGGCTTTGAAACATATGTCTAATCCGTGGGGCCAATGGAAAATGTCTGAATACCTTTTTTGGGATTTTACCTTCTTCGCCCTTATATCGAGGAGATTGACATTTGGGACATGTCAAAGAATCTGCATATTCACCTCTATATAAAATACAATCGTTAGGACATGCATGTATACATTGATAATCTATACCAAGATTGTTGATTATCTTCTTCATTTCATCATGTGAGGTAGGAAGAATAAAAATTATTTTTCCATCCTTCAAAATCTTCAAGATAAATTTGCTCCTCCCATTTTACATGTGGTTTAATACCCTCCTTGGTAACTGCTATTTAATATTTGTATAATTCGCAGCACAGGTATTAGGTCGACTAAAATAGGAGAAACATATGTGTCAAGAAGATTCTAAAGGTGGGGTGGACAATTCTAAAGGCTAGCTAGACAAAACATCTTCATTGGATACAGGTATGTATAATTTGACCATACATAACATGTGTATGTGTGTATATGTGTGTGTATGTTTATATGTGTGTGTATGTTTATGTGTGTATATATATTTATGCATATATATATAAATAGATAGAAAATTGAAAATTATACGTTATAGTGTCGAAACAAATACATTACTCCATCCAAAAGGATTTTGAAGATTGAGAATAAGTAAGGTCATACTTAGTCATGTCAAACGACTTCCTTCATATACGTGCTTCAAACATTCCTCTTGAAGATATTTCTCATTTTTAGAAATATCAATGCTCTCACTGTCATTTTCATACCAATCCTCAATAAAATCTGCCATGCCATCATCTTCATCATTGTCATAGAAATCTTGTACTTTATCATCTTTTGAATATAGATCTTTCAACCTTGCATATTCCACAGGATTACTTTTGCATAGCCTCCTCATAGAAGCTTCTGATAAATGAGGTCTTGCTAGCAATTGTGAATGGTGTGGAGGAATATCATCAACATCATACAGTGGAATCTACACATATAAATAAAATTCATTTGTATTCCATAAATGAATAAAAAGTAAACTTTAAATATAAAATTAAGTATATAAGTTATTAAATATGGATAGAAAATTTTTATTCTCTCTAGCTAAAAGGTGCTCTTGGAGGTCTACGCCATCCATAATTCACTAATAGTTCATCACCCGCATGTAATGTAGTAATATCATTGACAACTATGTATCTTGATACATCTCTACTCATGTATGGTGATTCATGACTATTTTCACGCTCCTCCAATGTGCAATTAGTCCTTGAACTATTATGTAACCCTCGACTACTATTTATTAAACCTACTATATTTCCATGTGTGTAAGGTCTTCCATCAATATATAATCATTCATTTTCTGCATGTAAAATCCTTCTACTAGTACGGGATGCTGTGTTCAAGCATATTCCATAAGTACTCATGCTTTGAACATAATGTGAAAGTCGATGCCAATCTACCCATCCATATATAGGACCACAAAATGACATAAGAGTGACTTCAGAGTTCGGAGGCACATACAAATCCTCTACAATAAAGAGACCACGACCAGCATTAGTAATAGTGGATGGAGCAATCATATAGCGATTACCCCAAAAGTTGAAAACCTCTCCATCAAAAGGAAGTAGTCCTCTATTCCATCTTCCATATCTTCTCCTATCATATGTTTGTACTAAAGAATGATCACGAGCTGGCAATGGATAATCTCCAGCCGTTTCAGTCTCTAAACCAAGAGGTAGAGGATTTCTAGAAACCTCTTCTTGTAATTGATGAACAACAAGTCCATGATGTGTATGAGGTATATTAACATTATGAGAAAAATTATCATCATCATCATCATCGAGTAAGTATTCCTCTATATCAACAGTAATTTGATTTTGTATATGGTTTTTAAATAAAATAATGACATTAATATATATAAAAAAAATACATACCCAAGCATTATCACGTTGTCCAGGTGATGGTGCACGCTCAAAAGTACCATACTCTACCTCATGTTCAATACATTCCAATGGTGGTCTTCAATATGTGCCATAACAAGAGTTACACCAACATATAATATGCTCTTGATAGTAAAATTCATCATAATTCCTATCGGAGGACACATATGAAGTTGTTGCATGGGTAGGAGGTGGTGGAGTATCCTTTGATTGATCAGAATCTGCACATAATAAGAAACAATATATATATATATATATATATATATATATATATATATATATATATATATATATATATATATATATAGAGAGAGAGAGAGAGAGAGAGAGAGAGAGAGAGAGCTTAGGCAAAACAACAATTCTGCATATACTTGTTTCAGCTCGTAAGTGCAGCGCAATTGCGAACGTTGGAGAGCTCTTCGATTAGATGCGTGAAAATGCCGATCGAAGAACCTCCAATGTTTTAATTTTTTTCCATCAACAGATCGTCGTGTAAGCGATTCTAACACATAAAAAAAACCACTAGAATTGGCGTCGCATAAGCGACATTTTTTAGCATCGCTTATGCGATGCAAAAAGCATCACTTATGCGACGCTATTTAAAACCATCATGTTAGCGACGCTCTATGCGAGCATCGCACACCCCGTCGTGCCACACGTCGAAAAAAACGTCGTCTTGCTCGTCGTTTAATTGACAGTGCCTGCTCAACGCTCATTGCGATGCATTTTGCAATTTTATAGCGATGAAATTGTGTCGCCTTAACCATCGCTATGCGCTCGTATTCCTTGTAGTGGTTGTTGTATACATAACTTCATCATTGCAAAAAAAAATCTTGTGAAATTTCGTATGATAGTAGATGCTCATGCTTTCAACATACTCACCAATTTTCATGTAATTTGAAGTTAGTTTGATAGGTCAAAAAATCCTAAAGCTTTAGATCTATTGCAACAAAACTCACTCTGTGAAAGGTGTATGCGCATCACTTTGCACAATGATATTGTTGGAGTTAGATGTCTACAGAAGCACGCGAACAACACAAGGAAGAAGAAGAAGCATGGAGCACAACACACAATACTAAATGTATTACTAGAGAATGTACAAAGAGAAGTAGCCCATTAGGGCAATAGGCATATATACAAGCTGGTGGAAAAAACCTCCTAAAGAGGGAAAAAAGTGCCCTACCAGTCCTCGTGTGTTCACACACATCACTATCTAAATATATCAACAAACCCCTTAGGAGTGATGCGGTGATCAAGGAGTTGGCACTCATGTATAAGGAAGTGCCAAGCTATGTGGAATCAATCCACAAAAGGAAGTAAGCCCAAATCTTTGCGCAAAGCTTCAAACTTCTCCCTAGGAAGAGCCTTCATGAAAAGATATGCAATGTTCTCCTGTGTGGGCACATATGTCAAGCTGATCTCCCGAGCATAGAACCTCTCCCTGACATATTGATAATGCACTTCAATGTGCTTAGTGTGAGCACGGAACACGGGGTTCCTTGCAATCTCCAATGCACTCTGATTGTCAGTGAAGATGGTGGTGGCAGAAGACTGATCAACACTCAAATCAACCATAAGGCATCTGAGCCACACACACTCAACAAACACTGTGAAAGTTGCCCTATACTCAGCCTCACAACTGAAAGTGGCCATAGTAGGCTGCTTCTTGCTCAGCCAAGATATGCATGAGCTACCAAGCATGAAGCAAAAATCACTAGTGGACATATGAGTGTCATAACAACCAGCCCAATCAGAGTTAGAAAAAGCATGCAAATCTGGCGGTAGTGATCCCCCCTTGGGATAAAACAAACCAAGTAGCCTTGTACCACTCAAGTAGCGAAAGATGCACTTAACTGCCTGCCAATGCTTGACTCTCATGCAATGCATAAACCTGCTCATCTATGAGACAATAAACTGAATATTTGGCTGAGTAATGCATAAGTAAATCAAGCATGCAATAGCCTTTTGATAGAGAACAACATCAAATGCATCTCCAGGATCATGAAGACTCAATCATAAACCTGTTTCCATAGGAGTGGCAATACGTTTACAGTCTTCAAGGCCAAAATGGTGCAATAATGTGTCAATATATATCGTTTGACACAAAGCCATTCCACCATCAACATGCATAAATTGAATGCCCAAATAGTGATGCAAATGCCCCAAATCAGACATCTCAAATGAGGCATGCACATCAACCTTAAGATCAGCAATATGCCTCTCATGAGGACCAGTAAGTTGCATGTCATCAACATAGACCACAATGATCAGAAGCACATCATTAGCATGCTTAACATATAAGGTGCTTTCAGTTGGACTGTTCTCAAAACCATGTGCAATCAGATAGGCATGTATCTTTTCATACCAAACACGTGGTGCTTGCTTTAAACCATATAACGCCTTCTTTAATCTGCACACCTGGTTCTGATGCCCTTTTTTCACAAAGCCACGGGGCTGAAAAACATACACTTCTTCATGCAAGTCACCATTCAAAAATGTTGTTTTGATATCCAAATGATGTACATTTCAACCATGATTAGCTACAAGTGCACAGATGCTACGAACAGTAGTCATTCGGCAAGTAGATGCAAAGGTCTCATCAAAATCAATGCCTCTTTCCTACGCATAACCCTTTGCAACAAGCCTAGCCTTATACCTTTCAACTATTCCATTAGGTTTATGCTTCAGCTTGAATACCCACTTTGTGCCAATGGCCTTCTTGCCAAGAGGCAAGTCACATAAAGACCAAGTACCATTCTTCATTATAGTGTCATAATCAGATTGCATTGTAGCCATCCAATGTTCAAAATTTTGTGCTTCATCAAATGAAACAGGTTCAGCCTCATCATAGAGACTAGAGGCAGCCATAGCATAGCAATCTAATGCTAAAGAGGTACTATGAGAGCTTGATTGAGTACGACATGGCAGAGGTGTATCCAATTTGCTGTCACACGAAGTCTGCACCAGCCATTTTGGCATAGTTTTCGCCTACTTAATATCACCTTTCTCATCAACAAGTGCATCATGTAAATCTGCATAAGAAATGGAATGATCTGCATCATCACATGAAACCTGCAAAGGTTGAGAAGTTGCCTCATTAGGACCAGCACTAGACTGTCCACCTGTAAAAAGAGGCAGCAAAGTATCATACATGTCTTTCGAGCTCATAGATGTCTCCTTAGTACATGAAAGCAATGGTTGAATAGCATCTTCCACAAAAACACCATCACGGCTAACCAGAATGTGTTTAGTTTGTGGGTGATACAGATGATAGCCTTTACTTTCAAAATTGTACCCAATAAAAATACATTTTACTACTTTATCATCCAATTTTTTGCGACGCTGTTCACGCACTAATGCATATGCCAGACAACCAAAACCACAGAGATGAGAAACAGATGGTTGTGATCATGCCAAGCCTCATATGGAGTGATAGACTGCAGTGCTTTAGTGGGACACATGTTAAGTACATATGTTGCACACATAACAGCCTCAATCTAGAAACTGTGTGGTAAGGCCTGACTCTTGACCATACACCTAGCCATCTCGAGGAGTGACATGTTCTTCTTTTCAGCAATTCCATTCTATTGAGGTGTATACGGCACTCTGCACTAGTGTTTTATCCCACATTTAGCCAGAAATGCATTAAATCAGAAGACATATATTCCCCCACTCGATTAGAATGGAGGGTGCCCATTTTACATCTTGACATATTTTCAGCCAAAACCAGAAACTGTTTGAAGCACATAAACACTTCGGACTTTGCATTGAGGGGATATGCCCATGCTTGCTGGGAAAAATCATCAACGAAAGTCATGAAGTAGAGATAATTTCCAAAAGAGGGTGTCTGCATAGGACCACAGACATCGCTATGAACAAGCTACAATTTCTTAGTAGCCTGAACTAAACCATCTTTTGGAAATGAGGAACCCTGCATTTTGCCCAAAATAGAGCCTTCACATACATGTTTATGGGCTGCCTCAAGTTTGGGCAAAGAGGACACCATTTCAAATTTCAACAAGGGTAGCAAACGAGCAAAGTTCAGATGACCAAAGTGTGCATGCCAAAGCTTTGCATCTGACATAGCCTGAGAATGATGTACTGCACATGCCAAATCATTCATTGATTTCTCATAGCCTATGAGCTTATACAGTCCACGACATAAACTGCCAGAAGCAATAATAACATTGCCATTTGAGAGATCATGAATTGTACATCTATCATCCACAAATTTTACAACCAAGCCAATCTTGGCTAATGTAGAAACGGATAATAGATTCTTCTTAATCCTTGGCACAAATAAAGCATCTGACAAAATGAAAGAACTACAATCAACAGTAGTCAAAATGATCTTACCAACTCCCATGATAGGATAAGAGGAGTTGTTGGCACATGTGACAGTATTCCCTGTAGGGGCAGGCTCGAGTGAAGAGAAGAAACTACATTGCAAGGTAATATGTTTGGTTGCCCCACTATCAAAGTACCAAACATCTGCGTCTACTACAGACATGCACTACTCATGAGAAGATGGGTCAAAACTGCAAACAATAGTAAACACCCATTCTTCATCCTACACAAGGTTAGCAGACTGTGTTTTTGGAGTAGAGGCCTCTGCAACAACTATTCTAGCCTCTTTTTTCTTTGCCTCTTTTGCAGCCAATTCAGGACAATTCTTTATGATATTATCATTTCCTTTATAGTACTTGCAAAACAATTTCCGCTTTTCTGAATTCTTCTCATCTTTGTCTTCCTTCTTCAAATGTGCAAAATTAGCAGATTTTTTATTACTAGTTGAAGAGCTCCATTTTCCTTTGCCCTTCTGACTAGCCAAGAAAGCTTGATCTGCAACACGCATAATGGACCTGTTCTGCCTTGATTGATCTTCTTGCAATAGAAGAGAGACTAACCCTCAAATGACAAGGCATTTGGATTGCCTTTCATCATCAACCGAAGAGTAGAAGCAAAACCCTGATATGAAGCAAGAAGACCATTCAGAATGGTCTGCACAAGTGAGCTTTCTAGTATAACTTCATCAGCAGAAATCAAATGTTCCTTCAATTCTTTGATATTTTTTAGAAAAGTTTCCATGGAATCACCTTCATTCATGTGCTCACTCTCCAACTATTTTCGGAGGTAAGCAACACAAGCCTCATTCCTAGCTTGGTACAATGTGGTAAGTGTATCCCAAGCATCCTTAGCTATTCTGCAAAATCATTTATGACAAGTCCTAAGATACATGTAGTGATAAGTGCCATGAATGATTCTAAATGATTCTATACAAACTAAAATTTCAATTCAAGCTAAATCCAAGTGATATGCCCTAGAAAGTAACAATTTAAAGTCCTTGATGGCTCCAAAGAATTTCTAATGTCATAAAGTGTAATACCTTCAAAATAACTAGAGAATTAGAAATACCTAAACCTCTCAAAAAATAATGGTTGTTGGTATGAAGAAATCCCTCAAAATCAGCTCAATTGGGGCTATGAACATGAATTTATGGTCAAAACTCTACAAGCCTAGACCTATGTATAGAAGGTCCTAGGAGTGATACATACCTTCCAATGACCACTCAATAGAATCATCAATTGAACTCCAAATTCAATGAAGATTGGCTTTTTTGAAACCTTAGCTAAGCACCTGTCATAACACCAACTCTCATTTTAAGCTCATACTTTATAATATGAGAAAAACATAAATAAGAGTGTGTGAAACACTTGCATATTTTCAATGACCCAAAGGCTAGACTAGAGAAAATATTGCATCCATAGGATCTCCAAATGGTCAAATCACTTAAAATTTGGTGAGAAAATTGCTACATTATCTAGGAAGTGTACAAAAGAATTCATCCTAATTGTACATTCCAACAAAGATTAATGGCATAATCCCTAGACCTCTACACACTTCTCTAGTCAGTCCTCGTTAGAGGGAACACAGAACTAAAATAGACATTATAGTCTCTTAAATGCATCCAAATCATATGAGATTTATATATGCATGGTAATACCAGATCCGAGTACATATCCAAAATTCATATCATTTGGATAATGCAATGGAGATAAACACCCAAGTTTTTGCAACCTACTTCAACTTTCCAAAGATAATTCCCTATACAATGACTAGAGAGATTTTCAAATTTCTATTTATTCAAAATTTCAAATATCATGCAACTTAGAGGCGAAAAGCCGAAAAACAAAGGCTTTGTAGCCCAAGAAAAAACTCAACAATTGGACACTCCCATGAGGAGATATCTATTGATATATTTAGCTAGTGATGTCTGTGAACACACTAGGACTGTGGGGGAACTTTTTTCCCTCTTTAGGAGGTTTTTCTCCCCCGGCTTGCATGTATGCCTATTGCCCTAATGGGCTACTTATCTTTGTACATTCTCTAGTATTACATTTAGTATTTTGTTTTGTGATCCAAGTTCCTTCTTCTTCCTTGTGCTGTTCACGTGCTTCCACAGACATCTAACTCCAACAATTGGTATGAGAGTAGGTCGTCGCTTCATCTAGGGCATCGTCCACATTCCTCCGTTTGCAGTCTCAAAATCACATGAATTTTGGTGAGCATACTCAGAGTGTTTCAGAGATCAAAACAACTTCACTATGTGGTGCCGCAATTGTGATGTGAGCTCGTTTTGGCCTTCGAACACACTATTCTAGCGCTTGTGTAGGCTATTTCTTCTTTTTGTGCCAAGGTATATACCATTTTCAGTTCGCCAGTATAAGCATCTCGAAGTGTGCTACAGGTTTAGCAGAATTCACCTAGGCAACTTTGCTTAAGTTTTTGAGATACTATCCATTTTCTACATCAAGGTATTTTAGTCACCAGCCATGGCTAAAAGCAGTGATGTATTTCGTATGTTGGCTGTTGAGGATGCTTTGGATGGTACCAACTACCCATCATGGGCTTATATGATGCAACATGTATTGGTTGCAAAAGGACTCTTGAATATTGTGACGGGTGTTGAAAGACATCCTGTTACACCTACGAATATAGGTACTGCAAATACAAGTGCTGGACCTGTTGTTCCTCTATCAAACAAGCCATTGCGGAAAGTTTCAAACTTCTCCCTAGGCAGAGCCTTTGTGAAGAGGTCTTCAATATTCTCATATGTGGTCACATATGCCAAACGTATCTCTCCAGTAGAGAACCTCTCCTTGACCTAATGATAGTGCACCTCAATGTGCTTAGTGCAAGCATGGAACATAGGGTTCCTAGCAACTACCAATGTGATTTGGCTCCCAGAGAAGATGGTGGTGGGAGAAGACTAACCAACACCCAAATCAGCCATAAGGTGTCTCAACCACACACACTCAATAGTCGTTGTGAGAGCTCCCCTATACTGAGTGTAGAGGAGGTACTGGGGTATCCACTTTTATAGAAAATAAACACTTCCAGTACGTCACCTACTCAAGGGGGGTTCTCTTTAGGGAAGTATACCCTTTAACATTTCAGTGAGCAGGTAGATAACACGGATTAAATACTTCAAAAAATATGGACAACCAATGACCAAGGAAGACCATACACTTCTTGATTCGAATCAGATGATTACAAGGTTGGGCAGAGAGATGCTCAAAAGTACAAGCTTAGGGTTGATAAGCCACCCTAAAAGTATTAACTCCAATACAACAGATAAGCATAAGGGGCCACTGATATGCAGGCTAATTCAGAGCAATACAAATGGTAGAATTTCTCAAGAGAATAGAGATTGATCAACACACTGACTCACAGAAAAGAAAATAACTCCAGGCTACTCTCTTACCCTATAGTGCTCATAGCCCTCCACTGAGAAGCCCACCCTCTGTATACACACTACAGAGTAGCTCCTACAATAGACTTGAAACCACCAAGTGTAAGAGAGGACTTCTGCACGCGTCAATGTAACTCCAAATAAAATGTACCCCAAATGAGCACAAATCCACTGTTTTTATAGGCCTCAATAGGTCAAGAGGACCTTGCCGAATCTTCACGTCCACTGATCACGCACCGGTTGATCTCCCAAAATTAGGGGGTAGGTCAAATATTCCCTTGATTTGAATTGAATCCTCAAAAATAGGCAGTCGTCATGAATCGTTGGCGGCAACACTTATTGCACCACTTTTACTTTTACCACTTACACCTTTACTGTCACTTTTGAATGCAAACTGAGATCCTCATTTTGTGTCGCCCGTGATATTTGAATGACCTTCAGAAGCCCATCCTTTACCTAATTTTTTTGTAGTAGCTTTTGATCCTTCATATTAAGTGAGCGGTGTGGGAGGTGAGTTGTGGGGATTTGAGAGAGATTATGGGGTTTGTGGAGGGTTGTGGAGGGGTGTGGAGTTGTGTGGAGGTTGTGGGGTTTGTGGGATTTGTTGGTTGGGTGGGAATAGGGGGTGAGTTATGAGGAGTTGTGGGGGTTTTTTTGGGGTGTGGTAAAAAATTGATCTAAGATTTCAAAGTTTTTATTGCACCAATGAAAAGTACTCGTTGAGAGCTTTCCAACGATATATAACACTGTAGGGTTTGGTTAAGAAATGGTTGTCCAATTATCCATCCAAAACTAGATACACTTTGTGTAGTTTATCTTGCCTCATATATCCAACAAAAGTTGACGGGCGCCTTGGATAGGCCATCCGCCTCTCAACGTCTAGATATGAGTTCAATTCCCATGAAGCGCAATCGCAACCTTTTTTGAAAGGATAATGGTGAGCATTCCCTTTTTTTTTCGTAGGCTGGCCAAAATTGGAGCGACGCCGATGACTCGTGGGGGTTTGTGGAGCGTTAAGGGGTGTTTGGGGTTGGGGTTGAGCGGGGTTGGAGGGGGTTGGGGTTGAGCGGGGTTGGGTTGAGTGGGGTTGGAGGGGGTTGGGGTTGAGCGGGGTTGGAGGGGGTTGGGGTTGGGGGTTGAGTGGAGGAGGAGGTGGGGATGAGGGGGGGCGCAAGGGTGGGGTTGAGCGGGGTTGGAGGGGGCGCACGGGTGGGGTTGAGCGGGGTTGGAGGGGGTGGAGCGGGGTTGGAGGGGGTTGGGGTTGAGCGGGGTTGGAGGGGGTTAGGGTTGAGCGGGGTTGGGTTGAGTAGGGTTGGAGGGGGTTGGGGTTGAGTGGAGGAGGAGGAGGGGATGAGGGGAGGCGCAAGGGTGGGTTGAGCGGGGTTGGGGTTGAGCGGGGTTGGGTTGAGTGGGGTTGGAGAGGGCGCACGGGTGGGGTTGAGCGGGGTTGGAGGGGGTTGAGCAGGGTTGGAGGGGGTTGGGGTTGAGCGGGGTTGGGTTGAGTGGGGTTGGAGGGGGTTGGGGTTGAGCGGGGTTGGAGGGGGTTGGGGTTGGGGGTTGAGTGGAGGAGGAGGTGGGGATGAGGGGGGGCGCAAGGGTGGGGTTGAGCGGGGTTGGAGGGGGCGCACGGGTGGGGTTGAGCGGGGTTGGAGGGGGTGGAGCGGGGTTGGAGGGGGTTGGGGTTGAGCGGGGTTGGGTTGAGTGGGGTTGGAGAGGGCGCACGGGTGGGGTTGAGCGGGGTTGGAGGGGGTTGAGCGGGGTTGGAGGGGGTTGGGGTTGAGCGGGGTTGGGTTGAGTGGGGTTGGAGGGGGTTGGGGTTGAGCGGGGTTGGAGGGGGTTGGGGTTGGGGGTTGTGTGGAGGAGGAGGTGGGGATGAGGGGGGGCGCAAGGGTGGGGTTGAGCGGGGTTGGAGGGGGCGCACGGGTGGGGTGGAGCGGGGTTGGAGGGGGTTGGGGTTGAGCGGGGTTGGAGGGGGTTAGGGTTGAGCGGGGTTGGGTTGAGTGGGGTTGGAGAGGGCGCACGGGTGGGGTTGAGCGGGGTTGGAGGGGGTTGAGCGGGGTTGGAGGGGGTGGAGCGGGGTTGGAGGGGGTTGGGGTTGAGCGGGGTTGGAGGGGGTTAGGGTTGAGCGGGGTTGGGTTGAGTGGGGTTGGAGGAGGTTGGGGTTGAGTGGAGGAGGAGGAGGGGATGAGGGGAGGCGCAAGGGTGGGTTGAGCGGGGTTGGGGTTGAGCGGGGTTGGAGGGGGTTGGGGTTGAGCGGGGTTGGGTTGAGTGGGGTTGGAGAGGGCGCACGGGTGGGGTTGAGCGGGGTTGGAGGGGGTTGGGGTTGAGCGGGGTTGGGTTGAGTGGGGTTGGAGGGGGTTGGGGTTGAGCGGGGTTGGAGGGGGTTGGGGTTGGGGGTTGAGTGGAGGAGGAGGAGGGGATGAGGGGAGGCGCAAGGGTGGGTTGAGCGGGGTTGGGGTTGAGCGGGGTTGGAGGGGGTTGGGGTTGAGCGGGGTTGGAGGGGGTTGGGGTTGGGGGTTGAGTGGAGGAGGAGGAGGGGATGAGGGGAGGCGCAAGGGTGGGTTGAGCGGGGTTGGGGTTGAGCGGGGTTGGAGGGGGTTGGGGTTGAGCGGGGTTGGAGGGGGTTGGGGTTGAGCGGGGTTGGGTTGAGTGGGGTTGGAGAGGGCGCACGGGTGGGGTTGAGCGGGGTTGGAGGGGGTTGAGCGGGGTTGGAGGGGGTTGGGGTTGAGCGGGGTTGGGTTGAGTGGGGTTGGAGGGGGTTGGGGTTGAGCGGGGTTGGAGGGGGTTGGGGTTGGGGGTTGAGTGGAGGAGGAGGAGGGGATGAGGGGAGGCGCAAGGGTGGGTTGAGCGGGGTGTAGCTCAAGCGTAAGCACCACCTCCTTTACTTGTCAATCCGCGGAGACGTGAGGACCGGTATGAAGACCACGAGCAAGTGAAGGCACAAGTGCGTGAGTGAAAGCACACAAACATGCACACACATACACACACACGCGCACAAAGTAAGATCAAAGGGAGGAACAATGGAAAGCTTAGATTGCAAAAGAGTTCTCTTACAAAAGTTCTATTCTCTAACAAGCTAACCCCAAAAATGAGCTCTCTAGCTCTTTTTATAGTTTTTTGACTAGTTTTGACCCTGTCCAGACCTAGTGTCCGGCCTAGTTAAAAATTAGGTTCCAGGGCTTATTTGAGGGCTCAAACGAAGTCTAAAAATTATGAAAATTGGTACGATGGTACTTCTAATACTCCTCAAGCTCGAGGACTCCTCGGCTTGAACAAAATGGAGTTACTAAAAATAGATAATGGTATTTACAATGGTTTTTAGTGATGGAAATCACTATTTTTGTAGGGGATTCTTCTGAAAATTTGACATACACTTCTTGGAGCTCCCTACTTGCTCTCTTTCCTTGTGTGTCCACCTTTTGATGTGCTTCCATGCTTTGTCCTTGACTTTGAGCTTCAACACTCCCCCCCCTCTCGAGTCTGTCGTCCCTGACAGACCCTTGTTGGAAGGCCTGTTCCATGTAGTGCTTTGAGAGGTGGTGTCCATCCGTTGTATGAGCTGGTTCCTTGGATTCCAGCAAGAATGTGTCGTTGTTAGCTTCCAAAACTGTAAGTTGCTCAAAAGAGGTTGTCGAGAGTGATTTGGAGCAACTACTGGCTTCAATTTGCTTCCGAGATATGGATGTTGTTCCCAAGATGTCCGCTAGCTCTTCCAAAGATGATGTTGAGAGCAGTCATGCCAACTACTCATAACCCATAATGAATGATGGGTAAGTGTGTTCGTGCCTGGGTTGAAAAAAGTATGTGCCTTGTGCACGGCCTTGTAATGTAGCCCTATGCATGCTTACTTGGAAAATGCATTGGAAGAAGTATGGTGCAAAAATTGCGGGTCTTGAGCTAAGTGCTCAAGGGTATGCTGACGAAGAGGTTTCCTAAACTATCATGGTTATGGTGTTTCTAGAGTAAAGATACTTACCATGGAGAAGGTTGATGGATGTTTGTCTCTTCGTGTCGTACACTCGGCCTTTGGGATGGAACCTTGTTGATGAATGTCCATGTTGATTGTCCACTGATGAGATCTTTTGAGTGGTGGATCCCCTCTCCTCTTTTCTAAGCAACCTTTGTCAGTAACAATGTGCATTTCTGAGCTTGGGTTCATGCACGTTCATTTCCCTATATTGACACTCAGAGGAATATTGGACACGTGCCGGTTTCTAAGAGATTACCATGCTGATTGACATAGACCACTCACCAGTGCTACTGTTCCATACTGGTTCAGGAAATACTGAGAATTGAATTGCTTTATATTCCTTGGCAAGCAACATCGGGAAACTACACCAAGCTGAGTTTCACATATTCTCTTTAGCTCACCATATGCAGGAGTCTTCTCCTCTAGAACTACCCTTTGCAGATATCTCCTTGGATGTTCTGGTACATGAAGTAGTCAAGCATTACTCAAGTTGCGGACCTTCAAGTTCTTCATTCCTACCATGGTAAGAGAAAATCATAGTTGTAGATGCCATGTGTATGCCAAATGCTTGTCATCTACCAGATAAGGCAACAATAATCTCACTGCTGGCCGAGACACACTTCTATCCAAATTGATAAATGCCTAGTAATCAACAGTTCCACCTTCAACTAAGCATGACTCATTCATGTTTCATAAGCCAAACCTGGGAACAAGCTCTCTCCCGCTTTTCTTTCTCCCTCTCTTTTTTTTTTTTTTTTTTTTTGGAGGAAAAGGATATCACAAAACAAGAACACAAAAGTTAGCACAATAGAAATATTTGACATATGTCACTGTGCTCTTGTGCGTGGGATTCTCAAGTGTGTCTATGCACGGCCATGTAATGTGGCCCTATATTAATGCATACTTTGGAAATGCATGACCTGAATGGTGCAAAAGACAGGGTTGTGCAAGGAGCACATGGTTGTTGCTCGTTCGAGGCTTTCGGTGTTATTTGTGGAGGTTGATGCAGACCTTGGTGGAGGTATCCATTGAGTCTCGAACTGATGTAATCCTCCTTATTGGAGTCCATTTTAGAACATCATTTGGCACTGTAGAGGTCACTTCAGGCGTCTTTCTCTTTGGATGCTTTCTGAACTGTGGTATCCAGTGTGGTTGACGCTTTGGTTCGGTGGAGGCTACTTGCACTTTTGGCTTCCAAACCCATATCCTTTTTGCATGTCTTCCTACTAATGTTGAAGAGCTGATTTGATCTTCCTTTGGTCTCTGTATGTGGTTCTTACCCTTTTCTCTTTTTGGCTTCTTTGTTGAAACCTTTTGCATGTGGGAGAACAAAGGTTGTTGTGGATGTAGGAGCTTCTTAGGTACCCACATCTGTAATTGCCCTTGTTGAGCTGCAGCTAACTTCTTAGGCACCCAAACTTGTTGGATACCTTGTGATTGAGCTTGTGTGAGCTGCTTCCTTCGTCTTCTGGCCTGGTTGGTTTGCATGGATGGAATTTGTGGGGACAAGGTTGGTGGTTGCTCTCCTCTACGTACCCATATCTGCTTCATGCTCGGAATTGCTTTTTTATCGAATGGTGTCTTTCTATTTGATGTAGCAGTTGTCGTGAACGGTTGCGTTTGCTTGTGTGGTGGACGCGCTACTGTGGCTACTTGATTCTTTGGAGAAGAAGAGAGATCCACCCGCCTTCGAACCTGGTCTTCCACAATTGACTCCTTCTGTATCATAGAGCTTCTGACACATACAACATCTTCTTTCATATGATTAGTCTTGGAAGAACTAAGAGAGTGTGTGGTGCCATGATTTAGGAGCATGGAGTTCTCTAATTCTAATGTAATGCATTGTTCATGTACCCAAACTTGAAGAATCTGACTTCTTAAGTTTAAGTTAACTGCATGGTCATAGATCCAATCTTGACCCAAGACAAGTGGTTCTGTAAGGTTCTCATCTTGACATACTAGCGCTTTGACTTTCATTGGAACATCTTGAAGGTAGATGGGAAGTTCCACCTCACCCAAACAAGGGGTTTCCACACCTCCCAATCCTATGAGATAAGCTTCTATGGGATTGATGTTCAACTGCAAGTCTTGGCAGTAGGAAAGTCTAACTGCACTACTTGCTGCACCTGAGTCAATCAATGCTTTCACCGTCCTTGCACCCTTCCCTTGTCCTATCTCTATGGTCACAAAGGGTCGTCGGTCAATGACCTGAGAAGTTGCTATGCCTGACTTCTGACACATATCCATGTGATATTTTGTGGCTTTTGAGTTGACATCTAGGCCTAATCGCCTTAACTTATTTCGCCTAATACGCTCTCTGGCCTCTACCTGTGCTTCTTCTCTCACTCTTAACTCTTCATCTTTTCGCTTCTTAGCAGTGTTGAGTCTCATTAGCATATCCTCAGTAAGAGGTTCTTGATATAGCTTGACTCTACAGCCACTAATATAGTTTGGCAAGATATCTCCTTCTAGCGTGGCCAACTGAACTGCACCACTAGTGGAAATTCTATTAATGATCATGGGTCCGTATCCTCTTTTTTCCAACTTACGGGCATGTTGTTTTAGTGTGTATACCAACACTAGATCTCCCTCTTTCAATCCCTTATCCTTGATGTGTGCATCAAAGTAAGCCTTTTGCCTCTTCTTTGCAGCGTAGATGCCTGCTGCCGCTCGTAGCCTCGTCTCACCCAAGCGTTCGAGATCAAAGATCCTAGAGGACAATTCATGCCCATTCCACTCATACTCTTGTGCTACTTTTAAGGCAGGGATTAAGAAATCTAATGGTAGCACAGCGTTCTGTCCGAAGACCATCTGAAATGGGGTGGCGTTGAGTACCGTTTTGTAGGCAACTCGATAAGCCCAAACAGCATGATGAAGTTGTTTGTCCCAATCAGAGCGTTTATGATTTACCAGTTTTGTCAATACGTTACAGAGGATCTTATTGGTACTCTCGGCTTGTCCGTTGGCTTGTGGGTGATAGGGGGCAGATTTCTTATGTATCACCAAGAATTCTTGGAGAAGATTTTCAATGACTTCATTCAAGAAGTGTGTGCCTCTATCGCTCACCAACTCTATTGGTAGTCCATATCTCGTGAACACATTCTCGAATAAGAACTTAGCCGTAGTTTGAGCATCATTCTTTGTTGTGGCTTTGACTTCTACCCACTTTGTAAGGTAATCTGTGGCTACAATGATGTACTCTGCATGGGAGTTTCTAGCTGGGGGGTTAATAGGACCTATGAAGTCTATGCCCCACTTTGAAAATGCACGTCCTCCCATCATTGGCCTCAAGGGCATCTCGTCTTTTCTCACTGGATATTGTGCACGTTGGCATGTGTCACATTTCTTCACATAGGTATGTGCGTCCATATGAAGAGTGGGCCACCAAAGTCCTGAGAATAGAATGGTCTTGATCACTCGGTCAGGACCAAAATGTCCACCTGCAACACCACTGTGTGCAGTCTCTAAGACCTTTAAATAGTCTGATTCATGAACACATAGTCTTAAGTAACCATCTTTGCCTCTTCGGTATAGGTTGTCCCCTACTAAGGCGTAGCCTTGAGCCTCTTGCTCCATGCTTCGTCTTCTTGCTAGACTAGCCTCTTTGGGTAATCTTCCCGATCTCATAAACTCTACCAATGGAGCACTCCAATCTGGAATTAATGACACTTGATAAAGGGTCGCATGCTCCACTGGAGGTCTCTCTCTGCACCTTGGACAATTCTTAATCCACTCATGTATTTCTTTGTCCATGCTAGGCCAATACACTCCTAAACGCTTTAGATTCTGCAATGTTCGTTGTTTAGAATAGTGATTTCCTAGCATTCCTTCATGGGCTTGTTGCAACCAACTACTATGTTCATCATCCTCCACACAACAAGCTAATACACCCTCAGTATCTTGTTTGTACATGCTTCCTGCTAATATGTGATATTTTTGTGATTTTACAATTTCTTCTTGTGATGTTTTCACATTCTTATTTGCAGGGCCAAAGGTGAGGACTGGTACCAACTTATTTGCCCATTTAGGAACAACTTCTAAATTGAACAGATAAGCATCGGGTAATTCGTCAGACACTCCTTGCGGTGACTCTCCTGAAGTGATGCGAGAAAGGTGATCTGCCCGAAGGTGGGTTCTACCTTTCCTGACAACAACTTCAAAGTCGTATTCCATTAGTAAGAGGAACCATCTTACTAAGCGTCCAGTATTGCAAGGTTTATTGACCAAATACAACAAAGCTTGATGATCAGTGAAAAACTTGAACTTGTTGGCCAATAAATAGTGTCTAAACTTCTTCACAGCATATACCATGCCTAAGCCCTCTCGCTCAGTTGTGGTATAGTTTCGTTCAGCTACAGTGAGCTGTCTACTAGCATATGCTATGGGCAAATCTAAGTTTCCTTCACTTGTGGGTTGTGCTAGCACACATCCTATGGCATGATTGGATGCATCCACATGGACATGGAAGGGCTTATTCCAATCAGGAGTGGTGAGTATTGGTGCCGTGCACAAACGTTTCTTCAGTTCGTTGAAAGAATTCTCGCATTCGTCGTTCCACTCGAAATTAGACAACAAGGCATAAAGGGGTCTAGCTATGATCGCGTACATGTGGATAAACCTACGGTAGTATCCACAATGGCCCATAAAGGCTTGTACCTCTTTAATATTCCTTGGCCTTGGTAGCTCCGCTATGGCTCGCACCTTATCTTCATCTGTTGAGATTCCATTCTTAGAAACAATATGACCTAAGATTTTACCTTGACGCACCATAAACACACACTTTTCTGGGTTCAGACACACTCGGTATTCTCTACACTTGTTGAAGATTTGTCTGAGCTCAGGGATGTGAGACCTTCTTTCTTGGGAATGAGCACATAAATCATCCACATACACTTCTAAGCTCTTTCGCAAGAACTCTTTGAAGACATGACACATGAGCCTTTGGAATGTTGCAGGTGCATTGGTGAGCCCAAATGGCATCACACGAAATGCAAAGATTCCCCATTCTGTAGCAAAAGCTGTTTTGTGTTGATCTTCTGGGGCAATGGCTACTTGATTGTAACCTGAAAATCCATCAAGGAAGCTATAAACTTCCTTGCCTGCAACACGCTCCAATAGGTGTTCTGTGATTGGAAGTGGATAACTATCTCTAATCGTAGCGGCATTAACTTTTTTAAGGTTAATACACACTCGCAACTTCCCGTTCTTCTTGGGTACCACAACAATGGGGGACACCCATTCGGTATGCTCAATCTCATAGATGAATCCAGCTTCAATCAACCTATCAATTTCTTCTTTTATTTTGGCTGCATAGGTATCATTATATGTGTAGGGCTTCTGTTTGGTGGGCTTAGCATCAGCAGTCATGGGGATAGTATGAGAGCAAATTCTTGGATCTACCCCTTTCAAGTCTCTATAGTGCCACGCAAACACATCCCTATATTCCCTTAATAGAGCGACAAGCTCCATTTCTTCTCTTGCACTTAGGTCATCTCCTATATATGTGCATCTCTCTTCATTCTCTTCGATGGTCACTACAATCTTCTTGGTCTTTTCTTTATTATCATATGATTCTCCTATGATAGCCTCTCTCTTAGGCATTCGCACCAAAATTTTGCGGTCATCAACTTCATATTTCTTGAAGTTTTCTGGTACTTCAAACAATGATTCCTCCTCTTCTTGCTTCACTGCTTTTCTTTTCTTTTTCTTTTGACTACTCTCACTTCCATCCTTTGAGTTTACTGATTTAATACTTGTGAGAGGTTCTTCTTCTTTTTGGGTGAACACTCCTATATCTTCTAGATAGTGTTGCTCTGAGTTAAAGCAACTATCCATCACAATAGACTCCAGATCATCGTCATTCTCTTCTTCTTCTATGATATCACTAGGGTCACATTCTTCTAGCAAGGGTTGACACATGAACACTGAGATATCATAACCCTCCTCATCACAATGAGGTGTCCACTGTTCCTCATTGACAGCAATGTCCATGGTGGCTAAGATTTCTGGCCAGCCATGAGGCTCAAACTCCTCATCTGGAAAAATCATCGGTGTGTAGGCTGGGTCTCTAACTGGTCTATCTCCTAGCGAAGTTCCTTCTTCTCTTGCCGTTAAACGTTTTTCCTCTTCCTTTGCGACCTTGCACATCCACAAATGAGTATCTTCATGCAGCCATGATGGATCAGGTGAACTTTCAGAATGCACAGAGATGGAATCTTCTTTCGCTTTGTGGATAGAATTCCACTGTAGGGGTGGTACATCTCTGAAGGTGTAATCCTTCAAATTGACCTTGGTGGTGACCCCTAAGTGCTGTAAGTACAAGGAGTTAGTTCCCCAATCCTGTACTATTTGCAATTGTCGTAGGAAGGGTCTTCCTAGGATCATCTCATAGACATTATTTTTCTCAAAGTCACATATAGCAAATGTGTGCTCAAACTCTACACCACAAGTGGTTAGAGTGATCCCTTCTAGCAATCCTAGAGGTCTTTCAAAATGACCATCAGCCATTTGGAGCTTCATTCTAGTTGGTCTTAATGTGGGCTTGCCCCATTGCTTCCACAAGGAAGTGGTCGCAATAGCAACACCAGCACCTGAATCTATGATTGCTTTGGTTGTGTAACCTTGATAGGTGATTGGAAGATAAGTATTACCTTCTTCACCCTCACACATGTCCCCTATTTTGTCTAGAGGTATCTCTGGTACCCTTTGCTTGGAGCCTGCTTTTGGCATGTTGGAATCAAGTTCTGGAACCTGATCCTTCACATGATTCCAAAGCTCAGGTTTTGCTTTGAGCAGCTCTTCTACAGTGAGATGACACTGAACCTTAGTGTTCTTCACGACATCCGTGTTCCTTGGAACCACTGAGTCTTCATTTCTTACTAGTATTGTGGGAGCTCTAATCTGGAGAGATTCAGATTCCCATGGGCCTGGAAATTGAGGCAGTTCTTCTAAGGTATTAGATTCAAAATCTAACCTTTCGTCTTCTTGTTGTTCTGCTTCATCTCCGTAAATAGATGGAATGTCTTGGGGAAATTGATCATGAAGATCATCAATCTCAGGAATAGGAGGGGAATTACCCTTCTCCTTGGCCCATTTCTCTTCTTGTATTTCCCGCAAGAATTCTTGAGAGTACTGTTGAATTGAAGGAGGTATTCCTGGATCCGTGGAATTAGGAACATAAGCTCCTATTGGTGGTGAGCTTCCTCTTTCAATAACTGGTTGAGCCTGTGGAGGTAATAAAACTTGTGGTTTGTTTACCAACTGCTCTAATCGTTCTAGTAAACCCTGGAAATGCAATTCCCCTTTGACAGAGTTTGTCTGATTGAACTTTTGACTAGTCTCAAGTATAGCTTGAGCTTGTTCTACCATTTTCATGCACATTTTCATCCGTTCAATCTCTAAGTCCGCTCTAGGGTAACTCTTGTCTAGGTTTGCAATTGTAGGCCCTTCTTGAAGTCGAGCCTGGTAGGCCTTGAACATCATGTCCAAGCCTTCTGGGGTTGGGTCTGCAAGGACAGACCCTGGTTGAGGTCTATTTGCAATGGGTGGTGGGGTAGGATGAGGTGGAGTGGATGGAGTTTCGGCATGCGAGGGGCTTTGAGATGCAATGTCTTCTATTTTTGTTTTCGCTTCTTTTAAGCTTTCTTCTAGTTCCGATAACTTTTTATTCCACTTGCGATTGGCCTTATCTCTGGTATCCTTCCATGTTCTTGTTTTCCTCTTACTAGGCTCTCCCGATTCACTCGACTCTGATTGTTCTACTGGTTTATCCTGTTTTAAGGCTTGCGCTCTAGTGACAGCTTGTATAGGAGCCACATTGCTACTACTTGAACTTGAATCTGCCACTAAGCCTACCACATTAATGGGTGTAATCTTGGGTGCACTGGAGGGGTTTCTTGGACAATCTCTAGGGAGATGGTCTTTGCCGCAATCAGGACAAAAAGCCTGTATTGTGATAGCCTGTCCTTGACTCGGAGATGGTGGGTGGGGACAGTCACGAATGAAATGATCACCTTGACATCTAAAACAAGATCCTCTAGGGGCTTGTGGTCTCATTTGTCTCAATTGGGGCCTAGGGTTAGGGTTTGTGTACATGACATTGGAGTATTCTGGCTCCCAATTTTGCTCCATAGGTGGTACCTCATATTGATACGAGTAAATCTCACTATGTTCAGGTGACTCTGTGTAATAAGCATGTGGACTACCTTCATGGGAGTAGTCTGAACAATGAGCATGAGAGTCATTATCTGGTATCAATGGGGTTAGTGGCACCAATGCTCTATTTGGATTTTCTTCTCCCCCAGCATATTTGACTGGAATCACGTTGGCTGGAGCTGGTGGTTGGTTTCCCAAGACAGGTTGTGGCCTATAGGGTACCTGATATTGCTGTTGTGGTCTATAATATGGCTGTTGGTATTGGTTCTGATACCTACCTTGTGGGTAAGGTTGCTGATAATTCTGTCTAACAGCCTGCCTATTGTAGGGACAATCATGAGCCGTGTGGTTTGTGTATTTTCTCTCAATAGTGCAATATGGAGCATTCCTTTCTCTAATGTTTTGGTTTTGCATTGGGCATACATTAGCCATGTGGTCGCCCCCACAAGTATAACACCGATTCACTGGAGTGACTCTCTGTGTTGGTTTATTTTGGACTCCCAGCTTCTTGGCAACTTGCTCAGCTATCTCTTCTATTTCTGTGGAGATCTTTGAAGTATGACTAGTAGAACTATCCGAATCTTTGTAGAGTTTGGACAATCCTAACTCCTCACCCAAGTTATCTTCTATGTCAATGCATGTCCGCACGCACTCTTCTATGGATCTCGGCTCTTTCAGATATACATATGATCTTAACTTTGTGCTCAGTAAGCCATCTAAGAACAAAGCCACTTGTTTGGCTGGTGTGGGTAACTCGGGAGCAGGGCATCTTTCTAGGTACTGTCTGAACCTTCTACCTGCTAGTCGCACTGTTTCTTGGGGTGTCTGCTTGAAACTGTGGATCAAGGATGATGTGTTATGCCTGATACCACTCTTGGAAAATTCTACAATGAATTCGTCTAGCAGTTGACCTATATCGTGATAGCTGCTTCTACTCAATGGTTGAAACCAAGCTAAGGCAGTGCCCTTAAGGGTCAAACCAAATGCCTCGTACTGGGTGAACCAGTCCTCAATTTGTTCGGCTCTCAGCACTTGTTTGTACTCGGCCACATGATCATAAGGATCCCCTGTCCCATCGAAATAGTTCTTCATTGCCTTGATCACTTGAATGGGTCTAAGGGTTCTTGGGTACTCTCGGGGTCTAGGCAACGGAAAATCCTGATCATCTCTTTGTTGCCTATGTGCTTGATGTCTCTCTCTTTCAGGTCTTTCATTTTCAAATCCTGATCTATTCCTGCCCACGGTGTGTGCAAAACTTACCTCAGGTCTCTCTCTAGCTCTTTCTCTCTGGGCTTCATGAGCGTGGGAAGATCCTACACCTTGGAGGCCATGGGAAACATTGGATCTTGGTGGGGGGAAAATCAATTCATTCTTCCAAGTATATGCATGTCTATCATGTTCTGTTACCAAGAAAATTTTCTCTGATGTGTTATCCAAGTAGACCACTTTGCCTGGTATCTCTGGATCCTTGAACTCGTAGATGATGACTATGCCCAATTGGCTAGGTTGATCTGGCTTGAATCTCCAAAAGGCTTCCTCTGTTTCTCTATTCAAAAATAGTTCTATGCTTTTGTTGTCTTGAGGGATCCAGTCCGGAGTGATCACTCGGGTCAAAACTGACTTACCTCTAGGAGTCTGGGGTCCTTGTCCTACATTTCCTTGTTCTAGGTCTCCTATTTCATTCTCAGGAATGACAATTCCAAACTCATCCGTCCTATCTGGTAGGTTGGTGACCACATACATGGTTCCTTCCTTATCAATGTATGAACCCTCTTCGAACTTGACCACCGGGTGCTCAAGTCCAAAGGATTGATCTGGATTTTTGAGTTGGACCACTGATCGCCTCAGACCATCCTCATAGATGCGAGCACCTAATTGGTTGGTCCGAATATATTCCAATTGTGTCCTATAGGGACCTTCTGGTGTTTGTAGATGGGCAGTCCCTGAGCCACCTGCAGGTTTTCCCATACTAAAAGACATTTCTGAATCACTTGTGTCTGAACTTAGTAAAAGATGACTACTTATTTGTTGTGCCCAAGACTTGGATGTATGGTTGACACTAGCCTCAGAAGATCTAATGCTTTGTTTATCCTTGCCTAAGTTTCTACCAGATCTCAGGTTCATAAGCTTTAGTCAAGAGTCCAAATTTTCCCCTTGGTATGGTTCAAAATTCTATGGAGTCCCCTTGGTTCCCAAGTCCACTTGAGGGTCTACTTCAAATTATCCTATCTCAAAATCAACGCGTTATTCTTGAAACGAGCTTTCTAACGAGCTATAGAGCTCAAAAAATGGACTTTGGATGAGAAAGTTATGCCAATTCAGGCTCCTGGGGGTCAAAACAGGCAAACAGGACCTTTGGAGAAAATCACGATTTTGTGAACTTTCAGAGAATCGCGATTTTGTGAACTTTCAGAGAATCGCGATGTTGAGCACAAAATCGTGTTTTAGAGAATCGTGTTTTTTGACATGAAAATCGCGATTTTGAGCACAGAATCGTGTTTTAGAGAATCGTGTTTTTTTGACATGAAAATCGCGATTTTGAGCACAGAATCGTGTTTTAGAGAATCGTGTTTTTTGACATGAAAATCACGATTTTGAGCACAGAATCGTGTTTTAGAGAATCGTGTTTTTTGACATGAAAATCGCGATTTTGAGCACAGAATCGTGTTTTAGAGAATCGTGTTTTTTGACATGAAAATCGCGATTTTGAGCACAGAATCGTGTTTTAGAGAATCGTGTTTTTTGACATGAAAATCGCGATTTTGAGCACAGAATCGTGTTTTAGAGAATCGTGTTTTTTGACATGAAAATCGCGATTTTGAGCACAGAATCGTGTTTTAGAGAATCGTGTTTTTTGACATGAAAATCGCGATTTTGAGCACAGAATCGTGTTTTAGAGAATCGTGTTTTTTGACATGAAAATCGCGATTTTGAGCACAGAATCGTGTTTTAGAGAATCGTGTTTTTTGACATGAAAATCGCGATTTTGAGCACAGAATCGTGTTTTAGAGAATCGTGTTTTTTGACATGAAAATCGCGATTTTGAGCACAGAATCGTGTTTTAGAGAATCGTGTTTTTTGACATGAAAATCGCGATTTTGAGTAGGGAATCGTGTTTTCTCAAAATCGTGTTTTTTGCTGAAAATCGTGATTTGTGAAAATCACGATTTTGAGCACAATCACAGGATCGCGATTCTGAGAATGACCACAGAATCGTGATTTTTTTAGCCAACTTTTAGGCGGGAAAACTGAAAATCGTGATTTTTTCAAAAATTTTGAATTTTCACAGAATCGCGATTTTCATCACAGAATCGCGTTTTTTGGCGGGAAATTCAAATTTCTGAGCGCCGGCTATGGCGAGCTCCGTATGAGCAGAAAATCATGAAAAAAAACACAGCGCTTGCTCTCCCTTGCTTCTCCTAACTCCTTCCCACACAATAATGCATGAAAAATGGTATGAAGATGGTGAAAATGCACTAAAAAACAAGAAATTTCTATGAAGAAGAAGATGGAAGAAGGTGGAGATGATGATGATGATGAAGAAGAAGAGGAAAAAACAGAAAAGGAACTGAAATGACAGTTTTTTTACCTTCCAACGTCGCAAATCTACGATCTTACCATCACAACGCTCGTCCTCGAAGCTCTCTCCCCGGCAACGGCGCCAAAATTTGGTGTAGCTCAAGCGTAAGCACCACCTCCTTTACTTGTCAATCCGCGGAGACGTGAGGACCGGTATGAAGACCACGAGCAAGTGAAGGCACAAGTGCGTGAGTGAAAGCACACAAACATGCACACACATACACACACACGCGCACAAAGTAAGATCAAAGGGAGGAACAATGGAAAGCTTAGATTGCAAAAGAGTTCTCTTACAAAAGTTCTATTCTCTAACAAGCTAACCCCAAAAATGAGCTCTCTAGCTCTTTTTATAGTTTTTTGACTAGTTTTGACCCTGTCCAGACCTAGTGTCCGGCCTAGTTAAAAATTAGGTTCCAGGGCTTATTTGAGGGCTCAAACGAAGTCTAAAAATTATGAAAATTGGTACGATGGTACTTCTAATACTCCTCAAGCTCGAGGACTCCTCGGCTTGAACAAAATGGAGTTACTAAAAATAGATAATGGTATTTACAATGGTTTTTAGTGATGGAAATCACTATTTTTGTAGGGGATTCTTCTGAAAATTTGACATACACTTCTTGGAGCTCCCTACTTGCTCTCTTTCCTTGTGTGTCCACCTTTTGATGTGCTTCCATGCTTTGTCCTTGACTTTGAGCTTCAACACGGGGTTGGGGTTGAACGGGGTTGGAGGGGGTTGGGGTTGAGCGGGGTTGGAGGGGGTTGGGGTTGAGCGGGGTTGGGTTGAGTGGGGTTGCAGAGGGCGCACGGGTGGGGTTGAGCGGGGTTGGAGGGGGTTGAGCGGGGTTGGAGGGGGTTGAGCGGGGTTGGAGGGGGTTGGGGTTGAGCGGGGTTGGGTTGAGTGGGGTTGGAGGGGGTTGGGGTTGAGCGGGGTTGGAGGGGGTTGGGGTTGGGGGTTGAGTGGAGGAGGAGGTGGGGATGAGGGGTGGAGGTGAGTGGGGGCTCGCGGGTGTGAGGAGAGAAAGAGAGAAAAAGGAAAGAGACCGAGAGGGGGAAAGAGAAAGAGAGAGAGGGGAAAAAAGAGGGAGACAGAGAGAGAGGATAACAAATCAGCTGAAGAAGTACTGAAATGAAAGCAACATATGCCCAAAACATAATCATGTCCAAGAAATGGAACGGCCTTTCCTCGAAGCTGCAGCCCAAGCACCTGACAGCCCAAGGCATCTACTACAGACCCCCACATCAAGCTTTTGCACCGTCCCTGGTGCAATTTCTCCCTTATTGCTGAGATCTAGTTATTCTGTAATTACTGAA
Organism: Ceratopteris richardii; assembly: GCA_020310875.1. Lineage (NCBI taxonomy): Eukaryota > Viridiplantae > Streptophyta > Polypodiopsida > Polypodiales > Pteridaceae > Ceratopteris > Ceratopteris richardii. The sequence goes on from CM035428.1 coordinate 21,976,585, forward strand.
AAAACATGATATGTACAAGGGGTAGAATGCTTCCATTTTGTTTTAGGTCAGATACTTCTTCACCCTAGAGATATTGACCAATGGTATCCTCTTACCCTGCAAATCCTCTAGATGTACTGCGCCATGTGGCAATACCCTGATAACCTTATATGGTCCTACCCATTTGGGTGCCAATTTAGTTTGAATTGGTGGAACCTGATGCACTAAAACCATAGATCCTTCCTGAACTTCATTGGATCTCAGATACCTGTCATGCAATCTCTTGCGCTCTTCTTGTGTCACCAGAAGTTTCTGCATTGCCCCTTCTCTGTACTCTTCTAATGCCACCAATCTCTGAATGGGGGGTTCAATTCCAATGGTTCTGATCCCTATTTCCTTTCTGATAATAAACTCAAATGGTGCCAATGCCTCTTTTCCATATACTAACTGAAATGGAGTTTCGCCTGTGGTTCCCCTCTTCGTGGTTCTGAAAGCCCAAATTGCACCGATCAGTGCTAGCGGCCAGGAGCTTTGATGATCAAAAGCTAATTTGCGAAGCAGTCCAATCAAAATCTTATTGGAACTCTCTGCTTGGCCATTTGCCCTGGGGTAGTAGGCACAAGATTTTTTATGGAAGATTTTGTACCTGTCAAATATAAACTGGAGCAATTGATTTACAAAATGTGTGCCCCTATCGCTAGTAATTTCCAGAGGGCAACCAAATCTTGAGAAAATACGTTTATACATAAATTTAGCTACTGTCAGAGCCGTGCAGTCCACAATAGCTTTAGCCTCTATCCATTGAGTGGCATAACATGTGGCCATCAAAATATACTTTTTACCTCCTGGTTGCCCAGTTGGGCTAATTGGCCCTATGAAATCAAGACCCCATCGTTCAAATGGAAGCCATCCGGTAGATATGACTAATGGTTGGAAATTCAATCTGGTTGGCGTGGGAGCACACCTCTGGCAGATGTGGCATTCTTTAGCAAATTTGATTGCATCTTTGAAAATATGAGGCCACCATAAACCCTTGTGGATGATTCTATGAGCCAATTCTTCCCCCTTTAGGTGTCCTTCACTGTGTGCTGCCTCTAGCAAAAGATTTACCTCCTCTGGATAGACACACCTTCTCAAGATATCATCCTGACCGTATTTATATAAATTTCCATTTATAAGAGAATATGCTTTGGTTTTCAGGAGCAATCTTCTCTTTTCTACAGGTGTCAAGTGTTCTGAGATCTTTCCAGTAGTAAGAACATGGAGAATTTCATCATACCAACCAGTCCGTATTGCTACTAGAAAAAGATTGCTATCCACCAATTCATCATTAATACCTGTTGCCTTTTCGCTCATTGCCGTCCTGGACACTTGATCTGCCATGTAGTGCTCTTTTCCTGGCTTAATATGAATATCAAAATTAAATTCTTGAAATAGGAGTAACCATCTCCAGATCCTTCCAGCTACTCTAGGTTTGTTTATCAAATACTTCAAGGGCTGATGATCAGAAATAACAATGAAATGTACACCAAGGAGATAATGTCGAAACTTTTGAAGAGCAAATACGATAGCCAAACCTTCTCTTTCCGTTGTACTGTAATTTCTTTCAGCTTGGTTGAGTAGTCTGCTTGCATAAGAGATAGGTCTATCCACTTTGTGAGATGATGGTTGAGCTAGAACTGCACCAACAGCATGAAGACTAGCATCTGTATGCACATGAAATTCTAATGACCAATCAGGAACACTTAAAAGTGGAGCAGTACATAGCCTCAACTTTAGTTCACAAAATGCTTTGTCGGCTTCAGCACTCCATGAGAAAGGGATTTTTTTACTGGTAAGCCTTGACAAGGGCTTAGCAATTTCTGAATACATCCTAATGAATCTTCTGTGATAACCTGCATGGCCCAAGAAACTTTGCACTTCCTTTGGGCTTTGTGGAATTGGCATAGAAAGAATAGCTGTAACCTTTGCAGGGTCAACAGTTATACCTTCAACAGATACTATGTGACCAAGAAGAGTACCCTTAGTGACCAAAAAGTGACATTTATCAGGATTCAATTTCAAACCTGTTTTGAGACATTGCTCAAAGATTTCTTTTAGATTTTCCAAATGGTTATGGAAATCTTGAACTACTGCCCTTCTATCTGTACCTGAAAATACTGAAAAGTCATCCATGAATATGCGGAGAAAGGTTGTTAACCATTTGCCCAATATCAGATACATCGTTCTATTAAATGAAGCTGGTGCATTCTTCAAACCAAAAGCCATGCGCGTATAGACATAAGTGCCCCATGGAGTAACAAAGGTTGTTTTGTCCCTATCATCGGGATGGATCACTATCTGATTGTAGCCACTAAAACCATCCAAGAAACTATACAAAGTGTGACCAGCTACTTCTTCAAGTACTTGCTCTGTGAAGGGCTGAGGAAATCCATCTTGAATAGTTACTTTATTCAAAGCACGGAAATCAACACATACTCTTATTTTTCCACTATTTTTCTTGGGCACAATAACCATAGAAGAAAGCCACCTGGAATGTTCTACTGGCACAATTATACCTGCTTCTTCTAGTTTTGTAATCTCTGCTTTTACCGCCTCAGCATATTTCGGATTGAGTCGATATGGCCTACTTCTTACCGGCGCGGCTCTCTCAACTAAGGGTATCCGATGTAACCCAAGCTTTTCTGGTATTCCTGTTAAGTCTTTGTAGGACCATGCGAAGACACTTCTGTAAGTAAAAAGCAAAGAAGTTACCTTTTGTAGCAAAGGAGGATAATGCCACAACCAGGATGCCAAGTGAACTATTTGAGGGTTCTCTTCATCCCCTAAATTTACTTCTTGAACCAATGTTTCAGAATTGGTCTTGCTCGAGAAATCATCTCCACTATATGCAGGAGTGGATTTTAATTTATATTCTGCAACATGTTCTTTCATCCAACCTTGAGGTATATCTGCAAAAGGGAGATCTTCTCTGCTCTGAGGTTCATAATTTTCCCTCTCTGATACTTTTATATTGGTATCCTCTTCAAAGATTGTATTTTCCTTCAGTTGCTCATTCTCCAACACCTCGTGGTTTTCATTGCCCTTTACTGTAATTCCCTTATCTGCAACTTCTTCCTCAATTTCATTGATCTCCACTGTGCAACACTCTGCACTTCCCATCATCCAATTTAACAATGTGTCATCTTCTTGGGGTAGAGAGGGCATTACCTGAGTATCCACAGTATATCCAGTGGTTTTTCCTGAATCAAATCCTTCTTCCAAGTGGAGTTGCAGTTGGCTATTGGTGCTTGTTGAAATCCATAGTTTATTTTTCCCCCAATCTTGCAAAGCTTTTGCTTGTCTCAGCCAAGGTCTCCCCAGGAGTAGAGGGTAAGAAGTCTCCTGTGGAAGTGCAATAACAACAAAATCTAGAACAAAATGGCAGCCCTGTACTACCATCAATACCTTCTCAATAATGCCCAGTGGCGCAACCCGATGTTGATCTGCCAATGTAACCGTGAATGGTGCCAACTTGGTGGGGTTCAATTTCAGCTTCTTCATTGTAAAATCTGGCATTAAATTGATACCAGAGCCTCCATCTATGATCACACCTGTGAGAGCTTCATCCTTTATACAAACGGATAATCTTGAGCTTTGGTAGTCTGCTAAGGGTGCAGGGGGAAAATCAACCATGAAACCATCTATACTAGGTGATTGGACCAAGTGAGCAGAGTGTATAATCTTAAGTAAGTCACTTCTTATTTTTGAATCCATCTTTATAAGTTCATATAGACTAACCTTGTGATGAATACCTTTCAAGATCTGTTCAATATTTACCTCCTGAGTGTTTTCTTGCAGACTTGTTGGTTGGCCCTTTAGAGAAGTAGTCACCTTATTATATGCTCCTTCAATTTCTGCTTGGTCCTTCCATCCTGACTCCTTTTCTTCCTCTTTATCCTGAAATCCTTGTTGTTCATCTCTATGGGTTGCAGCTGCTTGCCTAGCTCTAGTCATCATGGGCATTGCAGAGGATGAAACAGCATAAGTCTGAGTGGTTTTTCCTTCTTCATGTGGAGAGACTGCAATCATATGAATTGGCGCAGGACGACCTCTCGGGCAATCTTTGGTATAATGATCCTTGGCCTCTGGACAATGTTGGCAAGGAGGTGCATCTTCTGGGAGGGAACACCGATTTTGCATGTGGCCATACTCACCACAACGATAGCACATCAAAGGTCTATTGTATCTAGGCTTTGCGGGCTGATTCTCCTCCCTATTAGATGTATTTGAAGTACTAGCATAATATGAATCCAAATTTTGAGGGTTACCTCTCTGTTGTGTACCCTTGAGGTAGTAGCAATCTCTAGCTTCATGACCATCTTTTCCACAAAATTGACAGCTTACCTTAATAGGGCAATTAGTATTGGAATGTCCATTGTTGTTACAGATTGTACACCAAATTTGTCTCCTTATATCCTGAGTGGTCTTCAAGTCTTCTAACTCTCGGCGAAGTTGAGTTACTTCATCATCAGTGCGACGCAGTGGTGGCAAGACCTTCTCTTCTTGTTGATTTTGTTGCATCTTCAATGCTTCCAGTTCTCTCCTTAGTTGCTCAATAGGATCCAGATCTGCAGCATACTTTTGTTGTGTATCCCCTTCAAAATGTTGCCTTGCTTCTTCAATGCGTGATGCCGCTGCAACAAAATCATTGAGCGTCGCATCCAATCTAAGAGATTCACGAAGCTTCTGCTGAGATGACCTAGGCAGAGCCTTTTCGATCCACTTTTTAACCAAAAAGTCACCTGGAGCATGTGGCAGACGTGCAACAAGTGCTTTTGTTCTAGTATGAAGTTCATGAAAGGATTCACCTGATCTTAGCTTTAAATTCTCTAGCTGATCTAGAGCTCTTTCTGAGGAATCACTTGGTCGGAATGTCTGTGAGAATGCCGCCTTCAGAGCCTCCCATGTAGTGAAATGGCCATCTGCATATTGACTATACCATTTATCTGCAAGACCCTCCAATGTGGATGGAAAAAGAGCCAGCATTGCATCCTCTCTATTCTGCAGACCACGTCCACGGCATAAAGAGATAAATCTCCTCACATGATCATCAGCATCTTCATAAGCATGTCCCTTGAAGGTAGGGAACTTGATGTTGATCCTGGAGAGTAGATGAGAAAGATCCTCCATTTGGACTGGTGTCTCTTCTGACGTATCTGAGGAGAAGTCTAGAGTTCTCATATACCCTTCTTTTGACAATGGTGTCGCACCCAAATCAATAGACAAATTTAGGGAGGACAGAGGGGAGGTAGACTCACTAGCCGTGGTTATTGCTAACTTGTTAAGGCTCCTTCGAACACGAAGAGATTCCTTATCTGCTCGTGTATGGGTCATGAACCTATTCGCAATTGCAATAGGGCAAAACACCTCTCACCTCTCACAGAAATGCAAAGGTCCCACCGGGCGTGCCAAACTGTAGAGGAGGTACTGGGGTATCCACTTTTATAGAAAATAAACACTTCCAGTACGTCACCTACTCAAGGGGGGTTCTCTTTAGGGAAGTATACCCTTTAACATTTCAGTGAGCAGGTAGATAACACGGATTAAATACTTCAGAAAATATGGACAACCAATGACCAAGGAAGACCATACACTTCTTGATTCGAATCAGATGATTACAAGGTTGGGCAGAGAGATGCTCAAAAGTACAAGCTTAGGGTTGATAAGCCACCCTAAAAGTATTAACTCCAATACAACAGATAAGCATAAGGGGCCACTGATATGCAGGCTAATTCAGAGCAATACAAATGGTAGAATTTCTCAAGAGAATAGAGATTGATCAACACACTGACTCACAGAAAAGAAAATAACTCCAGGCTACTCTCTTACCCTATAGTGCTCATAGCCCTCCACTGAGAAGCCCACCCTCTGTATACACACTACAGAGTAGCTCCTACAATAGACTTGAAACCACCAAGTGTAAGAGAGGACTTCTGCACGCGTCAATGTAACTCCAAATAAAATGTACCCCAAATGAGCACAAATCCACTGTTTTTATAGGCCTCAATAGGTCAAGAGGGCCTTGCCGAATCTTCACGTCCACTGATCACGCACCGGTTGATCTCCCAAAATTAGGGGGTAGGTCAAATATTCCCTTGATTTGAATTGAATCCTCAAAAATAGGCAGTCGTCATGAATCGTTGGCGGCAACACTTATTGCACCACTTTTACTTTTACCACTTACACCTTTACTGTCACTTTTGAATGCAAACTGAGATCCTCATTTTGTGTCGCCCGTGATATTTGAATGACCTTCAGAAGCCCATCCTTTACCTAATTTTTTTGTAGTAGCTTTTGATCCTTCATATTAAGTGAGCGGTGTGGGAGGTGAGTTGTGGGGATTTGAGAGAGATTATGGGGTTTGTGGAGGGTTGTGGAGGGGTGTGGAGTTGTGTGGAGGTTGTGGGGTTTGTGGGATTTGTTGGTTGGGTGGGAATAGGGGGTGAGTTATGAGGAGTTGTGGGGGTTTTTTTGGGGTGTGGTAAAAAATTGATCTAAGATTTCAAAGTTTTTATTGCACCAATGAAAAGTACTCGTTGAGAGCTTTCCAACGATATATAACACTGTAGGGTTTGGTTAAGAAATGGTTGTCCAATTATCCATCCAAAACTAGATACACTTTGTGTAGTTTATCTTGCCTCATATATCCAACAAAAGTTGACGGGCGCCTTGGATAGGCCATCCGCCTCTCAACGTCTAGATATGAGTTCAATTCCCATGAAGCGCAATCGCAACCTTTTTTGAAAGGATAATGGTGAGCATTCCCTTTTTTTTTCGTAGGCTGGCCAAAATTGGAGCGACGCCGATGACTCGTGGGGGTTTGTGGAGCGTTAAGGGGTGTTTGGGGTTGGGGTTGAGCGGGGTTGGAGGGGGTTGGGGTTGAGCGGGGTTGGGTTGAGTGGGGTTGGAGGGGGTTGGGGTTGAGCGGGGTTGGAGGGGGTTGGGGTTGGGGGTTGAGTGGAGGAGGAGGTGGGGATGAGGGGGGGCGCAAGGGTGGGGTTGAGCGGGGTTGGAGGGGGCGCACGGGTGGGGTTGAGCGGGGTTGGAGGGGGTGGAGCGGGGTTGGAGGGGGTTGGGGTTGAGCGGGGTTGGAGGGGGTTAGGGTTGAGCGGGGTTGGGTTGAGTAGGGTTGGAGGGGGTTGGGGTTGAGTGGAGGAGGAGGAGGGGATGAGGGGAGGCGCAAGGGTGGGTTGAGCGGGGTTGGGGTTGAGCGGGGTTGGAGGGGGTTGGGGTTGAGCGGGGTTGGAGGGGGTTGGGGTTGAGCGGGGTTGGGTTGAGTGGGGTTGGAGAGGGCGCACGGGTGGGGTTGAGCGGGGTTGGAGGGGGTTGAGCAGGGTTGGAGGGGGTTGGGGTTGAGCGGGGTTGGGTTGAGTGGGGTTGGAGGGGGTTGGGGTTGAGCGGGGTTGGAGGGGGTTGGGGTTGGGGGTTGAGTGGAGGAGGAGGTGGGGATGAGGGGGGGCGCAAGGGTGGGGTTGAGCGGGGTTGGAGGGGGCGCACGGGTGGGGTTGAGCGGGGTTGGAGGGGGTGGAGCGGGGTTGGAGGGGGTTGGGGTTGAGCGGGGTTGGGTTGAGTGGGGTTGGAGAGGGCGCACGGGTGGGGTTGAGCGGGGTTGGAGGGGGTTGAGCGGGGTTGGAGGGGGTTGGGGTTGAGCGGGGTTGGGTTGAGTGGGGTTGGAGGGGGTTGGGGTTGAGCGGGGTTGGAGGGGGTTGGGGTTGGGGGTTGTGTGGAGGAGGAGGGTGGGATGAGGGGGGGCGCAAGGGTGGGGTTGAGCGGGGTTGGAGGGGGCGCACGGGTGGGGTGGAGCGGGGTTGGAGGGGGTTGGGGTTGAGCGGGGTTGGAGGGGGTTAGGGTTGAGCGGGGTTGGGTTGAGTGGGGTTGGAGAGGGCGCACGGGTGGGGTTGAGCGGGGTTGGAGGGGGTTGAGCGGGGTTGGAGGGGGTGGAGCGGGGTTGGAGGGGGTTGGGGTTGAGCGGGGTTGAGCGGGGTTGGAGGGGGTTAGGGTTGAGCGGGGTTGGGTTGAGTGGGGTTGGAGGAGGTTGGGGTTGAGTGGAGGAGGAGGAGGGGATGAGGGGAGGCGCAAGGGTGGGTTGAGCGGGGTTGGGGTTGAGCGGGGTTGGAGGGGGTTGGGGTTGAGCGGGGTTGGAGGGGGTTGGGGTTGAGCGGGGTTGGGTTGAGTGGGGTTGGAGAGGGCGCACGGGTGGGGTTGAGCGGGGTTGGAGGGGGTTGAGCGGGGTTGGAGGGGGTTGGGGTTGAGCGGGGTTGGGTTGAGTGGGGTTGGAGGGGGTTGGGGTTGAGCGGGGTTGGAGGGGGTTGGGGTTGGGGGTTGAGTGGAGGAGGAGGAGGGGATGAGGGGAGGCGCAAGGGTGGGTTGAGCGGGGTTGGGGTTGAGCGGGGTTGGAGGGGGTTGGGGTTGAGCGGGGTTGGAGGGGGTTGGGGTTGGGGGTTGAGTGGAGGAGGAGGAGGGGATGAGGGGAGGCGCAAGGGTGGGTTGAGCGGGGTTGGGGTTGAGCGGGGTTGGAGGGGGTTGGGGTTGAGCGGGGTTGGAGGGGGTTGGGGTTGAGCGGGGTTGGGTTGAGTGGGGTTGGAGAGGGCGCACGGGTGGGGTTGAGCGGGGTTGGAGGGGGTTGAGCGGGGTTGGAGGGGGTTGGGGTTGAGCGGGGTTGGGTTGAGTGGGGTTGGAGGGGGTTGGGGTTGAGCGGGGTTGGAGGGGGTTGGGGTTGGGGGTTGAGTGGAGGAGGAGGAGGGGATGAGGGGAGGCGCAAGGGTGGGTTGAGCGGGGTTGGGGTTGAGCGGGGTTGGAGGGGGTTGGGGTTGAGCGGGGTTGGAGGGGGTTGGGGTTGAGCGGGGTTGGGTTGAGTGGGGTTGGAGGGGGTTGGGGTTGAGCGGGGTTGGAGGGGGTTGGGGTTGGGGGTTGAGTGGAGGAGGAGGTGGGGATGAGGGGTGGAGGTGAGTGGGGGCTCGCGGGTGTGAGGAGAGAAAGAGAGAAAAAGGAAAGAGACCGAGAGGGGGAAAGAGAAAGAGAGAGAGGGGAAAAAAGAGGGAGACAGAGAGAGAGGATAACAAATCAGCTGAAGAAGTACTGAAATGAAAGCAACATATGCCCAAAACATAATCATGTCCAAGAAATGGAACGGCCTTTCCTCGAAGCTGCAGCCCCAGCACCTGACAGCCCAAGGCATCTACTACACTGAGCCTCACAACTAGAAGTGGCCTTAGTAGGCTACTTCTTTCTCAACCAAGATATACATGAGCTACCAAGCATAAAGCAAAAGCCACTAGTGGACACACAAGTGTCATACCAACTAGCCCACTCAGAGTCACAAATAGCATGTAAATCTGGCGGTGGTGATCCCCGATTGGGATAAAAAAAATCCAAGTAATCGGGTACCATTCAAATAGCAAAAGATGCGCTTAACCACTTGCCAATGCTTGAAACCTAGGCAATGTATAAACTTGCTCATCTCTGAGACAACAAATTGAATATGTGGCTCTCTGACTCTCTTTCAAAAAATCCATAGTCAAAAGCATCTTCAAAAATTTGAAGGTAATGGATTCCCAAAAATACTATTCTGCTGTAATATGCCATTAAACAAATTCTATCTGGTGTTTCACTTAAATCAAAGAGTACATCATGTGTAGGTGAGTTGAATCCAATGTAGTTGAGAGTCCTTACTTCTGTATCTGTGAGTGTTTCTATGCATGCCACCACAAGTCGCATCAATCTTACTAATAAAATACAAGCTGGATCATTTACATCTTTGTATGTGGATATAACAGATTCTGTTGTATCAATCATATACTTCTTAGTTCGCCATGTTCCTGCTTTTGGTCTTGCTAGTTTTGGGAAATTCAGCCATTTTGTTGGAAGTTGTCCTGCATTTCTTCTTTCCCAAATTACTGACCATTCTCTTCTTCTGGCTACTAGACAATAGGCTGGATTTATCTTTAACTGCAAAGGTGCTTCTTTCCATATCTTCCTGCATTCCTTGTTGGCATCCAACCATCTGTTCCTCCATTTAGGGTTAGCTTTTTCAAACAACTCCTTAGTGACATTAATATCTTCTTCATATTCCAAATATCTGTTTGGTGGTAGTCCTACTATTGCAATCTGATAATTTTTAATACTTTCCATAATCATATAGAATGGTATTCCTAAACCATCTGCTGCCCAATGATGTTGATCTGGATTTATTCCTTTATTTAGAGAAAAATTTACAATTTGTTCCTCATACTCATTATGCATTTTCCTTATGAACTCCATTCTTGATTCCCTGTCTGTTAAAAGCTTCTGAACAAATTCATCTGAATATTCTTCAATAACTGTACCTTCTTGTTCACCATGCTCTCCAAAATTTTGATTTGAAAACCTGTTATCCTCTCCTCCCTCATATTCATCTGCTTGTGTGGTCACTACCTGTTCTTCAACATGTTTTTGTGAGCATTCCAGATTTTTCTGTAACTTTTCCACCATCAATATTAATCCTTGATTATGAGATAACAATAGCTCTTTCTCCGATTTCCATTCACTCCTTTCTTTTGTTATTTCCAAATGTAAATTTTTATATCCTCTCATTGCACTCGCAGTATGCATACTAGCTTGTTTCTCCATTTCCTTGGGTTCCTTCAATTCTGCTTGCAATCCCTGAATTTCCTTATTCAGCTTTTCCCTCTCATCCTGCGTTATTTGTACAATCTGACTTTCCTCTTTTACTGTTCCTTCCTCTATCAACAATCTGTTTATATCTTCATTAGCTTTGACCATTATCTGATATGAACTCTGAAGAGTTCTAAATCTTCCTTCCATTTTCTTCAATTCCATGTCCATTTTATTACTATGCTCCAACTGCTTAGCACATTTGTTCTCAAGAAATTGAATTTTATTCTGGCTTTGAACCTCCTGTTCTTCTAATAAAATTATTCTTTTGGACAAAATTTCATTCTTTTCTTTGATTACCCTGATCTGATCTTACAGCTGCTCCTTTTCTTTCTTTTGCTCTTTGATGATCATACTACCTTTTACAAATTCTGACTCAACCACCATCCCTGATATAATCATATTTCTGCTGGAGGGTCTGAATTGTTCTATGTTACTCATGATGATTTTACATGCAGATCTGATATCCTTTGGTATCCTTTCAAGGCCGGTTTTCAACTCAATTTGCTTCACTTCTATCTGCTTTTCCTCTTTATATTCATTTTTTTCTCCATCCTCTTCCTCATATTCTGTAACCTGATTCTCTTCCTCTTCATAGTCTTTTTCTTCTTCCAATACTTCTACCTCTTCTCCATCAATTTCCTTTTGTGTCTCTTGAATAACTTGTATTTCCTCTTTCTGGACTTTGTTTTCCTGTATTAAGGTTGAATCATTTTCCACAGAATTCCTATTTTGATTATTGAATTGCTGCTCTTTTTGTTCCTCCTCTTGTTCATCTATGTCCATAGGATCTGTCTCTTCTTCTCCTCCCTGATCCCCTATATGTGTGAAATCTTCATTATGTCCTAGATCAAAAAGTACCTTCTTTACACTCTTATTTATTTGTGTTTCTGTTTTTCCTTCTGTATATTCCTTAGAATTTGTTCTTGTTGATCTTTCTGATATTGCAACCTTTTCTTCCTCCTTGCTTCCATCCTCTTGAATCTACAGCTGGCTATATAATTGTGCTTTGCTTTCCAATCCTTGTTTTTCCTCATATGGTTGATAATGGGGTTGTTGTGAGGGTTTTGTCCATATAGCTTGAAATCCTGTGTCCATCAGTACTGCTGAGTTCTTTCCTTGTTTCAACCCCTTCTTCCATCATTATTTCTTTACCTTTTAATTTCTTTTTTTCCTCCCTAGGACTAAGTTGTTTTTGTTGATTCTTCATAGACCTATATCCCTTCTGACTTTTGACTCAATTCCTCTGGTGTTTTGTTTTTTACAGAAGCTTGTATTGTTTTCACTGGTGTGCTCGGTACTGAGAAATTTAAACTTTTGAGAAGGAAATTCTCAATATCACTTTCTGAATCTAAAGAAAATTGTGAAGAACTAGCTATCCCTTGTTTGTCCATTTTGTGCTCTTCTTCTCCAATTGATTTCTTCTGATTCTTTTCTTCTGATGATATTTCTGATGATAATTTTACTGACTCTTGCATCTGTACATGTTCAACTGCCTTGCCCTTATTCTTTTTGGTTAACTTCTTTCTCTGGACAAGTTTTTTCTAAACCTTCTTTTTTACTACTACTGTAGTTTTGGTCTCTAGAGGACCTTGTAATTCCTTGAAATACGCAAATAATTCCACTTCTTTCTTGAAAAACACTTCTTCAATTTCTGTAGCCATCATTTGATCATGTAATTCTTCATAATGTTCCACCTCTTCTTGTATCCAATCTATTGCTTTACATGAATAATCTTCCAACATTTTCTGATACTGAGCTTCATATATTGCCCTCTTATCATTACCTTGAGTCAAATATGAATAAATTTGTTCCTTGCTTGTTTGAGGTGGATGGGGTTCCTTTGAGGCCTGAACTTCTTTCTGAGTTGCTTCCTCTTTTGTCACTTCTTCCTGTTCCAAGACCACATTCCTTGGATTTAGTCTTCTCTTCTTTACTGGAATTACTTCATCTGATACCCTGTTCATTTTCCTCTCTGATCCCCTCATGCTTGTCTGGACTTCTCCTTCTCTTATAGACATCATTTTTGAAGGACTTTTAACTCCTGCCATCAAACTCTTGAAATATTGAGCTTCTGGAGCCAACTTCAAGTGATCCTCCATACCTAAAACATGGTATATAATTCTTGTTAAAAAATGTTCTCCATTCATAAACTTCCTCTGATCCCAATGCTTTGCTGCTTCCTTCAATTGTTCATGAATGTAGGGAGTTACATCCATTACTCCAAATGGTTTAGTCTTGTCCTTATTATTGAACATAACCAATGTCACTGGCTTATGCGGCATTGTATATCTTGGCAACTTTGGAAAACACAGATACTGAAGAAACATTCTGATGGAAAATTCTTCATTCTCTTTTCCTTTGAAATCCACGAACTTTGAATATCCAGCATAGGTTGCTTTATTCTTCTTGACAAAACTGCCATCCAATTTAGTTCCCATGGGATAGAATTGAAGAGCTGCCCTGATGTGTTCTGCTTTTATGGTGATCCGTACCTCTTTGTTCTCTTTGTACTTAACTGGACATCTGACGTATGCATCATTGCCTAGTGCCTTCCATCTTTTATAATTAGCTGCCACTTTTTGAAATGTGTAGAATTCCTAACATAGCATGGTATATTTATGACCTCCAATTCCCACTGTAAAGACATGCTGACCAATGATATTGATAGTTTCCCTCAGCTCTTTGGCTATCTTCTCAGCTTTAGGGATATCCTGTTCTTCATCAGATTCTAGCTCTACATCTTTTGTTACTGCTTCACTGTCCAAAAACCAGTGTCCTCTTGACAATGTCATAGATTCTTCTTTGAAGTCATGGATAGGTAGTTCTTTTGCATTCACCATTCTGAAAGACATATAACACATCAGACCACAAAACTCCCACCACATGTCACAGAAGATATAAAAGAGAACACCTTTGTCTTGAGAAAAAATGATATTTGAGAAAAAATAAAAGATAAACAATGACTTTCTTATTTGCATCATATGTACAACAGAGTTGAAGTGATCATCACATGTGTTAGCAAGATATCTAGTGCTCTCCCCTTTTAAATAAGAAAATAATGAATGAAATTTAAAAGAATTTAAACAGATATAGGAAAAAATATCCAAAAGAAAAAATAATTACACAGTGATTGCTTAGTCCTACTGAATTATAACCTATATCTTGCTGGTGCCTTATAACTTATGAAAGAAAATTTTTACTGATTTTCTCAAATTTTTGATAATTTTCTCTTTCATCTCTTCCCCTCCTATTCTTTTTCTTAGAAAAAAGAATGAGGTAAATCACATGGAAATAATTTCAAGAGTGTCATAAATCCATCTTGATGAGCTTCTGAGTCCTTCAGTAGGAATCCAAAGTGCATATTTGATAACAATGTCGTCCTTCCCTTCATTTGTAGCTCTCCATGCTTTTGCACTAGTTTTGCATCTTCATCCTTATTTTTTCTCCATTGAAGCAGGTCTGATTTTTTCACCCAAAAATACTTGATTCCTGTTGACTTTGTTTTTGGAGTAAAATAATCTTCTTTTGATAAACTGTGGTGGGATGTCTTCAGCTTTTTCCACCATTTGGTGTTGATGAATCTCTTTGACAAACTGCAGTTGGATGTCTTGGGTTTCCACATCCTTTCTATATTGATGTCTAGATTTTTCTGATTATTCCATACTTTCCACCTTTCTACTGTCTTATCAACATATTTGGTTCCTTTAATTTTCTCCTATTTTTTGCTGAAGTAGATTGGATCATGGAAAAGTTTTGTTTGTCATTCCTTTGTAGCTTCTAGTGAAAAAGTAAATCCCTCCAAATCTGAGTCATAGATGTCCTGTTGAATTTCCTGCTCTTTATCACTTAGAAAAAACATTGAAAACCTTTTGTCGTTTACTATCAATTTAAGCTTCATTCTTTCAAAGTCCAAAATTACTTTAGCTTGCCTTAGCCATGGTTGTCCCAAAATCAATTTCTCAGTCATCATATGATCAGGTCATTCTTCACAATCTATTTTCATATATTCTTTATTGAACTTAACTTAAATAGATGGTGAAGAGAAGCTTTGTATTATCTGGCCCTCCAGTGTTTTTATAAAAGTTTTACTCTTAGTCCTTTTAAATTTGAACTTATCCAACAAAACTGAACTGATCAAATTAACTTGTGCACCTGAATCTATCAAAACCTTGATTTTCTCATTATGAAGATTCATTGTTATAACAGGCAAATGCTCTCTTACTCTTGAAGGTGTTTCACATAAGAAAACTTCTCTAAGCTCCTTAGCCTTTCATATTCTTTCCTTTGCTTCTTGTTGGGCTTCATTCTTGACTTTTTCCTCTTCTTTTTTTCTGTTTTGAGCTTGATGTATTCTTCTCCATTCAGGAAGAGTTAATGGAAGATCATACCATTTTACCCTACATCCACTTATAAAATTTGGCATGATTTCTCTATCTATATTAGCTAATTGGATAGCTCCACTGTTACTGATCTGGTTGATAATATAAGGTCCATGCCCCTTCTTCTGAAATTTTTTCTGATGTTCCTTCACTGTATATGCCAAAACTAAATCCCCTTCTTGCAAGTCTTTTTCTTTAAAATGAACATCATGATAAGATTTTTGCCTTCTTTTATCTGCATATATGCTCATAATTGCTTGAAGTCTGGAAGCTCCAAGTTTTTCCAATTCCACCACTCTCTCTGATAACTCATGTCCAGTCCACTTGTATTGATTTCCCACCTTCAATGTTGGAATGAGAAATTCCAAAGGTAAAACTGCATTTTGTCCATATACCAAATTAAATGGTGTTGTTCCAATAGCAGTCTTGTATGCCACTCTATAAGCCCATAGGACATGATTAAGTTGCAAATCCCAATCATTCCTATTTGTATTTACCAATTTTGACAAAATAGTGCAAAGTACCTTATTAGTACTTTCTGCTAATCCATTGGCTTGTGGATGATAAGGGGCTGACTTTCTATGATTAATCATGAAATACTCAGTTATATTTTCAATTACTTGGTTTAAAAAATGAGTCCCCCTATCACTTACCAATTCAATTGGTAATCCAAATCTGATGATAATATTTTCATAAAGAAATTGTGCAATGGTTTGAGCATCATTCCTTTTTGTAGCCCTCGCCTCTTCCCATTTGGTTAGGTAATCTGTGGCTACAAGTATATATTCCACATGAGACTATTTTGCAGGAGGATGGATAGGTCCAATGAAATCCAACCCCTATTTGCTAAATGCTCTTACTAAAATGAGTGGTACTAAGGGCATATCATCTCTTTTACTTGGTTGATTTATTCTTTGACAAATGTTGCATCTTTTCACATATGTTCTTGCATCAGGAAATAGAGTTGGCCACCAAAAACCAGAATATAAAATGAGTTTAGCAGTCCTTTCACTAGAAAAATGTCCTCTTTCCACTCCAGAATGTGCCATCTCCAACATTTCCATATACTCATTTTCAGGAACACAGATTCTTAGATATCCATCCATTCCTTTTCTGTATATTTGGTCTCCTATCAATTGATATTCCTCAGAGATTATTTGTAAATTTCTTGAGTCTACACTAGCTTTCACTGACTCTCCTTTTTTGTTACTTCTTAACTCCTTAATTATGTTTGCACTCCAATCTAGATTTTTCTGAAACCAATACAAAGTTGTAATTTCTGAATTTTGTAGAGATTGACATTTTAAACATTTAGAAAGATATTTCTTTACGTCTTGAATCTTGCTCGGCCAATGTACACCGATTCTATTGAGATTGTTTAAAGTGACTATCTTGGAAGCATGAGTACAAGGATTCCAATAATGAGGTTTCCTTAAATACTCCCGCTGCTCATCTTCTGGAGTACAATATTCCAATATACCAATATGATTTATATGATACAAATGCCCAGCTAGTAATACAAAGTTCCTACTTTGTAGTACCAAATGTGTGTTGTTTTCAGGTGTTCTGCAAGGTCCCATGGTTAGCAAAGGAACCAAAGTCATGGCCCATTTAGGGATACTTTCTATTTTGAATAGATATGCATCTAGTAATTCATCATCTAAAGGTGAACTTGGCTCTCTGGTTTGTATTCTGGACAAATGGTCTGCTCTTAAATGCATTTTTCCTTGTCTAACCACTACCTCAAATTCAAATTCCATCAGTAGGAGGAACCACCAGACTATCATCCCTATGTGGCATGGTTTGTTTACCAAGTAGAGTAAGGCTTGGTGATCCACAAAGAATTTAAACTTGTTCGCTAAAAGATAATGTCTATATTTTTTTTACAGCAAATATCATTCCCAATCCTTCCCTTTCAGTGGTTGTATAGTTTTTTTTAGCTAAATTCAATTTCCTACTGGCGTAAGCAATTGGAAAGTCTAATTTGCTCCCTTCTATTGGTTGTGCTAACACACATCCCAAAGCATAATTTGAAGCATCCACATGAACATGAAAAATTTTATTCCATTGTGGAGTTTTTAGAATTGGTGATGTTATCAAACAAGTTTTTAAAGTCTCAAAGGCTTGGTCACATTCTGTGGTCCATTCAAATTTTGTAATTAATGCATACAAAGGTTTTGCAATGTTTGCAAACTTTTTTTAGCAGAGTATTTGTCATTAAATGTATACTGTCTTTCTTTACTAGATTTTTCATCAGGAGTAATAGGAATCTTATGTTCACAAATTTTAGGATCAATTCCCTTCAAATCTTTATAATTATAAGCAAACACATCCCTATAATTTTTATGCAGTTTCCTCAATGCTTCCTCCTCTTGATTTGTCATGTCATCAGCTATGACAATGTGCCTATCTTCCTCCTCTTCTTGAGTGATCACCACCTTCTTCGTTTGTTCCTCATTGTCATATGCCTCCCCTTTTCTCTTTTCTCTGTTTGGTTTCATTTTTAGAAGTAATATGTCTTCTACTGCATAGGTCTTGAAGTTTGAAGGTACATCAAATTGTTGGTCTTCTTTCTTTATTTTTTTTATTTTTTTCAAGTTCTTGTTCTTTTTCTATTTCTTTTGGTTTAATTTTTCTATAAGTTCTTGAGATTTTGTCTTTTATAGCATCTATAGCTTCCACTTCCTCCAGAAATTGTGTTTTTCTAGTTTTTAAAATTATTATTTCCTGCTGATCTTCCTCTATTTTTGACACCTTTATCATTTGTATTCCTATATGAAAAATATCATATCCTTCTTCAGTTTGGAATTTTACTCCCACATATTCACCATTGGCCAAATCCATTGTGGTCAAAATGTGATTCCAACCATAAGGCTCAAACTCTTCATCTTTTAATTTCTGTGGTATGTAACTTTCATCTTCCTGAGGGGACATGTCACAATATTGCCCATTTCTTAAATTTACTCTAGTTACCCTTCCTTTGCTTTGAAGGTATAGACAATCTTTTCCCCAATCTTGCACAATTTTCATTTGTCTCATAAATGGTCTTCCTAGGATGATTTCATATGAGGTAGATTGTGGATATTCGACTATGGCAAAAGTGTGCTCAATCTCTATCCCACATATTTCCATAATCACTTTTTCCCAAATTCCTAGGGGTTTTTCTATGTGTCCGTCTACCAGTTGTAATCTCATTTTAGTAGGTATTAGCTCATTCTTCCCCCATTTCTCCCAGGTTTGTTTAGTCATGATTTCCACTCCAGATCCAGTATCTAATATGGCCTTGGCATGATTATTACCAAATTGTATTCTCAAAGTTGAGTTCCCTTCTTCTCCTTCACAGTATCCTCCTGTTTTATCAATAGGTATGTACCATAATTCTTGGAGTTCCTGTTGTTGTGGATCTATACTTTTTTACTTTATTTCCCAATTTTTCCTATTTTATTGCAAATGAGGATTTTGTTTTACCAACTCTTCCATTGTAGTTTGATATAAAATTGTACAGTGTTTGTCTAGATTGATTTGGAATGTGATTTGTGAATTATCTTCCTGATCAATATGTTTCCTGGTTTTTGTTGCATCTCACTCTTCACTTGTTGCTTGATGACTGTCTATCTCCCCAATCTTAACTTGTGCCTCCTGAATGATTTGTTTACATCTTTGCATTCTTTCATCCTCTATATCTGGCATAGGATATGCCATCACATGATCTGTAGGGTTTGGTCCATCTTGAATTCCTCCTTTGTATGCTCTTATCAGAGTCTCTAGACTTTGTGAATTGTTTACCTCTTCCTGAGTCTGTGTAGTTTGTAGTTGGCTATTGTTTGGATGTTCCATAGTTTCTTCTTCCAAATTTTCACCCATTCTCATCTTCCTTTCCCATCTTCCTTTTTGTCTGTTTTTCTTTTCTTTTGGAAATGGATTTTTCTTATGGTCGTGTGTGTGTGTCTCATTTTTTATTTCTTGTTGTTTAGCTTGAGCTCTTGTTATAGCATTTATAGTTGCTTGATCGTGATCACTCAATTCTTCTTGCTCCATTTTGTTAACTGTTTTTAATGTTACTAGATGTGTTCTGTTGTTTTTGAGGGTTTCTTGGGCAATCCCTTATTAAATGTTCCCTGCCACAATCCTTACAATAGGCTCCTTCTATTCTTAGTGTTGGAGGTTGTGGACAGTCTCTAATGAAATGTTCCCCTCCACATCTATAAGAGGCTATCTTCTGGCCTCTTTTGAATTGGGGTTTCTTATTGGACCTGTAATTATTAGTTATATACATGAATGTGGCTGTATCCATTTCAATTCTTCCATTTGTCAAGTCTAAGGCTTGCAGTTCTGGTTCTCTATGCTCATATCCTTCCCAATCCTCCTGGCATCCATCGCACAATTGATAATCCTCTTTGTACAATGATCTAGGTCTTATGCTTTCTTCTTCTATTGGTGTGTATTTCACTGGTACTACATTTGTTGCTAATGGTGGTTGTTGCCCTAGTACAGGTCTTGGTTGTTCAGAAAATCCCGATTCCCATTGTACATTGTGTTGGTTCATAAATTCCCTTTCTTTGATGGGTTGTTTATTGTAGAAACACTCCTCTCTAGTATGGTTTGTCCATTTTCTTTCTAAGGTACAATATTTGAGTGTTTTCCTATCTTGAAAATGTTGTGGTTTATGATAAGGACATTGTTGAACCAAATGACTCTCCCCACAATTATAGCACTTCTTATTGGTTGATATTCTGGTGTTCATCAAATTTGTCTTGGTGTTAACTTCTAGGGCTTTAGCAATGGCTTGTGCTAATTCCTCTGCTGGGGAAATTTTATCTTCATTTGTTCTTGGTTGGTCAAATGCTAATAAATCTTGTCCTCTGTTATCCTCTAAGTCTATTGCCTCTTTCACATAAGCTCCTAGATCAGGACATCTCCTATAATATACCAAGGTTCTTAATTGTGCACTTCTTAGTCCTTCTATGAACAAAGACACTTGTCTTGCCATTGAAGGTACCTCTTCTCTTGGACATCTATCAATGTATTGCTTGAATCTCCTAGCAGAATCTCTGACATTTTCATCTTTTTGTTGTTTAAAACTATGTATCAGGGTAGTTGTACTATGTTTAATTCTAGTTTTGGAGAATTCCCCTATAAAGGCTTCAAGGAAGGATTCAATATTTGGATACACTTCCTTTCTCAATGGAATGAACCAAGATAATGCAGGTCCAGTTAGGGTTAAATTTCTGCAGCATGAGCATGAGGATCAGAATACCCTTCATATTGATTCTTCATGCATTTTGCTACTTGATAGGGCCTAAGCATTCTTCCATGGTTTTTCCACTGATGTCTCTTGGATGGGAAAATCATTCATTCCTTCACCTTCTCTTTCAAAAGGATTTGGAGAAGTGTGTAATCTCCTTCCTTGTTGTTGTTCAGTAGAAGTGTAATTTTCATTTTGTCTTGGCAAGTTTGGTTGCCCTAGGTTTTGTTCCCAAGGTCTCTTATCTGCACACTGTCCTAAGTCATTAGAGTTCTCTGGATCTTGTGAAAATATGTACACACATCCCTGTCTATCCTCATATCTACCATCCTTAAATTGTGCCACTGGCATTATATTTAAGGGAATTTCTAAGTTTTTCATCCTAATGAGGAACTTATGCATACCATCTTGATACACATAGGCTCCAAACCTATTTGTGAACATGTACTTGAGGATATTTCTAAAGTCACTAGCTTCCTTTGTTTCATTTGTCTCATTTAAGTTCTCCATGTTATTTGTCTAACCCAAATCCCTTTCTTGTAATAACGCTGACTCTGACTCTATCTCTTTCGTTTTTAACTCTTGTTTATCAGGTATAAACAATTTATTACCAAATCTCAAAATCATTCAATTATTTCATGATTCTGTGAAGAGAATCGTGTTTGTCACGATTCTGTGAAGAGAATCGTGTTTGTCACGATTCTCTGAAGGGAATCGTGTTTGTCACAATCGTGTGAAGAGAATCGTGTTTGTCACGATTCTGTGAAGAGAATTGTGTTTGTCACGATCTTGTGAAGAGAATCCTGTTTGTCCCAAACTCAACTATAAATAGATGGTAGCTTTAGTCATGGTTAGAGAGACCTATGTGAAGACCTCCAAGAGCTGAGCTTTATGCGATATCAAGGTGTGATTACAAGGCACACGTATGTATCAGTAAGTCCATCGTATTGTACAAGCAATATACTTTCATTTTCATGATCATTTGAGTTCAGATTTCCATGTTCTTGTGAAGTGTACTACTCACTACCATATCTCTCAGTTTTCTCAATCAAATCGCAGAGATGGTTTCTCTGAGATTGGTGCATCATTTTCAGTGATTTAACTTGGTAAAGTTAGCTCTATAAGTCTAATATATGCTCACCAATTTTCATTTCATTTGGGTATTGCAATCTTTAGTTATGCTCACCACATACTCCTGGAGTTCATTTGGCTGGTGTAGATCAAGGATTTTGTAACACCTCTTCATCTTCAAGCACATACCTATCCATCTCTTCACAACGATTCTGTGAAGAGAATCGTGTTTGTCACGATTCTGTGAAGAGAATCGTGTTTGTCATGATTCGGTGAAGGGAATCGTGTTTGTCACGATTCTGTGAAGGGAATCGTGTTTGTCACGATTCTGTGAAGGGAATCGTGTTTGTCACGATTCTGTGAAGGGAATCGTGTTTGTCACGATTCTGTGAAGGGAATCGTGTTTGTCACGATTCTATGAAGAGAATCCTGTTTGTCACGATTCTGTGAAGGGAATCGTGTTTGTCATGATTCTGTGAAGAGAATCGTGTTTGTCACGATCGTGTGTTCCCTAACAATCGTGATTGCTCACAATCGTTAAAAACACAATTTTCTAATGAAAATCGTATTCTGGGAGTCGTGATTTTGTGTTTGGTCACAGAATCGCGATTCTGTGCAACTTCTTGTGAATTTTTTATTTTTTGATTTTTTTATTTCTTATCCCACAGTTAGAAGCGCCTTTACAAAATAATAACATGCAATGAAGGACTTTCAACAAAGTGAAAATTTTTCCTACAAAAAATTCAAAAGTAATGAAAATCGCGATTCCGAGTTTTTCAATGATTTTCAGTATTATCAATCTCTATCCATTATTTCTAACTTGAAAATATGTAGAATTTTAATGTTAAGAAAAATTACCTTGTAGCTTGATCAAAAACCATCCAAAAGCTTTGTGATTGCAAGAAGTCGCGATTTTGACAGCTCTTCCCACTCACTCTCTCACTCAAATGAATGATTTTTTTGAGATTTTAGGCTTTTATAGACTTCAGACAATCGCAATTGTGAGTGATTTTCACAATTTTGAGTTCCCACCCTTATGATTCTTGTTCTTTTACAATTTTTATTGTTTTATTTAAAAAATCTTATCCCTTCCAACAAAATTTGTCCGCTTTCCTCTACTGATGAAAATCGCGATTTTGTGTCCAATTCTCAAATCTGATCACTTGATGCTCAATTCTTACTAAAATTTTGAAATTTAGATTTCCTTCACTTATGCAACTTATGAAACCTTTTAAAATTGCTTACCTTAATACCCAATAGTGCAACTAAGTCAATTTCTTTAGCTTACTAAAAATCACGATTCTGAGTTGAGAATCGTGTCTTTTTTTAACTTCCCTACTTTTGCACTTTTTGACTTTTCTTCCCTCGTGGTCCTCTCCAATGTTCTTCACCAACTCCAGATCAATTGTCACCTGCAATTATACACCACCAAACTCATTCAAAGATATTAAAATTTGAAAAAATTAACAACAACTTTTACTCTAAATATTTCTTGTTTTTCTTTCAATTTCTGGATTTTTTTCTCACTATTCCTCTTCCACCATTCAACACCAAACCTTCTGTAAATTTTCCTTAGTAAAAAGAAATTTGTTTGAATTTTTATAGATTTTATGAATTTTTTTAGTATTTTAATCCCTAAATCAAGGAAAACACTTCACTTAGGGTTTTCTTGTTTCAAGATCCATTGATCTTTTGTCTCATGATTGATTATACTCTTTTATGCTTGCAATCTAATCAGTTTGGAAGTAGAGCTTTTCAAGGAAATATGTGTTAAGAAGTACAAGTATCAATTTATGCAAAGATAAACTGAACACTTTTTTTTTTAAGTGACAAATGAATATTTTATCAAGACTATTATTTTACCTCAGATAACAAATGGATCAATCAATTTGCACATAGCTACTTTACTTGACTTTCCTCATTGCAACCATGTCATCTTTTCCAAGATTTGACAAATTTTGCTTGGTACTTGGTCAAAAAGACTCTACTTATGCAAAGATAATCACATTTTACCTTTCCTTTAACAAGTTTGATTCAATTTTTGTTCACACACCTACACTTTACTCTTAAAAGATATGAGCAACTATCAATTTGCAAAGATTTCACAACTTCTTTATCTCAAAAGGTTAATTCATGCTTTCTTTTTCCAAAAGACAAGCAAAGAAACCTACCTTTTCAGTTTTTCTTTCTTGATTATAGAGTAGTACCTTTTCAATGTGTTCAAATACCATCAACAATGGAAGATCCAGCAAGGTCCAAGACTTCAATGAAGCTTTTTCTTTGCTCCCCGGCAACGGCGCCAAAAAATGTTTGTTGTTACCCTTTTGGAGTTGTCCTCTCCAATCATTATAGCACAAAAGATCAACTACACATCTTTAAATTGTCAATCTGGGAAGTATGCAAAGACCACAGCCCCTTCTAGTTAATGGAATCCAAGAAAGAGAGTTGAGATGACTGTTTTTTTGAGAGATTTATGAAGAAGGAAGGAAATATCTAAGGTTTTGATTATCTTGAGTTCTACAACAGCGTTTTCAATGATCTTTGTGCCTAAAGTGTGCCATTTTCATAGTAGAATATGAATATGAAGTCAAATTTCCAAAAGAGTACCTGTATCACACAGATGAGACAATCACGATTCTATAAAAACTGAGAATTTCCAATTCTAGCTTTGTTCTTCTGCACTTTTTTACTCAATACACTAAGAATCACCTTTCTTCATACATCTCACTCAGAAATACACAAGAAAAGTTTACAAATTCCATGGATTACACAATGAGAAGACTCAACAAATCAAGGGAAAGATCATGAAAGGAGAAAACACGATTTTCTACAGGAAAGCTCTTCGCATTACTTGGATAGCATCAAAATAATACAATTAACCTCTTCAAAATAGAAGAAATTATCTTTTATACTTTTTCAAGTGTCCCTTTTCACACTTGAATTTTGGTCATTTTCACCTTCTATTCTAAAAATATGCTATCTAAGAGCTTCCAAAAATTCTAGGAAAAATACATATGATCCTATTTTACATGAGGAAGACTCTTCCTCAATTTTTACATCATTTGTATAAATATTTCTACAAATTTTTGACATTTTATAAATAGTTTTCCTTCAAAAAAATGCTTCCTCTAACAGTTTACAATCTTCAAAGCCAAAATGCTGCAATAATGTGTCAATATATTTTGTTTGACACAAAGCTATTCTGCCATCAACTTGCATAAATTGAATGACAAAATAACGATGCAAATGCTCCAAATCTGACATCTCAAATGAGGCATGTAGATCAGCCTTAAAATTCACAATATGCTTCTCATAAGGACCAGTGAGCAATATTTCATCAACATACACAAATATGATCAGAAGCACGTCATTTGCATGCTTAACATATAAGGTGCTCTCCCTTGGAATATTCTCAAAACCATTTGCAATCAATTAGGCATATATCTTTTCATACCATGTCGTATAATGGCTTTTTCAACCTACACACTTGGTTTTTATGCCCTTTCTGCACAAAGCCATGGGCTTAAAAACATTAACTTGTTCATGCAAGTCACCATTTAGAAATGTAGTTTCAATGTCCAATTGATGTACATTCTAACCATGATGCATTGCATGTGCACAAATGTTATGAATAGTAGTCATCCGCCATGTAGGAGCAAAGGTCTCATCAAAATCAATGCCTCTTTCTTGAGCATAACCCTTTGCAACAAGCCTAGCCTTATACCTGTCAAGTGTTCCATCAGGCGTATGCTTCAGCTTGTATACCTAGTTAGTGCCAATGGTGTTCTTGCTAGGAGGCAAGTCACATAAAGGCCAATTAACATTTTTCATAATAACATCATATCTTATTGCATAGCAGCCATCCAATTTTTAGAACTTTGTGCCTCCTCAAATGAAATAGGCTCATTTTGATCATAGAGACTAGAGGCAACCATAGAATAGAACTCTGATGCAAAAGAAGCACTCTAAGAGCTTGAACAAGTACGGTATGATAGAGGTGCATCTAATTTGCTATTTCGTAAAGTTTGCACCAATCATTTATGCATAGTCTTTTCCTCATCAATATCAACTCTCTCATCAACAAATGCATCATGTATATCTACATAAAAAATTGAATGATCTCCATCAACACATGAAACCTTACCAGCACTAGACTATCCACCTATAAAAAGAGGCAGCAAAGTATCATACATATCTTAGGAGCTAATAAATGTATCCTTAGTATATGAAAGTAATGGCTAAATAGCATCTTCCACAAAAACAACATCACAGCAAACCATAATGTGTTTAGTCTATGGATGATACAAACAATAGCCTTTGCTTTCAGAACTGTACCCAACAAAAATACATTTCAATGCTTTATCATCCAATTTCCTATGTTGTTATTTAGGCATTAATGCATATGCAAGACAACCAAAAATAAGTAGGTGAGAAAAAAATGGCTTGCAACCATGCCAAGCCTCATATCCAGTGATATACTGCAATGCTTTAGTGGGACACTTGTTAAGTACATATGCTGCACACAGAATAGCCTCAATCCAAAAACTATGTGGTAAAGCTTCACTCTTGACCATACACCTTGCCATCTCCATGAGTCACCTATTCTTACTTTCAGTAGCTCCATTCCGTTGAGGTGTATACGGCAGTGTGCACTGATGTTTTATCCCATGTTTAGCCAAAAGTGCATTAAAATCAAAAGACATATATTCTCGCCCTTGATAAGAATGGAGGGTGCCCATTTTACATGCTCACAGAGTTTTAGCCAAAACTAGAAACTGTTTGAAGCACATAGACACTTCAGACTTTTCTTTCAATGGATGTACCCATGCATGCCTGGAAAAACCATCAATGAAAGTTACGAAGTAAAGATAGTCTCCAAAAGAGGGTGTCTGCATAAGACCACAAACATCACTGTGAACAAGTTGCAATTTTTGAATGCCTCAAACTAAACCATCTTTTGGCAACGAGGAATGCTGCATTTTTCCACAACTATAGCCTTCATTGACATGTTTACCAGGTGTCTCAAGTTTGGGCAGAGAGGACATCATTTTAGATTTCTACAAGTGTAGCAAACTAGCAAAATTCAGATGACCAAAGCATGCATGCCAAAGCTTTGCATCTGACATAGCTTGAGAATCATGTACTGAACATGGTAAATCATTCATAGACTTTCCATAGTCTATGAGCTTATATAGCCCACGACATAAAATGCCAAAAGCAATAAATGATGTCTCCATTTGATAATCATGAACTGTACATCTGTCATCAACAAATTTCACAACCAAGAAACTCTTGGCTCAAGCTGAAACTGATAACAAATTCTTTTTCTTACTAGTAGAAGAGCTCCATTTACCTTTGCCCTTCTCACTAGCCAGAAAATCTTGATCTACAACATGCATGATGGACATCTTTTGTCTAGAGTGATCTATTTGCAATAGAACAAAGACTACCTCCTCAAAGTTAAAGCATTTGGATTGCCTTTCATCATCAAACAAAAACTAGCAGCAAAACTCTAATATGAATCGGGTAGACCATTCAAAACAGTCAATAAAGCAAGTTCCATGTAAAAATGTCACAAGGAAGGAGATAAGGAAGAGAGCTCACACACACACTCTCACAATCAAAGAGAAGCACACACTCAGATTGAGGCAAGGAAGAATGATCTTCTTCTTCTTCTTCTTCTATTACATAAAAAGGAATGTACAAGAATGACCTACAAAACAAGAATACAACTACTGCAATATATAAAGACTAGTACATAAGGAAAAACCTACTGTCTGCAAAATGAGTGAGCTGGCAAGAAACAAATGTGCCATCACTCTTGGTAGATAAATCTAACAAACCTCAATGAAGTGTCCCTGACATATATCGGTGTGACCACTATACATGTCAAACAAACAAAAAACTGATACGTATCATCATGGATCATCACATGTTGAGCTTGATATCTCAACACTCCCCCTCAAGCTCAACATCATGTCCTCTAATCCAAGCTTCCAAGTGCATTAATGAAAACATCAGCAACCTGCTCATCTGTTCTCACATAAACAAGATCAATATCACCTGCTAATACCTTCTGTATGATGGTGATAATTTAACTCGATATGCTTTGTTCTAGCATGAAAAATAGGGTTCCGTGCTAACTATATGCTACTAAGATAATCAGAATATATGGTGATAGGCTTTTCCACTTCCACACCTAAATCTGCAAGTAGCATCTCTAGCCATGATGCCTCACATGCTGCCATTGTAGCACCTCTATACTCAGCCTCTGTACTCGACAAAGAAACAGTGGGTGGCTTCTTGCTACTCCATGTAGTAACTACACCTCCAAGTGAGAATAGAAAGCCACTAGTAGATCTTCTATCTGGAGTGCTACCAGCCCAATCTGCATTGGTGTATCCATGAAATTGCAAATCTACACTTGCTTCATAAAACAATGCATAATCCAAAGTAGCAATCACATAATGTAGAGTGCGCCTGAGAGCATCCAAATGTGTCTTCCTAGGAACCTGCACAAATTGACTTTCAAGTCCAACAATGTGGCTTAGATCAGGCTTCATAATTATGAGATATATTAAACTTCCCATAATTTTCCTACACATACTAGCATTTTCCAATGCTTCACCTGATGTAGTACCTAACTTCAAATTCTGATCTAATGGCATAGAAATTGGCTTACAATCAGCCATACCATACATTTGTAGCATATTCAAGGCATATTGCCTTTGTGACATCCATATACCTATTTTTGTATGTATAAACTCAATGCCCAAGAATTAGTGCAGCACACCAAAATCTTTCATGTCAAATTCCTACATAAGAAGTTGCTTTACCTCTTTGATGCTTTCTTCATTATCACCACCTACAATCAAGTCATCAACATAGATAGCAACAATTGTGATGCCATCATCACCCTTCCATGTATATAGTGAATGATTTGCATCACACATAGAAAATCCAATGGTGGTCAAGACTCTATGGAACTAAAATTTTGCTATCCTCTTCAAGTAAAAGAGGATCATCTAAAATAGGAGTGAGTGGTAAAGTTCCTTTAAAAGATTTCAATAAACTAATATGAAAAGAATTATGTATATTCCAATGAGAAGGTATGTCTAGTCTAAAAGCATTCTCATTGATTCTCTAAATAATATGTAAAGCTCCATAATAACGTGGTGCAAGTTTAACTTTATGATATTGTGAAATATTTTTCAAATTTCTTTTAATTATTCGTAACCATACCAAGTCATCTTTATTAAATTGTTTGGCTACTCATGCTAGGGGAGCACTAGATTGTGCTCTCTAACTAGACTAGACAAGATTTTGGAATTATACTTTTGATTACAAGGACACCCACATAAGGAGAACAGTACAAGAATACATAAGTGATACAAGACATCCCACAACCCAGGACCGTTAAGTATGGAAAACTGGACGAGAGATGATATACGAGATCCCACAACCCATGACCATAGGTATGAAACAAGATATCTTGATTACAAGAATTCCCTTCACGGAGATGAACTAGATACAAGAAGTAACTAGACAAGATCTCGTACTACGAGATTACAAGAGGACAAGAAGAGATGTCCAAGATACAAGACTATACAAGATTGGAACAAGGAACAAGACATGAATTGGAACTAGAACTTGGAAAGTACTTACTTGATAGTCATGACTCCTTGAGCTCCCAAGGCTAGTATTGGCAAGAGTGAGTATGTATGTCGCCACCCCCTCCTTATGTAGGTTTTCAAGGGCGGTTCATCAAACGTGGTTAGGAGTTGATGATGTCATCAATGATGTGAGTAATATGAGGAAGACCTCTGGATGTCAGAACTCAGCAAGTAGATAGTCAATCTTAGGGTTTTGGCACGTTCTGAATGCAATGGAAGCATTGGTTTCTTTAGATTCTAAACCATAAGTAACATGGAATCTGAGGTTCATGAGGGTTTCCTTTATCCATGATGTCACCTCCCCTTCGAGCAATGGGTTCCATGAGGAGCGGTCATGTTCTCTGGTCTCGACTCCCTTGGATTTTTCTTATGGAATTATTGAACCTTGATTGGTGCTCTCTCAAGGTTTTCTATAGGTTCTCAACTATGATCACTAATGTCATACCCTTTCTGTAATAAGGATCCAACTGGTTCAGATAGATCTGAAATCGGACTCCGTTTGGTCATTCGTATGTGTGGTCAAAGATCTCGAGTCTAGACTTATTGATAGGTCATTTACTCTTGTAACCAAGTAATCCACTTAGCCTAGTGGTTAAGACTCAAGGGTGTGAAGGAGGAGGTCTTGGATTCAACCACCATGGGGTACATGGGGTCATTGTTTTGCCCAAAGAGATCTAGAACCTTCTACAAGCATCCACTTGAGTTAACTCTGGCTAACTGGGACACTTGGTGCACATGTAGTTACATGGCTTGACACTTGGATGGTTAGCATCCACTTGCCCATGCATGCAGTCCCTTGGAGACAACTATATATAGAGGCATATGGTTAGGAGGAGAGTCATTCATTCAAGAGCATTTCCTGTGGCTACGTTGTTGCATTGGTATCAGAGCTTCCATGGCGACCTTGAAGTGAGCTTCACCATCTTCCTCGTCAAATTCCATTGGAGGCGATCTTTACTTGCTCCCAGCTATCTTGAAGTGCATCCCGAATTTCGTCTTGGTAGGCTTAAGGAGGAGATTATAAAATAATATATTTCATATCTGTGTGATGGCGCTAGCATTGTGGGTTTGAACCCGCAACCTACAGCACCAAGTACTCTCCCTTATCTAAGAAGGCAACATCCTATGGTGATCTTATCGCCTGCGCTCTTCATCAATATCTCTAATGAGGCTAGCAAAAGCTTCTTTCATCGATTAAAAGTGAAGATGGCGAAAGGGTTCGAACCATTGACCTCCCAAAGTGAAGGGCTCTCTCTTATCCAAGGAGCCAAGTCGACTCGCGTGTTCTCTTCTCAGCATGCGCATCTCCTTATCGTCATTCAACGCTGTAGAAGTCGATTACAACAGAGAAAAAGATCATGCATAGAGAAAAAGAAGTGCTCTAAGGCACGGGTCTCAAATCGGTGACCTCCACGAGGAATGATTTTCTTTTATCCAAGATATCACACGGCTTGCATGACTTGGATGTGTTTGCAGTTTATCCTAAGCCTGATCTATACCTTGTGCTTTATAAAGCATCCATTATTGGTGCACGCTATTAGCTCCTAACAAAAGGAACGAAAGTGGCAGTTGGGTTTCGATCTTAGAACCTCACAGAGCAGACCGAAGTGTCTTATGTGTTACAATAGAGGCTTTTGGTCACAAAGATCTCTGCAATTTAATTCTGAATATTTTTCTGTTGGTTTTATCTTTGCTTTGCTAATCCCGAGCCAAGATCCTTTTTGTCTATTCTCTGGAGTTTGTTGATATTCCCAACCAAAAACAACTGCATATCTTTGGTGATCAAAACTGAAGATAGCCCAAGTCTTAGAGAAGATCGGAAGTGGAGCTATGGAGTAAAGATCCGGAGGCCTAACTTTGTCATTATTCTAGCACTCTCAGATAGAATCAAGTCGACCTCGACGGACCAAAAAATCAAGGATGATTTCTTGTGATATTCTTGCATAGCTCTTTTGATTTTGTTGCACGCACCACCTGCATTAGGAATACTAAGTTAGTAAGTTTAATAACGCTCTTTGTGCGATGAAGGGGACTTCTAGCCATGTTTAGCTTACGAGTACTACTAGTGCGTCAATGTATGTTTCCATTCCTATGTTAGTAACATCCTCATTCATGACTAGACCACCAGTATTTTCACGTGCATTGCATTCATCTGCATCTATGGTTTCAAATACTAGTCATGCGCTTGATGCATCAAAAATAGAATCAACGATTGTAGCATTAGACGTTGAGGATTCTGCGAGGAAAGGGGAAACAAACACTAAGTTAAACGAGGGGAAAGATATGGAAGGTAGGATGTTGCTAGTTGAGGAAAGACTTGGACGGTTGTCCAATATTTTGGATGAGGTTGCAGAACTCCGTCAATCTATTGATGGAATCCAAGATCACCTTAAGGCTATTCTGAACTTACTTTAGACGCCTAGGGATATCAGTAAGGCTACTTTGGTTAGTCACATAGATACGATTGCAACTTCACCAATGTCTGTTAGGATGGAAAAGGATAAGGGATTATCCTCTCCCCATACAGACATGTTTCCCCTAACTGGAAATATGAGCCATCTTAGTTTGGTATCTTCTACTCCCTTGTTTCTACGTCGGTAGGGATGTCAGGAAGTCATAATCACCCAGTAGATCTTTCCTTAGGAAAGGAGATCCGTCCTCCTTATTTCTCTGGAGAGGATAAGGATAGAAATAAAGATGCGGTTGACCTCCTTGGAGAAGTGGAATGATGTCCACAAACTCTAGCATACCCCTGATCATGTGAGAGTAGTAGAAACAAGCTTATCACTAGGACCCAAGGCTTATACTTGGTGGATGAGTCTCTCTAAGACTCACAAGAAACCTACTACCTGGGTTGAATTTTCTCGCCTCTTCAAGAAAGAGTTTCTCCCCGAGAATAAGGAGGAACATAACTGGGAGGTGTGGGATAAAATTCAACAGAAAGGTAGATCGTTATCAGTTTATATTTCAGAATACTGAGATGTTATTCTGAAATTAAAAAACTTAGATGACTTTCATCATCTTCACGGTTTTGTCAGAGGACTTAATCAGCAAATTCGAAATGAAGTCAAAAGACATGCACCTAAATCCTAGAAGAGGCAATTAAGGTTGCCCAGATTTATGAGGATAACTCATGTCTCGATGTCCTGCAAGAAAGTAGTTATTCCTAGAAGAATAACTTTAAGCGCGAGGGCAAAGGGGAAAGATCGAATGAAAGGATGTCTAAAAAACCTCGTAGTTTTAGACACGTACTTTCTCTAGAAGATCATCTTAAAGTGCAAAAGGAAAATTTGTGCTTTAAGTCTCAAGCCAGGACATCGTTGTTGTGCTTGTCTAGTTGGAAGAGAAAATAAGGGAAAGGGTAAGCAACAAATACATCTGATTCAAACTTTTGACTTGGATACAAATTCAAGTGCAAATAAGGTTCAGATAATGCACTGCAATAGTACCATGGGGAAACCTCAAGAGTTTGGTCCACATGATTTGGTCAAGCTGCATGGATCATTCAAAGGGCACACCATCCGGATAATGGTGGATGACTCTGCTATGCATAATTTTATTAATTATGTGTTAGTGAAAAAACTAGCTCTTCCTCAAAAACCATCTCCTCATAAACACATTGTTTCCATGATGCACGGTCAAGACACTTGTGTCTGGGACACAATGATATCTAATTTGGAACTAGAAATCCAAGGATTTAAAGACACTTTGAACTTCCAAATAATGAACATGGATCGGGTAGATCTAGTATTAGGGAGAGAGTGGCTATGGAGTTTAGGACCTTCATTGACCAGGTGTTATTTTACTAACACTTTGGAATTCCAGTGCAACGGTGTAGTGTATAAAATCAAGGGCGAGCATGATGTTCTAGGTATCCCTTTGATTTCATATACTGAACTTAAGAAACTTGTAAGTATGGAAGACAAGACTTAAGCTTTTCTTGTCCTTGGCATTGATGTAATGAATATACATAATACAAAGCAAGTTTCTTATGTCTCCTCTTTTATTCCTCCTGAAGTTCATACTAAATTTAACAATTTAACGAAGGAATTTAAAAATGTGTTCCCTAAGGAACTCCCCCACGGCTTGCCACCCTCTCGTGGAAACATTGATCACAGTATAGATCTGTTTCCGGGAACCAAGCCAAAATCTCAAAACCCTTACTGCCTCCCCTATGTCCAGAATCAGGAAGTTGAGAATCAGATTCAAGACTATTTGGATAAAGGATTTATCTGCCCAAACCAGTCTCCTTGGGTAGCACCCATCCTTCTAGTAAAAAAGAAAGATGGAACTATGATGTTGTGCATAGATTTTAGGGTGTTAAACAATCTTACTATAAAGAACAAGTATCCCATGCCGCTAGTCGAAGATCTTTTTGATAGCTTAAAGGGGGCTAAAGTCTTTTCTAAGATTGATTTATGCCAAGGTTTTCATCATATCAGATCAAATATGATGATATTCCCAAGACAGCCTTTCGAACAAAGTATGGTCACTACGAGTTTCTACTAATGCCGTTCGGGTTGACAAATGCACCCACAACATTTATGACTTTAACGAATCAAGTGCTTAAGCTGTACTTGGGAAAATTTGTTGTAGATTTTCTCGATGATATTCTGATCTTTAGTAAAGATCATGAAAGTCACTTAGAGCACTTGGAAAAAGTTTTTCAACTTCTTCGCGATAATAAACTTTACGGTAAAGAGTCAAATTGTGAATTCTTTACCCCAGAAGTAAAGTATTTAGGCCATATTATTTTTGCGGAAGGAATCAAAGGTGACCCTCAAAAGGTCCAAGCTATTCTTGAATGGCCTGAGCCCAAGACAATTCGAGAATTACAAAGTTTTCTCGGATTGGCAGGATATTATCGGAAGTTTGTGGTTGGATATGCCAAGTTTGCAGTACCTTTGACAGATCAACTCAAAGGGAAGCATCAGAAGATAAATTGGAAAGAGGAACAAGCAAAGAGTTTTCAAGAACTTAAACTTGCTTTAGCTTCAGCCCCGGTTCTACAAATCGTAGATCAGGATAAGCCTTTCCAATTAGAAACAGATGCAAGTTCATTTGTAGTAGGAGCAGTACTAAGCCAAGATGGTCCACCAATAGCTTTCAAGAGTAGAAAGCTAAGTCCTGCTCAGCAAAACTACTCTACCTATGAGCAAGAGATGTTCGCTATTATAAATGCTCTAAAGAAATGGCGCCATTACATGTATGGATCAAAGTTAACCAGAGTCTTTGATCAAGAGAGCATCAACTGGTTTGCAAACCAACCAGATCTAAGAGGTAGAAAAGCAAGATGGGCCGAACAGTTGCAAGAGTTCGATTATGAACTAAGGTACAGAAAAGGAAAGTTCAATGCAGTGGCAAACGCCTTAAGTCGGATGCCTATGTTGAACAACCTAAGCTTTGTACAAATTCAAAGTGAATTTATTTCAACTTTGAAAGGAAGCTACAAAGAAGATCCAAGCTATAGTGAAGCATGGAAAGCAGCTGAACAAGTTGAACACAATGAAGCAAGTACTTCTGAGAGAAAAGTTAAACACTATTCTCTCCAAGATGAATATTTGCTTTATAAAGGTAAGGTTTGTGTTCCAAGTATGCCGGACATACGAAATCAAGCACTTTTTGAATGCCATGATGCTCCAAGTGCAGGACATCCTGGTATTAACTAAACCTATGAATTAGTAAAACGATATTTTTATTGGCCTAGTTTACATCGAGATGTGCAAAACTATGTATCCAAGTGCCATAAATGTCAAGTCAATAAATTTGAACGACTTAAAGTTGGAGGATTGCTACATCGTATGGAAATTCCCAAAGGAAAGTGGGAAAGTATTTCCATGGATTTCATTTCTGGATTACCCCGCACTTAGAAGGGCTTTGATTCAGTGTGGGTTATAGTTGATCGATTGCCTAAACTTGCTCAGTTTATTCCAGTCAATACTACTTATAAGACTCCAGAACTTGCAACAATATTTGTAAATCAACTTTATAGACTCTATGGTCTTCCAGTAGACATAGTTTCTGATAGAGATGCTCGATTTACAAGTCTTTGTTGGCGAGCAGTCTTTAGTAGACTTGAAACTAAACTAAGTTTAAGTACATCTAAACATCCCCACATGGATGGATAGACAGAGAAAGTCAATCAGATTTTGGAAGGCATACTCAGAGATTCTGTTGCTTCCAAATAGACTGATTGGGAAGACTATCTTCCTTTAGCTGAATTCGCCTATAACAGAGCTAAGAATTCATCAACTCAATTTAGTCCATTCATGTTGATGTATGGGTTCCAGCCTAGGTCTCCGTATGCTGTAGGACTTCAAAATGAACGAGTTCAAGCAACTCAAGAATTCCTTCAAGACATGAACTTTAAACTTAAGTTAGCTAAAGAAAATTTAAAGAAAGCTCAAGATCGTGCAAAGGCATATGCCGATCCGAAGTGAAGAGATGTTACTTTTCAGGTAGGCGATCAAGTTTATCTTCGTATTCTTGAAAGATCCGAGAAGTTTAAGACTGGTCAATGTGCCAAGTTGTTGCCCAGATATTGCGATCCTTTTCCAATCACCAAAAAGTTGGTTTGTGGGCTTATGAATTACAACTTCCAGATGATAGTTGGATTCATCCAGTATTCCATGTTAGTTGACTTAGGAAGAGTCTGAAATATTCAGATAATGTAGTTGGACAACAGGTTATACTTCCTATTCCAGTAAGTGAAACAGTTCCTCATGAACTTGAAAGGATACTTCGCACCCGAGATAAACATACAAGAAGTCACTTGTACGAAGAGTGCTTAGCAAAATGGAATGGTGGAACTGAAGAAAATTCAACATGGGAAAAAGTTTCCACAATCCAACGACGTTTTCCAACCTTCAAGTTTTAAGTTGGTCCCAAATAAAGAAGGTTTTCTACTTTCAAGTTTTAACTGGAAACTTGATCATGTTCTTCAAGATCTAGAATATGATAAGGTTTTTTACTTTCAACTTCTAAGTAAATAACCTGTTTGAATGAATGCATGTTCTTCAAGTTTTAGAACATGAGGCTTGGGGATTGCCTACAGTATGTATAGCTCTAATTTTTGAGGACGAAAATATTTTCCAGGGGGGGAAGAATGTAATAAAGTAAGTCTCTGAATGTCAGGGGAGCACTAGAGTGTACTCTCTGACTACAGTAGACAAGATTTCGGAAATACACTTATGATTACAAGAACACCCACGTAGGGGAAATAATACAAGAAGATGTTGTTGATACAAGACATCCCAAAACCCGGGACCAATAGGTATGGGAAACTGGACTAGAGATGATACACGAGATCCCACAACCCGGGATCGTAAGTATGAGAAAGATGTCTGGATTACAAGAACTCCCTTCTGGGAGATGAACTGGATACACGAAAGAACTCGACAGGATCTCGTACTACAAGATTACAAGGGGACAAGATAGTATGTCCAAGAACTAGACTAGAACAAGGAAGAAGACAAGAACTAGAAATCGAACTTGAAGAGTACTTACTTGGCGGTCACGACTCCTTGAGCTCCCAAGACTGGTATTGGCAAGAGTGATTATGAATGTGACCAACCCCTCCTTATATAGGTTTTCAAGGGCGGTTCCCAAAGGCGGTTGCGACTTGATGATGTCATCATGATGTCATCGACTCGAAGCATGGTCTCTGGATATCAGAATCAAGCAAGAAGACACTCAATCTTAGGGTTTTTGCACGTTCCGGAGGCAATGGAAGCATTAGTTTCCCCAAATTCTGAACCAATCACGAGATATAGGATTCACATGGAATCTCAGATTCAAGATGGTTTCCTTTGTCCATGACATTTAATGTCAGGGGAGCACTAGAGTGTGCTCTCTAACTACAGTAGACAAGATTTTGGAAATACACTTATGATTACAAGAACACCCACTTAGGGGAAATAATACAAGAAGACGTTGTTGATACAAGATGTCCCACAACCCGAGACTGATAGTTATGGAAAACTAGACTAGAGATGATATAGGAGATCCCATAACCCGGGATCGTAAGTATGAGAAAAGATGTCTGGATTACAAGAACTCCCTTCTGGGAGATGAACTGGATACAAGAAAGAACTCGACAGGATCTCGTACTACGAGATTACAAGGGGACAAGATAGCATGTCCAAGAACTAGACTAGAACAAGGAACAAGACAAGAACTAGAACTAGAACTTGAAGAGTACTTACTTGGCGGTCACCACTCCTTGAGCTCCCAAGACTGGTATTGGCAAGACTGATTATGAATGTGGCCAACCCCTCCTTATATAGGTTTTCAAGGGTGGTTCCCAAAGGCGGTTGCGACTTGATGATGTGATCATGATGTCATCGACTCGAAGCATGGTCTCTGGATATCAGAATCAAGCAAGAAGACAGTCGATCTTAGGGTTTTTGCACGTTCTGGACGCAATGGAAGCATTGGTTTCCCCAAATTCTGAACCAATCATGAGATATAGGATTCACATGGAATCTAAGATTCAAGATGGTTTCCTTTGTCCATGACATTACCTCCCCCTCAAGCAACGAGTTCCACGAGGAGCAGTCATGTTCTCTCGTCTAGGCTTCATTGGATTTTTCTTATGGAATTCTCGAACCTTGGTTGGTGCTCTCTGAAGGTTTTCTGCAGGTTCCCAAGTACGATCACTGATGTCATACCCTTTCCAATGAATAAGGTATTCCAACCTTCCTCGCGATATTCTGTAATCTAGGACATGCTCGACTTCAAATTCTTCATAATCATCAATCTCGATAGGTGGTGAAGCACTAGGTCTCTCCCCCCTCAATGGTGAAATTTAATATGGTTCGAACATGGATACATGGAAAACTGGATGTATTCTCATAGTACTCGGTAACTGGAGCTTGAAGGCGACTGGATTAATCTTGGCCAAGATGGTAAATGGACCAAATCTTTGATGATCTAACTTTGCACAAGGCCTTGAAGTTTGTAAATTGAGTAACCATACTTTATCCCCAATTTGATACGATGGATTCTGGACACGATGTTGATCTGCATAGTACTTATATTGTTGTTGAGCTTTATGGATCTCTTCGTTTAGTGCTTTGTGAATGTCCATCAGGTACTGGGCCTTGTCTTTGGCAGCTGGGTTCTTGACATGATTTGAGAGCTGTATATCCATCCTTGGATGTTGTCCATAGTTTGCAAAGAAGGGAGTTTGCTTAGTAGATGCATGAACACTATTGTTATAGGCAAACTCTGCAAAGGGTAACAACTCAAACCAATCATTTTGGTGATAGTTGCTAGTGCAACGGAGATATTGCTCTAGGACTTGATTGACCCGTTCTGTTTGTCCATTAGTTTGTGGATGATTTGTTGTAGAACACCAAGGAGCTTGCAAAGACTGTTCCAAAAGCTAGATACGAACTGTGGACCTCGATCACTGACAATATCATGAGGCATTCCATGAAGCCTAAAGATGTATCTAAGAAAGAGCCTAGTAGTGGCTGCACCTGTGATTGCATTTGTAGTTGGAATAACGTGTGCCATCTTTGTGAATCTATCCACAATAACAAGAATGGCATCATACTTATCTGACTTTGGTAGATCTGTGATGAAATCCATAGATAATGAAGCCCATGGCCTTTCTGGAATAGGTAAAGGTTGCAAGAGGCCATGAGGCTTATATCGTGGTACCTTAGATCTATTGCAAGTGTCACAGCTTCGGATATATTCTTTGACTTCCTTCCACATTTGAGGCCACCAAAAATCCCTGGATCTGAGTTCTATGGTTTTAATTACTCCAAAATGTCCTCCTGCAAGGTTGTCATGATGTTGTTGAAGTACTTGGATCTTGGGCTTTCCTGGAGGGACATACAATAGGTTCTGATAGAATAGTAACACGTCCTTTTCTTGGAATTCATTTACTTCTTGGACTTTTTCTTCTTGAGTTTTTTGCTTAACATTACAAAATAATTCATCTTGTGGTAGATTCTCACGAATCAAATGATTCAAGACTGAATCTTCAGGATGGGTTGAAGAGATAGCTGCTAATTGGAGATGCTCAAGCTTGAGTAATACACTCTCTTGTTGATCAAAGGCCTCTTCACCTTTCTTTGGTGCAAGGTAAGATCTTCTAGACAGGGCATCTGACTGACATTGATGACGTCCTGGACGGTATGTGATGACAAAGTCGAATCAGGATAAAAAGTTACTCCATCGAGATTGCCTTCTATTGAGAATCCGGGTGGTCATAAAATACTCTAGGTTCTTGTGATCTGAATACACAATGACTTTATGAGCTGCTCCTTCTAGATGGTGACGCCAGGTATCAAACGCGTCTACTATGGCAAGAAGTTCTTTATCATGAATTTCATAATTCATTTCTGGAGGGGAAAACTTCCTTGAATGATATGCAACTGGATGTAGGTGTCCATCATCTCCATATTGGGAAAGAATGGCCCCTAGAGCAAAGTCTGATGCATCTGTCTCAAGGAAGAAGGGCTTACTAGAATCAAGATGAACTAGAATTGGAGCAGTAGTGAATGCTGATTTCAAGGTCTGAAAGGCCTTCTCTGCTTCTTCGGTCCATGAGAATTTGGAGTTCCCTGTAAGCTTGGTAAGAGTTGTCACTATCTTGGAGTAATCTATGATGAATATCCTATAGAAATTGGCAAACCCCAAAAAACATTGTACATCTCGAACACATGAAGGTGGTTGCCAATCAAGGATTGTCTCAATCTTCTTAGGGTCCATAAAAATTCCTTTATCTAATACTATGTACCCTAAAAATTCCACTTCTGTTTTATGGAAAGAGCACTTCTCCAATTTCGCATATAATCCTTTTTCTCTTAGTTTCTCTAGGACTATCTTTACATGATCGTCATGATCCTCTAGATTTTTGGAGAATATCAAGATATCATCAAGGTATATTACAACAAAAACATCTAAATATTCTCGAAAGATATCATTCATCATATGTTGGAAGACAGCAGGAGCATTTGTAAGACGGAATGGCATAACTACATATTTAAAATGCCCATACCTTGTTCGAAATGTTGTCTTCCATTTGTCTCCTTCTCTGATCCTGACAAGGTTGTAAGCTCCTCAAAGATCAATTTTCGTGAAGAATTTCGCTTTTCCAAGGCGTTCCAAGAGCTCTGATATGAGTGGTAGAGGTATCTGTTTTTTATAGTGACTTTGATCAATCCACGATAGTCTACACACATCCGGAGAGTCCCATCCTTCTTCTTTACAAATAGAATAGGAGCTCCTACTAGAGACTTCGAGTGTTTGATAAACCCCTTTGCTAGATTCTCATCAATGTTCTCACGTAGTTCTGTAAGTTCCTCTAGAGATAGTCTGTAGATTGGTCCAAAGGGTGGTTGTGGTCCCTCTTGAAGATCTATGGGGCAATCGTAAGGTCTATGCTCTAGGAGGATATCTGCATTCTTCTTTTCAAAAACATCTTCAAAGCCTTTGTTCTGATTGGGTAGCTGTACTAGATCATCTTTCTTGGATTCTTGAGCTTGTATGGCATAGATCATATATGTAGGTTCCTTTCTTACTCCACGTATGAAGGCTTTGGCTCCAACATATGTTGGGTTCTTTTGGATATCTCGACGGGTGATTTTATTCTTTTCTCAATTAATGTCTGGATTATGCTTCTTTAACCATGGCATTCCAATGATAACTAGATGTACAGGGCTCGATATTACATTGAAACATATGTGAGAATCATTGTCACCAAGGTGTACTCTTAATGGTGTAGTTTCCATGGTTATATTTCCACATGCTAGAGGTCTTCCATCTACTACTTCAGCTACTACTGGTTTGTTCTTCCAAAGTATAGGAATTCCATGTTTCTTAACCAATCCTTCATTGATGAAACATGAGGAGGCTCTTGAATCTAGTAGGGCTGTAAGGGAAAGGATCTTCTTGGGCATGATTAACTTGACAAGTGCAAGACATGTTTCTATGGATGTAGCTGGAATTATGAG
Organism: Ceratopteris richardii; assembly: GCA_020310875.1. Lineage (NCBI taxonomy): Eukaryota > Viridiplantae > Streptophyta > Polypodiopsida > Polypodiales > Pteridaceae > Ceratopteris > Ceratopteris richardii. The sequence goes on from CM035428.1 coordinate 22,017,599, forward strand.
ACCCTTTCTTATATCATGGTCCGGCTGTAGGGTCTCTTTTACAACTGGACTTCCTCGTTTCCCTGCTCTACAAGGGTGGTTGCGACTCTGGAGTTTGTTCTCTTGTTTGGACAATTAATTGCAATATGTCTAGGGTTTCCACAGTAGAGACATAACTTATTAACTCTCCTTCTCTATTTCTCTTCTAGTGTTAGAGGCTGAAACCTAGTTACATCTATTTGCATACGTTCAGGCATGGACTCATCTTTAGTAGTGGGTTGGAAAGGTTTCCACTGGCGAGGTCTTCCTTTTACTTGTTTTTCTTGTTTCCTTTCAAAAAGTCGGTTATCACATTGAATAGCTTGCATGATATATTCATTCAATGTTTTAACCTCTGGCATCGTGAGCAAAAGGTCCTTCACATCATCTCTTAAACCCCATCTGAATTGGCTTATGAAATAATCTTCATGCCAAGTGAGATCACATATCAACTGCCTAAATTCAGATGCATAGGTAGAGGCAGGGCGGTTACCTTGACGTAACTTCCGAAGTTTTGTTTCTACTACTCGACTTGTATCTGCATCTCCAAATGTGGCGGAGAGTTCTCGGAGAAACCCCTCATAGTCTTGAAGTACTACCATGTTCTTCTCCAAGATTGGGGCAAACCATGATAATGCTTGGCCACAGAGCAAGGTTCCAATAAACCCGACCTTGGATGCCTCTTCAGGGTATCTATCCGGTTGCATACGGATGTACAATTTAACTTGCTGGAGAAATCCACGAAACTTTGTGCGATCCCCATCGAACTTTTCTGGCATGCAAATCTTGGGTTCCTTCATAAATGATGTACTAGGCCGTTGATTTACTTGAAAACTCCCTTGATTTTCTTGAAGACTCCCGATTCGTTCTTGTAATTCTTGGAGGAGTGCACCTACATGCATTGGATGTCCCATCTCGACTTGTGTCTGTCGATGACTTAGGCCTTCGACTTGTTGTTGGAGACTCTAAAGTGATGCTACGATCTGTTCATAAGCATTCTCCATGATGCCTGGTCTTGGATAGAAGATAGTCTTGCCAAAATGTCAGGGGAGCACTAGAGTGTGCTCTTAGAATACAGTAGACAAGATTTTGGACATACACTTATGATTACAAGAACACCCACGTAGGGGAAATAATACAAGAAGACGTTGTTGATACAAGATGTCCCACAACCCAGGACGAATAGGTATGGAAAACTCGACTAGAGATGATACAGGAGATCCCACAACCTGGGATCATAAGTATGAGAAAAGATGTCTGGATTACAAGAACTCCCTTTTGGGAGATGAACTGGATACACGAAAGAACTCGACAGGATCTCGTACTACGAGATTACAAGGGGACAAGATAATATGTCCAAGAACTAGACTAGAACAAGGAACAAGACGAGAACTAGAACTGGAACTTGAAGAGTATTTACTTTGCGGTCACGACTCCTTGAGCTCCCAAGACTAGTATTGGTAAGACTGATTATGAATGTGGCCAACCCCTCCTTATAGAGGTTTTCAAGGGTAGTTCCCAAAGGCGGTTGTGACTTGATGATGTCATCATGATGTCATCGACTCGAAGCATGGTCTCTGGATATCATAATCAAGCAAGAAGACAGTCAATATTAGGGTTTTTGCACGTTCCGGATGCAATGGAAGCATTAGTTTCCCCAAATTCTGAACCAAGAATGAGATATATGATTTACATGGAATCTGAGATTCAAGATGGTTTCCTTTGTCCATGAAATTAAATGTCAGGGGAGCACTAGATTATGCTCTCTGACTATAGTAGACAAGATTTCGGAAATACACTAATGATTACAAGAATACCCACGTAGGGGAAATAATGCAAGAATACATTACTGATACAAGACATCCCACAACCCGGGACCAATAGGTATGGAAAACTGGACTAGAGATGATACATGAGATCCCACGACCCGGGATCGTAAGTATCAGACAAGAGGTCTCGATTACAAGAACTCCCTTCTAGGAGATGAACTTGATACACTAAAGACCTCGACAGGCTCTCGTACTACGAGATTACAAGGGGACAAGATAGTATGTCCAAGAACTAGACTAGAACAAGGAACAAGACAAGAACTAGAACTGGAACTTGAAGAGTACTTACTTGGCGGTTACGACTCCTTGAGCTCCCAAGACTGGTATTGGCAAGAATGATTATGAATGTGGCCAAACCCTCCTTATATAGGTTTTCCAAGGGTAGTTCTAGGGTGGTTAGAATTGATGATGTCATCGATGATGTCATCAATTCGTAGCATGGTCTTTGGATGTCAGAATCAAGCAAGAAAAGATAGTCGATCTTAGGGTTTTCACAGGTTCCGGACGCAATGGAAGCATTAGTTTCCCCAAATTCTGAACCAATCATGAGATATAAGATTCACATGGAATCTGAGATTCAGGATGGTTTCCCTTGTCCATGACATTGCCTCCCCCTCAAGCGACGAGTTCCATGAGGAGCGGTCATGTTCTCTGGTCTCGGCTTCATTGGATTTCTCTTATGGAATTCTCGAACCTTGATTGGTGCTCTTTGAAGGTTTTTTGCAGGTTCCCAAGTACGATCGCTGATGTCATACCCTTTCCAATGAATAAGGTACTCTAATCGAGATATTCTCGAATCTAGGACATGCTCGGCTTCAAATTCTTCATGATCATCAATCTCGATAGGTGGTGAAGGGCTAGGTCTCTCCCCCCTCAATGGTGAAATTTGATATGGTTCCAACATGGATACATCGAAAATTGGATGTATTCTCATGGTACTTGGTAGCTGGAGCTTGAAGGTGACTGGATTAATCTTGGCCAAGATGGTAAATGGACCAAATCTTTGATGATCTAACTTTGCACAAGGCCTTGAAGTTTGCAAGTTGTTTCTGAGTAACCATACTTTATCCCCAATTTGATACGATGGACTCTAGACACGATGTTGATCTGCATAGTACTTATATTGTTGTTGAGCTTTATGGATCTCTTCCTTGAGTTCTTTGTGAATGTCCATCAGGTACTAGGCCTTGTCTCTGGCAGCTAGGTTCTTGACATGATTTAAGAGTTGTATATCCATCCTTGGATGTTGTCCATAATTAGCAAAGAAGGGAGTCTGCTTAGTAGATGAATAAACACTATTGTTATAAGCCAACTCTGCAAAGGGTAAAAGCTCAAACCAATCATTTTGATGATAGTTGCTAGTGCAACGGAGATATTGCTCCAGGACTTGATTCACTCGTTCTGTTTGTCCATCAGTCTTTGGATGATTTGCTGTAGAGAGTTTAACTTGAACACCAAGGAGCTTGCAAAGACTGTTCCAAAAGCTGGATATGAACTGTGGACCTCGATCACTGACAATATCATCAGACAATCCATGAAGCCTAAATATATACCTGATAAAAATTCTAGCAGTGGCTGCACCTGTAATTCATTAGGAAAAAAAGTGAACCCTGCATGGGCCTTGTAAGGATTCCTAATTTTTAGGGATTAAGCTTAATCTTGTTCTTTGTTAAGGGGACAAAGTGCATTTAATAGAGCACTTTTTGGTAGGCTGAAGTAGGCTTTTTTTTAGGCTGAGCTAGGACCTTCTCTCTCTTCTGCACATAGAGAGAGAGAAAAACCACTTTCCACCTCATCAAATGCGTCCATCTTTATGAATAAAAAAATGAGTTTTCTGAAAAAGTCTCTTTTTCAGCTATTCTTTATTCAAAATGGCCCATACTTTTATGTATATGTCAGAACTTAATTTTTTTAGACTTATTTTTATGAAAAATACTTAAAAAACATACTTTTCAAAATCCCTCCAAAAGTTAAGTGCCACATCATCAAACTCGTAACTTTGGTTGCCCCAAAACATGAATTTTTGAAAAAAAACTCATTTTCCCTCTAACATACTGAAAAAAGTCATTTTGACCTATCCACATACCAAAACACACTTTTTTTCTTGCACATAGCTACTGTACTAGCCATTCCAGCCATCTGTGTGCTTCTTCCCATTCGGTGCTGGAGTTTTGGAACATCATGGTGCTCACATGTATTATGAACATGACACCAGCACCAGTGCGTGCTCCTCACTCAAAGAGTGTACATGTTCGTGTTCCTACAGAATTTGCACCAACAACTAGAGGTAGCAATGACATAGATTCTCAAAATGCACGACGTGCAGCTGGAGAGAAGAATATTGATCTTTGGGTCCATGGTGCTTTGTATCCCTTGGATCCAATGGCTAATGTTCATCCTAGATTCCATACTATCTCCACATTTCTACAATTCCTTGGTTCCGGTGAAGATGGACTCCTAGGCTATTGCAAGCGATTGTCTAACCATTCTACATCTATAGCAAATTATTGGATGCAACAATGTCATCACAACCATTTCAAGATACACAGTTTAGAGAGTGCTATACACACTTTAGAAAGTGCTATCAAATCTTTGGATGAGCACAATAATAGACTCAAACAAGATGTGGAAGAAAAGGAGAGCACAATTACAAAGTTGAAAGCCAATCTTACACAACTAAAAGAGACTCCACTTGGGATGAGATTTAGGAAACGACCATTATCATCCTTTCAAGCTCTTTCAACTGGTGGTGGAGCACGGAAGCGACGTGTTTACGCACTTAGGTATGTATTTCCTTTGTTTAGTTATGTTAAAAGACTTTTAGATTGAGATTCTTATTGTGCAGGTCATTTGTTGAAGATGCGAGTGCTTCCTCAACAATGGAGGATCAATTGAAGTTTCTGAATTCTTGTCTTAGCAACAAACATGTGCTTATGATCTTGGAGTCACCAATAGGAAATCACATCAAAACCCAAGTGATTAAAGATTTTGCAGGCAACTTAGAAGATATTATTAGTCCTAGTGAGGTACAGATGGTATGTGATGAAGCAGGTGTTAGTACTAGAGTGTACTCTGCATTGTACAATCTTTTGAAGCAGGCTCTACAAAACAAAGGTATTTTCGAGGGCATTTTTCCATGCCCTTACAAGGTATCTGTGAGGAAGAAGATAACCAATGAGGATGTAGCCAATACTCTTGGCAATTACCTGCATATAGAAGATGTTATGCCTGCATCCATTTATCATTCATCTACATCAAAGAAAGAGTTGAAAAACACATCTAGACAGGGATTCATCTACACAAAGTACAACAACATATTTGTCAATTTGGAGAGGCTCCAAAAGGAAATGGTTAAATTTTACAAATCCACACTTCAAGGTATATCCATTGTTTTGATAATGACATTCATAGTATTTTTAATAATATAATGTTTGTTATTTGATGTAGATTGTGGTTCCAAACTCAAGTTTGTATTGAAGCTAGACGAATGTCAAATCATAAAGGGACGCCGTATGGAGAGACTTAGTGTGACACTCATGAACGAAGCTATGGCCCATGCTATTATTGATGATAGTGAAGAATCTACCCATCACTTTACATATAATGTCCAATCAGAGAAAGATATATGGTGGTTAGGTGCTATTGAAGTACCTAAAGAATCCAATGATGTTCTTACATGGATTTTCAATAGGATCCCATGGATCACAGAGGTGATAACTTCTCAAATTCATGGTGCCAAAATCAATGTAGAAAGCCTTGGTGATTTTGAAGTAGAGTGGCACTTAGGTGGAGACTTAAAGACTATCAAATGCATGTTAGGGTGCAAACAAGGTGCATCTACTCTCTATCCTTGTCCATATTGTACACGAGGTTATAAACGAACAAAGAGAAAACAAAACAACATAGATGATTTAGTTGATGACACAGATGCAACTCCATCTGCTGAATGGGATACACCTTTAATGAGGTGTCCCATGTTAGGTACACCTAATCGTGACATGTCAGATAAGGATTGGAATCCCATTATTCCATTCCCTTTAGTCAATGTCCACTTTTGCACCTTGCATGCCTTCATGAGAATTTTTGATAGACTATTGAAGCTCCATATAGAATACGCATTTGCCATGAAGCCAGTTGATAAATCTATTCAAGCTATAAAGAAATTGGAGGAACTTCTTAATTCAATTGGTTGTCATGGTGGAAATGTAACCCTAGTTGTTAAGAAAGTTGGAGAATCTCAAGATAGCTTGCAACAAGTGTCAATGACAGGGAATAAAGCAAGACATTTTTTTAGAAGAGGTACTAGCACTCAAAATAATGAACGTTATGAGCTGTGGAAAGACCTATGCATGATCACAACAGACAATGACTCTCAAGTTGATCTTTGTAATAAGAGAAAGAAAGTTTGGTCGAGCTTTGATAAGGTTGTAGGCTTAATGGGTCTGACTAGGTCTAGTGCTATTCAACGTCAAATGTTTCAAGAAACATTAGTGGAGTTCACCAAGTGTTTCATTCAATGTTGGGGAGAGAGCAATATAACACACTATATTGTAAGTGTAATCTTCTTCTACAAGTGTTCATTGCACTTACCTTTTTCCAATGTACTTAACAATTTTTAGCATATTTTGTTTGCACATGGAGCTTTTTTCATGCATCGATATGGGTCATTAGAGATTTTCAGTACCCAAGGAATGGAAAAGTCACACTACAAAGCGAGGGGTGTCTACTTCAAAAACACCCGACATGGTGGTGGCCCAATGCAATCAAACTACATGGAGGAGATGTTTAATTGGTTTTACCGCACTACATTCTCGAGAAAGTTTTTTGTGGAACGACTTAGGGATTCAAAATTGGCAAAACTTGCAAGAAAGATGCAACACAACATTGCCAGTGAGAAATGGAAGTCATCGTTAGGTCCTCTTCATCATGCTCAGTGGCGTGCAAGGAGACAACGAGAAGGCTCAGCTTGGAAGTAAAGTGAATTCGCTATTTCCCATTATGTGGTAATACATATGATTATTGTAATCTTGATTTCAATGTGTTATTATTTAATATATAATATTCTGTATGGTTTTAAAGAGGTTTTGTCCGTTCTAGTGTGAACAAACAGTTTTTTAAAAAACTCTATAAATAGAGAGAACTCACTTCATTTCACACTTTTTGCAACTCAAGAGAATGGCACGCACCAAGCAAACTGCAAGGAAAGATCGCGTCTTCTTTCCTAGCCCTCATCTAGGGACACAACGCCCACCATGGTTGCAACCCCCCCAAAGGCCTCGAAGTGGTTCCCAGAGCACATCTGTGCCTGTGTCACACGATGGCACACCACCTGGGAGCAATTCAGTGCGAGAAAATGAAGTTTCCAATAGACAAGATTATTACACTCCAGGACGATCAAAGGCCATTTCAGATGATGAGCCACCAACAAGGACACCCATCAAATCAAGACCCAAACAGAAGTTGATCAGAAGGAGTGTACCAGAGAGCGACGAAGAGTCATCCCCAAATGAGGAAAGCAACAATCAACCACCATGGAATGATATGTAAATACCAACGAGCCATAGGGTGACACATGGAGGTAAGACACTTCCACAAGGACAAGGGCAAATACCAACAGAGGAGGAAAGAGAGCAAAGTCAACAACCACATCAACAACAAAATGTGCAAGATGAAGCTGGGCCCTCACATCGTGTACATCGGAGAAAAAAAAACTATCAACCTCGACGTCGACCTCAACGCCAGCCAAACATACCTCCCAACCCAAGAGCTCCACAAAGACGAAGGAAGCACTGTAGGGCTTTTGCAGAGATACGACACTACCAAAAGTCCGTTGAACTACTCATACCACGAAGAGCTTTTGCAAGGGTAGTGAAAGAGGAACTACAAAGCTACCAAGCAGGTCTAAGAATACAAGGGATAGCACTTGAAGCACTTCAAGAGGCAGCTGAGGCCTACCTCATCTCCATGCTTGAGGACTCTAACCTCTGTGCTATCCATGCCAAGAGAGTAACCATACAACCGAAGGACATTCAGCTAGCAAGAAGAATTAGAGGAAATAACCCATGATGTGTATATTATACCCTATGATAGGCTACTTTGCGATGTAATACAATGGATAATAGAAAATTTTGTTTTGACTTATATTCTTTGTCTCTTTTTTTCTCTCACTCTCTCTCTCTCTCTCTCTCTCTCTCTCTCTCTCTCTCTCTCTCTCTCTCTCTCTCTCTCTCTCTCTCTCTCTCTCTTTCAGTCAGTTATATATGGATTCAGTTAAACATGCATGCACTTGCCTATTGTTTTATGACTAGATATGTTCCTTTTCTACATACTGGTGTGCAACATGTCCTTTTCATACCAAAAAACCCCCAGCCACAGAAACGCGGGATTCAGCCCTGCAAAATTTTTGCAGGGCTGAATCCCGCGTTTCTGTGGCTGGGGTTTTTTTTGCAATATTTGGTCTTTGGTAAGCATAAGACATATGGTAGAGATGCAATGGTCTAGGTATTAAGAGGTTATACCCTATAGGAATTGAGATCTTTAGCTACTAAAGGCTGAGTTTATACCCTACTGAAAACTTCTGGTCCTGATAATACCAAAACCAATTGAAAATCTGAAATTACATAGTTTCCTATGTATTGTAGCACCTAAAAACACTAGATAAGGCCAAAAAAGCCCCAGCCACAGAAACGCGGGAAACAGCCCTGCAAAAATTTTGCAGGGCTGTTTCCCGCGTTTCTGTGGCTGGGGCTTTTTTGGCCTTATTTAAGCATATAATCATACAGAGGACCAAAGCACAATACAAAGACCCCCAATTAGATACAATTTGTGGAGAGAAGATAAGTTCAATTTTTTAGCACATTCATATACAGAACTAGACAAATGATGAAAAAAAAAGTTTGTATTATCAAGACATTACATCATTTCTCAGCTGCCTTCAATTTCTCCACAACTTTCTTTCTCCTTTGGAGAGATTGAGGCAGCTGGTAAGTCAATACAGATCTTGATATTACATGGGGGTCTTGCATTCCAAGACTCATGGCGATACCTATTTGCCCTAATACTTTTCCTCTAAAATTAAGTCCTAAAGTAGTTACAACTAAGGATTTCCTAACCAAAATGACACAATTAGTGCCTTGGGTAATTGTACATAAACACAAAATCTTGCTAAGGGCCTTCAAGCACCAAGTGATGAAGTGCCCATCGGGACTGTAGTCTTTGTGTATGATAACAAAATCATCCTTTGGCAACTTTTCGATGTAGTTTGCCAAGGATGCACCACTCCCACGAGAAGCTCGATCCCCACCAGACCTTGCTGCGAACTTGTCGAGCTCAATTGCTTCCTGTTAAGAACAAATGAGAATTCAAGCTCTTACAATGTTAACTTAAAATTATCGATTTATTTAATTCAATTACCACTTACATCATGAAGCTTGTCTTCTTCCTCCCCTCTTCCAGGGGCATCAAGATCAATGCTAGAGTGGGCCATGCCACTCTGCTCTGCTACATGGGATGTAGGAATTTTTTGCTTCAGTATCCTCTCTTGTGCTGCACTGAACTCCTCCTCTGTAGTAGAATTGTTGTCATCATTTAAAATATCAGCACACACCATTGATATGGTGTCTGCCACAGAATCCCCAAGTGGGATGGACTTCTTTTCAAGTATGTCAGATGTGTTGTCAAGTGGAACATCTGACATTGTGGAGAAAATACTCAAGCATTCATCTAGACGTAGACCGAATGCCTTCTCAATGTCATGGAGTAAAATAAATTCCTCTCCATCCACAACGATGCAGGAGAGATATTCAAGTTCCACCTCTGGTAATGTGGGCTCAGAGGGGTTGAGATTTGAAGGGGGGGCCTCCTCCATGCTTGATTGCACATGTAGTTTATCCTCAACACCACCAGGGAATTCTTGGTGGATTGTAATGCTTTCTTTGGAAAAATTTATGGCCTCTGGTTGAGGCTCATTCTTCTCCTTAACAAAACCCCCAGTGGCAAGGTTGGGGAGCTCAACAGGTGTAGGTTCCGGCTCCTCATTAATAATAAAATATGTTGTTGCAGTGTAGGATAGGTACTTTGTACCCATCCTCTTCTTTTTGTTAAGTTCTTTTACTAATGGCACAGAGTCATCTAGTAAGTGCCCAGCAGTTTCCGCAATTGCCATGAAGCGCTTAAGGCGCTTCATGAAGGCTTCAACGCCTCTATGTATGTAGAGTAGAAGGTCACATGGAACCCATTTACCCTCATAAGGCGGTATTTCTATAGAAAAACGCAAGATGTAGTACTCAAGGAACTCTATGATTTCCTTGAGCACATCAGAGTTCAGTTGAATTGTTTTGTCTAGATCAGGGACCCTAGATAGTAGGTTATACAAGTGGTTCTGACCTTTGAACTCAGTTGATTCCAAGAACTCATTGAAGAGTTCACGTTGACGTTTGAGTTGCAGGGTACTGGAGGATGCGGCAGCCATTGCGCGTGATGCTAGCTTGTGTGCGTACTCTGCTAGTGATTGTAGCTCTTCTTGGTTGCAAAAGTGAGAAATGAGAGAATAAGTGTTGCTTTTATAGTAGTTTCAAAATTTTAAAGTGAGTGGGACCCATTTTAAAACTAAAACTGATACCTTCAAATAAAACAATCATGCACAGAACTCTCAGAAAAAAAACTTTTGCTCATAAAAAGATTGAACAGAATCATTAACCAGAATAAGATACACGACAACACAATAGAAAAAAAAAAATCTCAGAACTTTAAAATTATAATAAATTGCCATTGGAAAAACCAAAGATTTGGAAAATTGTACATCATATTGAGATCAAAGAATTTTACATGCTACATGTCTTGCATGTTAAATACATTGTTGCAGATGTAGGATTATAAATGGAACATAGGTGTGTGTACACTGTAGCACTCAAATAGTCCTTGAGCTATGACAATGAAAGTTGAGTTCCATCCACACTCCATTCAAGGAGGACTTTAATTTTATCCTCCAACCTCTTACCAATCTGCAGACAAATAGAAAACTTTAAATGAACATATTTGAGTGTAAGAATTTGTATAAACAAAAGAAGAAATACCATATGCTACTTACCTTATGCCCTTGTATTCTGAACTTTGATTGATCCAGATCCTCAAATCCCATGATTACTAGATGTTCTCTCACGTTGGCAAGAGTCCAATGATGATTTACTGAAATAACTTCCATTTCATTGTTGGGTAGATTTATCTTAATTTCAAATAAAATTAAAACACCCTCAGAACTTTGTAATGGTATCCATTCACCAAGTTTACACATCCAACGATCATAATAGAATCTAAGGTACAATGAAGTACGATGTTTCAAGTATTGAAATCCTATGCCTGTTGCACCAATTTTACAAATGTATCTATCCCCTTTGGTGCATCCTTCTACAAGTCCCCATTTTTCACCTAGCAAACACTCTACCTGCTCATACGTGATATCTTTTAACATGAACATTGTTGACGTCTCTAGAATTGTGAATATCTGAAATAAATGTACAAAACAATGAACAGGAACACACCAATGTAATCCTATAGATCTTGAAACTCTTGTAAATTTCAAAGAGTTGTGTATGTCCATCACCATCTTATGCTTCAAAGATGTTAATGTCCATACATCAGGTTGCGGCCACTCAAGCTTTAAGAGAGAATCTACCTTAATCATCTCTAACTTGCCAAAATCATTTGATGAAGAGGGTACAACATATGTATGTGTGTAAAAGAAAACTCTCTCACATAATAGCTGAGCAGGACGGGCTTGTGGAAAGACTATCGACCCAACATCTGCATGCAATGCTTGGAAAGTACCTGTAAGACTATGAAGTGGTTGTTCTTCCACCAAGGTAGAAGGAAATATGTCTACAACAAAAAAATACACAACTTAGCTAGGTATATTCTGAAATTTGGACAAAAGTCAATGAGTAATACTTACAGTTGATAGGATATCTCATTTTGTTTGAGTTTTCCAATTTCATGGTTGACATTGTGAACACATGTTGTACAATGGCAACAGTTTCACCATTTTTGAGCTTTTTGAAGCCTAGTAACTTCCCTTTCCAATGAAGATCCAAGTTTCCACGATCTCTCACATGGTGAGGACCAACACCAGAGGGTTGCATGTACACCCATGCACCTTTGCAGAACTCCTGTCCTAACCAAAATCCTTCTGGAGCCTTGATATTGTGACATTTTATCACGATAACCTCATCTTTTGGACGTCTATGAGATTTAGGTTTCTCCATTGGAGATCAGGCTATGGAAATGACAGTAGGAATTCAAAGAAGATGATGCATAGAGAAAGAAATGGAGATGCAGGAGCTGCAATGGTGTGCTAGGGAGAGAAAGTAGTGGAAAGAGATGACTTTTTGGGACCTGGGTATGAAAATGGGAGGTTTTGGAGGGAGAAAGTTGCATTTTGAGTTATTTTTTAAAAAGTCACTTTTTTCACTTCAGTTCATGCACGGATTTTGATTTAGAACCCAAAAATAGCACTTTTGATCCTAAAAAGTGGTTGGGGGACCATTAAATGGTGTTATGATGAGTTTTATAACTTTTTGAAAATTTTGAATTTTTGGGCCCAGGTAAGTTACGAGATTCCTTTCTCTCTCTAGAGGCAAAACCTGAACATAGGGGAATCATGTCCCCTCATCCCCTTCAGCCTAGTGATTTATAGGCTATAGACTGTGTCCACCACCCTCCTCTCATTGGTCCATCACTAATCACTCCTTAATCCAAAAGGCCCATGCAGGGTTCATTTTTTTCCCTAATGTGCCTTGGTAGTTGGAATGAAGTGTGCCATCTTTGTAAATCTATCCACAATAACAAGAATGGCATCATACTTATCTGACTTTGGTAGATCTGTGATGAAATCCATAGACAATGAAGCCCATGGCCTTTCTGGAATAGGTAGAGGATGCAAGAGGCCATGAGGTTTATGTCGGGGTACCTTAGATCTATTGGAAGTATCACAGGTTTGAAGGTATTCTTTGACTTCCTTCCACATCTGAGGCCACCAAAAGTCCCTTGATATGAGTTCTATTGTTTTATTCACTCCAAAATGTCTTACTACAAGGTTGTCATGGCGTTGTTGAAGTACTTCCTGGAGGGACATATAATAGGTTCTTGTAGAGTAGTAAACCATCCTTTTCTTGAAATTCATTTACTTCTTGGAATTTTCCTTCTTGAGCTTTCTGCTTAACGTTACGAAACAATTCATCCTGTGGTAGATTCTCACGAATCAACTGATTCAATGCTGAATCTTCATGATCGCTTAAAGAGATAGCTGCTAACTGGAGATGCTCAGGCTTGAGTAATACACTCTCTTGTTGATCAAAGGACTCTTCACCCTTCTTTGGTGCAAGGTAAGATCTTCGGGACAGGGCATCTGACTGACATTGATGATGTCCTGGACGGTATGTGATGACAAAGTCAAATCTGGATAAAAAGTTAGTCCATCAAGATTGCCTTCTATTGAGAATCCGGGTGGTCATAAAATACTCTAGATTCTTGTGATATGAATACACAATGACTTTATGAGCTGCTCCTAGATGGTGACGCCACGTATCAAACACGTCTACTATGGCAAGAAGTTCTTTATCATGAATTTCATAATTAATTTCTGGAGGGGAAAACTTCCTTGAATGATATGCAACTGGATGTAGGTGTCCATCATCTCCATATTGGGAAAGAATGGCCCCTAGAGAAAAGTCTGATGCATCTGTCTCAAGGAAGAAGGGCTTACTGGAATCAGGATGAACTAGAATTGGAGCGGTAGTAAATGCTGATTTCAAGGTCTGAAAGGCCTTCTCTGCTTCTTCGGTCCATGAGAATTTGGAGTTCCCTGTAAGCTTGGTAAGAGGTGTCACTATCTTGGAGTAATCTCTGATGAATATTCTGTAGAAATTGGCAAACCCCTAAAAACATTGTACATCTCGAACACATGAAGGTGGTTGCCAATCAAGGATTGTCTCAATCATCTTAGGGTCCATAAAAATTCCTTTATCTGATACTATGTACCCTAAAAATTCCACTTCTGTCTTATGGAAAGAGCACTTCTCCAATTTCGCATATAATCCTTTTTCTCTTAGTTTCTCTAGGACTATCTTTACATGATCTTCATGATCCTCTAGAGTTTTGGAGAATATCAAGATATCATCAAGGTATATTAAAACAAAATCATCTAAATATTCTCAAAAGATATCATTCATCATATGTTGGAAGACAGCTGGAGCATTTGTAAGACCAAATGGCATGTCTACATATTCAAAATGCCCATACCTTGTTCGAAATGTTGTCTTCCATTTGTCTCCTTCTCTGATCCTCACAAGGTTGTAAGCTCCTCGAAGATCAATTTTTGTGAAGAATTTTGCTTTTCCAAGGCGTTCCAAGAGCTCTGATATGAGTGGTAGGGGGTATCTATTTTTTATAGTGACTTTCTTCAATCCACGATAGTCTACACACATCCGAAGAGTCCCATCCTTCTTCTTTACAAATAGAATAGGAGCTCCTGCTGGAGACTTTGAGTGTTTGATAAACCCCTTTGCTAGATTCTCATCAACGTTCTTATGTAGTTCTGTAAGTTCCTCTGGAGATAGTTTATAGATTGGTCCAAAGGGTGGTTGTGCTCCCCCTTGAAGATCTATGGGGCAATCATAAGGTCTATGCTCTGGGAGGATATCTGCATTCTTCTTTTCAAAAACATCTTCAAAGCCTTTGTACTGATTGGCTAGCTCTACTGGATCATCTTTCTTGGATTCTTGAGCTGGTATGGCATAGATCATATATGTAGGTTCCTTCCTTACTACATGTATGAAGGCTTTGGCTCCAACATATGTTGGGTTCTTCCGGATATCTCCACGGGTGATTTTATTCTTTTCCCAATTAATGTTTGGATTATGCTTCTTTAACTAGGGCATTCCAATGATAACTAGATGTACAGGGCTCGATATTACATTCAAACATATGTGGGATTCATGGTCACCAAGGTGTACTCTTAATGGTGTGGTTTCCATGGTTATATTCCCAGATGCTAGAGGTCGTCCATCTACTACTTCAGCTACTACTGGTTTTTTCTTCCAAAGTATTCAGTGTGTATTCAGATCACAAGAACCAAGAGTATTTTATGACCACCCGGATTCTCAATAGAAGGCAATCTCGATGGAGTAACATATTATCCAGATTTGACTTTGTCATCACATACCGTCCAGGACATCATCAATGTCAGTCAGATGCCCTGTCCAGAAGATCTTACCTTGCACCAAAGAAGGGTGAAGAGGCCTTTGATCATCAAGAGAGTGTATTACTCAAGCATGAGCATCTCCAGTTAGCAGCTATCTCTTCAACCCATCCTGAATATTCATTCTTGAATCATTTGATTCGTGAGAATCTACCACAAGATGAATTATTTTGTAATGTTAAGCAAAAAACTCAAGAAGGAAAAGTCCAAGAAGTAAATGAATTCCAGGAAAAGGATGGGTTACTATTCTATCAGAACCTATTGTATGTCCCTCTAGGAAAGCCCAGGATCCAAGTACTTCAACAACGTCATGACAACCTTGTAGCAGGACATTTTGGAATAAATAAAACCATACAACTCATATCTAGGGATTTTTGGGGGCCTTAAATGTGGAAGGAAGTCAAAGAATATATCTGAACCTGTGACACTTGCAATAGATCTAAGGTACCACGACATAAGCCTCATGGCCTCTTGCAACCTTTACCTATTCCAGAAAGGCCATGGGCTTCATTATCTATGGATTTCATCACAGATCTACCAAAGTCAGATAAGTATGATGCCATTCTTGTTATTGTGGATAGATTCACAAAGATAGCACACTTCATTCCAACTACAAAGGCAATCACACGTGCAGCCACTGCTAGACGCTTTCTTAGATACATCTTTAGGCTTCATGGATTGCCTCATGATATTGTCAGTGATCGAGGTCCACAATTCATATCTAGCTTTTGGAACAGTCTTTGCAAGCTCCTTGGTATTCAAGATAAACTATTTACAGCAAATCATCCACAGACTGATAGACAAACAGAACGGGTGAATCAAGTCCTAGAGCAATATCTCCGTTGCACTAGCAACTATCACCAAAATGATTGGTTTGAGTTGTTACCCTTTGCAAAGTTTGCCTATAACAATAGTGTTCATGCATCTTCTAAGCAAACTCCCTTCTTTGCAAACTATGGACAACATCCAAGGATGGATATACAACTCTCAAATCATGTCAAGAACCCAGCTGCCAGAGACAAGCCCCAGTACCTGATGGACATTCAGAAAGAATTGAAGGAAGAGATCCATAAAGCTCAACAACAATATAAGTACTATGCAGATCAACATCCTATCCAGAATCCATCGTATCAGATTGGGGATAAAGTATGGTTACTCCGAAACAATTTACAAACTTCAAGGCCTTGTGCAAAGTTAGATCATCAAAGGTTTGGTCCATTTACCATCTTGGCCAAGATTAATCTAGTCACCTTCAAGCTCCAGTTACTGAGTTCCATGAGAATACATCCAGTTTTCCATGTATCCATGTTGGAACCATATCAGATTTCACCATTGAGGGGGGAGAGACCTAGTCCTTCACCACCTATCGAGATTGATGATCATGAAGAATTTGAAGTTGAGCATGTCCTAGATTCCAGAATATCCCGAGCAAGATTGGAATACATTATTCATTGGAAAGGGTATGACATCAGTGAGCATACTTGGGAACGTGCAACCTTCAGAGAGAACCAATCAAGGTTCAAGAACTCCATAAGAGAAATCCAATGAAGCCAAGACCAGAGAACATGACCGCTCCTCGTGGAACTCGGCGCTTGAGGGGGAGGTAATGTCATCGACAAAGGAAACCATCTTGAATCTCAGATTCCATGTGAATCCTATATCTCATGATTGGTTCAGAATTTGGGGAAACCAATGCTTCCATTGCGTCCAGAACGTGCAAAAAAACTAAGACTCTCTTCTTGCTTGATTCTCATATCCAGAGACCATACTTCGAGTCGATGACATCATGATGACATCATCAAGTCGCAACCGCCTTTGGGAACCACCATTGAAAACCTATATAAGGAGGGGTTGGCCACATTCATAATCAGTCTTGCCAACACAAGTCTTGGGAGATCAAGGAGTCGTGACTTTTGAAAGGAAACAAGAATAACAAGTAGAAGGAAGACCTCGCCAATGGAAACCTTCCCAACCCACTAGTAAAGATGAGTCCATGCCTGAACGTATGCAAATAGACGTAACTAGGTTTCAGCCTCTCACACTAGAAGAGAAACAGAGAAGGAGAGTTAATAAGTTATGTCTCTACTGTGGAATCCCTCGACATATTGCAATTAATTGTCCAAACAAGAGAACAAACTCCAGAGTCGCAGCCACCCTTGTAGAGCAGGGAAACGAGGAAGTCCAGTTGTAAAAGAGACCCTGCAGCCGGACCATGATATAAGAAAGGGTCTCATAATTCGAGCGATACCCATAGAAACATGTCTTGCACCTGTCAAGTTAATCATGCCCAAGAAGACCCTTTCCCTTATAGTCCTAGTAGATTTAGGAGCCTCCTCATGTTTCATCGATGAAGGATTGGTTAAGAAACATGGAATTCCTGTACTTCGAAAGAACAAACCAGTAGTAGCTCAAGTAGTAGATGGATGACCTCTAGCATCTGGGAATATAACCATGGAAACCACACCATTAAGCGTACACCTTGGTGACCATGAGTCCCACATATGTTTCAATGTAATATCGAGCCTTGTACATCTAGTTATCATTGGAATTCCCTGGTTAAAGAAGAAAAATCCAGACATTAATTGGGAAAAGAATAAAATCACCCGTCGAGATATCCGGAAGAACCCAACATATGTTGGAGCCAAAGCCTTCATACATGCAGTAAGGAAGGAACCTACATATATGATCTATGCCATACGAGCTCAAGAATCCAAGAAAGTTGATCCAGTAGAGCTACCTAATCAATACAAAGGCTTTGAAGATGTTTTTGAAAAGAAGAATGCAGATATCCTCCCAGAGCATAGACCTTACGATTGCCCCATAGATCTTCAAGAGAGAGCACAGCCACCCTTTGGACCAATCGATAGACTATCTCCAGAGGAAATTACAGAACTACGTAAGAACATTGATGAGAAACTAGCAAAGGGGTTTATCAAACACTCGAAGTCTCCAGCAGGAGCTCCTATTCTATTTGTAAAGATGAAGGATGGGACTCTTCGGATGTGTGTAGACTATCGTGGATTGAAGAAAGTCACTATAAAAAACAGATACCCCCTACCACTCATATCAGAGCTCTTGGAACGCCTTGGAAAAGCAAAATTCTTCACAAAAATTGATCTTCGAGGAGCTTACAACCTTGTCAGGATTAGAGAAGGAGACGAATGGAAGACATAATTTCGAACAAGGTATGGGCATTTTGAATATGTAGTCATGCCATTTGGTCTTACAAATGCTCCAGCTGTCTTCCAACATATGATGAATGATATCTTTCGAGAATATTTAGATGATTTTGTTGTAATACACCTTGATAATATCTTGATATTCTCCAAAAATCTAGAGGATCATGAAGATCATGTAAAGATAGTCCTAGAGAAACTAAGAGAAAAAGGATTATATGCGAAATTGGAGAAGTGCTCTTTCCATAAGACAGAAGTGGAATTTTTAGGGTACATAGTATCACATAAAGGAATTCTTATGGACCCTAAGAAGATTGAGACAATCCTTGATTGGCAACCACCTTCATGTGTTCGAGATGTACAATGTTTTTTGGGGTTTGCCGATTTCTACAGAATATTCATCAGAGATTACTCCAAGATAGTGACACCTCTTACCAAGCTTACAGGGAACTCGAAATTCTCATGGACCGAAGAAGCAGAGGAGGCCTTTCAGACCTTGAAATCAGCATTTACTACTGCTCCAATTCTAGTTCATCTTGATTCTAGTAAGCCCTTCTTCCTTGAGACAGATGCATCAGACTTTGCTCTAGGGGCCATTCTTTCCCAATATGGAGATGATGGACACCTACATCCAGTTGCATATCATTCAAGGAAGTTTTCCCCTCCAGAAATTAATTATGAAATTGATGATAAAGAACTGTTTGCCATAGTAGACACGTTTGATACGTGGCGTCACCATCTAGAAGCAGCAGCTCATAAAGTCATTGTGTATTCAGATCACAAGAACCTAGAGTATTTTATGACCACCCGGATTCTCAATAGAAGGCAATCTCGATGGAGTAACTTTTTATCCGGATTCGACTTTGTCATCACATACCATCCAAGACATCATCAATGTCAGTTAGATGCCCTATCACGAAGATCTTACCTTGCACCAAAGAAGGGTGAAGAGTCCTTTGATCAACAAGAGAGTGTATTACTCGAGCCAGAGCATCTCTAGTTAGCAGCTATCTCTTCAAGCCATCATGAAGATTCAGCATTGAATCAGTTGACTCCTAAGAATCTACCACACGATGAATTGTTTCGTAACGTTAAGCCGAAAGCTCAAGAAGGAAAATTCCAAGAAGTAAATGAATTTCGGGAAAAGGATGGTTTACTACTCTATAAGAACCTATTATATGTCCCTCTAGGAAATCCCAGGATCCAAGTACTTCAACAACGCCATGACAACCTTGCAGCAGGACATTTTGGAGTGAATAAAACAATAGAACTCATATCAAGGGACTTTTGGTGGCCTCAGATGTGGAAGGAAGTCAAAAAATACCTTCGAACCTGTGATACTTGCAATAGATCTAAGGTACCCCGACATAAACCTCATGGCCTCTTGCATCCTCTACCTATTCCAGAAAGGCCATGGGCTTCATTGTCTATGGATTTCATCACAAATCTACCAAAGTCAGATAAGTATGATGCCATTCTTGTTATTGTGGATATATTTACAAAGATGGCACACTTCATTCCAACTACCAAGGCAATCACAGGTGCAACCACTGCTAGACTTTTTCTCAGGTATATATTTAGGCTTCATGGATTGCCTGATGATATTGTCAGTGATCGAGGTCCACAGTTCATATCCAGCTTTTGGAATAGTCTTTGCAAGCTCCTTGGTGTTCAAGTTAAACTATCTACAACAAATCATCCACAGACTGATGGACAAATAGAATGAGTGAATCAAGTCCTGAAGCAATATCTCCGTTGCACTAGCAACTAGCATCAAAATGATTCGTTTGAGCTTTTACCCTTTGCAGAGTTTGCTTATAACAATAGTGTTCATTCATCTACTAAGCAGACTCCCTTCTTTGCTAACTATGGACAACATCCAAGGATGGATATACAACTCTTAAATCATGTCAAGAACCCAGCTGCCAGAGACAAGGCCCAGTACCTGATGGACATTCACAAAGAACTCAAGGAAGAGATCCATAAAGCTCAACAACAATATAAGTACTATGCAGATCAACATCGTGTCCAGTATCCATCGTATCAAATTGGGGATAAAGTATAGTTACTCAGAAACAACTTGCAAACGTCAAGGCCTTGTGCAAAGTTAGATCATCAAAGATTTGGTCCATTTACCATCTTGGCCAAGATTAATCTAGTCACCTTCAAGCTCCAGCTACCAAGGACCATGAGAATACATCCAGTTTTCCATGTATCCATGTTGGAACCATATCAAATTTCACCATTGAGGGGGGAGAGACCTAGTCCTTCACCACCTATCGAGATTGATGATCATGAAGAATTTGAAGTCGAGCATGTCCTAGATTCGAGAATATCTCGAGGAATATTAGAGTACCTTATTCATTGGAAAGGGTATGACATCAGCGATCGTACTTGGGAACCTGTAGAAAATCTTCAAAGAGCACCAATCAAGGTTCGAGAATTCCATAAGAGAAATCCAATGAAGCCAAGACGAGAGAATGTGACCGCTCCTCATGGAACTCATCGCTTGAGGGGGAGGTAATGTCATGGACAAGGGAAACCATCCTAAATCTCAGATTCCATGTGAATCCTATATCTCATGATTGGTTCAGAATTTGGGGAAACTAATGCTTCGATTGCGTCCGGAACGTGTTAAAACCCTAAGATCGACTATCTTCTTGCTTGATTCTGACATCCAGAGACCATGCTACGAATTGATGATATCATCGATGACATCATCAATTCATAACCGCCCTAGAACCGCCCTTGGGAAACCTATATAAGGAGGGGTTGGCCACATTCATAATCAATCTTGCCAATACCAGTCTTGGGAGCTCAAGGAGTCGTGACTGCCAAGTAAGTACTCTTCAAGTTCCAGTTCTAGTTCTTGTCTTGTTCGTTGTTCTAGTGTAGTTCTTGGACATACTATCTTGTCCCCTTGTAATCTCGTAGTACGAGATCCTGTCAATGTTCTTTCGTGTATCTAGTTCATCTCCCAGAAGGGAGTTCTTGTAATCCAGACCTCTTGTCTCATACTTACGATCCCGGGTTGTGGGATCTCCTGTATCATCTCTAGTCCAGTTTTCCATACCTATTGGTCCCGAGTTGTGGAACGTCTTGTATCAGCAACATATTCTTGTATTATTTCCCCTACATGGGTGTTCTTGTAATCATAAGTGTATTTCCGAAATCTTGTCTACTGTAGTCAGAGAGCACAATCTAGTGCTCCCCTGACATTTGGTTTATCGAACACTCGAAGTCTCCAACAGGAGCTCCTATTCTATTTGTAAAGAAGAAGGATGGGACTCTTCGGATGTGTGTAGACTATCGTGGATTGAACAAAGTCACTATAAAAAACAGATACCCCCTACCACTCATATCAGAGCTCTTGGAACGCCTTGGAAAAGCAAAATTCTTCACAAAAATTGATCTTCAAGGAGCTAACAACCTTGTCACGATCAGAGAAGGAGACGAATGGAAGACAACATTTTGAACAAGGTATGGGCATTTTGAATATGTAGTCATGCCATTTGGTCTTACAAATGCTCCAGCTGTCTTCCAACATATGATGAATGATATCTTTCGAGAATATTTAGATGATTTTGTTGTAATATACATTGATGATTGATGGAGAGTGTTAATCTCCAAAAGAACAAGCTATCCTTGATGTTAGAACACCTCTATATCAAGAATATCTTAAAACTTCAACCAATTTTGGAAGACACGTACCAAATTATCAAGAAAGTAGCTAACTGTGAAGAAACTTGTTTCTCAGGAAAGTCTGTTGCACATTAATCAATCATTGACTAATCATTTGTGTAAAGTTTCTGATGAAACTTTGTAGAATGTGTTGTCTAGAGCTTGCGCACCTTCTCCAAGTTAAAATACTTCAAATGCTTGAGTAGATTGTGAGAAATGACTCAAACAGTTTACCTATGTCTGAAACTGTCTCTCTGTAATGTCGACTTTGACACCTGCAACTTCTAAGACATGGTTCTCCAAAACTAGAACCCGTTTAAGCAAATGCTTTTAGCCATAGATGGCTTACCTCTCAACTTAAATTTTGAATCCTCATTTGTGTAAAACTTTACACTATACACTGAGCATTGTCCATTTTTGTGATCATCGAATCTGCGCCTGTTTCAGAAGATACTCAGAACTTTTCACACATGAATGTTCCTATTCAAAATTCTCTCAGCCTTTTGCAATTGGACTCTCAAACTTTAACCATAGATAGATTAACTATGGATTTAGGCATGTACAAAAGGATTTCTCAAAAGATTAACCACAGAAGGAGAATCAGAGAAAAGATCGACGCGCAATTCTCTGAAAAAAATTTTTTCTCATAAATCTTCATACATTTGATGGATGACATACATAATGTTCATCTCATTCTCTCCTATTCTTCTATTCTTCACATCTATTGTCTTCTCTATCTCTTCTATCTCTCTTTTTGACTATGAGCATGTATCTATACATATATATATATGAGTCTAACTCGTCATTTTTCCAAATACATTGAAATATTTACAATACTAATGTACAAAAGAACTTTGTTTCTGAATCTCCTCTTTTCCTTGAAACTAATCTTCAATCTTTCATTCATCTTTCCACTTCTAGATTTTTTGTAATCACTAATTGTTGATTGTTTTGCTCCAACAGCTCCCCCTCAATCATCAATTGTGATTACCTGCATCTACTTTATCCCTGCCATATCTTTAAATCTCTGCAACTTTGGTCCATCCAAACTTTTTGTCATCATATCTGCAAGTTGATCTTTTGTAGGAGTATGCATGACTTCAATTTCTTTATCAATAACCTTCTCTCTCAAAAAATGATATTGAATTTCAATATGTTTAGTTCTAGCATGAAACACAGGATTTGCTGCCAAGTATAAAGAACTCATATTGTCTCCACAAACGATAGGAGTACTATGAACAACATCAAAACTCTTCATAAGTGTCTTAAGCCATATTACTTCCTTTGCAGCTTCTACCATGCCTTTGTATTTTGCTTTTGTAGATGATAGAGCAACTGTATGTTGCTTCTTAGAGCACCATGAAATTAGCTTGTCTCCCACATAACACAAATATCCATGTGTTGATCTTCTATCATCAGAATTACCTGCCCAATCTGCATCACTGTATATTTTGACTCTTGTATCTGAAGTATATCCATAATACAAACCTTCTTTAAGTGTGCCTTTGATGTACCTAAGTACTCTTTATCCTGCAATCCAATGTTCCTTTCTGGGGCAATGCATGAATTGAGATAGAACTCCAACTGCATATGATAAATCAGGCCTTGTTAATGTAGCATAAATCAAGCTACCCACCAAACTCGGATAGAGCTTCATATCTTTGAATTCTTCTCCTCCATATCTAGTCAACCTGTGATTTACTTCCATTGGAGTTGGTGCTATCCTGCAATCTTCCATTTTAAACTTGGTTAGAAAATTTTTCAGATACCTTTCTTGAGTTACATATACTCCATGCTGAGTATATGAAATCTCCATTCCCAAGAAGAATGACAAATTTCCCAAATCACTAATTTTGAATTCTTTCTCCATCTGTTTCTTAATCATGTGTATGCCTTTGTCATCTCTTCCTGTAAGTATTATTTCATCAACATAAATACAAACATAAATAAATCCATACTCACTTGCTTTGACTAGCAAGCTACTATCTGCCTTTGATGCTTGAAATCCAAGTTCCTTTAAGAACTTTACAAGCCTGTAATTCCAAGCCCTTGGGGCTTGCTTCAACCCATGCAAAGCTCTCTTGAGCTTACACACATAATTTGGATACACTTGATCTTTGAAACCATCTGGTTGCTCCATGTAAACTTCATCTAAAATATAACCATTCAAAAATGCATTTTTAACATCTAATTGATATAATTTCCAACCTTTGCAAGCAGCAATTGCTATGAGAGTCCTTATGGTTGTCATCTTTGCAACAAGACTACAAGTTTCATCATAGTCTACACCATATGTTTGTGCATATCCCTTCACAACAAGTCTAGCTTTGTACCTAGACACACTTCCATCTGCAAACCTTTTTGTTTTGTATACCCATTTACATCCAATGATCTTTTGACTATTTGGCTTAGGAACCAAATCCCAAGTCTCATTTTCCATCAATGAATCATATTCCTCTTGCATAGCTTTTTCCCAATTCTTCTTCCCTTTGGCTTCATCACATGTGGATGGATCTTCATCTGCTTTTAACATGTAAGCATAGTCTTTAGTAGTCAAGAATGAAGTCTCATAGCTATACCTAGTAGGTTGCCATTTGTGCCTAGATGACCTTCTGACTTCTCCACTTCTTGAAGTTTCTGGTTCATCACATTCTGGATCAAATCTTGGCATTTCTTCAACTTCAACCTGTACTTCACTATTCTCACCTTCATCAAATATTTGAACTTTTGATTTACCTTTCCTTTGATTCACAATTTCTTCAACATCTACATGATTATTAAGTGTACCTGCATACCAAGTACCTTGCTCATCAAATGTAACATCCTTAGACACAAGAAATTGCTTTGTGGATGGATTCCACAACCTATAACCCATCTGCTTGTCATCATAACCAATGAATACATACTTTTTTGGTTTATGTTCCAATTTATGCCTCAATTGAGATGGCACATATGCATATGCCAAGCATCCAAATATTCTACAATGATCCAAGGTAGGTCTCTTACCCCACCAAGCTTCATATGGTGTCATACCATGCAAGGCTTTACATGGTAACCTATTAACCAAATATGTGGCTGTGTTTATAGCCTCAACCCACAAATAATTAGGACAATTTTTCTCCTTCATCATAGATCTTGCAAACTCAACAAGAGTTCTATTTCTTCTTTCTGCTACCCCAATTTGTTGAGGAGAGTACCTGCAAGTAACCTCTCTCTTTATACCTGCATTCCACAAGTAATCACTGAGTTCATTAGAGAAATACTCTCCCCCTCCATCTGACCTTAACCTCTTCAATCTTTGACCTGTAATTCTTTCTGCATATGCATGATAGTGTTTAAATGTATTAAACACTTCTGACTTGTCTTTGATCACATAGATTGTGATCCACCTGGTAGCATCATCAACATATATGACATAATATCTTGAACCATTTTTACTAAAATCTTTTGAAGGACCCCACACATCTGTATGTACCAATTCAAGTCTTTCTGAATACATAAAACCATGCTTATTGTATGATTGCTTATGAGCCTTACCTAACTGACATGCTTCACATCTGTATGTCATGTGTTGACCTGCAACATTAGGCAATCCAAGCACTGAACCATTGTTAATCATTTCTTTGATACCTCTTTCATTAAAATGTCCAAGTCTTTTATGCCAAAGATCCAATTCAGACACCTTTTGCTCTCCATATGTAAACATAGCATGTCCAACATTACCTTGTATCTTTAATGTGAAGAGCCTTCCTTCCTTCTTTCCTGTAACAATCTGTTTATACCCTTGACTAGGGTCTTCAACATAAACTCCATCATTAGTGAACCTTACCTCATATCCTTTTTCCACAATTTGTCCTACACTTATCAGTTTTTAAGAAATTGTAGGAACATACAGAACCTTACTCAAGAGAGTTCTTCCATCTTTGGCTTTGACTGAACCAATTGGCTTTACTTTGTGCTTTGTATTATCACTTGTTTGAACTGTATGATTAATTGCATTATGATCTAAATCAGTCATCAAAGCAATATTTCCACTCAGGTGATTACTACATCCTGAGTCAATATAAAACACTCTCATGTCTTCATGTGAGGCTCCACATGTTGCATTCATAATGAGAGTTGAATCTTCTTTCTGATCTGATGCATAATTGTAGTAGGTGTTATTATAGGATTGATTTTGGAAGCTTCTTCCTCCACCTCTTCCAAAATAATTCCCACCACCTCTACCTCTGAAGTTTCCTCTCTGATTTCTTCCACCTCTTCCTCTTTGATTAAAATTCTGATTAAAATTACCATTGCTTTGATTATTGTGCCAACAATCATGAGATAGATGATTGGTCTTACCACATATCCAACAAGCTTTGACATTATCTTTGTTATTTCTGCCTCTTCCTCTACTTCTTCCACTTCCTCTTCCTCTTAGGAAGTTTGCTTGGCTTGGAGTACCTTCATCTTCAACTAATTGTTGCTTTCCTTTGCTAGCTTTCTTCTTGTCTTTAGAATACATTGCATGTCCTGCACTCTTATCAACATCTCCTTTGATATCATTCTCAAAATCTAGCATATGTCCTAACAATTGATTCAAATCAGGAGTGAAATGATCTAATGAAAGTTCTGTAGATAAAATAAAAGGCTTCCACTTCTCATCTCCTCTAAGCCCTGTAAGAATTTGTCTTACCAACTTATCTTCTTCAATATCTTCATCAACTACACCTAAGGAATTAGCAATGTCTTTCATCTTTGTCACATAATCAGATATTGATTGTGAAGCCTTCTTCTTGAAAGTAGTAAACTCTGCCCATAATGAAGCTTTCCTTGACTTGGTTGTATTCTAAATGTCTTCCAAAGCATTCCAAATGTCACTTGCACTTTCAAGTCCTCTGATATGAGGAAACAAGTAATCATTTACTGTCATGTAGATTATGCTCCTTGCTTGAGCATCCTTCTTCATCCAAATATTTATATCTGCAAGCTCCTCCCTAGTTGGAACACAAGGATCTCTGAACTCTGGCTTTTCTTCATCTCCTATTATGTATCCCATCAGATCTTTGCTCATAGGATGAGCTTCCATTCTCATAGACCAAGCTGGATAGTTCTCTCTATCCAACTTTTCAATTTGGAGACTATCTCCCATCCTTGCTTCACCTATAATCCCAAATCTTTAATCCTTATAAGAAATGAATGTACCTTGACTTCGAGTATTACTCCTTCTGATCCTTTTGATAACCTTTATGTGTCTTCCTTCAATCTTTCTTTCACACTTTATCCTTTTGTACCTCAAAGATGTGAAATATGTATGTCTACAGCAGTCGGGGTCTTCCTTTCCTCAATTTTGATACAACGTGCTCTGATACCACTGATGGAGAGTGTTAATCTCCAAAAGAAAAAGCTATCCTTGATGTTAGACCACCTCTATATCAAGAATAGCTTTAAACTTCAACCAATTTTGGAAGACAAGTACCAAATTATTAAGAAAGTAGCTAACTGTGAAGAAACTTGTTTCTCAGGAAAGTTTGATGCACATTAATCAATCATTGACTAATCATTTGTGTAAAGTTTCTTATGAAACTTTGTAGAATGTGTCGCCTAGAGCTTGCGCACCTTCTCCAAGTTAAAATACTTCAAATGCTCAAGTAGATTGTGAAAAATGACTCAAACAGTTTACCTATGTCTGAACTAGAACCTATTTAAGCAAATGCTTTTAGCCATAGATTCGATGATCAAAGAAATGGACAGTGCTCAGTGTATAGTGTAAAGTTTTACACAAATGAGGATTCAAAATTTAAGTTGAGAGGTAAACCATCTATGGCTAAAAGCATTTGCTTAAACGGGTTCTAGTTTTGGAGAACCATGTCCAAAACTTCTAAGACATGGTTCTCCAAAACTAGAACCCGTTTAAGCAAATGCTTTTAGCCATAGATGGTTTACCTCTCAACTTAAATTTTGAATCCTCATTTGTGTAAAACTTTACACTATACACTGAGCACTGTCCATTTCTTTGATCATCAAATGTGCACCTATTTCAAAAGATACTCAGAACTTTTCACACATGAATGTTCCTATTCAAAATTCTCTCAGCCTGTTTGCAATTGGACTCTCAAAATTTAACCATAGATAGATTAACTATGGATTTAGACATGTACAAAAGGATTTCTCAAAAGATTAACCGCAAAAGGAGAATCAGAGAAAAGTTCGACACGCAATTCTCTAAAAATTTTTTATTCTCATAAATCTTCATACATTTGATGGATGACATACATAATGTTCATCTCATTCTCTCCTATTCTTCTATTCTTCACATCTATTGTCTTCTCTATCTCTTCTATCTCTCTTTTTTACTATGAGCATGTATCTTTATATATATATATGAGTCTAACTCGTCATTTTTCCAAATACATTGAAATATTTACAATACTAATGTATAAAAGAACTTTGTTTCTGAATCTCCTCTTTTCCTTGAAACTAATCTTCAATCTTTCATTCATCTTTCCACTTCTAGATTTTATGTAATCACTAATTGTTGATTGTTCTGCTCCAACAATGATATCTTGATATTCTCCAAAAATCTAGAGGATCATGAAGATCATGTAAAGATAGTCCTAGAGAAACTAAGAGAAAAAGGATTATATGCGAAATTGGAGAAGTGCTCTTTCCATAAGACAGAAGTGGAATTTTTAGGGTACATAGTATCACATAAAGGAACTTTTATGGACCCTAAGAAGATTGAGACAATCCTTGATTGACAACCACCTTCATGTGTTTGAGATGTACAAGGTTTTTTGGGGTTTGCCAATTTCTACAGAATATTCATCAAAGATTACTCCAAGCACTAGATTGTGCTCTCTGACTACAGTAGACAAGATATCGAAAATACACTCATGATTACAAGAACACCCACGTAGGGGAAATAATACAAGAATACATTGCTGATACAAGACGTCCCACAACCCGTGACCAATAGGTATGGAAAACTAGACTAGAGATGATACAGGAGATCCCACAACCCGGGATCGTAAGTATGAGACAAGAGGTCTCGATTACAAGAACTCCCTTCTCCGAGATGAACTGGATACACGAAAGAACTCGACAGGATCTCATACTACGAGATTACAAGGGGAGAAGATAGTATGTCCAAGAACTAGACTAGAACAAGGAACAAGGCAAGAACTAGAACTCGAACTTGAAGAGTACTTACTTGGTGGTCACGACTCCTTGAGCTCCCAAGAATGGTATTGGCAAGACTGATTATGAATGTGTCCAACCCCGCCTTATATAGGTTTTCCAAGGGCGGTTCTAGGGCGGTTACGAATTGATGATGTCATCGATGATGTCATCAATTCGTAGCATGGTCTCTAGATGTCAGAATCAAGCAAGAAGACAGTCGATCTTAGGGTTTCGACATGTTGCAGACGCAATGGAAGCATTAGTTTTCCCCAAATTCTGAACCAATCATGAGATATAGGATTCACATGGAATATGAGATTCAGGATGGTTTCCCTTGTCCATGACATTACCTCCCCCTCAAGCGACGAGTTCCATGAGGAGCGGTCACATTCTCTGGTCTCGGCTTCATTGGATTCCTCTTATGGAACTCTCGAACCTTGATTGGTTCTCTTTTAAGGTCTTCTGCAGGTTGCTAAGTACGATCGCTCATGTCATACCATTTCCAACGAATAAGGTACTCTAATATTCCTCGAGATATTCTCGAATCTAGGACATGCTCGACTTCAAATTCTTCATGATCATCAATCTCGATAGGTGGTGAAGGACTAGGTCTCTCCCCCCTCAATGGTGAAATTTGATATGGTTCCAACATGGATACATGGAAAACTGGATGTATTCTCATGGTACTTGGTAGCTGGAGCTTGAAGGTGACTGGATTAATCTTGGCCAAGATGGTAAATGGACCAAATCTTTGATGATCTAACTTTGCACAAGGCCTTGAAGTTTGCAAGTTGTTTCTGAGTAACCATACTTTATCCCCAATTTGATACGGTGGATTCTAGACACGATGTTGATCTGCATAGTACTTATATTTTAGTTGAGCTTTATGGATCTCTTCCTTGAGTTCTTTGTGAATGTCCATCAGGTACTAGGCCTTGTCTCTGGCATCTAGGTTGTTGACATGATTTAAGAGTTGTATATCCATCCTTGGATGTTGTCCATAATTAGCAAAGAAGGGAGTCTGCTTAGTAGATGAATGAACACTATTGTTATAAGCAAACTCTGCAAAGGGTAAAAGCTCAAACCAATCATTTTGATGATAGTTGCTAGTGCAACGGAGATATTGCTCCAGGACTTGATTCACTCGTTCTGTTTGTCCATCGGTCTCTGGATGATTTGCTGTACATAGTTTAACTTGATCACCAAGCAGCTTGCAAAGACTATTCCAAAAGCTGGATATGAACTGTGGACCTCGAGACGATATCATCAGGCAATCCATGAAGCCTAAATATATACCTGAGAAAAAGTCTAGCAGTGGCTGCACCTGTGATTGCCTTGGTAGTTGGAATGAAGTGTGCCATCTTTGTAAATCTATCCACAATAACAAGAATGGCATCATACTTATCTGACTTTGGTAGATCTGTGATGAAATCCATAGACAATGAAGCCCATGGCCTTTCTGGAATAGGTAGAGGATGCAAGAGGCCATGAGGTTTATGTCGGGGTACCTTAGATCTATTGCAAGTATCACAAGTTCGAAGGTATTCTTTGACTTCCTTCCACATCTGAGGCCACCAAAAGTCCCTTGATATGAGTTCTATTGTTTTATTCACTCCAAAATGTCATGCTGCAAGGTTTTCATGGCATTGTTGAAGTACTTGGATCATGGGCTTTCCTGGAGGGACATATAATACGTTCTTATAGAATAGTAAACCATCCTTTTCCTGAAATTCATTTACTTCTTGGAATTTTTCTTCTTAAGCTTTCTGCTTAACGTTACGAAACAATTCATTCTGTGGTAGATTCTCATGAATCAATTGATTCAATGTTGAATCTTCATGATGGCTTGAAGAGATAGCTGCTAACTAGAGATGCTCAGGCTTGAGTAATACACTCTCTTGTTGATCAAAGGACTCTTCACCTTTCTTTGGTGCAAGGTAAGATCTTCTGGACAGGGCATCTGACTGACATTGATGACGTCCTGGACGGTATGTGATGACAAAGTTGAATCTAGATAAAAAGTTAATCCATCAAGATCGCCTTCTATTGAGAATCCGGGTGGTCATAAAATACTCTAGGTTCTTGTGATCTGAATACACAATGACTTTATGAGCTGCTCCATCTAAATGGTGACGCCAGGTATCAAACGCGTCTACTATGGCAAGAAGTTCTTTATCATGAATTTCATAATTAATTTCTGGAGGGGAAAACGTCCTTGAATGATATGCAACTGGATGTAGGTGTCCATCATCTCCATATGGGGAAAGAATGGCCCCTAGAGCAAAGTCCGATGCATCTGTCTCAAGGAAGAAGGGCTTATTGGAATGAGGATGAACTAGAACTCGAGCAGTAGTAAATGCTGATTGCAAGGTCTGAAAGGCCTTCTCTGCTTCTTTGGTCCATGAGAATCTGGAGTTCCCTGTAAGCTTGGTAAGAGGTGTCACTATCTTGGAGTAGTCTCTGATGAATATTCTGTAGAAATTGGCAAACCCCAAAAAACATTGTACATCTCGAACACATGAAGGTAGTTGCCAATCAAGGATTGTATCAATCTTCTTACGGTCCATAAAAATTCCTTTATCTGATACTATGTACCCTAAAAATTCCACTTCTGTCTTATGGAAAGAGCACTTCTCCAATTTCGCATATAATCCTTTTTCTCTTAGTTTCTCTAGGACTATCTTTACATGATCTTCATGATCCTCTAGATTTTAGGAGAATATCAAGATATCATCAAGGTATATTACAAAAAAATCATCTAAATATTCTCGAAAGATATCATTCATCATATGTTGGAGGACAGCGGGAGCATTTGTAAGACCAAATGGCATGACTACATATTCAAAATACCCATACCTTGTTCGAAATGTTGTCTTCCATTCGTCTCCTTCTCTGATCCTGACAAGGTTGTAAGATCGTCGAAGATCAATTTTTGTGAAGAATTTTGCTTTTCCAAGGCGTTCCAAGAGCTCTGATATGAGTGGTAGGGGGTATCTGTTTTTTATAGTGACTTTGTTCAATCCACGATAGTCTACACACATCGGAAGAGTCCCATACTTCTTCTTTACAAATAGAATAGGAGCTCCTGCTGGAGACTTTGAGTGTTTGATAAACCACTTTGCTAGATTCTCATCAATGTTCTTACGTAGTTCTGTAAGGTCCTCTGGAGATAGTCTGTAGATTGGTCCAAAGGGTGGTTGTGCTCCCTCTTGAAGATCTATGGGGCAATCGTAAGGTCTATGCTCTGGGAGGATATCTGCATTCTTCTTTTCAAAAACATCTTCAAAGCCTTTGTATTGATTGGGTAGCTCTTCTGGATCATTTTTCTTGGATTCTTGAGCTGGTATGGCATAGATCATATATGTAGGTTCCTTCCTTACTGCATGTATGAAGGCTTTGGCTCCAACATATGTTGGGTTCTTCCGGATATCGCGATGGGTGATTTTATTCTTTTCCCAATTAATTTCTGGATTATGCTTCTTTAACTAGGGCATTCCAATGATAACTAGATGTACAGGGCTTGATATTACATTGAAACATATGTGGGATTCATGGTCACCAAGGTGTACTCTTAATGGTGTGGTTTCCATGGTTATATTCCCACAGTAGTGATCATACTTGGGAACCTGCAGAAAACCTTCAGAGAGCACCAATCAAGGTTCGAGAACTCCATAAGAAAAATCCAATGAAGCGGACACCAGAGAACATGACCGCTCCTCGTGGAACTCGTCGCTTGAGGGGGAGGTAATGTCATGGACAAAGGAAACCATCTTGAATCTCAGATTCCATGTGAATCCTATATCTCATGACTGGTTTAGAATTTGGGGAAACTAATGCTTCCATTGCGTCCAAAACGTGCAATAACCCTAAGATCGACTGTCTTCCTGCTTGATTCTGATATCCAGAGACCATGCTTCGAGTTGATGACATCATGATGACATCATCAAGTCGCAACCGCCTTTGGGAACCACCCTTGAAAACCTATATAAGGAGGGGTTGGCCACATTCATAATCAATCTTGCCAATACCAGTCTTGGGAGCTCAAGGAGTCGTGACCGCCAAGTAAGTACTCTTCAAGTTCCAGTTCTAGTGCTTGTCTTGTTCCTTGTTCTAGTCTAGTTCTTGGACATACTATCTTGTCCCCTTGTAATCTCGTAGTACGAGATCCTGTGGAGTTCTTTCGTGTATCCAGTTCACCTCCCAGAAGGGAGTTCTTGTAATCCAGACATCTTTTCTCATACTTACGATCCCGGGTTGTGGGATCCCCTGTATCATCTCTACTCCAGTTTTCCATACCTATTGGTCCTGGGTTGTGGGACTTCTTGTATCAATGTCTTCTTGTATTATTTCCCCTACGTGGGTGTTCTTGTAATCATGTGTATTTCCGAAATCTTGTCTACTGTAGTAAGAGAGCACACTCTAGTGCTCCCCTGACATTTTGGCAAGACTATCTTCTATCCAAGACCAGGCATCATGGAGAATGCTTATGATTAGATCGTAGCATCACTTCAGAGTCTCCAACAACAAGTCGAAATCCTAAGTCATCGACAATAACAAGTCGAGATGGGACATCCAATGCATTTAGGTGCACTCCTCCAAGAATTACAAGAACGAATCGGGAGTCTTCAAGAAAATCTAGGGAGTATTCAAGTAAATCAACGGCCTAGTACATCATTTATGAAGGAACTCAAGATTTGCATGCCAAAAAAGTTCGATGGGGATCGCACAAAGTTTCGTGGGAATATAACCATGGAAACCACACCATTAAGAGTACACCTTGGTGACCATGAATCCCACATATGTTTCAATATAATATCGAGCCCTGTACATCTAGTTAACATTGGAATGCCATGGTTAAAGAAGCATAATCCAAACATTAATTGGGAAAAGAATAAAATCACCCGTCGAGATATCGAGAAGAACCCAACATATGTTGGAGCCAAAGCCTTCATACATGCAGTAAGGAAGGAACCTACATATATGATCTATGCCATACCAGCTCAAGAATCCAAGAAAGATGATCCAGTATAGCTACCCAATCAGTACAAAGGCTTTGAGATGTTTTTGAAAAGAAGAATGTAGATATCCTCCCAGAGCATAGACCTTACGATTGCCCCATAGATCTTCAAGAGAGAGCACAACCACCCTTTGGACCAATCTACAGACTATCTCCAGAGGAACTTATAGAACTACGCAAGAACATTGATGAAAATCTAGCAAAGGGGTTTATCAAACACTCAAAGTCTCCAGCAGGAGCCCCTATTCTATTTGTAAAGAAGAAGGATGGGACTCTCCGGATGTGTGTAGACTATCGTGGATTGAACAAAGTCACTATAAAAAATAGATAACCTCTACCACTCATATCAGAGCTCTTGGAATGCCTTGGAAAAGCAAAATTCTTCACGAAAATTGATCTTCGAGGAGCTTACAACCTTGTCAGGATCAGAGTAGGAGATGAATGGAAGACAACATTTCGAACAAGGCATGGGCATTTTAAATATGTAGTTATGCCATTCGGTCTTACAAATGCTCCAGCTGTGTTCCAACATATGATGAATGATATCTTTCGAGAATATTTAGATGATTTTGTTGTAATATACCTTGATGATATCTTGATATTCTCCAAAACTCAAGAGGAAAATGAAGATCATGTAAAGATAGTCCTATAGAAACTAAGAGAAAAAGGATTATATGCAAAATTGGAGAAGTGCTCTTTCCATAAGACAGAAGTGGAATTTTTAGGGTACATAGTATCACATAAAGGAATTTTTATGGACCCTAAGAAGATTGAGACAATCCTTGATTGGCAATCACCTTCATGTGTTCGAGATGTACAATGTTTTTTGGGATATTCATCAGAGATTACTCCAAGATAGTGACACCTCTTACCAAGCTTACAGGGAACTCCAAATTCTCATGGACCGAAGAAGAAGAGAAGGCCTTTCAGACCTTGAAATCAGCATTCACTACCGCTCCAATTCTAGTTCATCCTGATTCTAGTAAGCCCTTCTTCCTTGAGACAGATGCATCGGACTTTGCTCTAGGGGCCAATCTTTCCCAATATGGAGATGATGGACACCTACACCTAGTTGCATATAATTCAAGGAAGTTTTCCCCTCTAGAAATTAATTATGAAATTCATGATAAAGAACTTCTTGCCATAGTAGACGCGTTTGATACCTGGCATCACCATCTAGAAGGAGCAGCTCATAAAGTCATTGTGTATTTAGATACAAGAACCTAGAGTATTTTATGACCACTCGGATTCTCAATAGAAGGCAATCTCGATGGAGTAACGTTTTATCCAGATTCGACTTTGTCATCACATATCGTCCAGGACGTCATCAATGTCAGTCAGATGCCCTGTCCAGAAGATCTTACCTTGCACCAAAGAAGGGTGAAGAGGCCTTTGATCAACAAGAGAGTGTATTACTCAAGCCTGAGCATCTCCAGTTAGTAGCTATCTCTTCAACCCATCCTGAAGATTCAGTCTTGAATCATTTGATTCGTGAGAATCTACCACAAGATGAATTATTTTGTAATGTTAGGCAAAAAACTCAAGAAGGAAAAGTCCAAGAAGTAAATGAATTCCAGGAAAAGGACGGGTTACTATTCTATCAGAACCTATTGTATGTCCCTCCAGGAAAGCACAGGATCCAAGTACTTCAACAACGTCATGGTAACCTTGCAGCAGGACATTTTGGAGTAAATAAACCATAGAACTCATATCCAGGGATTTTTGGTGGCCTCAAATGTGGAAGGAAGTCAAAGAATGTATCCGAACCTATGATACTTGCAATAGATCTAAGGTACCATGACATAAGCCTCATGGCCTCTTGCAACCTTTACCTATTCCAGAAAGGCCATGGGCTTCATTATCTATGGATTTCATCACAGATCTACCAAAGTCAGATAAGTATGATGCCATTCTTGTTATTGTGGATAGATTCACAAAGATGGCACAGTTCATTCCAACTACAAAGGCAATCACAGGTGCAGCCACTGCTAGACTCTTTCTCAGATACATCTTTAGGCTTCGTGGATTGCCTCATGATATTGTCAGTGATCGAGGTCCACATTTCATATCTACCTTCTGGAACAGTCTTTGCAAGCTCCTTGGTGTTCAAGTTAAACTATCTACAGCAAATCATCCACAGACTGATGGACAAACAGAACGGGTGAATCAAGTCCTAGAGCAATATCTCTATTGCACTAGCAACTATCACCAAAATGATTGGTTTGAGTTGTTACCCTTTGCAGAGTTTGCCTATAACAATAGTGTTCGTGCATCTACTAAGCAAACTCCCTTCTTTGCAAACTATGGACAACATCCAAGGATGGATATACAACTCTCAAATCATGTCAAGAACCCAGCTGCCAGAGACAAGGCCCAGTACTTGATGGACATTCACAAAGAACTGAAGGAAGAGATCCATAAAGCTTAACAACAATATAAGTACTATGCAGATCAACATCGTGTCCTGAGTCCATCGTATCAAGTTGGGGATAAAGTATGGTTACTCCGAAACAATTTACAAACTCCAAGGTCTTGTGCAAAGTTAGATCATCAAAGGTTTGGTCCATTTACCATCCTTGCCAAGATTAATCTAGTCACCTTCAAGCTCTAGTTACCGAGTATTCATTCGAAAGGATATGACATCAGTGATCATGCTTGGGAACCTACAGAAAACCTTCAGAGAGCACCAATGAAGGTTCAAGAATTCCATAAGAAAAATCCAATGAAGCCGAGACCAGAGAACATGACCGCTCCTCATGGAACTCCTGGCTTGAGGGGGAGGTAATGTCATGGACAAAGGAAACCATCTTGAATCTCAAATTCCATGTGAATCCTATATCTCATGATTGATTCAGAATTTGGGGAAACTAATGCTTCCATTGCGTCCGGAACATGCATAAATCCTAAGATCGACTGTCTTCTTGCTTGATTCTGATATCCAGAGACCATGCTTCGAGTCGATGACATCATGATGACATCATCAAGTCGCAATCGCCTTTGGGAACCGCCATTGAAAACCTATATAAGGAGGGGTTGGCCACATTCATAATCAGTCTTGCCAATACCAGTCTTGGGAGCTCAAGGAGTCGTGACCGCCAAGTAAGTACTCTTCAAGTTCCAGTTCTAGTTCTTGTCTTGTTCCTTGTTCTAGTCTAGTTCTTGGACATACTATCTTGTCCCCTTGTAATCTCGTAGTACAAGATCCTGTCGAGTTCTTTCGTGTATCCAGTTCATCTCCTAGAAGGGAGTTCTTGTAATCCAGACATCTTTTCTCATACTTACGATCCTGGGTTGTGGGATCTCCTGTATCATCTCTAGTCCAGTTTTCCATACCTATTGGTCCCGAGTTGTGGGACTTCTTGTATCAACAACGTCTTCTTGTATTATGTCCCCTACGTGGGTGTTCTTGTAATCATAAGTGTATATCCGAAATCTTGTCTACTATAGTCAGAGAGCACACTCTAGTGCTCCCCTGACATTCATTCTTGCCAATACCAGTCTTGGGAGCTCAAGGAGTCGTGACCGCCAAGTCAGTACTTTTCAAGTTCCAGTTCTAGTTCTTGTCTTGTTCCTTGTTCTAGTCTAGTTCTTGGAAATACTATCTTGTCCCCTTGTAATCTTGTAGTACGAGATCCTGCCAAGTTCTTACGTGTATCCAGTTCATCTCCGAGAAGGGAGTTCTTGTAATCCAGACCTCTTGTCTCATACTTACGATCCCAGGTTGTGGGATCTCCTGTATCATCTCTAGTCCAGTTTTCCATACCTATTGGTCCCGGGTAGTGGGGCGTCTTGTATCAGCAACGTATTCTTGTATTATTTCCCCTACGTGGGTGTTCTTGTAATCATAACTGTATTTCCAAAATCTTGTCTACTCTAGTTAGAGAGCACAGTCTAGTGCTCCCTTGACATTTTGGCAAGACTCTCTTCTATCCAAGACCAGGCATCATGGAGAACGCTTATGAACAGATCGTAGCATCACTTCAGAGTCTCCAACAACAAGTCGAAGACCTAAGTCATCGACAGACACAAGTCGAGATGGGACATCCAATGCATGTAGGTGCACTCCTCCAAGAATTACAAGAACGGACGGGAGTCTTCAAGAAAATCAAGGGAGTATTCAAGTAAATCAACGGCCTAGTACATCATTTATGAAGGAACCCAAGATTTGCATGCCAGAAAAGTTCGATGGGGA
The DNA here is from genome assembly GCA_020310875.1 of Ceratopteris richardii. Lineage (NCBI taxonomy): Eukaryota > Viridiplantae > Streptophyta > Polypodiopsida > Polypodiales > Pteridaceae > Ceratopteris > Ceratopteris richardii. Next base: position 22,055,928 of record CM035428.1, read on the forward strand.
TCGCACAAAATTTTGTGGATTTCTCCAGCAAGTTAAATTGTACATCCGTATGCAACCTGATAGATACGCTGACGAGGCATCCAAGGTCGGGTTTATTGGAACCTTGCTCTGTGGCCAAGCATTATCATGGTTTGCCCCAATCTTGGAGAAGAACATGGGAGTACTTCAGGACTATGAGGGGTTTCTCCGAGAACTCTACGCCATATTTGGAGATGCAGATACAAGTCGAGTAGCAGAAACAAAACTTCAGAAGTTACGACAAGGTAACGTGATGGTACCAAGGGAGACTGTTTCGGGTGAAAAGACAACTTGGTGCGGTGAAAGTTCGACAAGTTCCGGTGGAAGTTTGGTGCCACTTAGTGGGAGTCTGAAGTTTTTCGGTGATACTGCAGTACTACCTGGTGGATCCTTGTTACGCTCACCACTGTTCGGGGCAAGTTTGCCTATTCTTGATACTGAAGCTGAGGATAGACTATTTGATTTGGAGATATGTAAGAGATTCAACACTATTTTCGAGCCGGAAGGTGAGCAGTATGATAATACAGATTCCGAAGGACAAGGCACACCCCCTCAGAACTCAGGAAACAGCAGCGGTACCAATATTAGCACCATGAGTGGTCAACAACAGCAACAACAATAGCAACAGCCACATCCAATCATCCCACCTCGCCCGGTTCCAACAGGCATGACTTACACAAAGTTCGGTGGATTTTCGGGTGATGATCCTGATGCACATGTGCGCAAGTTTGAGATCAGTTATGCAGTATTAAACCACCCACCTGACCCTACGTATAAGGCCATCGTATTTCAGGCTACATTGGTCAATGAAGCAGCGAGGTGGCTAACAGAGTATGATATCAACCATTTCGCTAACTATGATGATGTGGGAGACACGTTTTTATAGAGGTTCCGGTTGAAGAAGAATCCTGCTGAAATCTTCGACTATTTGCAGAACAATCGGCAGAAGCCGCACTAGACTGTTCAAGAATATGCAACATTGTTTAGAACCCACTTACGACAACTACCTCCGGCACATGCTAATCTACCGGATGATGTTATAACCCAGTGGTTCATTAACAGGATGACCCCACAGTTAAGACAAATCATGATCATCCGTTGTGTGGGTGCTATGACACTAAATGTTGTTATTGCGATGGCCTTGCAACTAGAGCATAAAGTTGGAGGATTCACCGAAGACTTGGAGTGGCTGAAAGCCAGTAAGAACGTAATAGATGATCCGGTTAAACAGATGTATTGTACCAAGTGCAAAAATCCAGGGCACACGAGTGCTACATGTGCCCTTAACCAGATGTATTGTGCCATCTACAACACAACCGAACACTCAACGGAAAATTATGCGTATAATGCCAAGGTGCAAGAGCGAGCAGCTGTAAATGCCATCATACAAGAACCAGGTCAGCCAGCAGCCCATTACGTGCCACCACACATGCAAAACAATCAATTGCAAGGATATCAGAATTATAAGGGTCAACGGAAAATCAATTTTAATTCAAATCGATAACAGGCGGGTACATCAGTGGACGGTACTTCTCTGCCATCACCTCGATGCCATTTTTGCGGCGAGATTGGCCACATTCGTAGGTTTTTCAAGGATGTCGCAGAGTATGACAAAAAGGAAGAAGGAGCGACAAAATCCAATGACCAACATGGTCTATATTTCACCAGTTGAATCACAAGCAACAATGGTTCAGACTAGGTCGGGTAAGCAGTTACAACCTGCCGCTAAGGTCTTCGAGCCTGGTATCGCGAGCCGCAGTGAATGTATACAAGGGCTAGTCAATGGACAACCAAAGAGCCAATGGTGTTTCCTGATCCAATTCCAGTAACACAGGTTCCCCTGCCTAAGGCAAGAGCGAATGAACAAACTACTGCCCTAGCAACAGTAGAATCATCATCAGAATCGATGAGAAGTACAATTCAAACAGATCAGGTATGGGATATTCTAGACAAGGCTTCAATTACACTCCCTTTGGGACAATTGCTCGCCTTAGTGCCAGGAGTCAGGCAGCGATTCCAACAACAGGTTAGTCCTGGATCTTCTTGTAATCCGTGTTGGGAGAAATGGATGGATGATCCAAGAGATTGAGTAGGTACTGCTAAAACCTGCTTTGTACCAGCCCTCTTTAGCTTCAGACTTGATTAATAGACTTCCTTAGCTTCCCAATGACACCAAGAAATAGCCTATGTCCTTTGGAAATGATGTGTGCAAAGATTGAATCAAAACAGATAACTTTGGAAGTCACAAAGTCAAGAAAACCTTCTATTTTGGTCTTGACACCTGCTCAATGTTTTGCTCAGTGTGACCAGCACAGTAGCAATTGATAAAATTCCTTCTAGGGGTATTCAATTAGCTTAGTAAGCTAACATTTGCAAGGGAAATTGTAACATAATCCTTGTAGGAGATGGTTGAACCACACCCTAAGAGAGAGGATTAGGAAGTAATCCTCAACCATGGCTTTTGGGGCAAGTGGTTAGCCCATCACATTCCTAACCAAGAGGTTGTGAGTTCAATTCCTTACATTGGTATCAGAGCCTAGGAAGTAGGCTTGGGCAAAAGTGGAATGATCCAATGGCCTCTAAAAAAGGCGCTTGGGCATCCTCCATGTGAAAGGGTAGGAATTGTGGAAAGCGCGCGCGTCGGCTTCAAGGATGGACCTAACAAAGATTGAGGTGTATCTCTCAATCCGTAGGTCGGATTGAGGCATGTAATATACCGTTGGAAAGCTCTCGGAACGAACTTTCCAATGAGCTAGCTTGGAATTGTGAATTCCTTGGGAATCCTTGGTTGGCACTTGATTGAGTGTTCAAGATACCAAGCATGGGTGAGAGCAAGGTTCAAGACTGAGGTTGAGAACAAGGGCTCGAGACACCAAGGTTGCGAACAAGAAGGTTCAAGACACCAAGGTTGAGAGCAAGGGTTCAAGAGACCAAGGTTGCGAACAAGGTTCAAGAAACTGTGCGAGGTTGAGGAACATCAATTCAAGGGCATCTAGGGAGCTCAAGGGGCTGATCACCGAGGCTAGAGGGATACAAGAGTAGATCATTGAGGACAATGATCGACCAAGGGGGGAAGAATGTAACATAATCCTTGTAGGAGATGGTTGAACCACACCCTAAGAGAGAGGATTAGGAAGTAATCCTCAACCATGGCTTTTGGGGCAAGTGGTTAGCCCATCACATTCCTAACCAAGAGGTTGTGAGTTCAATTCCTTACAGAAATGATTTAAAATGACAAACTATACTCAGAGAAATTGATTTAGCAAAATTAGCTATACCCTCGACTTTTTAGGACTATAGCAGAGATAGACCAGTGAGCACCTCGACAAAGATTTCTCTGAATTGGCTGAATGAAATCCTTTCAAACTTTGTCAGCATGTAGATAACTTTGAGCGAAATCCAACAAGCTTTGAATCACTGAATTTGGAGTAGTATTGACCGAGATATGCCCTTGACAAGTTAACAAACTTTGGAGTAGACAAGCAGTGAATACAGAGATGAATGATGTAAATGTATCTATTGATTAACAATTGTGTACAATCCCATTGGCATGTCTAGCATTGCCAAATGGTGTAGAGAGGTGTAGGCTATGGTATAGTCCTTACACACACTCAAGCTCAACAGAATGAGCCTCGGGAATGGAGTGATCTCCCCGTGACTTTTTCACATCTAATTTTATAGGAAATGACTTAGGATTTGAATTCAAATTCAAATCTTTGGCTTCCTATGATCAAGCATCTAAAAGTTTCAAGATATTCTCTCAATCAAGTGATCTACTTTTCCACGAATCACTTAGGTAGGTGATTACAAAAGATTCTAAGTCAAATTAGACTTTTACAATGAGGTAAAGTGGTAATAAACCACTAGCATATGTTCCTATGGTTCTTCATGCATGTGGAGTCTTCATGATGTCTTCCAAGCCAAATGTGTAGGCTTGTGATTTACACCAACAGCTCCCCCTCAAGCCAAACACTTTGGCTTAAGTCTTCATCTTCAATCTTCAAGTACATCCTGCAATCCAATCATAGATTTGAACCTTCAAAGTTTGGTCCCATCCAAAGCTTTAGTCAGCAAATCTGCACATTGCATGTTGGTTGACACATAGGTCAGCTGAATGTCCTTGCTTAGCAACTTCTCTCTCACATAATGATAATGAACTTCTATGTGTTTGGTCCTGGCATGATAGATGGGATTAGCTGCAAGGTGAAGAGAACTTGTATTATCTCCAAAGATAATTGGAGGCCTAGTATATAAGCCCAATTTTGAATACAAAAGCTTAATCCAAACTGCTTCTTGAGTGGCATTAGCTAGCCCTCTATACTCTGCTTCTGTAGAAGACAATGCAACAGTTGGTTGCTTCTTTGCAGACCATGAAATTGGTTTGTCACCTGCAAAAGAAATGTATCCTAAAGTGCTTCTCCTATCATCCTTGCATCCTGCCCAATCTGCATCTGAATAAACTTTTATGTCAATATCTAAAGTGTAAGGAAAGTACAAACCATGGTTCTGTGTACCCTTGAGATACTTCAAGATTCTTTTGGCAGCCTCTAAGTGAGGTATCTCTGGCTTGTGCATAAATTGACTTAGCACACTAACTCCATATGCAATGTCAATTCTAGTTAAGGTAGCATAGTTCAAGCTACCTACCATACTTTGATAACCTGTAATGTCTTGGACTTCATCACCTTCATGGACACTTAGCTTTAGGTTCACCTCCATTGGAGTACTAGCTGCTTTAGCATCCTGCAAGTGAAATTTCTTCAACATGTCCTGCACATACTTCTTCTAAGTAATGTATATTCCTGAATTAGTGTAAACTAATTCAAGTCCCAAAAAATACTTCAATAATCCAAGATCATTGATCTTGAATTCCTTCATCATCTGGCTTTTGATGCTTCTGATTCCATTTACATCATTGCCTGTAATGATGATGTCATCAACATAAACACAAAGATAGATTACCTCTGAATTACTTCTCTTAATGAACAGAGAAGTGTCAGCCTTACTCATGACAAAACCTTGGTCTTGGAGGTATGTAGTTAGCCTATAATTCCATGCCCTAGGTGCCTGCTTCAATCCATATAAAGCCTTCTTTAATTTGCAAACATAAGTTACCTTCTTAGGGTCTTCATAGCCAGGAGGTTGTGACATATAAACCTCTTCTGAAATCCATCCATTCAAGAAAGCATTCTTGACATCCAATTGGTACATGTTCCAATTCTTTGATGCAGCCACACTCACCAACACTCTGATTGTTGGCATCTTGGCCACAGGAGAAAATGTTTCTTCATAGTCAATGCCCTGGTTTTGTGCAAAACCCTTGGCTACTAATCTGGCCTTGTACGTGTTAATTGTGCCATCAGAATTTCTTTTCGATTTATAGATCCATCTGGATCCTATTACCTTCATGGAGTCCTTCTTGGGTACTAACTCCCATGTATTACTCTCCTTGAGTGCTTCAATCTCCTCATCCATAGCTTCCTTCCATTCTGATTTTGTGATTGCTTCTTCATATGATCCTGGTTCTTCATTTAGCAAATCCTTTGCAAGATAAATTGAATGTTTAGTAACAAGAGATGTATGATATCCATATCTGATAGGTTTTTTGCTCTCTCTTTGAGACCTTAACTGAGTTGAAGATTCTGGTATGTCCTCAAGCTTCTTCATCTTCATTTTGCCTTTGGACTTCCATGCCTTGAAGTCTTCAAGGTTGATTGTATCTTCATCATCTGAACTTGAGTCTTCTTTCTGAGTTGGTTCCTCCTTTGTAAGTTTTGGAAATTCCTCTTCCAAATCATAGGGTAGTTTGACCTTCCTGCATTCATTCTCATACCAAGAATCATTCTCATCAAAGATCACATCTCTGCTTACCATAAATCCCTTGTTGGTAGGGTTATAAAACCTGTAACCTTTTTTATTTAAATCATATCCAATGAAAACACATTTTTCAGCCTTTGGATCTAGCTTTCCTCTTACCTGTGAAGGAATGTGTACATATGCTACACATCCAAAAATTTTGCAGTGATCCAATGATGGTCTCTTACCATGCCATGCTTCATATGGTGTCATACCATCAAGTGACTTTGATGGTAACCTATTTATGAGATAGGTGGCAGTAGAGACACTCTCTGCCCATAGATAGTTAGGTAATTTCTTCTCATCAAGCATAGATCTAGCTGTCTCAACTATTAACCTATTTCTTCTTTCAGCTACCCCATTCTGTTCAGGAGAGTACCTTGTGTTTATTTGCCTTTTGATGCCTCTGTCCTACAAGAAGTCCTCAAATTCATTGGAGAAGTACTCACCTCCTCCATCTGACCTTAGCCTCTTTAAATTCCTTCCTGTCTGATTTTCAATTAATGCAAGATATTTCTTAAAACAATTAAATAGTTCATCCTTGTGCTTCATAAAGTATAATACAGTCCATCTGCTATAGTGATCAATAAAAGACACATAGTACCTTGAACCTGAGACTGAGGGGTCTTTGCTAGGTCCCCATACATCTGTGTGTACAAGCTCTAGATAGTCTTCATGCATATATCCTTTCTTGGAGAAGGATAACCTGTGAGACTTACCAAATTGACAAGCACCACACTTGTAAATCATATGTTGCTTGGATACATTAGGTATCCCAAGCACACATTGTTCCCCGCACATTTGCTTAAGGTCCTTTCTCCTATGTGCCCTAATCTCTTGTGCCAAATCTTAAGCTCTGAAAGTGTTTGATCTTTATAACTGTATAATGCAATGTTCTTTGTGTCTTCCAATTCAAAAGTGAAAAGTCTACCTGATTTTTCTCCTTTAGCTATCCTTTTGAATCCATGTCTTGGGTCCTCCACAAATGCTCCATACTGATTGAATCTGACCTGCAACCCTTTCTCTACAATTTGACCAACACTCAATAAGTTCTTTGTAATTGTAGGTACATAAAGTACTCTGCTCAACAAATTCTGATCACCATCACAAGTTTTCACATTTCCAACTTTAACTACAGAATGCTTTGTATCATCACCTGTTTGGACTTGGTTTTTACCTTTTGGTTCCTCAAGATCAGAGAGTAGTGCCACATTACCAGCCACATGATTTGAACACCCTGAATCAATATAAAATAAGTGATCATCATTTGTACCTGACTTTGAAGTCATGTTCATGATCAAGAGAGAGTCATCCTGCTCCTCTGTGTAGTTGTTGTAGTCCTTTCTGTTTCTGAATCCTCCTTGGTAGTTGCCATTGTAATTGTTGTTGTAGTTGTTGTTATAATTGTTGTTGTGGCCTTGGTGATGGTTGAACCTTCCTCTAGACTGAGAGTATCCACGTCTTTGGTAGCCTCTCCCTCTCTGATGTTTGTAATTCCTGTAACACTCATCTGTGGTGTGGTTTGACAAACCACAAATGTTACATGGTGATGAGTTATAGGGTCTCCCCCTACCTTGCTTACCTCCTCTGCCCCTACCTCTTGAAGATCTACCTCTCCCTGCATAGTTGGCTTGGGAGGTAGAACATTCATCTTCCACCTTCTTACTCTTGCCTTTATCCTTAGATTTCTTATCAGTGTATAGGGCAGAAGAGTTGTTACCTTTGGTAGTATCTCCACTCTTGGTAAGCTTTGCTTCATGTGTGAATAGTTGACCCATGAGAGTTGTAAGATCTGGAGTGTGCATGTCCATGTAGAGATCCATTGCAGTGGTGAAGCTTTCCCACTTGTCATCAGCCTTGATTCCATTAATTACCTGCCTTACAATTTGTTCTTCTTCAATTTCTTCTCCTATGCTTGCTAGCTGATCTGCAACATCTTTGATCTTGGTCACAAATTCTGAAACAGCTTGCTTAGGTTGCTTCCTTAGTGTTGTGAATTCAATCCACAACTGATTTTTCCTAGCCCTTGTATTAGAGGAAAAATATGATGACAAGGTTTCCCAAGTCTCTTGGGAAGTCTTACAATTTCTGATATGAGGTAAAAGAAAGTTAGATATAGATTTGAGTTAATAGGACCTTGCCAATGCATCCCTTGCACACCATGTGTTGAGTTTTTCTTGCTCCTCCTTGGTTGGCAAACCTCTTGCTTTGAATGAGGGCAATTCCTCATCTCTTGAGATGTATCCATAGAGACTCCTTCCTTGTAAGTAGGTCTTCATCCTTAGAGACCATGCTTGATAGTTGTTCCTGTCCAATTTGTCAATAAATGAAGGAAAACCATCTCCCATTTTACCTTATTTGCTCTAATACCATTATTGGGAGAAATGGATGGATGATCCAACAGATTGAGTAGGTACTGCTAAGACCTGCTTTGTACCAGCCCTCTTTAGCTTCAGACTTGATTAATAGACTTCCTTAGCTTCCCAATGACACCAAGAAATAGCCTATGTCCTTTGGAAATGATGTGTGCAATGATTGAATCAAAACAGATAACTTTGGAAGTCACAAAGTCAAGAAAACCTTCTATTTTGGTCTTGACACCTACTCAATGTTTTGCTCAGTGTGACCAGCACAGTAGCAATTGATAAAATTCCTTCTAGGGGTATTCAATTAGCTTAGTAAGCTAACATTTGCAAGTGGAATGATGTAAAATGAAAAACTATACTCAGAGAAATTGATTTAGCAAAATTAGCTATACCCCCGACTTTTTAGGATTGTAGTAGAGATAGACCAGTGAGCACCTCGACGACGATTTATCTCAATTGGCTGAAGTAAATCCCTTCAAACTTTGTCAGCATGTAGATGACTTTGAGCTGAATCCAACAAGCTTTGAATCACTGAATTGGGAGTAGTATTGGCCGAGATATGCCCTTGACAAGCTAACAGACTTTGGAGTAGACAAGCAGTGAATACAGAGATGAATGATGTAAATGTATCTATTGATTAACAATTGTGTACAATCCCATTGGCATGTCTAGCATTGCCAAATGGTGTATAGAGGTGTAGGCTATGGTATAGTCCTTACACACACTCAAGCTCAACAGAATGAGCCTCGAGAATGGAGTGATCTCCCCACGACTTTTTCACATCCAATTTTATAGGAAATGACTTAGGATTTGAATCCAAATTCAAATCTTTGGCTTCCTATGATCAAGCATCTAAAATTTTGGAGATATTCTCTCAATCAAGTGATCTACGTTTCCAGGAATCACTTAGGTAGGTGATTACAAAAGATTCTAAGTCAAATTAGACTTTTACAATGAGGTAAAGTGGTAATAAACCACTAGCATATGTTCCTATGGTTCTTCATGCATGTGGAGTCTTCATGATGTCTTCCAAGCCAAATGTGTAGGCTTGTGATTTACACCAACACTCCGGTGACTGCCACAATACAACCGGAAGTTGATTCTACGGTGGATCATTCAGTTCCATTGATCACTGTCTGGCATAAAAATCACAAGATTACTCAAGTGCTAATTGATGGCGGTTCGGGTGTGAATATTGCAACTGCAGCACTCTGCAAGCAATTGGGTTGGACCCAAATCGAGCCCGTACAATTTTTTGTAAGAATGGTAGATCAATCCCGAGTCCATCCGGTGGGACTAGTACGGAATATTCCGATTATCTTGCAGGGTACCACGTTCAAAATGACTTTTGTAGTCTTAGAACTACCAGAATCCAGCCTCGGCTACAATCTACTTTCTGGTCAGCCATGGTTGAAACAAGCCAAACTTGTCCAGGATTGGTCAGCGCAGGAATTAAATTTCAAAGATAACCATCGTAAATATGTAGTCAAATTGGATGCCATGCAGCCCTGTGAGCTTCACGCAAGACCATATGTAGCGGAGCCAGTCCACATGTTGGAAGGCTTATCTGACGACGAGGAAGAGGCGTTTCTGAAGACCAATAAGGATCTAATCTCATTAGGTACTGTAGATCTCCAGTCGGTCGTAGACAAGTGGAGTCCGACTGCTTGCACGGTGGTACCAGTGATCAGAGATGCAGCTGCAGATGATAGTGTTGCTATGGATGGAGCCACCTTACATCAACTTTTGCAGTCAGCTGATGATCTGGTAAAACTTCAACAATTTTATGTGCCGGAAGATCAGTTAGTAACATATAATTTGGGTGATGAGGTCAACCCGCGACCCGTTAAGATTAAGGCAGGATTGTAAGAAACATTTCAAGATGATTTGATACGACTCCTGTGGGAGTTCTCCGATGTTTTTTCTTGGGACTATCGAGATATGAAAGGTCTGGACCCGCGGATTTATCAACATCGGGTAGTGCTCAAACCAGAAGTGAAGCCAATCAAACAGTCCAGTTACTGAATGAACCCCACTTATGCAGCACAGGTCAAAGTAGAACTCGATCGGTTATTGAAGGTGGGATTCATTGTACCAAGCGAGCACGCTGAATGGATATCACCAATCGTGATTGTTACGAAGAAAAATAAACAGTTGCGCATCTGTGTTGATTACCAAAAATTGAATGTTACTACTCTACCGGATCCATTTCTTCTCCCCTTTCTGGACACAATGCTCGACCGGGTGGCAGGGCACGAGATGTATTCATTTTTGGATGGTTATGGTGGTTATAACCAGGTGAGGATGGCAGAATAGGACATAACTAAAACAACCTTTATCACAAACTGGGGTCTTTATGCTTGTACGGTAATGTGGTTTGGGTTAAGGAATGCTCCAAGTACGTTTCAATGATGTATGCAAGAAGTCTTTTCACCCTACCTGACTACTTTTATGCAAGTATATTTGGACGACTTTTCCTTATTTGGCAAGATTACGGCGTATCTGTATCATTTACGGTGCTGCTTTGAAAAATGTCATGAATACCGATTATGATTGAATCCGACAAAGTCAGTTTTTGCGGTATCTTGTGGTAAACTCCTCGGACATATTATCTCTGCACAAGGAATACAAGTTGATCTGGATAAAGTTGCAGCCGTGTTGGAGGCTCCAGTCCCCACAACACCGAAAGAAGTTATGCGTTTCCTGGGCTAGATCCGGTGGCATGGCAGACATTTACGGTGGTTAGCTCATTTAGCAACACCACTTAATCGGCTCATGACTAGTACTCCACGGCAGTACGAATGGACTCCAGAGTGCCAAAATGCATTTGATCGTTTAAAGGTGTTATTGACGCAGGCCCGCATTTTGCAACCACCTAATTGGGACCGTCCGTTCCATGTCTTTGTGGATGCATCGGACATAGCTATTGGCAGCGTTCTAATGCAGCAAACTGACAAATGGTTTTGGCATGTATATTATGCAAGTCGTTGATTCACCCCTGCTGAAAGGAACTATTCAGTGACCGAACGTGAATGTCTCGGGTTGGTGTACTCTGTGAAGAAATTCCGACATTATTTTTTGGGTCGAAAATTCACCTTCCACGTGGATCATGCCGCACTTGTGTATTTGGTCTGGCAGCAACATTTAGGTGGTCGTTTGGCTCGATGGGTCTTATTATTACAGGAATTCGACTATGAAGTTATTCATCGACCCGGCACAACACATGCATTGGTGGATTTTCTATCTCGGTTAGATTCCGGTGAAGCTCCGGTGGGAGTTGATGACACTACACTGGCAATTTATGCTACTGCACCAATTGTTGAAGAATCTACAGAACCTCTTGTGCCCCCTACCTACTACGATACATTACTAACTTTTCTAACTGATGGGTGCCTTCCTCCTCATACTCCCCCTGCTTTGCGGTGGAAATTTGCAGTTTACAGTCGCAGATTTCGCTTGATTGTAGGCCAACTATACTACATGGATCATACTGGTGTTTTACTTTGTTGTATCCCACCACATGAATCTGAATCGTTTATTGCTATGGCTCATTCATTACCCTCGGGTGGACATTTCGCAGCTGATCTGACTCACCATAAAATTGTGCAAAGTGGGCTTTGGTGGCCTCCACTGTACAAAGATGTGACTCAGTTTGTGCAGCAGTGCGATACCTGTCAACGGTCCGGACAGCCATTACATCGACACTTCTTTCCTCTACAACCTGTCTTACCTTTGGAACCCTTTCAGAAGTGGGGGCTTGATTTTATTGGACCAATATCACCACCAGCAACCCTCAGCATCAATCGATATATACTGACTTGTACGGATTATGCCACCAGGTGGGCGAAAGCTTGGGCTTTATGGTCCGCCACAGCTATTTCGGTGGCAAAATGCTTGATGAAGGACGTATTCCCGCGTTATGGATTACCTTTGGAACTTGTGACCGACCAAGGAACACATTTTGCCAACAATTTAATGCGAGTACTAACTCACACTTTTCAAATTTTGCATAAATTCAGTTCACCATACTATCCGCGTGCTAATGGTTTGGCTGAAAGCACCAACAAGATACTGTTGAATATGCTCCGCAAGTTGATCTTAGAATCTCCGGAACATTGGGACCAGTTACTACCTGTAGTTTTGTGGGCTTACCGGACTACCTACAAAGTTGCTACTAGCATGATCCCATTCAAGCTTGCTTATGGATTGGAAGCCATTGCACCGATGGAGGTAGTAGTGCCAAGCCTACGTGTGGCCCTAACTCAGAAATTGCTGCCCGAGGACTCTTTGCCATTTCGGTTGGATGCACTCTGAGCATTGGATGAACAGCACCGAGAAAGCTATATGACGCTTCAAGAAGTTCAACTTCGTTAAGCCCGTACCCATGATCGTTTCCTCAAAACTTCTGTGTTTACGGTGGGCCAGCTTGTGTTATTTTATAATGCTAAAGCAAATCGTTCTGCTGAAAAATTTAAATTACGGTGGTTTGGTCCTTACCGGATTAGTGACCAGCTACTTTTCGGTTGACTACCTTGACCAGAGTTTCCCTTCCCAAAGCGATTAATGGTTCAAATTTATGCCCCTATCACCAACCGCCTGATCACCGCTAACGTGTTCCTCGTATTTTTTCGCGTGTCACTTATTTTCTTTTTATTTCCGTATTTTGGCTGAATATAGACCGTAAGTCTCCTCGTTTCGATATCTAAATATGATTAATCGCCGCCCTGTGTTACTCTTTCTGCCCATGCATGCACGCCATAATTATGAAGGTTACCATTTCAATTCTGCGCAATGATTAGGGTTTTCGATCGCCTCTTGTTGCCCGTGTGTCTACTTAATCTTGTTCCTTTTACTGATAATTGCTATTGTGTCTGTGCGTTTCTGCGTTCTTTGTTTTCTGTGTTCTCTGTGTTCTTGTGCTTTAGCGTGCGCGTAATGGAAGCACTAGCCAATGTCGCTACATTCCGTGAAGGACTCACTCCTGAAGTGAGTGAGTTTTTGCGTATCCGTGGTCTTTTGAACTTTGCTGAATTGCCTTGGCATTCAATGGAGTGTCAACCGTTTTATGCGTAAATTATTTCCGCTATTGCTGCCACACCTGCTATGGAGCAGAGTTGGCCTATCCTTTGTTTACCGTCACGAGTCGTGATCACTATGGCTTCGTTTGCTGATGCCTTCTGACTTCCTCGGGATGGATTGGAGAATGGTCCTCTACTTCCTGTAGCCACCATGACCGCGTTATTCCCACGACACTCATCTAATGAGTATGCCATTCTGTGTCGACCTGATCCGGAGCGTATCGTATTGCAATTTTTAGTTGCTATACTGAATTTGCAAAAATGTACCTACGGGATCTCGCGTCCCTTTTACTCAATGATAGACATGGCTTCACGCGAGCCTGTCAATTTTGCATCTTTTTATTTTCGGCGCATTCACCGTGAATGTGTTACGGTTATTAAACAAGTTAATAAGGGTGATCTTCCACGATCACATCTTCCCCATATCCTCACTTTCCTCTTTCCAGCCATTCAAGCCGCGCAACCCCCGCCAAATGCTCCATTCATGTTGCATGAAGAGTCTACTCGGATGCTCGAAGGTGAGGAAGATGATGATGCAGATCGTTTTGAACTTCTTCACCAAAAATGCAGCTGTATAAGTCCGTTTGAGAGTCAGGTGCAAGGATCCAATGTCGGACATGAAGAAGAGGTCTTCCATGACACCACCAGTTCCATTCATGTTGATTTGTCTGCCCATTCTTCTCCAATCCTGTAGCAGGAACAAAGTGCTTCCACCGCCGACTCTGAAGAAGTTTCTTCTCCATATGATTCTCATCAGCAGAATCAAGATGATGTGCAAGCCATTATTGCAGAGATTCTCAATGAAGTGATTGCTTTGGTTGACACTGTGATTGCCAGAACTGAAGCAACAAAGCAGCCAACCACCGGAATAGTGTTGGTGCCTAATCTTCTTACCCCACTTCCTTCCACCATGAACATTGTTGAGCCAATTGTTCTAGTCCAATCGATTGTTCCCGATGTACCTCCTTCTCCATCTTCTTCTCCCGCCTATTCTCCACCCTCTTCCCCTCATCTGTTCTCGGCTTCTACATCCCAATCCCTTCCTACCCTTCCTGCTCCAACCTCGATGTTTCACGAACTCGAATCTATGGGTCGACTATTGATCGAATTCTCGCAGCAGTTACCAACGCAACTGAAGATGGCCACTGATAATATCAGACAGGATTTGCAGCATAAAGTTGATGTTTTGGAGGTTGATATTGCCCCACTACAGGAAGAAGTAGATGTCGTTAAAGCAGAAAAGCATGCTTTGCAGATGCAACTTGAGCATCTTCAAGCTAAGCTTGCAGAACAAGAAACATTAATTGCCCAACGCGATGCAACATTGGACGCGTTTAAATCTAAGGATGTTCTTTTAACTGCTCGTGATGAAGAGATCAAGCACTTAAATCAGCTGGTACAGGATAAAGAAGGTGCTCGCATGGCGATTGGCAATTTGTTGGAGGAAACTCGAATACAACTTGATGAGGTCGTGCAAAGAGGACAAGAGATGGATACTTTAGCTAAGCAGACTAATGCAGAACTCCAGGCCGCAACTACCGATTTGTTTCAGGTGAATTCTGCTCTCAAAGCAAAGATGAGTTTAACCATCCAGCTTCAGAAGGAGATAGCAATGATTAAGAGAGAAAGAGATGCTTATTATCAAACCATTCAATTTCAAGCTCAAGAGCTGGAACGAAGAGAAAACCAGTTAGGTTTTCAAGCAGAGCTCCTATCAAGAATTGATAATCAAATTGCTAAAATGAGATTGAGCCGAGATGCAGCCCTTGCCAATGACTTTTATTTGCAAGAGGCCTTTTTGCAGTCGCAGATTGATACGTTGATAAGCCAGGTCATTGCGGCAAGTTCCGTTCGAACTGATGCACAACTGGTAGAGCCGGAGACACTAAAGTTGATGTTGGATTCCCTAAAACAAAAAATCTCTAGAACCTTCAAATTAGCAAGAACTATCTATATACAAGGCATCGTAGACGAGCCTTAATTCTGTTTGCGTTACGGGTTCAAGTCCACCGTGCGTGCCAGTGTAAGGCCGCCGGATTGGCATCATGTAATTTATATTTTCCTATACCGCACGTACCGAAAGGTCGTAGCAAAGTGTTGTACACTTTTTATCAATCAATGAAGAGAAATTACGGTGGCTCTCTCGTAGAGAGGAGACGGGAACGCCACACTGTCTGTTTGATCGATTTGCGACCCTACGGAGACATTGTAGTGCAGATTTTTGTAATTCTGAGTACTGTTACTTTACCTTGTTGAATTACATTAATTTCTGATTAACATAGTAATTTTCATTGGCGATAATAAGTTTGTGCGACGATAATTATTACTCTCTGCGTTACATACTGTGAAAAGCCTAACCGGAATATGAACAGTAATACTGTGTAGAAGACATTATGCTAGATACTAACGTATTGCTTGTTTGATAAGTTAACTGGGAAGATAAGATACAGGGCCTCTGAATTATCAGACCCCTACCATCCCCAAGAACCCGAAAAGAGATTAAAAGGCGTACTTGACGAAAGTTTGTCCTTTTAGCAGGCCATGGGCTTCATTGTCTATGGATTTCATCAGAGATCTACCAAAGTCAGATAAGTATGATGCCATTCTTGTTATTGTGGATAGATTTACAAAGATGGCACACTTCATTCCAACTACCAAGGCAATCAGAGGTGCAGCCACTGCTAGACTTTTTCTCAGGTATATATTTAGGCTTCATGGATTGTCTGATGATATTGTCAGTGATCGAGGTCCACAGTTCATATCCAGCTTTTGGAACAGTCTTTGCAAGCTCCTTGGTGTTCAAGTTAAACTATCTACAGCAAATCATCCACAGACGGATGGACAAACAGAACGAGTGAATCATGTCCTGGAGCAATATCTCCGTTGCACTAGCAACTATCATCAAAATGATTGGTTTGAGCTTTTACCCTTTGTAGAGTTTGCTTATAACAATAGTGTTCATTCATCTACTAAGCAGGCTCCCTTCTTTGCTAATTATGGACAACATCCAAGGATGGATATACAATTGTCAAATCATGTCAAGAACCCAGCTGCCAGAGACAAGGCCCAGTACTTGATGGACATTCACAAAGAACTCAAGGAAGAGATCCGTAAAGCTCAACAACAATATAAGTACTATGCATATCAACATCCTGTCCAGAATCCATCATATCAAATTGGGGATAAAGTATGGTTACTCAGAAACAATTTGCAAACTTCAAGGCCTTATGCAAAGTTAGATCATCAAAGATTTGGTCCATTTACCATCTTGGCCAAGATTAATCCAGTCACCTTCAAGCTCGAGCTACCAAGTACCATGAGAATACATCCAGTTTTCCATGTATCCATGTTGGAACCATATCAAATTTCACCATTGAGGGGGGAGAGACCTAGTCCTTTACCACCTATCGAGATTGATGATCATGAAGAATTTGAAGTCGAGCATGTCCTAGATTCGAGAATATCTCGAGGAAGATTAGAGTACCCAATTCATTGGAAAGGGTATGACATCAGCGATCGTACTTGGGAACGTGCAGAAAACCTTCAAAGAGCACCAATCAAGGTTCGAGAATTCCATAAGAGAAATCCAATGAAGCCGAGACCAGAGAACGTGACCGCTCCTCATGGAACTCGTCGCTTGAGGGGGAGGTAATGTCATGGACAAGGGAAACCATCCTAAATCTCAGATTCCATGTGAATCCTATATCTCATGATTGGTTCAGAATTTGGGGAAACTAATGCTTCCATTGCGTCCGGAACGTGTCAAAACCCTAAGATCGGCTGTCTTCTTGCTTGATTCAGACATCCAGAGACCATGCTACGAATTGATAACATCATCGATGACATCATTAATTCGTAACCGCCCTAGAACCGCCCTTGGAAAACCTATATAAGGAGGGGTTGGCCACATTCATAATCAGTCTTGCCAATACCAGTCTTGGGAGCTCAAGGAGTCGTGACCGTCAAGTAAGTACTCTTCAAGTTCCAGTTCTAGTTCTTGTCTTATTCCTTTCTCTAGTCTATTTCTTGGACATACTATCTTGTCCCCTTGTAATCTCGTAGTACGAGATCCTGTCGAGTTCTTTCATGTATCCAGTTCATCTCCCAGAAGGGAGTTCTTGTTATCCAGACCTCTTGTCTCATACTATTGAAGCTCAAAGTCAAGGACAAAGCATGGAAGCACATCAAAAGGTGGACACACAAGGAAAGGGAGCAAGTAGGGAGCTCCAAGAAGTGTATGTCAAATTTTCAGAAGAATCCCCTACAAAAATAGTGATTTTCATCACTAAAAACCATTGTAAATACCATTATCTATTTTTAGTAACTCCATTTTGTTCAAGCCGAGGAGTCCTCGAGCTTGAGGAGTATTAGAAGTACCATCGTACCAATTTTCATAATTTTTAGACTTCGTTTGAGCCCTCAAATAAGCCCTGGAACCTAATTTTTAACTAGGCCGGACACTAGGGCTGGACAGGGCCAAAACTAGTCAAAAAACTATAAAAAGAGCTAGAGAGCTCATTTTTGAGGTTAGCTTGTTAGAGAATAGAACTTTGGTAGGAGAACTCTTTTGCAATCTAAGCTTTCCATTGTTCCTCTCTTTGATCTTACCTTGTGCGCGTATGTGTGTATGTGTGTGCATGTTTGTGTGCTTTCACTCACGCACTTGTGCCTTCACTTGCTCGTGGTCTTCATACCGGTCCTCACGTCTCCGCGGATTGACAAGTAAAGGAGGTGGTGCTTACGCTTGAGCTACACATACTTACGATCCCAGGTTGTGGGATCTCCTATATCATCTCTAGTCTAGTTTTCCATACCTATTGGTCCCGGGTTGTGGGCGTCTTGTATCACCAACATATTCTTGTATTATTCCCCTATGTGGGTGTTCTTGTGATCATAAGTGTATTTCTGAAATCTTGTCTACTATAGTCAGAGAGCACAATCTAGTGCTCCCCTGACATTTTCTAAGGATCCGACTGGTTCAGAGAGATCTGAAATCGGACTTTGTTTGGTCATCCGTATGTGTGGTCAAAGATCTCGAGTCTAGACTTACTGATAGGTCATTTACTCTTATAACCAAGTAATCCACTTAGCCTAGTGGTTAAGACTCAAGGGTGTGAAGGAGGAGGTATTGGATTCAACCTCCATGGCGTATATGGGGAGAGTGTTTTGCCCAAAGAGCTCTAGAACCTTCTAGAAGCATCCACTTGAGTTAACTTTGGCTAACTAGGACACTTGGCGCACATGTAGTTACATGGTTGACACTTGGATGGTTAATATCCACCTGCCCATGCAGACAGTCCCTTGGATAGAGCTATATATAGAGGCATATGGTTGGGAGGAGAGTCATTCATTCAAGAGCATTTCCTGTGGCTATGTTGTTGCACTTTCCAATTATCAAGGTACTCCAATCTTTATCCGGATATTCTCGAATCTAAGACATCCTCGACTTAAAATTCTTCATGATCATCAATCTCGATAGGTGATGAAGGACAAGGTCTGTCCCCCCCTGAATGGTGAAATCTAATATGGTTCCAACATGTACACATGCAAAACTGGATGTATTTTCATGATACTTGGTAACTGAAGCTTGAAGATGACTGTATTAATTTTAGCCAAGATGGTGAATGAACCAAATCTTTGATGGTCTAGCTTTGCAGAAGGCCATTAAGTTTGCAAATTATTTCTTAGTAACCACACTTTATTGCTAATTTGATATGATGGATTTTGAACACGATGTTGATCTGCATAATACTTATACTGTTCTTGAGCTTTTTGGAACTCTTTCTTGAGTTCTTTGTGAATATCCATGAGGTATCGGGCCCTATCTCATGTAGCTAGCTTCTTGACATGATTTGAGAGTTGTATATCTATCCTTGGATGTTGTCGATAATTTGCAAACAAGGGAGTTTGATTGGTAGAGGTATGGACACTATTGTTATAGGAAAACTCTACAAAGGTTAAAAGCTCAAACCAATCATTTTAATGATAATTGATGGTGCAATGGAGATATTGCTTTATCTAAACAGACTACTTCCAAATTGAAGGTTCAATGAAAACCTTTTATTTTTTATCACACACTTGTTGCTTGTTATGCTCAGTGCTACCAGTACATTAGGAATTAGAAAAAATACTTTTAGACGTATCTAACTAGCTTAGTAAGCTAATGATTCCAAGTGGAATCACTTAAAATGATGCACTACACAGAGAGCAATCAATTTAGCAATTGAATCATTACCCTCGATTTTTTAGGGCCTCTGTAGAGTTTGACTAGTGAGTGCTTCGACCCACTTTTCTCCAAATTGGCTGAATGGATTTGCTTCAAAATTTGTGATCATGTAGACAACGTTGAGCTGATTCCAAGAAGTGACTATAACAGAGAGATCATAGATGAACAATGTAGATGTATTGTATGAATGAACAATGTTGTACAAGATCATAGGATTGGTAATCATAGCCTGATGATAGTGAGTAGTGTAGGCTACAATATATACCTCACACTCTTACAAAATGGCAATGGAGAACTCAAGAATTGATCCTCCTTTCATGCGACCTTTTCAAGCCACCTTTCATAAGTGCTACATTCAAATTTGAATTTAGCATAGTAAGCTAATGATTCCAAGTGCAATCACTTAAAATGATGCACTACACATAGAGCAATCAATTTAGCAATTGAATCATTACCCTCGATGTTTTAGGACCTCTACAGAGTTTGACCAGTGAGTGCTTCGATGCACTTTTCTCCAATTTGGCTAAATGGATTTGCTTCAAACTTTGTAAGCATGTAGAGAACATGGAGCTGATTCAACAAGCTATAGATCATTGAAAATGGTGAAGCATTGACTGAGATATGAGCAGCACACATTGACAGTTATGAATGACTATAACAGAGAGATCATAAATGAACAATGTAGATGTATTATATTAATGAACAATGTTGTACAAGATCATAGGCTTGGTAATCATAACTTGATGATAGTGAGTAGTGTAGGCTACAATTTAGACCTCACACTCTTACAAAATGGTAATGGAGAACTCGGGAATTGAGCCTTCTTTCACGTGACTTTTTCAAGCCAACTTTTATAAGTGCTATATTGAAATTTGAATTTGAATTCAACTTTTGGCTCTCTCTAAAAGTAACCCATCAATCTAGGAGTTATTCTCTCTAACATAAAGTCGTGATTTCTCAACTAATGAACTCCACGAGTTTGTTGAGAGTTACACAGATTCTTCCAAGTTAAAATGAGTTTTACAAATGGTAAAGGTAAAAAATCTTCCTAGCAATGGTTTCCATGGAGCTCCAATTATTGATGAACTTCTAGCCAAATGTGTAGCCTTGAACTTTGCACCAACATGGATGTTGTTGAGCCCATAAAATTCACATTGGTCAAATTCAACTATAGTCAAAGTCAAAGGGTCAAAGTCAAAGCGATCAAAGTCAACATGTTCAAGGTCAAAGTCAACATGGGAAATTCAAAGCGTTCAAAGTTCGGCTGTCAAGGTGCACAAGTAGTGTACAATTAATTGTTCACAAAGGGTATAATTGCAGAAAGTTGGTTGCAGGTTGCAGAGTGTATTTCTGTAACTTCTCTAAGGTTCAAAGTGTTTTTAAAGTGTTTTAGAAGGTTCAGATGAACCCTCTCTTAGGTGCACATTTGAAGAATTAAAAGGAAAAATGTGAAGGTATGTGAAGCGGCAGTGTACGCAGAAGTAAAACTATGGCCCCCAAAAAAATTTATTGTTTAGTCTAAAGTCATTACAAGACAAAATAGGGATTCATTGGCTGTGCACTTTTGGAGACAATCTTGGGACATCAAAGTGAGCACCAAGATATAGCAATTATGAGCGTACATGCACCGAAACTCAAATCAAGGCAATGCATTATTCTTGAGGGACTAAGCAAGGGTGAGCATAGTCTAGACTAATCAAGAGAAGCGCAAGAGACATACAACATGCGATGCAGAGAAGTGAAGTGCAAGGTGTGCATAAAGATTGACTAATAAGTGTGCAGAGAAGTGCTAAGCATACAACCAAAGGTCCTAAGGTCCCATTAAATTTGGGCGCGCACCGACAAAAGGTGTCCATCCATCCCCCTAGTGGAAGCTTGAGTGCAAGGTATGCACAAGTGCAAGCTTGGAGAAGGTGGAGGTCTGGTGCCGAGAAGGTCGGTAGTAACAAGAACCTTGTGTATTTTGTACTTTGTGAGTGTGAACTCTTTGGTATTTTGCACAGACAACATTGGATTGTATTGAACATCACCATTGTACTTTCCCCTTATAATCAATCTACAGAAGCTTCCTGTGTTTGTGTCTTTCTTCTTGCCTTTCTCCCTTCTCCTACAAACACTCAAATCCCTTTTTGCACAAGAATCCCCCAACAAAATTTGGCATGCCCGGTGGGACCACAAGGAGATTTGATCATAGGAGAAGAAAAATTGTAGTGTGGAGAAGCATTATTCAAGTGCCCACAATACTACTTCATTGGGTTAAGAGGTAAATCCTCTTATCAATTATCTCATCCTAAGAGGATTATGAACAGCTCATGACTGCAACCGGGTCTCAAACATTGAGGATCACTTGCAAAGCAATAAGAAGGAATGCTGCTAGAAGATCCCCTAGTCCACTATCGTCAACATCATTAGTAAAGAGCATGGTAGGTCAGGTTGATTTGGAGACTCTACTTTCTAGATTAAATATAAAATTTCCTTCTTTCAAAGGCTTAGCTCAGGAAGATCCCGACAAGCATATTAGGAGATTCTTAGCATTATCCAAAACAAGAGGCTTGATGGGAAGAGAGGATGCATTTTTTATATTCTTTCCTACCACATTAGAAGGGTTAGCAGATAAATGGTTCAACCAGTTTGTTGAAAACCATTTCACCACTTGGGATTTAATGAAAGATGCATTCAAAACTCAATTCGAGCATGGGAATACTACAGAGATAATCATAGAGGAGTTAGAAAACTTGAGACTAGGTCCTGGTGAAACGTTTCCAGAGTTTGCAACTAGGGCCAAGGCACTAATGTCTAAGTTGCCAGATCCTCAACATGATTTCTTTATTAAGAAATGGTTAGCTAAACCACTTCCAATGACTACGCAATGTAAAATCAAGGAACTAGTGTTGCCTGCAGCCTCCATAGAAGAGTTCATCAATACAACTACATGATTGAAACAAATAAGACAACAATATGGGGCAAGTTCTTCGCAACCAACCTATTCTGCAAAAATTGAGGATCCAGTGATTCAATTAAGGAAAGACCTAGAGAACTTAAAAATAAGTAAACCTCAAGAAGAAAATGCAGTAACCTTGTTGAGGCGAGAAATCGAGGCCCTCAAACTACAAAAGGAAGAGGAAGCCCAAGCAAAAGAAATAGCTCAACTTCGACAAGAATTACAAGAATTAAGGGGAGGTGGCATAAAAAATGGGCTATGGTGTACCATGTGCAGCAAACAGGGCCATGTGGTAAGCGAATGTCCATTCTTAAATATATCATGTCAGTTATGCAAGAAAACTAGGCATGAGGCGCAAGACTGCTCTTCAAGAGGAATTAATACACAAACATATTGGAACCATGGAGAAGCAGGAATTAAACCTCAAACCAATGTGATGGTTGTAGCTCCTAATCAACGTAAGAATTATAGTTCTAGGCTTCGTGGAAACTTTGGAAATGTGCCTAGAAGGCCAATTATGTGCTTTGGATGTGAAGAATGTGGGCGGCACTACCAGAGCAAATGTTCCCTGCCAGAAGATGCCTCACCTTGCAGGAATTGCCCAGAGGCAAGAGATCACTTCACTAATTGATGCCCAAAAAATAGGCCATCAACAACAAGTCCCCATATTCAAATGTTAGCTGTAAATAAGGATGATATTATAGAAGAAACATACAGGCCATCTCCCTCTGCTAGGGTTGTGCAACTATAAGAGATTGACTCCCTGGTTGTGCAGACTAGAAGCAAAGGAAAGGCTCAATTGGAATCTCATCAAGACCCTAATACGTCTCGATTCAATAAAGAAAAGAAAGTCAAGGAGGTCCGGACTACACCCAGTGAGCATACACAAGAGTTTAATACAAGTAGCAACAATATTATTGAAAATGCATTCAGAAGAGCACAGAAGGAGCTTGATGCAGTAAATACACACAATGCAACCAAGGAACCAAGAGCCTTGGAGATGCTAAAGTCGATTAAAATAGAGGTCATTATTCTTGACTTAATAAAGATGAATGAAAGGTTCAGGTCGGAAGTCATAAAAAAATTTATGAAGCATCCACATCGACTCTGGTGGCCAAAGCTGCAATTTGGGGTACGGATAAATCTACAAGAAATGCACCCCTAACCGACTACAAGAGCCCAAGACTTACAATGAATATTAATGGGAAAATTCTAAGAGGATTCATAGTAGATGGAGGTTTAGGAATCAATCTAATGCTTGAATACACTAAGAAAAAGCTAGGGTTTTAACCATCAAGGGCAGCCAACTTTACGGTTACATTGGCTGATCATAGAACAGTCAGACCTATGGGAGTAGTCCCTAACATTTAGAGAATCATCCGCAGGTGCTCTTAAAGGTAACATCTTTCATGAAGTCATTTGCAGATATCTTTGCTTGGCACTACAAGGATTTGGAAGGAGTACCACCTAGTTACGGAGAGCACAGAATCCCTCTCATTGAAGGAGAAAAACTAGTGAGAGGTAAGTGTTATAGGCTGAATCCTAAATATGTTGAAGCTGTTTACTTGGAAATTCTAAAAAATGGAAGATGGAGGAATTATCATCCCTGTAGAGCATTCAAAATGGCTATCTCCTATGGTAATTGTTCCAAAGAAAAACACTAACAAGATCAGAATTTGTGTGGACTTTAGAGCATTGAACAAGGTCACCATCCTAGATGGATTTCCAATGCCATTTGCTAAAGAGGTCATAGAAGAAGTAGTTGGACATACACTTTACAACTTCATGGATGGATTCAGTGGATATAATCAAATATCCATCCACCCTGAGGATCAAGAGAAGACTGCATTCATTACACCTTCGGGAGCTTATGTATATGTAAAGATGCCATTTGGACTCAGAAATGCCCCAGCTACTTTCAATCGAACAGTTAATCTCATTTTTGGACCATTGCTACTAGAGTCTCTTAGAAATTTCATGGATGATTTCTCATCCTTTTCAGGTACTTTTGCAGAAACTCCATTGGATTGTTTAGAAAAGCATCTGAGTCAATTACAACAAGTTTCTAAGAGGTGCAGAGAAACAAAGTTGAAATTGAACCTAAATAAATGCCATTTTCTGGTGACTGAAGGTACCGTCCTGGGGCATGTAGTATCCTCCAAAGGTATGGCACCTCACCCAAACAAAATTATAGCTATATTAAAGTTACCTAGACCTAAATTTCCAAAAGAGATTCAAAGTTTTCTAGGACATATAGGGTACCACCTGAGGTTTATTAAGATGTGTCCAGATATAGCCAGGCCATTGGCTAGGCTTAGAGGTATGGAAGTACCTTTTAAATGGGAAGAAGAGGAGGAAAAAGCATATCAAACATTAAGGTCTATGTTAGTAGCTGCTCCCATTCTGATCACAGCTGAGTGGTCAAAAATTTTTCATATACATGTAGATGCTAGTGCATATGTAGTGGGGGCAATTTTGACTCAACATATCAAAGAATACAAACTAAATAGACCAATTCAGTATGCCAATCGAATTTCGACCAAGGCTGAAAGAAATTATAGCACCATAGAAAGGGAGGCCTTAGCCATGGTTTTCGTTGTACAAAGGTTTCATCATTACTTGTTGGGAGTGAAATTTGTTATCATATCTGATCATCAACTGCTCAAATATTTATTGAACAAACCACAAGCGACTGGTAGGGTATGGAGGTGGTTACTGTTGTTCTAGGAATTCAATTTTTCTATAGTCCATAAACTAGGTAGAGAGAATGTTATGGTAGACCATCTATCCAGGATCAATGCCATAGATCAAGCAATTGGAGTAAACGATGATTTTCCTGATGCCAATTACCATTTACTATTATTCAAGGAAAACTGTATAGGTATGGGAAAGATGGCTATTTGAGGAAATGCATAGAGAAGGAAGAGACATGGGATATCCTAACAAAGGCCCATGAAGGTCCAGGTGGTGGGCACCTTCTAGGTCATATCATGGGCCAAAGAATTCTAGATGCAGGATTATGGTGGCCCACCCTTTTTAGGGACTCAAATGATAGGGCTAAGGTATGTGAAGAGCTACCAACAATGCGGCCTTAAACCCACCAAGCAGAGAAACAACCCACTGACAGTAGCTACCAATTGGCAACCATTTGAGAAGTGGGGATTGGATTTTGTAGGACCTATATATCCTCCCTCTTTCCCAAATACAGATAAATATTTACTAATTGCCACAAACTATGCAACAAAGTGGGCGGAAGCCATTGCTTCAACAGATTGCACAGCACAGACAGTGGCTGAATTTTTATTCAACAATATTTTTTGTAGGTTTGGGTGTCCTCTGGAGATCTACACGAACCACGGAACACATTTTGTGAATACGATTTCGTATGAAATCTTTAACAGGTATAAAGTTATTCATAGGACTTCATGCTCTTGATATCCCAGGGCAAATGGCTAGGCAGACTCGACAAATAAGGTATTGATTGCCATGTTGTGGAAGGAATGTATGCTACAACATGCTGCTTGGGGTAAAGCTTATCTTGGTACACTTTGGGCATACAGATTATCCTATAAAGAAACAACCACATTTTCTCCATTCCAACTAGTTTATGGGATAGCCCCCATAGAATCATTTGAGTTCATACATGGCTCGATCAACGTTCAAAGAAGGAGGGGCTCAGAGGTAATAGATAGGCTCACAACTTTGCACAAATTGGAGGAATCCCGTATTCTAGCCTCCAGACAGCTAGAACAGACTCAGCTCAAGAGAAAGGAAACTCATGACAAGAACTTGTGGCCTAAAACTTTGAATCGAGGTGAGTTAGTTATGTTACACAGACCATAGATGTCTACTCAAGCTAAGGGGAAATGGATCCCACACTAGGAAGGCCCTTATCGAATTAAGATGATGCTAAATTGGGGTGCAGTGGAGCTAGAGACTCTAAAAGGAGAGGTCCTACCATTAGTCAACATATCAAGGCTCAAGGCCTATCATCAACACAACTGAAGCTTTCAGGATCACCTCAAAATTGCGAAATTGTCCAAGTTGTACATAGCCTTCTCATATCATTTTGCTGAATTTTTACTAGTTTTTATCCATTTTCAGGTTTGTTCATTGAGTTTTAGCATATTTAGTAACCATTTCATAGCCCTTTGCATAAGTAAATTTTTTGGGAGTTTTTCAAGCATTCTTAGAATTTTCCTAGCATTTTTTCATCCTTTTCAAATGTCCACTTCTTGTAAAATTGGAGGAATAAAGGAAACTCTCTGTGGTTTTGAGTGAGAAAATTGGCCTAGACCTGTAGGGAGTTTTTTTAGAATTTTTTGAGAATTTTGTGGATTGTTTTTGCATCTGTTTTGGATATTTTCTGTATTTTTCTCCAATTTTTGGATATTTTCATCAAAAAAAGGCACCTAGAGGCTATATTTATTTCTTTCAAAAAAAAGAAGAAACCCCTCTCTCTCTCTCTCTCTCTCCCCTACCCCCAATATATTTTTTATTTTTTTTTATTTTTTTTTATATTTATTTATTTACTTTTATTTTTTGTTTTGTAATTTCTTTTTATTTTTTCTTTCTCCTCAACCCCTGGCCCCTTGAATTTTTTTATTATTTTTAAATTATTTTATTTTTCTATTATATTATTTATTTTTTTATTTTGTTTTATTTGTTTTATTTGTTTTATTTTTATTTATTTATTTTTATTTTGTTTTATTTTATTTATTTTTATGTTTTTCTTTTTAATTCAGCTTTGCCCCACCCACGTGTGTTAAAGAAAAAAAGATATATATACTTAGATAAATATTAAAATATATATTTTTTTCTTTTTCATGGTCCAATGCTTTTGGCTCTAGATGGTGCCTCGGATGGCCATTTGTTTCAAAGTTGGAGTCATTTTCATGTCTTTTGGCATCTGCAGACTCATATTTTGACTTAGGTTCTCCAAAATCCCACCTTTTCTCTGCCTTTTGGTCAAAATCCACATGTTTTGTGCACATTTTCCATGTGTTTTTCATTACACACATGGTCCACATGGTCTATTCTCACTTTACTTCACCATATGGTTCACAGTTTCACATATGCACCCTCTGTAGCTCTACTGTTTGATCAATTTGGCCCTCTCAAGAGCCCATAATCTTACTCCCTCACCCACCATTTACCCTTCTTCCCAACCCATCTTTACCCCTCCCTGCCCTATCAATCTCAGCCCCCTCAGCCCTCCCTTCCCCCTCCTTCCTACCCTCCATTTGTCGTCATTTGCTTTTCTCTGCAAAATTTCCACTTTTGGTTCTTCTCAGGTGTTTGCTCTCTACTACTCGGGGTGAACTTGGTAGCTGCTCAAGTGTCCTTTTGAAGATTTTGCAGCACAGACATCATGGTGGCATCTCTGCTCTGAGTTTTGGTTCTAACTCTCCGGGACGGAGAGCCCATTAGGTGGTGGGCAACTGTTGAGCCCACAAAAGTCACATTGATCAAAGTCAACTATAGTCAAAGTCAAAGGGTCAAAGTCAAAGTGGTCAAAGTCAACATGTTATGTTGAAATAAAAGGAGAAACTCCTAATCTATTATTAATCATACATTAATCAAACTAAGGAGGAAGGAACAAAAGATATGAAAACATGATGAGTAAATTAAAATGGAAAGAACTTACAAATAATGCCATATGAGCATGGAGACTCCATGAGGAGTGGAAGCACACTCTTGGCAATGGGCTAGAGTGAATGGCTTGTGAGGAGTGAAGGGATACCTTGCTTATATGGAGTTTGGGAGAATTCCCTTGCATGTGGGATAAATCTGCTTGCATGAGAATGAATGTAGAATTGGACAAAAGGGTGGAGCATGGAACTCTCAACACACCCCCTCCATGTGATGACCCTTTTGTTTTTAATGTGGGGGACTAGTGACATATGGGATCACTTAGTCCATTTGGTTTTTAGGATCTAAGGACATATGGGATCCTTAGACATAACTTGGACATATGGGATCCAAGTTTGGGACATATGGCATCCCTTGGGATCTTGGGACATATGGGATCCCAAGACATATACTTGGACATTTGGGATCCAAGTGGTTTTTAATGGGATCTAGGGACATATGGGATCCCTAGACATGTATAAGGGTTTACATCATGGGGTAGGTAGTGCTTATGGAACCATTTACCACCTTTTGAGCATTTTTCTTTTCTTGGGTCTTTTGTTGTTGGTGTAGCCTTTGTCTTGTGAGCTTCATGGCCTTCTAGTGGGCTTTGAGTGTCATTTGTTCAAGCCATAGGGAAGGTCTTACTCTTTTAAAGAGCAGTGTCTAGTCCCTTTACATGGGGTTTGATATGATTCGGAAAGTGTTAATACATCTTCACTTTAGTGGAATCTCTATAATATGTAGGCAGTATTCATAGCTTCAATAATTTATGGCAATCGGAAGGTCCTACCTTCTTTAAGAAGGTGGTGTCTAATCCCTTATAAGTCCATGGGTGTGTGATGTCCTTGAGATAGATCATGTACATGCTTACAAGTTACAATCATAGTGTGCATTATAAACCAACGTGTGTTTCCTTTGAGATACAAAAGAAAAATAAAGCGAGCAATCATAACACCGTTGAGAGCATCGATCACATGCTAGATATAGGGCCAAAGTAGGGCCATCATTGTTTACTTCCATCCAAAGAGGTTTTGGTTAAAAGTGATGTGTAGCTTAGCAAGACAAAAAGGGACAGATCTTGCATGGTACAATAGCTGTTTCTCCAGCTTGCGTGGCGGAGATCACTCACGTATTCTAGAAACAAGGCGTTCTTCTCCCATGGATTATTCCTGGCGCAACCCTCGTCTATCATAGAACATGGTTCTACTTACAAGTCACCATGATTGCTGAGGGAATATCAGATTCTTGCTTAATATGGATCCTGAAATGTGGAAGCTCAGTGCTAAAAATTTAATTCTAGCATGGAACCTCCTGCCTAGTTACTATTTTTGTGATGACTCCAAAATGATAAGGCTACTCTGGCTAGGCCGTGCATGAATGCATCATTGTACATCATTGTAAACATAATCTTGACGCTGCAGTGCAACGAGCAATAGCAAGCAAGCATGACTCACCCCGTCTCTTTCATTCTGCGTTAGAGAGCAGATGATACATTCAAAGGTTTGCTAGTTATAATCTGCTATAGTCATGGTGATGGATACCACTGTGCCTTCTTGTTCACCAACATAGGTTGCTTGTTGCCCTCCGTTTTGGAACACATTGACTTTTGCCTCAAGCCCTGGCCTGTACAGAAAGCCTTCTTCCATGGAGCATGTCACAGCATGTCCACATTGATAATCTATTCCTCAAACCTATGCTTCTTCTGGATCTGAGAGATGGACATCATCCTGTGCTTGATGTGATGACGTGGTTTGTAGTTTAGCACCCAATGCAGTCAAGATAGCTTTCACTACCATCCTACACCTCGTTTGTCCGAGTTTGTGAGTATAGTGCAGTTCAGAGCTGGCATAAACCCCCTGCCATGGCTCCGTTGGCACTTGTACTTGTCGGCCTCTGATTTCCTACCTTTGCACGATTCTAGGATTGATTACTTGCCTTGTGCTCAACCACATCACCTGGAAGCTTAGCAAGCAGGTCTTTGATTCATGCTTTGAAATGGTTGTAGTACTCTTCTTCTCTGTCGCTAATCTGCCCAACATCAGTAGCACATGCGAATGGCTGGGACCACGTGCCTTAGGAGAAAGAGTTTGAAGAATTCTCTTCAATGATCTCTGAGCCTTCTCGACAGGCTTGTCTCGCTTCAACTGAAGCTCTTAATGTTCAAATTGACTAGGCAATTCTTCATCTCACTTGTTCTGTGCTCTTCTTACTATCCCGAGCTCTCTTCACATCATCACCGCATTACTGCTTGATGTCTATCGCCTAAAGTTTTTCCGCTTGCCCCAATGTTCAGCTTCGACATATGTGCAAAGATAAGCCCAATGACATGCGATAAAATTCTCATTCAATCTCCAAGCTCTACTTCTAATGTGTTTATAAACACTTTTTATTGCAAAGTGGAATGCTCAACAGAGCA
Source organism: Ceratopteris richardii (assembly GCA_020310875.1). Lineage (NCBI taxonomy): Eukaryota > Viridiplantae > Streptophyta > Polypodiopsida > Polypodiales > Pteridaceae > Ceratopteris > Ceratopteris richardii. The sequence continues at coordinate 22,086,463 of CM035428.1, forward strand.
CTTATTCTTGAAATGATTGCTGCTTAGAAACATCTTTATTGCAAAGAAGTAAAAGTGACTATGATAAGAACAAGAAGCTCTAAACAACAAATAGAATATTGCTATGATGAAATAGAATAGTGCTTAGAAGCACTCTTATTAGAAGGGAGGGAGGGAGGGAGGGAAACGAAATACACCTATGTTAATGGTGAAGAAGAAAATAAGGACATGAACTCAAAGGAAAAAAATAACATATGCTCTGATACCATGCTGAAATAAAAGAAGAAACTCCTAATCTACTATTAATCATACATTAATCAAACTAAGGAGGAAGGAACAAAAGATATGAAAACATGATGAGTAAATTAAAATGGAAAGAACTTACAAATGATGCTCTATGAGCATGGAGACTCCATGAGGAGTGGAAGCACAATCTTGGCAATGGGCTAGAGTGAATGGCTTGCGAGGAGTGAAGGGAGACCTTGCTTATATGGAGTTTGGGAGAATTCCCTTGCATGTGGGATAAATGTGCTTGCATGAGAATGAATGTAGAATTGGAGAAAAGGGTGGAGCATGGAACTCTCAACATGTTCAAGATCAATGTCAACATGGGGAATTCAAAGCGTTCAAAGTTCGGGTGTCAAGGTGCACAGGTAGTGCACAATTAATTGTTCACAAAGGGTATAATTGCAGAAATTTGGTTTAGGTTGCAGAATGTACCTCTGTAATTTTTGTAAGGTTCAAAGTGTTTTTAAAGTGTTTTAGAAGGCTCAGATGAACCCTCCCTTAGGTGCACATTTGAAGAATTAACAGGTAAAATGTGAAGGTATGTGAAGCGACATCGTACGTAGAAGCAAAAGTATGGCCTCGAATTAAAAGTTTTGTTTTAGTCTAAAGTCACTACAGGACAAAACAGGGATTCGTTGGCTGCCCACCTTTGGAGACAATCTTGGGACATCAAAGTGAGCACCAAGATATAGCAGTTAGGAGCGTACGTGAACCGTCTCTCAAATCAAGGCAAGGCATTATTCTTGTGGGACTAAGCAAGGGTGAGCATAGTCTAGACTAAGCAAGAGAAGCGCAAGAGACATACAACGTGCGACGCAGAGAAGTGAAGTGCAAGGTGTGCATGAAGATTGACTAAGAAGTGTGCAGAGAAGTGCTAAGAATACAGCCAAAGGCCCTAAGGCCCCGTTGAAGTTGGGCGCGCGCCGATAGAAGGTGTCCATCCCTCACCCTAATGGAAGCTTGAGTGCAAGGTGTGCACAAGTGCAAGCTTGGAGAAGGTGGAGATCCGGTGTAGAGAAGGTCGGCAGCAACAAGAACCTTGGGTATTTTGTACTTTGTGAGTGTGCACTCTTTGGTATTTTGCAAAGACAACATTGCACTGTATTGAACATCACCATTGTACTTTCCCCTTATAATCAATCTACAGAATCTTCCAGTGTCTGTGCCTTTCTTGTTGTCTTTCTCCCTTCTCCTACAAACACTCAAATCCATTTCTACACAAGAATCCCCCAACAAATGTAGATAGTTTAACTTGAACACCAAGGATCTTGCAAAGACTGTTCAAAAGCTAGATATGAATTGCAGACCTTGATCAATAACAATATCATCAAGCAATCCATGAAGCCTAAAGATGTATCTGAGAAAAAGTCTAGCAATGGATGCACCTTTGATTGCCTTAGTAGCTCGAATGAAGTGTGCCATCTTTGTAAATCTATCCACTATAACAAGAATGACATCATACTTATCTCACTTTTGTAGATCTGCGATGAAAATCCATATATAATGAAGCTCATGGCCTTTCTGGAATAGGTAAAGGTTGCAAGAGGCCATGAGGTTTATGTCATGGTACCTTAGATCTATTGAAAATGTTACATGATTGGATATATTTTTTGACTTCCTTCTACATTTGAGGCCACCCAAAATCTCTTGATATGAGTTCTATTGTTTTATTCACTCCAAAATGTTCTACTGCAAGGTTGTCATGACGTTGTTGAAGTAATTGGATCCTACACTTTCTTGGAGGGATGAACAATTGGTTCTTATAGAATAGTAACCCATCCTTTTCCTGAAACCCATTTACTTCTTGGACATTTGCTTCTTTGTTGAGATATCAAGCTCAGCATGTGATGATCCAGGATGACACGTATCACTTTTTTAATTTCTTTGACATGTATAGTGGTCATGCTGGTATATGTCAGGGACACTTCATTAAGCTTTATTAGATTTATCTACTGAGAGTGATGGCACATTTGTTTCTTGCCATCTCACTCATTCATAGACATTAGGTTTTTCCTTATGTACTGGTCTTTATATATTGCAGTAGTTGTACTCTTTTTTTTTAAGTCATTCTTGTAAATTCCTTTTATGTAATAGAAGAAGAAGAAGAAGATTATTTCTTCCTTGCCTCAATCTGAGTGTGTGCTTCTCTTTGATTGTGAGAGTGTGTGTGTGAGCTCTCTTCCTTATCTCCTTCCTCATGACATGGTATCAGAGCTAGTGTGGCTATAGAGAGCTCGTGGAGAAGGCCAAACGGTGAAGAGTACAAGAGAAGGCATGGAGAAAGCATGATTCACAAACAACCTTAGATTGCTACAAAATTTGGCATGAAGGTGGAAGACGTCAAAATATTTTCATGATTTATCCCTTTAGGCTCACTCGTTTTTGTCAGATTAGAGTTTCAGAGCCATCTTGACCTCTGTTTTGAGCCGCAAGGTAAGGCCCATAGAAAAACCAGGTCAATTTACAAAATTATAACTTGTGTTCTGTTCAAAAACACTCATATAGTCTAGATCCACGATTTCAAGCGATTTCGTGTACTGTTGCATGAAAACTATGTTTTTGTGAGATCGAACTGTCATGTCATAGTGCAAGAGTGCTCAAGCAGAAGTGCTACTTGTAGTGTTCTGCAATGTAAAGGAGAGAACAAAAATGCTCCATAGTTACGAGAGAGCAATTGGACTGCGGACTAGTTAAGAACATATGAGGAATGGAATCAAGGAGCATGAACGGCAATGTATTGGCTATTTGTTAGCATACAAGATAGCATGATTGGGCACATACAGGATGCCAAGACTCCAAAAGAGGCTTGGAATAGTTTGGTCACATTGTGCCTACATGACAAAGGTAATACAAGATGTTGAACCTTCTTGTTTTGAAGATGCAATTGGAAATGCAGATTGGGAAAAAGCTATGGATGAGGAGATGGCAGCACTTTATGGAAACGAAACGTGGAAGTTGGTTCCATTGCCACAAGAAAAGAAACCCATAGGCTGCAAGTGGGTTTACAAGGCAAAGCACAATGCTGATGGTAGCATAAGCAGGAAAGCACGTTTGGTAGCAAAAGGATATGCACAAACTTATGGCATTGATTATGAGGAAACATTCAACCTGTATCTAAAATGTCTACTGTCAGAACACTTGTTGCATTAGCTACAACGAAAGGATGGACATTGCATCAGATGGATGTGAAGAATGCTTTTCTACATGGTGAGTTATAGGAAGAAGTATACATGGACCAGCCACACAGATATGAAGATTCAAAGCATCTAGAATATGTTTGCAGGTTGCAAAAGGCTTTGTATGGGCTGAAGCAAGCACCTCATGCATGGCATGAAAGGTTTGCTGACTACTTGACCACCATTGGATTTTCTTTGTGTGATGCAAATCATTCACTCTATGCAAGGAAGGGTGATGATGGCATCACAATTGTGGCTATCTATGTTGATGACTTGATTGTAGGTGGTGATAACGAAGAAAGCATCAAAGAGGTAAAGCAACTCCTTATGCAGTTATTTTACACGAAAGACCTTGGTGTGTTGTGCTATTTCTTGGGCGTTGAGTTTATACATACAGAAACAGGTATATGGATCTAGCAAAGGCAATATGTTGCAATGTATGGTATGGCTGATTGCAAGCCAATTTCGTTGCCATTAGATCAGAATTTGAAGTTAGATACTACATCAGGTGAAGCATTGGAAAATCCTACTATGTACAGGAAAATTGTGGGAAGTTTGATATATCTCACAATGATGAGGCCTGATCTTAGCTACATTGTTGGGCTTGAAATTCAATTTATATAGGTTCCTAGGAAGCCACATTTGGATGCTTTGAGGTGCACTCTACATTATGTGAGTGCTACTTTGGATTATGCATTGTTTTATGAAGCTGGTGCACATTTGCAGGTTCATGGATACACTGATGTAGATTGGGCTGGTGGTACTCCAAATAGAAGATCTACTAGTGGCTTTCTATTCTCACTTCGAGGTGTAGCTATTGCATGGAGCAACAAGAAGCAAACCACTGTTGCTTTATCAAGTATAGGTGCTGCAATGGCACCATGTGAGGCATCATGGTTGGAGATCCTACTTGTAGGATTTAGGTGTGGAAGTGCAAAAGCCTATCACCATCTATTGTGATAATCTTGCAGCATACAATTAGCACAAAACCTTGTTTTTCATGCTAGAGCAAAGCATATCGAGGTACATTATCACTTCATCAGAAAGAAGGTATTAGTAGGTGATATTGATCTTGTTTATGTTAGAACAGATGAGCACGTTGCTAATATTTTCACTAAAGCACTTGGAGCAGAGAAGCTAAAGAAGTTTCAAAAGATGCTTGGATTAGAGGACATGGCATGAGCTTGAGGGGGAGTGTTGAGATATCAAGCTCAACATGTGATGATCCAGGATGACACCTGTCATTTTTTTAATTTATGTGACATGTATAGTGGTCATGTCGGTATATGTCAAGGACACTTCATTGAGCTTTATTAAATTTATCTACCGAGAGTGATGTCACATTTGTTTCTTGCCAGCTCACGCATTTGCAAACATTAGGTTTTTCCTTATGTACTGGTCTTTATATATTGCAGTAGTTGTACTCTTGTTTTTTAGGTCATTCTTGTACATTCCTTTTATGTAATAGAAGAAGAAGAAGAAGAAGATTATTTCTTCCTTGCCTCAATCTGAGTGTGTGCTTCTCTTTTATTGTGAGAGTGTGTGTGTGAGCTCTCTTCCTTATCTTCTTCCTTGTGACATTCTTGAGTTTCCTGCTTAACGTTACAAAATAATTCATCTTGTGGTAGATGCTCAAAGATCAAATGATTCAAGGCTCAATCTTCATGATGGCTTGAAGAGATAGCTATTAACTGGAGATGCTCAGGCTTTAGTAATACACTCTCTTGTTGATCAAAAGCCCTCTTCACCCTTCTTTGGTGCAAGGTAAGATCTTCTAAGAAAGGCATCTGATTGACATTGTCGATGTCCTAGAGGGTATGTGATGACAAAGTTGAATCTGGATAAAAAGTTACTCCATCGAGATTTTCGTCCATTGAGAATATGGGTGCCTATTAAATACTCTAGGTCCTTGTGATCTGTATCCACGGTAACTTTATGAGCTGCTCCTTCTAGATGGTGATGCCAGGTATCAAACACCTCCACTATGGCAAGGAGTTCTTTATCATGGATTTCATTATTAATCTCTAGAGGGAAAAATTTCCTCAGTAATCTTTGATGAATGTCCTATAGAAATTGGCAACTTCCATTTGCCTTCTTCTCTTATCCTAACAAGATTGTAAGCTCCTCGAAGGTCAATCTTTGTGAAGAACTTTACTTTTTTGAGGCATTCCAAGAGCTTTGATATTAGTGGTAGAGGGTATCTTTTCTTTATTGTGACTTTATTCAATCCACGATAGTCTACAAACATTCCAAGCGTTCCGTCGTTCTCAGGATAGGGGCTCCTACAAGAGAATTCGAGTGTTCGATAAACCCCTTGTCTAGATTCTCATCAATATTCTTACCTAATTTTGTAAGTTCCTCTAGGGATAATCTATAGATTGGTCCGAAGGGTGGTTGTGTTCCCTCTTGAAGTTCTATGGCACAATCATAAGGTCTATGCTCTGGAAGGATATCTGCATTCTTCTTTTCAAAAACATCTTTAAAACCTTGGTATTGGTCAGGTAGCTTCACTAAATCATCTTCCCGGGCTCTTGAGTTGGTATGGCATAGATCATATACGTCGCTTCCTTCCTTACTATATCTATGAAGGTTTTGGCTCCAACACATGTTGGGTTCTTCCTGATATCTGGACAGGTGATTTTATTTTTTTCCCAATTAATTTTTGGATTATGTTTCTTTAACTAGTGCATTATAATGATAACCACATTTACTAGAATCAATATTATGTTGAAACATATGTCATGGTCACCAAGATTGACACTTAATGTTTTGGTTTCCATGGTTCTATTCCTAGATGCTAGAGGTCGTCCATCTTCTACTTCAACTACTATTGGTTTGTTCTTTCCAAGTACTAGAATTCCATGTTTCTTAATGAATCCTTCATCAATGAAACATGAAGAGGATCCTAAATCTTCTAGGGCTATGAAGGAAAGGGTCTTCTTAGGGCAAGACATGTTTCTATGGGTGTAGATGGAATTATGAGACCCTTTCTTTTATCATGGTCTAGATGTATGGTCTCTTTTACAATTGGACTTCCTCATTTCCCTACTCTACAAGGGTGGCTGCAAATTTGGATTTCGATCTAGTGTTGGAACAACTAACTGCAATATGGCCAAGGTTTCCACAATAGATGCATAACCTGTTATCTCTCCTTCTCTATTTCTCTTGTGGTGTTAGAGGTTGGAACCTAGTTACATCTATCAGTGTAGGTTCAGGCAGACTCATCTTTAGGAGTGGGCTAGAAGGATTTTGATTGGCGAGGTCTTCCTTCTACTTGTTTTTCTTGCTTCCTCTCAAAAGGTTGGTTATCACATTGAATAACATGCATGATGTATTCATTGAATGTCTTAACCTCTAGCATCATGAGCAAAAGGTCCTTCACCTCATCTCTTAATCCCCATCTAAATTGGTTTATGAAATAATCTTCATGTCAAGTGAGATCACATATCAACTACCTAAATTCTGATGCATAGCTAGAGGTAGGTCGGTTACCTTGACATAGCTTTCAAAGTTTTGTTTCTATCACTCGACTTGTGTTTGCATCTAAAAATGCGGCACTGAGTTCTCAAACAAACCCCTCATAGTCCTGAAGTATTGCCATGTTCTTCTCCAAGATTGCGGCAAACCATGATAATGCTTGACCATAGAGCAAGGTTCCAATAAACCCGACCTTGGATGCCTCAATAGGGTATCTATCATGTTGCATACGAATGTACAATTGAACTTGTTGGAGAAATCTATGAAACTTTGTGTGATCCCCATCGAACTTTTCTAACATGTAAATCTTGGGTTGCTTCATAAAGGATGTACTAGGTCGTTGCTTCACTTGAACACTCCCTTGATTTGATTGAAGACTCCCGATTGGTTCTTTTAATTCTTGGAGGAGTGCGCCTACATGCATGGGATGTCCCATCTTGACTTGTGTCTATCGATGAGTTAGGTCCTCAACTTGTTGTTCGAGACTCCGAAGTGATGCTACAATCTGTTCATAAGCATTCTCCATGATGTCTACTCTGGAGTAAAAGCTAGTCTTACCAAAATGTCAAGGGAGCACTAGATTTTGCTCTTCGATTGGACTAGACAAGATTTTGGAATTATAGTTTCAATTACAAGAACACCCACGTAGGGAGAACAATACAAGAATATATAACTGATACAAGATGTTTCACAACCCCAAACTATTAGGTATGGAAAACTAGACAAGAGTTGATACAAGAGATCCCACAACGTGGGACCATAGGTATGAAACAAGATATCTCTTTTACAAGAATTCCCTTCAAGGAGATGAACTAGATACAAGGAGTAACTAGACAAGATCTTGTACTACGTGATCACAAGAGGATAAGACGAGATGTCCAAGATACAAGACTAGACAAGACTGGAACAAGGAACAAAACAAGAACTAGAACTAGAACTTGGAGAGTGCTTACTTGGTGGTCACGACTCCTTGAACCCCCAAGACTGGTATTGGCAAGACTAAATATGAATATGGTGAACCTCTCCTTATATAGGTTTTCAAGCGCGGTTCATGAAAGGCGGTTAAAAATTGATGGTATCATTGATGATGTCATCAATTTGAAACATGAGTTATGGATATCCAAATGAGGCAAGTAGATAGTCAATCTTAGGGTTTTGGCATGCTCTAGATGCAATGGAAGCATAGGTTTCCCCAAGTTCTAAATAAATCATGAGATATAGAAGTCACATAGAGTCTGAGATTGAAGATGGTTTCCTTTGTCCATGACAAATCATTTCTTATTAACATTACACATCTAACATTCTTGACTCTTCTTAATGTGCTCATGAACCTCATGAAGTGTAGAAATATGATCTTGTGCAAAAGAATCAGCCATAGATAAATCAGTTTGAGTAAGAGTCATGGGAGTGGGAAGCTTTTTACCATAAAAAATTTCATATGGTGCAAATCAAGTAGTGCTATGTGTTGTGTTATTATATTTAAACTATAATAAGGGAATTTTATCATCCCAATTACTTGAATTATCTAACAAATAACAACATAATAGATCTAAAGTAGTACAATTCATTGCTTCACTTTTCCTACTACTTTCAAGATGAAATGTAGAGCTAAAGTCTATTTTAGAACATGAATTTTGAAATAATGCAACCCAAAAGTGATTACAAAAACGAACATCTCAATCTGAAAGAATAAATTTTGGAAAACCATGATGCAAAAAAAGACATTTCATAAATAACTTTGTAGCTTGAGGTGTAGAAAGAGTTTTTTTACAAGGAATGAAATACACTTGTTTTCTAAACCTATTAACAATTGTCCAAATCATATCATTATGAGATGAAGTTGTAGGAAGACCAGTAATAAAAGCCATGGAAATTTGTTCCCATGGTCCATTAGGTATGGGAAGTGGCACTAATAATCCAAATTCTTTACCACGATGTGATTTCACACATTAACACACAATGCAATGGGAAACATACTATGCACTATCCTTTCCCATATTTGGCCAAAAGAAGAATTATTTACATGTAGAAATAGTACTTTGTCTGCCCCTATGACCCATATATAGTGGTTCATGCACCTCTTTCATAACAAATTCCTTAAAACCTTGTGTGATGCATAATTTGTGTTGGAGATACAAGAATTCATTATGAAAAGTGTAGGGATGCTCACTAAATGTTGAAGAATCATTGAAAGCATTCCATGTTTGTGAAAAATACAAATCAAATGCATAAGTAGAAATCTTGCCATGTAATGAATGAATATGAATAGCAAAAATATTATTGAGTGAAACAATATTTTGTTGTGGGGATGGGAAGTGACTAAGGGCATTAGCTACAATATTGGCTTTGCGAGGTTGATATTGAATCATAGGCTGAAAATTTTGTATGAATGAAGCCCATTCAATGTGTCTATCAGAAATCAGTGGTTGACTTAGTAAATGCTTAATAGCCTATTGGTCAATTTTGATTAAGACTTCAGAGCCCATAAGTTAATGTTTCCAAATTTTTAAAGCATGCACAACATCCAAACGTTCCTTATCATATGTACTATGATTCTTTTCAGAAGGTTTAAATTTCCTACTTTCAAATGCAATGGGATGATCATTTTGCATTAATAAAACACCTATACCTAAAGCACTAGCATCTGTAACTACATGGAAAGGTTGTGCAAATTCTAGTAGTTGCAAAATAGGTGCATGAGAAAGTGCATGTTTGATTTTTTGCAAAAGATTGTTGTTGTGCTACTCCCCATGCAAATTTTAACTTTTTCTTCATTAATATTGTGAGTGGAAGTTCTAAATAAGAAAAAACTTTTACAAACTTCTTATAAAACTAGCTAACCCTAGAAAAGAGTGTACATTATTCATAGATTGAGGTACATGCCATTCTTCAATTACTTTAATTTTATTTGGATCTACATGAAGCTCTTGACTAGAAACAATATGGCCTAAATACTCTAATTCGTTTTGAAAGAAATAACTCTTTTTGGGATTGGCATGAATTTTTTTTTTGCATTACAAGTTAAAGACAGTTGCTAAATGATTTTCATGGTCATTGTAATTTTCACTATAGACAAGTATATCATCAAAGAAAACAAGAACAACAGCTTGGTAATCAAGGAAAACATTATTCATCATACGTGCAAATGTAGGAGGTGCATTGGCGAGTCCAAAAGGCATTGCCATGAATTCAAAATGAAGATTCTTAGTTCAAAAGGCAATCTTATAACTGTCATTTTGTGTCATTCGTATCTCATGGTACCGAGATATATGATCAATTTTACTTAAGACGCGTGCTGCTCCACGAAGTTTATCTAGCAAATCATCTATCTTAGGAATATGATATTTGTTTTTAATTGTGATCTTATTGATTGCTCTATAGTCAATGCACATCCTATAAGTCTTGTTCTTCTTCTCCACTAAGAGAATAGGTGGTCCAAAGGGAGAAGGACTAGGTCTTATAAGTTCTTTGTGGAGTATATCCTTAACCTCATTAGCTATTTCTTGTTGATGTAAAGGTCCATGCCTATAAGGTACTTATGGGGTAGAGAACAAAGAGGAATTGAGTCTATACTATGGTCAAGAGATCCCCTCGAAGGTGCTAGTTTAGAAGGAAAATCATCCATAAAACAATCCTTATAGGAATCCATAAATGATTTAGGTCCATTAGGAAGTGTATTTGTATAATCAACTATGTTATTGACAAAAACAATATATGAATTGTAGCCTTTCCTGAATGCATGTTTTACTTGAGTATGAATATTGAATGGAAATGGATGGAAGTGACAAAAAGGCATACCAAATATAACATCATAGGACTACAAAAGAACAATTAAGAATGTGCATTCATCCACATATGAACCTATACAGATCTGAATGTTATGCACTTCACTTGTAACATTATATCTATCTCCTTGAAATAAATCCTTAACTTCATACATAGAAAGAAGTGGGTTTAATTGGAGATCTTACACTAGTGTATGAAATATGAAATCATGCAAACTACCATCATCATGTAAAATATTAACAACTTTACCGTTAATAGTATCTTGCATGCAAAGTAAAGAAGGAATAAAAATTGTTTTACCCAAAGAACTTAAATCTTTTTTCAACACTTCTTCAATCCAATCAGGTTGAGTGTCTTCATGAAGCACCTCCATGCTATGTATTTGAGCTCCAAAAGGCTTCATGTCATTAGTTCGCAACCTACATTTAGCTTTAGTATCACCAAACTTACCACAATGCTAGCAAGTGATATGGGGGCTCTTTTATTGAGCATCCATCAACTTAGTTTGAAGGGTTGGAGCTGGTTTGCTAGTTTGTAAGGGGGTTGTCCTAGGTACTAGAGAGAAATTGGATTGTCGATGGAACTAAAACATACATGGGCACTGAAAAGTAGGTGGTCATTGAAGAGTAGGACAAGAAAAAGTAGAAAAAGGACGCTTGAAAGGAAAATTGGACTTGATTGGTGGTTGTCATTGACACGTTTATTGTAAGCAAGTGGACTTGGTGATGGACTGAAACTCCTTCTCAGCATCATTGCAAGGTATCTTCAAGAATTGTTTTAAGTGAACGAATACGTAATAGTTGTTTCCAAAAAACATTCAGTATAGGTAGACACAATATCTCCATCTTTCCATCCAAAAGTTGTCCATGATCAACTGTTGGGGATTCGTGGACAAGAAGGGATTTGAGTGTTTGTAGGAGAAAAGGGAAAGAAGAGAAGAAAGATACACACTAGAAGCCTCTGTCGATTGATTATAATAAGAAAAATACAATGTGAAGCACAATGCAATCCAATGCTTCTGTGCAAAATCCCACAGAGGGATCAATTACAAAATACCAAATACCCAAGAGACTTGCTGCTGCCCGCCTCCTCTGCACCAAACCTCCACCTTCTCCAAGCCTGCACGTGCACTCCTTGCACCAAGATTTTGTTGGAGCAAGTCTATCACAAGCCTAAGTATTGGCTTGAGTCCCACAAAGTCATAGAAGAAGCCTTAAAATGAAGACAATGTAAAGTTCACTTGTGAACTACCTCTTGTAACTTTTGAAGAGTTTACTTAATGTAAAAGTGAAAGAATCTTAAGTGGTTGAGTCCACTTGATCAAAAAGGGAAAGAGGAGCCACGAATTCGTGATTTGTGGTAGGTAGAGAATCAAATCAATCACTAATTGACAGGAGAGTGATTGAGGGAAGTTAGCCTCCCAAACTCAACTATAAATAGATGGCAGCTTTAGTCGTGGTTAGAGAGACCTATGTGAAGACCTCCAAGAGCTGAGCTTTATGCCATATCAAGGTGTGATTACAAGGCACACATATGTATCAGTAAGTCCATCGTATTTTACAAGCAATATACCTTCATTTTCATGATCATTTGAGTTCATATTTCCATGTTCTTGTGAAGTGTACTACTCATTGCCATATCTCTTTGTTTTCTCAGTCAGATTGCAGAGATGGTTTCTCTGAGCTTGGTGCAAAATTTTCAGTGATTTAACTTGGTAAAATTAGTTGTATAAGTCTAATATATGCTCATCAAATTTCATATCATTTGCATATTGCAATCTTCAGTCATGTTCAGTTGAAGTCAACCTTGTCTGTTCATTTTCACTTCTCTGTCAGGTACCCGACTTTTTTACTCATCTTGTCAGAGCTGTTTCTCAGTGTGTACTTACCCCAATTCAATGATTTAAAGCTTGTTGGATTCAGTTTACTGTCTAGTATAAGCATACAAATGTTCATAAACATTGGATTCTTAAATCTGGAGTTATGTTCATTTTTCTGCTCACTAGTCTCAAACTGTAGCAGCCCGTGAAAATCGGGATGATGTCATCAGTTGCTAAACATTATTCTTAGTGTGTGGTTCATTATTTTTTATGAGATTACTCTTGAAAGTTAGCTCTTTAAGTTACCTAGATGTCCCCAAGAGGAATTAAGCTAGTTGCTGCTGTGCTCAGAGAATTATGCAAAACACTGGACATGTGTATGAACCAAAAATAGCAAGTTCTTCACCTCTGAGCTAACTCCAACTTATCTGTTTCGATCTATCTTTTTGTGAGTTATCTTCCAAGGTACATAGGGTGTCTAATACATCCATTGGCAAGATAAAAGGGCCCACCACATACTCTTGGAGTTCATTTGGCTGGTTTAGATCAAGGATTTTGCAACACCTCTTCATCTTCAAGCACATACCTATCCATCTCTTCACAATGGTATCAGAGCAAGGTTGGACAACATGGGAGATGGATTTCCTTCATCAATGGACAAATTGGATAAAGGTAATTACTCAGATTGGTCATTAAGGATGGAAGCTTATCTCCAAGGTAGAAGTTTATATGGTTATGTGGCTGGAGATGAAGTTATGCCAAGTTTCAAGAACAAAAGTCAACCAACACAAGAAGAGCAAGAAAGATTGAGCACATGGTGCTCCAAGGATGCACTTGCAAGGTCTTATCTCCTCAAATCTATCTCAAATTTTTTGTTGCCTCACATTAGAAGTTGTAAGACATCTCAGGAAGTGTGGGATGCACTTGAAGCTTTTTTTTCTTCAAGTACCAAAGCTAGGAAGCATCAACTATGGCTGGATTTCACAACTCTCAAGAAGGCTCCCAAACAAAATGTGACTGATTTTGTGACAAAGCTCAAGGACATAGCGGATCAGTTGGGAAGCATTGGAGAGGTAATAGATGAAGAGCAAATTGTAAGGCAGGTCATCAATGGCTTGAAGGCAGATGACAAGTGGGAAGCATTCACCACAGCTATGAATTTGTACATGGACATGCATGTACCTGATTTCAATACACTCATTGGACAATTACATACCCAAGAGGCATATGGAGATTAAAGAAATACTGGCAAAGGATAGAAGACATTGATGATCAACAAGAGCAATCAAAGGAGAAGGAAATATCACTTATCAAAAATGGAGAAAGCTCTAAAGGTAATCAATCTTCAGCTTTATACACTGATAAAAGCAAGTCCAAAGATAACAAAGGAAAGGCAAAGAAAGTGGATGATGAAGCAGGTACATATCAAGTTAACTATGTAGGTAGAGGAAGACATGGCAGAGGTAGAGGAAGAGGAGGTAGACAAGGCAGGGGGAGATCCCAAGACTCCAACTTATGTTCTATTTGTGGATTAACTAATCATACAACTGAAAATTGCTTTAGGAATTCCAGGAATCAAAGAGGAAGAGGATACAATAGAGGAAGTTATGGCTACTCAAGAGGAAGGTTCAACAATTATCATGGCAACTACAACAACTACAATCATTCAAACTATCAAGGAGGCTACAAAGGAAGGAGAGACTTCAATAACTACATAGAAGACTCAAACAAAGAGGATTCATTATTGATCATGAACATGGCTATGCCACAAGGTAAATCTGATGAGCATGTTTTCTACATAGATTCAGGTTGTTCAAATCATGTGGCAGGAAATGTGGCACTCCAATCAGATTTAGAAGATCCAAGGAATAAGCATGGGGTACAAACAGGAGATGATACAAGACATCTTGTGGAGAAAATAGGCAATGTCAAAGCACCTAATGGAAACATCAACCTACTCAGTAAGGTACTCTATGTCCCTACCATTACAAAGAATTTGATAAATGTTGGGCAGATAGTAGAGAAAGGGTTGCAAGTCAGGTTCACAAAAGTAGGAGCATTTGTTGAAGATCCAAGTCAAGGATTCAAAAGAATTGCAAAAGGTGAAAAGGCAGGTAGATTGTTCACATTTGAATTACAAGACACTAGAAACATTGCTCTCTTTAATTATGGTAGTCAGACACTCACGGAATTGGAAGTATGGCACAAAAGGTTAGCACATATTGGTGAAAGGTCATTAAAGCAAATTTGCAGGGACCAAAGTGTACTTGGACTTAATTTGTCAAAACAACATATGATTTATAAGTGTAGTGCATGTCAATTTGGAAAGTCTCACAGGTTACCATTCATGAAGAAAGGTTATATGCATGGAGATCTCTTGGAGTTGGTTCATACAGATGTATGGGGACCTAGCAAGGAAGCTTCAATATCTGGGTCAAGGTATTATGTCTCCTTTATTGATGATTGCAGCAGATGGACTATCCTATTCTTTATGAAACACAAAGATGAAGTTTTTTTCATGTTTCAAAAGATATTTGGCTCTTGTGGAGAATCAAACAGGTAAATCACTAAAAAGGCTAAGGTCAGTTGGAGGGGGAGAATACTTCTCCCATGAGTTTGATTCTTTTCTTCAAGAAAGAGGAATCAAAAGGGAGGTAACTACAAGGTACACTCCTGAGCAAAATGGAGTGGCAGAAAGGAGGAATAGGACAACTGTTGAAGCTGCAAGGTCCATGTTAAATGAAAAGCATTTGCCTAATTATCTATGGGCTGAGGCTGTATCTACAGCCACTTACTTGATTAACAGGTTGCCTTCAAAATCCCTTGATGGGATGACTCCAGATGATCTTGTAAGTGCTGTTTCTCAGTGCGTACTTATCCAAATTCAATGATTTAAAGCTTTTTGGATTTATCTTATGGTTTAGTATAAGCATACAAATTTGCATAATCATTGGATTTTTAAATCTGGAGTTATGTTTATTTTTCGGCTCACTAGTCTCAAAATATAGCAGCCCGTGAAAATCGGGATGATGTCATTAGTTGCTAAACATTATTCTCAGTGTGTGGTTCATTATTTTTTATGAGATTACTCTTGAAAGTTAGATCTTTAAGTTACCTAGAGTTCCCCGAGAGGAATTAAGCTAATTGCTGCTGTGCTCAGAGAATTATGCAAAAAACTGGACAGGTGTATGAGCCAAAAATAGCAAGTTCTTCACCTCTGAGCTAACTCCAACTTATCTGTTTTGATCTGTCTTTTTGTGAGTGATCTTGCAAGGTACATAGGGTGTCTAATACATCCATTAGCAAGCTAAAAGGGCCCACCACATACTCTTGGAGTTCATTTGGCTGGTCTAGTTCAAGGATTTTGCAACACCTCTTCATCTTCAAGCACATACCTATCCATCTCTTCACAGCTTCCACTAAGGGGGAGGGATGGATACCTTCTGTCCGCACGCGCACACTGCAATGAGACCTTGGGATCTTTGGGAGACTAGCTTAACACTTCTCTGCACACTTCCTTGGTCACTCTTCATGCACACCTTGCACTTCACTTCTCTGCGTCGCACACTGTGTGTCTCTTGCACTTCTCTCTCTTGCTTCACTTAGACTATGCTCCTCTTACTTACACCTAGGAATGGTCCAAGAATAATCCTTCCCTTGAGTTGAGTGTCGATTCACGTACGCTCCTAACTGCAAGTGTATCTTGGCGCTCACTTTGATGTCCCAAGATTGTCTTTACAAGTGGCAGCCAACGAATCCCTGTTTTGTCTTGTAGTGACTTTAGACTAAAACAAAATTTTTAATTGGGGGGGGGCATACTTTCACTTCTGCGTACGCTGCCCCTTCACATAGCTTCACATTTTCCTTTCAAGTCTTCACTTTTGCACATAAGAGAGGGTTTATCTGAACCTTCCAAAACACTTCCAAAACACTTTGAACCTTAGGGAAATTAGAGAAATACCTCTGCAACCTGCAACCCACTTTCTCCAATTCACCCTTTGTGGACAATTACTTGTGCAGTGCCTGTGCACATTGACACCTGCACTTTAGCACTTTGACTTTGCACCTGTTGACTTTGACCTTGACCTTGACTGCAGTTGACTTTGACTACATTTGACTTTGAATAATATGACTTTTATGGGCTCAACAGTTGCCCACCACCTAATGTGCTCTCCGTCCCGGAGAGCTACAGCCAAAACTGTGAGCATAGATTATACCAGGATGTATCTGCTGCAACATCTGCAAAAGGACACTTGAGCAGCTACCAAGTTCACTAGGAGAAGTAGAGAAGAAGCACCAGAGAAGAGCCAAAAAAGGGGGATGTTTGGCATGGAGAAGCAAAGGAGGGAAATGGGAGGATAGAAAGGAGGTGGAAGGGAGGGCTGAGGGGCGGAGATGGATAGGGTAGGGAGGGTTAACGATGTGGTTGGGCGGATTGGTAAAGGGAGGGATTGGAAGTATGAATATGGGGACTAAAGAAGGTTAAAATGAGAAAATAATAGAGCTACAGAGAGTGCATATGGGAAATTATGAAACATAAGGAAAGACCAAGTGAGAATAGACCATATGGACAATGTGGTGAAAGAAAAACGAGTGGTAAATGTGCTCAAAACATGTGGGGTTTGACCAAAAGTCAGAGAAAAGGTGGTATTTTGGAAAAAATAATGCAAAAAATGAATCCAGAGGTGCCAAAATACATGAAAATGACCCCATTTTTGAAAAAAATGGCCATGCCAGGCACGATCCAAAAGCAAAGGTTTGAACCATGGAATTAAAATAAAAAAATAATAATAATATAAATAGATTAAAAAATGTCTATATATTTTTATTATAAAAAAAATTAAAGTTTTTTTAAATAATTTTACAGATATATATATATATATATATATATATATATATATATATATATATATATATATATATATATATATATATATATATATATATATATATATATATATATATATATTAAATCGAACGCACAGATTTAAAGAAAAAAAAAAGAAAGAAAGAAAAAGAAAATTAAATAAAAGAAAATGAAAATAAAAAGAATATAAAATAAAATATATAATAAATAAATAAATAAATAAATAAATAAATTAAAGAAAAGAAAAATAAAATAAAATAAAAAAAATGACGCCGATTGCGGGTGTCTTTAATAAAAACCATAATATAAAGTAAAAAACAAAAAACAAAAAGTGGCGTGATGCGCGCGCGGGGGGAAAATAAAAGAAAAAAAAGAAAAAAAAAAACAAAAGAAAAGAAAAGGGGGGGGGTCGCGCGGGGGGATGTGCGGGGGGGGGGCTGGCGGGTGGGCGGGGGGGCTTGCGGGGGGGCTGGTGGGCAAGCACGGGTAGAGAGAGAGAGAGAGAGAGAGAGAGAGAGAGAGAGAGAGAGAGAGAGATTTTTATTTATGTATTTAGTTTATTGTATTTTTTTTATTTTTGAACACTACCGAAAAATAAATAAAAAAATGAAGATAAAAGAAAGCAAAAGAAAATTAAAAATAAAATAAATAATAAAAAATAAATTAAAATAAAGTAAAAAAAATAAAAAATAAAAAATAAAAATAAAAAAGAATTAAAAATAAATAAAAATTAAAAGAAATGGAAAAATGGGGGGGGGGGGAGGGGGATGCGGGTGGGCGGACGGGTTGGGGGGGGGGGGGGGGCTGCGGGTGGGTGGGCGGGTGGTGGTGGGGGGGGGGCCGGGGAAGGTGGGGGTTTGAGGGGGGGTGGGGGAGGGGGGGGGGAGGGTTTTTTTTTTTTTTTTTTGGAAATAAAGACGCCTGGGGGGGCTTTTTTTTTAATAAATTACCCAAAATTAGAAGAAATTATAGAAAAACCCAAAAAAAAATTTAAAAAAACCCAAACAATTCCAAAAAAATTCTGAAAAAATCCTTCACAGGTTTTAGTCCAGATTTCTCACTCAAAACCACAGAGAGCTTCCTTTTATTTCTCCGACTAGGCAAGAAAATGACATTTGAAAATGATGAAAAATGCTAGAAAATTTTTAAAAATGCTTGAAAAACTCCCAAAAAATTTACAAAAATTGTACTTATGCAAGGACTATGAAAGGGTTTCTAAATTTTTTAAAACTCCAAGAATAAGCATGAAAGAAAGGATAAAAACTACTAAAACTTAAGCAAAAATGACATGAGAAAGCTATGTACAACCTAGACAGATTTTGGAGGTTCCACGTGATCCATAATTCTTCAGTTGGCTTGATGATAGGTCTTGAGCCTTGATGTGTTGCCCCAGAGAAACTCCTCCATAATCTCCAATTGTACTGCACTTCATTGGTTTTGTCTTCTTGTTGGGAACACTGATCATCTGATAGGGGTACCCTAAATCCTTCAGTAAAATATTGTCTCCTCCATACTGCAACTTGTGTATCTTTGTGTTAGCCACTTTATAGCTTAATTTGCAAAATTTCATTTTCACTATTCCAACTTCTTCATCAGATGGAACCCTCTGTTTCCAAAGACTTGTAGGTACTCGTTCCACATTTTTGCAAAGCCCTACACTCATTATCATAAAAATTGACATAAGAGATGATATCCATACCAATATCCCTAAAAAAATGGCCATTGACATATGATTTGAAGTATCTTCATCACTGTTGCACTTAAGGGCTCTTCTTTTCTTCTCTCTGTTATGGCCTTTGACTGAGACTGTCTCACTCAAGCCAGTAACCTGAATGATATCCTCTTTTTCTTCATATGCTTCCTCTCCACTTGAGTTTGGAAAAATTCCATAGCAGGAAGAGGGGTCTTCTGAATGGAGCCAAGCCAACATGTTTTCATCTTCATATAAATTTTCTTCTTCAAATAGATGTGCTTCTGGGTTTTCCAATAATTCTTCTTCCATACAAATACCAATTGTCTGCATCATGCTAGTATGTCTCTGACTGTCTGGTCCTTCTTCTAAAATTATCTGCTGCAACTCTTTTCCCTCTTGCTTTACCCACATTGTGTCCTTGCCCCAGTCATGCAGCACATTGGCATGCCTTAACCAGGGTCTCCTAATTAATAGGGGGAAACTTCCTTCCACCTGTGGCAGCTTTAAAACAACAAAGTCCAAGTTAAAGATGGTACCTTGTATCTTGACTAGGACTCCAGGGACCACTCCCATAGGCCTTACTATGCTTTGGTCTGCCATTGTTACAGGGAAGTTGGCAGGTCTCGAAGGGTATAGTCCAATCTTTTTCATGGTATATTCAGGCATCAAGTTAATGCCAGAACCACCATCCACAATAACAACTTGAAGCTCGTGACCTTTAATAGAGACTGTTAGCCGAGGGCTCTTGTAATCTGTGAGGGGTGCTTCCCCTACACTTTTATCTTTTTGCATAACTGCAGCCTTTGCCACTAAATGTGTTGTGGACATTTCATCAATTATCTGCAAGAGTTCTGACCTGAACTTCCCATCCATCTTTATTAAATCAAAAATACTAACCTCCTTTTTCATGGACTTCAGTAGTCTGGAAGCTTCTGATTCCTTAAGAGCCTGGGCTCCATCTGATTTATCAAATTCCTCATGAGCCCTGTTGAATGCATGTCCAATGGCATCATTGGTACCTATGAAATTTTCTTTTTGCCTTGTCTCTATACATGTGGTGGCTTTGTTTTCAGACACACCTTTGTCTTTGTTTAATCCATTAATCATTGACTCTTGACTAATTTCCACTTGAGCCTTCCCCTTGCTTCTTGTCTGCAGTGTAAAAGATTCAATTTCTTCTAACTCCACCACCCTGGTAGATGGAGATGGCACATGGACTTGATCTACCCTTTCTTCTTTGCACACAAAAATCATTTGAATGTGGGGCCCAGATGAAGATGCTTGGTTCTTAGGACAACAATTAGTATAGTGGTCTCTAGCCTCTGGGTAGTTCCTACAAGGAGGGGCATTTTCTGGGAGAGTGCACCTACTTTGATAGTGCCCACATTCTCCACATCTGAAAAAAATAATTGGCCTCCTTGGCCCATTTCCAAAGTTATCCCTATGTCTAGGGTTATAAATGTTACCTTGATTGGGTGCAGCCGCCATCACATTTGCTGGTGGTAGGGGTCTTTCTTGTGTCCAATATGTTGTTGCAGGCATTCCTCTTGACTGGCATTCTTGGGCCTCATGGCTAACTTTCCTGCATATTTGGCAAGTCACACTTAACAAAGGACATTCACTTATTATATGACCTTGCTT
Source organism: Ceratopteris richardii (assembly GCA_020310875.1). Taxonomy (NCBI): domain Eukaryota; kingdom Viridiplantae; phylum Streptophyta; class Polypodiopsida; order Polypodiales; family Pteridaceae; genus Ceratopteris; species Ceratopteris richardii. The sequence continues at coordinate 22,107,189 of CM035428.1, forward strand.
CCTGCACATAGTACACCAAAGTCCACTCTTGATGCTGTTGGGAAAGATGGATGGATGATCCAAGAGATTGAGTAGGAACTGCTAAAACTTGCTTTGTACCAGCCCTCTTTAGCTTCAGACTTGATTAGTAGACTCCCTTAGCTTTCCAATGACACCAAGAAATGGCCTATGTCCTTTGGAAATGAAGTGTGTAATGATCGAATCAAAACAGATAACTTTGGAAGTCACAAAGTCAAGAAAACTTTCTATTTTGGTCTTGACACCTGCTCAATGTTTTGCTCAATGTTTTGCTCAGTGTGACCAGCACAATAGCAATTGATAAAATTCCTTCTAGGAGTATTCAATTAGCTTAGTAAGCTACCATTTTCAAGTGGAATGATGTAAAATGACAAACTATACTCAGAGAAATTGATTTAGCAAAATTAGCTATACCCCCGACTTTTTAGGACTGTAGCAGAGATAGACCAGTGAGCACCTCGACGACGATTTATCTGAATTGGCTGAATGAAATCACTTCAAACTTTGTCAGTATGTAGATGACTTTGGGCTGAATCCAACAAGCTTTGAATCACTGAATTGGGAGTAGTATGGACCGAGATATTCCTTTGACAAGTTAACAGACTTTGGAGTAGACAAGCAATGAATACAGAGATGAATGATGTAAATGTATCTATTGATTAACAATTGTGTACAATCCCATTGGCATGGATAGCATTGCCAAATGGTGTACAGAGGTGTAGGCTATGGTATAGTTCTTACACACACTCATACTCAGTAGAGTAAGCCTCGGGAATGGAGTGATCTACCTGTGACTTTTTCACATCCAATTTTATAGGAAATGACTTAGGATTTGAATTCAAATTCAAATCTTTGGCTTCCTATGATCAAGCATCTAAACTTTTGGAGATATTCTCTCAATCAAGTGATCTAATTTTCCATGAATCACTTAGGTAGGTGATTACAAAAGATTCTAAGTCAAATTAGACTTTTACAATGAGGTAAAGTGGTAATAAACCACTAGCGTATGTTCCTATGGTTCTTCATGCATGTGGAGTCTTCATGATGTCTTTCGAGCCAAATGTGTAGGCTTGTGATTTACACCAATAGCTTGCCCTCAAGCCAAACACTTTGGCTTAAGTCTTCATCTTCAATCTTCAAGTACATCCTGCAATCCAATCATAGATTTGAACCTGCAAAGTTTGGTCCCATCCAAAGCTTTAGTCAGCAAATCTGCACATTGCATGTTGGTTGACACATAGGTCAGCTAAATGTCCTTGCTCAACAATTTCTCCCTCACATAATGATAATGAACTTCTATGTGTTTGGTCCTGGCATGATAGATAGGGTTAGCTGCAAGGTGAAGAGAACTTGTATTATCTCCAAAGATAATTGGAGGCCTAGTATATAAGCCCAATTCTGAATACAAAAGCTTAATCCAAATTGCTTCTTGAGTGGCATTAGCTAGCCCTCTATACTCTGCTTCTGTAGAAGACAATGCAACAGTTGGTTGCTTCTTTGCAGACCATGAAATGGTTTGTCACCTGCAAAAGAAATGTATCCAGAAGTGCTTCTCCTATCATCCTTGCATCCTGCCCAATCTGCATCTGAATAAACTTTTATATCAATATCTGAAGTGTAAGGAAAGTACAAACCATGGTTCTGTGTACCCTTGAGATACTTCAAGATTCTTTTGGCAGCCTCTAAGTGAGGTATCCTTGGCTTGTGCATAAATTGACTTAGCACACTAACTCCATATGCAATGTCAATTCTAGTTAAGGTAGCATAGTTCAAGCTACCTACCATACTTTGATAACCTGTAATGTCTTGGACTTCATCACCTTCATGGGCACTTAGCTTTAGGTTCACCTCCATTGGAGTACTAGCTGCTTTAGCATCCTACAAGTGAAATTTCTTCAACATGTCTTGCACATACTTCTTCTGAGTAATGTATATTCCTGAATTAGTGTAAACTAATTCAAGTCCCAAAAAATACTTCAATAGTCCAAGATCACTAATCTTGAACTCCTTCATCATCTGGCTTTTGATGCTTCTGATTCCATTGACATCATTGCCTATAATGATGATGTCATCAACATAAACACAAAGATAGATTACCTCTGAATTACTTCTCTTAATGAACAGAGAAGTGTCAGCCTTACTCATGACCAAAACTTGGTCTTGGAGGTATGTAGTTAGCCTGTAATTCCATGCCCTAGGTGCCTGCTTCAATCCATATAAAGCCTTCTTTAATTTGCAAACATAAGTTACCTTCTTAGGGTCTTCATAGCCAGGAGGTTGTGACATATAAACCTCTTCTGAAATCCATCCATTCAAGAAAGCATTCTTGACATCCAATTGGTACATGTTCCAATTCTTTGATGCAGCCACACTCACCATCACTCTGATTGTTGGCATCTTGGCCACAGGAGAAAATGTTTCTTCATAGTCAATGCCTTGGGTTTGTGCAAAACCCTTGGCTACCAATCTGGCCTTGTACCTGTTAATTGTGCCATCAGAATTTCTTTTCAATTTATAGATCCATCTGGATCCTATTACCTTCATGGAGTCCTTCTTGGGTACTAACTCCCATGTATCACTCTCCTTGAGTGCTTCAATCTCCTCATCCATAGCTTCCTTCCATTCTGATTTTGTGATTGCTTCTTCATATGATCCTGGTTCTTCATTTAGCAAATCCTTTGCAAGATAAATTGAACGTTTAGTAACAAGAGATGTATCATACCCATATCTGATAGGTTTTTTGCTCTCTCTTTGAGACCTTCTGATTGATTGAGTTGAAGATTCTGGTATGTCCTCAAGCTTCTTCATCTTCATTTTGCCTTTGGACTTCCATGCCTTGAACTCTTCAAGGTTGATTGTATCTTCATCATCTGAACTTGAGTCTTCTTTCTGAGTTTTTTCTTCCTTTGTAAGTTTTGGAAATTCCTCTTCCAAATCATAGGGTAGTTTGACCTTCCTACATTCATTCTCATACCAAGAATCATTCTCATCAAAGATCACATCTCTGCTTACCATAAATCCCTTGTTGGTAGGGTTATAAAACCTGTAACATTTTTTATTTAAATCGTATCCAATGAAAATACATTTTTCAACCTTTGGATCTAGCTTTCCTCTTACCTGTGAAGGAATGTGTACATATGCTACACATCCAAAAAATTTTCAGTACAATGATGGTCTCTTACCATGCCATGCTTCATATGGTGTCATACCATCAAGTGACTTTGATGGTAACCTGTTTATGAGATAGGTGGCAGTAGAGACACTCTCTGCCCATAGATAGTTAGGTAATTTCTTCTCATTAAGCATAGATCTAGTTGTCTCAACTATTAACCTATTTCTTCTTTCAGCTACCCCATTCTGTTCAGGAGAGTACCTTGTGGTTATTTCCCTTTTGATGTCTCTGTCCTGCAAGAAGTCCTCAAATTCATTGGAGAAGTACTCACCTCCTCCATCTGATCTTAGCCTCTTTAAATTCCTTCCTGTCTGATTTTCAACTAATGCAAGATATTTCTTAAAACAATTAAATACTTCATCCTTGTGCTTCATAAAGTATAATACAGTCCATCTGCTATAGTCATCAATAAAAGACACATAGTACCTTGAACCTAAGACTGAGGGGTCTTTGCTAGGTCCCCATACATCTGTGTGTACAAGCTCTAGATAGTCTTCATGCATATATCCTTTCTTGGAGAAGGGTAACCTGTGAGACTTACCAAATTGACAAGCACCACACTTGTAAATCATATGTTGCTTGGATACATTAGGTATCCCAAGCACACATTGGTCCCTACACATTTTCTTCAAGGTCCTTTCTCCTATGTGCCCTAATCTCTTGTGCCAAATCTCAAGCTCTGAAAGTGTCTGATCCTTATAACTGTATAATGCAATATTTTTTGTATCTTCCAACTCAAAAGTGAAAAGTCTACCTGATTTTTCTCCTTTAGCTATCCTTTTGAATCCATGTCTTGGGTCCTCCACAAATGCTCCATACTGATTGAATCTGACCTGCAACCCTTTCTCTACAATCTGACCAACACTCATTAAGTTCTTTGTAATTGTAGGTACATAAAGTACTCTGCTCAAAAAATTCTGATTACCATCATAAGTTTTCACATTTCCAACTTTAACTACAGAATGCTTTGTATCATCACCTGTTTGGACTTGGTGTTTACCTTTTGGTTCCTCAAGATCAGAGAGTAGTGCCACATTACCAGCCACATGATTTGAACACCCTGAATCAATATAAAATAGGTGATCATCATTTGTACCTGACTTTGAAGTCATGTTCATGATCAAGAGAGAGTCATCTTGCTCCTCTGTGTAGTTGTTGTAGTCCTTTCTGTTTTTGAATCCTCCTTGGTAGTTGCCATTGTAATTGTTGTTGTAGTTGTTGTTATAATTGTTGTTGTGGCCTTGGCGATGGTTGAACCTTCCTCTAGACTGAGAGTATCCACCTCTTTGGTAGCATGTGCCTCTCTGATTTTTGTAATTTCTGTAACACTCATTTGTGGTGTGGTTTGACAAACCACAAATGTTACATGGTGATGAGTTATAGGGTCTCCCCCTACCTTGCTTACCTCCTCTGCCCCTACCTCTTGAAGATCTACCTCTCCCTCCATAGTTGGCTTGGGAGGTAGAGCATTCATCTTCCACCTTCTTACTCTTGCCTTTATCCTTAGATTTCTTATCAGTGTATAGGGCAGAAGAGTTGTTACCTTTAGTAGTATCTCCACTCTTGGTAAGCTTTGCTTCATGTGTGAATAGTTGACCCATGAGAGTTGTAAGATCTGGAGTGTGCATGTCCATGTAGAGATCCATTGCAGCGGTGAAGCTTTCCCACTTGTCATTTGCCTTGATTCCATTAATTACCTGCCTTACAATTTGTTCTTCTTCAATTTCTTCTCCTATGCTTGCTAACTGATCTACAACATCTTTGATCTTGGTCACAAATTCTGAAACAGCTTGCTTACGTTGCTTCCTTAGTGTTGTGAATTCAATCCACAACTGATTTTTCCTAGCCCTTGTATTGGAGGAAAAATATGATGACAAGGTTTCCCAAGTCTCTTGGGAAGTCTTACAATTTCTGATATGAGGTAAAAGAAAGTCAGATATAGAGTTGAGTAAATAAGACCTTGCCAATGCATCCCTTGCACACCATGTGTTGAGTTTTTCTTGCTCCTCCTTGGTTGGCAAACCTCTTGCTTTGAATGAGGGCAATTCCTCATCTCCTGAGATGTATCCATAGAGACTCCTTCCTTGTAAGTAGGTCTTCATCCTTAGAGACCAAGCTTGATAGTTGTTCCTGTCCAATTTGTCAATAAATGAAGGAAAACCATCTCCCATTTTACCTTATTTGCTCTGATACCACTATTGGGAAAGATGGATGGATGATCCAAGAGATTGAGTAGGTACTGCTAAAACCTGCTTTGTACCAGCCCTCTTTAGCTTCAGACTTGATTAGTAGACTCCCTTAGCTTTCCAATGACACCAAGAAATGGCCTATGTCCTTTGGAAATGAAGTGTGTAATGATTGAATCAAAACAGATAACTTTGGAAGTCACAAAGTCAAGAAAACTTTCTATTTTGGTCTTGACACCTGCTCAATGTTTTGCTCAGTGTGACCAGCACAATAGCAATTGATAAAATTCCTTCTAGGAGTATTCAATTAGCTTAGTAAGCTACCATTTTCAAGTGGAATGATGTAAAATGACAAATTATACTCAGAGAAATGGATTTAGCAAAATTAGCTATACCCCCGACTTTTTAGGACTGTAGCAGAGATAGACCAGTGAGCACCTCGAAGATGATTTCTCTGAATTGGCTGAATGAAATCACTTCAAAACTTTGTCAGCATGTAGATGACTTTGAGTTGAATCCAAAAAGCTTTGAATCACTAAATTTGGAGTAGTATTGACCGAGATATGCCCTTAACAAGTTAACAGACTTTGGAGTAGACAAGCAGTGAATACAAAGATGAATGATGTAAATGTATCTATTGATTAACAATTGTGTACAATCCCATTGGCATGGATAGCATTGCCAAACGGTGTAGAGAGGTGTAGGCTATGGTATAGTTCTTACACACACTCAAACTCAGTAGAGTAAGCCTCGGGAATGGAGTGATCTACCCGCGACGTTTTCACATCCAATTTTATAGGAAATGACTTAGGATTTGAATTCAAATTCAAATCTTTGGCTTCCTATGATCAAGCATCTAAAAGTTTGGAGATATTCTCTCAATCAAGTGATCTACTTTTCCACGAATCACTTAGGTAGGTGATTACAAAAGATTCTAAGTCAAATTAGACTTTTACAATGAGGTAAAGTGGTAATAAACCACTAGCATATGTTCCTATGGTTCTTCATGCATGTGGAGTCTTCATGATGTCTTCCAAGCCAAATGTGTAGGCTTGTGATTTACACCAACATATGCCACCCCCTTTAAGTTCTTGCAACTCCTGTCGCAGTTGAGCCAATTCCTCTGCTTGGGCCTCCTCCTCCTTTTGGAGCTTTAATGCCTCAATCTCCCTTCGCAACTGAGTAACAACATTCTCCTCCTCTTTGTGGGGCCTATTCCTTTTAAAGCCCTCCAGCTCCTTCCTTAGCTGGATTACCGGATCCTCCATTTCTGTAGAATATGGTAGTTGAGAAGAAGTTGCTCCATACTGTTGCCTTATCTGTTCCAACCGTGTAGCTGTGTTGATGAATTCCTCTATGGAGGTTGTAGGCAACACTAATTCCTTGATTTTGCATTGGGTGGCCACTGGAAGTGGCTTAGCTAACCATTTCTTAACAAAAAAATCATGTGGTGGGTTTGGTAATTTAGCCATTAGTGCTTTGGTCCTAGTCACAAACTTTGGGAACTTTTCACCAGGGACCAATCTCAAATTTTCTAGTTCTTCTATGATGATCTCTGCAGTATTTCCATGCTGGAATTGATTTTTAAATGCATCTTTCATTAAATCCCAAGTTGTAAAATGGTTCTCAACAAATTGGTTGAACCATTTATCTGCTAATCCTTCTAATGTGGCAGGGAAGAGTATCAAAAAGGCATCCTCCCTGCCCATTAAGCCTCTAGTCTTGCATAGTGCCAAAAATCTTCTAATGTGCTCATCTGGATCCTCGTGAGCTAGGCCTTTGAAAGAAGGAAATTTTATATTTAATCTTGAGAGTAAGGTTTCCAAGTCTACCTGACCAGCCATACTCCTTACTTATGAAGTTGATGAAAGTGGACTAGATGATCTCCTAACAGCCTTCCTTCTTGTTTGCTTGCAGGTGACCCTCAATGTTTGGGACCGGGTTGCAGTCATGGGCTGTTCATAGCCCTCTTAGTATGAGATAATTGATAAGAATATGTACCTCTTAGTTCACTGAAGTAGTACTATCGACACTAGAAGATTGCTTCTCTAATCGGAAGATTGCTTCTCCAACTGCAATATATCTTCTCCTATGCTCAAATCTCCTTGGAGGTCCCACCGGGCATGCCAAATTTTGTTGGGGGATTCATGGACAAGAAGGGATTTGAGTGTTTGTAGGAGAAAAGGGAAAGAAGAGAAGAAAGATACACATTGGAAGTCTCTGTCGATTGATTATAATAAGACAAATACAATGTGAAGCACAATGCAATCCAATGCTTTTGTGCAAAATCCTACAGAGGGCTCAATTACAAAATACCAAATACCCAAGAGACTTGCTGCTGCCGGCCTCCTCTGCACCAAACCTCCACCTTCTCCAAGACTGCACTTGTGCACACCTTGCACCAAGCTTCCACTAAGGGGGAGGGATGGATACCTTCTCTCGGCACGCGCACACTGCATTGAGACCTTTGGATCTTTGGGAGACTAGATTAACACTTCTCTACACACTTCATTGGTCACTCTTCATGCACACCTTGCACTTCACTTCTCTGCGTTGCACATTGTGTGTCTCTTGCACTTCTCTCTCTTGCTTCACTTAGACTATGCTCCTCTTACTTACACCTAGGAATGGTCCAAGAATAGCCCGTGCCTTGAGTTGAGTGTCGATTCACGTACGCTCCTAACTGCAAGTGTATCTTGGTGCTCACTTTGATGTCCCAAGATTGTCTTTACAAGTGGCAGCCAACGAATCCTTGTTTTGTCTTGTAGTGACTTTAGACTAAAACAAACTTTTTTTTGGGGGGGCATACTTTCACTTCTGTGTACGCTGCCCCTTTACATACCTTCACATTTTCCTTTCAAGTCTTCACTTTTGCACATAAGAGAGGGTTCACCTGAACCTTCCAAAACACTTCCAAAACACTTTGAACCTTAGGGAAATTAGAGAAATACCTCTGCAACCTGCAACCCACTTTCTCCAATTCACCCTTTGTGGACAATTACTTGTGCACTACCTATGCACTTTGACACCTGCACTTTAGCACTTTGACTTTGCACCTATTGACTTTGACCTTGACTTTGAGTGTAGTTGACTTTGACTGTGGTTGACCTTGACCAATATGACTTTTATGGGCTCAACATCAACGAGCATGTACGTGGAACTGAGGAGGAAGGAAGGACTCCTTGATCTTTTCTTGAAATATGGTTAATGTGGTAGGGCAATCGGTGCTATGCGCCAAAACATTCCTTCATAATTGGCCCTTACCCACTGAGTAAGTAGTAATAAATTTCACTTTTTCAATTTTAGAATATGATTCATGAGAATAAAATCAATGATGATAATGGCCTTCACCACCCTAAATAGGTTATTTTTATCACTCTATATTTGTTGAACTGCAGCATCATGTTCTTTTATCTCATTCTGAGCATGTTGGACTTTGTATCGCAAAAGCTTCAATTGTTGCTCAATCGTTACCCCTGGCAGGGGTGATGTACCAAAATCCTCCGTATTATGGGCAGGGTCCATGGCCTTATATAGAACCAAACCTAGGACTAAGCATGTGAAAAAAAAAATTAACAATTGTGTATATAATAATATAAATAAATAGATAAAGTAAATCAGAGTGTTTGATAAATAATAAATAAATAAAATAAATGAGAGTGTTGAATAAATAAATAAGTAAATAAATAAGGTGAAAATAGTGTTAAAAGTTGTGTTAGATATTAAATAAAGGAATGGGGTATCAATAAGTTAAAGTAGGGTAGTGGGGATAAATCTAATCTCTTGGAAGTATGAGGTTGTGGGTTCAAATCCCCTACATGCTAAATAAGGAACTAAGTAGGCTAACTAGAGAAATGAGTAAGCTAACTAGGGAAATAACTAAGCACTTATTGCCACTAATTAGTTATAACTAGTTTGTGCATAACCAACGGCTACCAAGTGAACCAAGAGAACCATGAGTGCCAGAGAAGCCAAAGATGCCAAAAATATGCCATAGTTTTATGCCTTAGTCGACACCTCAACAGAGTGATCACAATCGATAGAAGGAGTACATTTAGCACAATGAGCACAGTGAGTATAGTCAGTATAGTGAGCACAGTGAGTACTGAGCACAGTGAGCATAGTAAGTGCATTCAGTACAATGAGCATAGTGAGCACAGTGAGTGTAGTGAGTACAATGAGCACATTGAACATAGTGAATACAATGTCATAGTGAGCATAGTGCACAGTAACTAATTTGAAACAATTTGAAAAAACGCATTAGCAAACCAAAAACAAACAAACTTGATAAACAAAAACCTAGACCGGATGATCGAAATGGATGTCGAATTGCAAACAGACATCCTAAATCACAATGGAATGCTGAGAAACCACCTCTTCATATGTGCCTTGGCGTTGATACCAATGTTTTCTAGATCCCACGGATGCACATACACACAAGATAGTACAGAAACAAAATCTCACAAAGGCATAAATAGAATAGAAAGAGACAAGAGAATTAACACCAGATTGGGTACAACCTCCCCCCTTATACTTTGATGGATGGGTCTATCATAGCATGTGTATTTATAGGTATTTTTCATTATGTCCTGCATAGAAGATACATGAGGGTGGCGCTTCAAAAAGCATGCATTTATGAAGATCTGCTTTATTTACAAAATCTTCGCTTTTGAAGTTATCTACTATTTGTACAAAAATATCACTTTCTAAAACAATCTATTATTTTTACAAAAATAGCTAAAATATGATCTTCTAAATATTCTTCTAAATATCTTCAAAAATATCTGAATAAATCCATGTTCGTTCACACCCTCATGAGTCTTCACCTTCTAAATCAAAACACAAATCACATTAAAAACCTATAGAGATTAAAATCCATATAAAATTCCATTATTCCATAAAGTATAACAAGGATACTCTTTGGATAACCCTCGAAGTGATTAGGAAATCAAAGGTTTTGATAGTTGGTACATCAACAAAAATGGAAGCTCCATATGCTAAACCATCTAGTTCACAAATACCACTTATAGATGTGGGAATGTCTGCTAGTAGAGATATTAAGTGGTAGGTGAAGGACTTGAATCTACCAAAGTACCACAGAGAGGTTAGCGCCAACACACAGATGCGGTAAAGTAGTGGATTATTTAGTGGAATCAATGCTTCCAACTTTGCATTATTGTTGAAGAGAAATAGAATATCTAGCATGCCACTTATAGTTTGATGGATGTTGCCCACTGATGGTGGAGGAAAATAGAGTAGGACAAGATAGAACATGCATCTTTGGCAAAATTCAAGGTCATATTTTATAACAACTTTGTTTCTCTAGATGATTGTACCAGGGCTTTAGATGTTTGGTTCTTCTTGCAATAGAGATAGATTACATTGCAAGAATATGTAGATAAGTATGAGAAATTCATACTAGATCAGTTACTTGATTTTCTTTAGGTACATAAGTTTGTGCTTGGGCTTAGGAAGACATTGCATTTGCTTGTACATAAGGAGTGCCACCACACCTTGAATGAGGTAGTAGAGCTTGCCTTTGTTCTCGATGATGCAGATGCTCTCGACTACAACTTTTAGGACAAAAGAATACTTGAATGTGATTCACAAAGCACACAGCTTTAGCTCCAATACATAACAAGACAGATGAACATCATTCAAAATTCGAGCCATGAAAAGAGAAAAGTTAATACTTATATAGCTAAGAGAGTTTTTCAACAATCTAGTTTGACATAGGGACATAAAAAAATCTCATCATGAGGGCCTTTATTACAAATGCCTAGGTTGGCATGCTTATAGGTTGTGCCCTAAGAAGAAGAAGAAAATATATGTAGTAACGATGGTGAAGAGGCACTAGTCCTCACCGTTCACTCAATCATCTCCCTTAGATTTTGACCTTTAGCTATAGACACTGAGATGGGTCCTCCATCTAAAAACAAATAACCCACCTTGAACATAATCATCACCAAGAAGTTTAAAAATGTGCCCGATGTGGTGTTGTCCCCAATTGCTCAGAAAGGGTATAAAGTTTTGGACACCAAGGCATTTGTCATGGATGGGAAGGTTAATGGTCATCTTGTTAAAGTTTTGTTTGACATAGGATCGATGTATAATGTTATTAACTCTTCTCAGGTGAAGAAATTGACATTGAAGACTAGTCTCTCTAAGTACACCTACAGAGTAGAGTTAGAAAATGGGAAGGGATCTAAGATCAAGAATTGGTGAGTTATCGGATTACTAGTCGAGATTTAGTCATACAAAGATGAGCTTGATTTTGTGATCTCTACACTACCTAGATTTGATCTTCTTCTTAGAAAACAGTGGCATGCAAGCAAGAAGTCAATTATAGATTTTTTGGACTCATATATATTAGTTTAATCATAATGGTCGCTACATCGCCATCCATAGAGAATGTGATGTTCAGACGTACAGACGAATATCTACCTCTATGATTGTAAAAGCAGAGTATAAGTATCTTTACTTTTTATATTTTGAACATAAGGAGTTATTATCTTTATAGATTCCAACTAGTTTGGAAGCTTTGCTAGCTTCTAGAATGAAAACAGAATTTGAACACTTGTTTCTTTAATAATTACCTTCAGGTCTTCTTCCTTGCGCAAAAGTGGAGCACAATATTGAGCTAATACTAGGAGCTCATCCATCACCCAGATAGCCATATGGAATGAGTCTGCATGAGGAGGTAAAGTACATTGTATGGTCAAGGATTATCTCTGAAAAGCACTTGTTAGATCAAGCTATTTATCTTTTGACACCCTAGTGCTTTTTCCTTCACCAAAAGAATGGATACTTCAAGATGTGTATAGACTATAGAGCATTAAATAAAGCTAGAACAGAGTACATATATCAGATGCACTAGGAGGTGCACTAGTGCATTGATGATAATATGCATGCACTAGGAGGTGCTACTGTATATAGTAAAATAGACTTAAAAGTGCTTAGCATCTATCAGTGTTAAGGATGATGATGTACATAAAACAAATTTTCATACTAGATTTGTTCATTGTGAGTTTCTTGTAATGCCTTTGGACTTAATTAATGGTCTATCTACTTTTATGATGCTCATGAATGACATTTTTTATCTTTTTATTAGTCAATTTGTGGTTGATTTTGGAGATGATATTTTGGTTTATAGTAGGAATTTAAAAGAACATGAATTTCATCTACGTGTGATTTTTTAAATGTTAGATGAGAATACTTTCTATGTCAACCCAGAGAAGGCACAACCAAATTTATCTGAGGTTTAGTACTTAGGACATATAACTTTTGCAGATTGAATTAGAATGGATCCATAGAAAGTTTTTGTGATCCTCAATTGGCCAATTCCTTAGAATGAGTGTCAACTATAATCATTCTTAGGATTATCAAGTTTCTATAGGAAATTCATTGCCAACTACGCACACATAGCTGTCCATTTGTTGTAGAATAATTAAAAATTTGTATGGGCTAGTGCGCGACAACAAGCTTTTGACACATTGAAACAAGCAGTTTCAATCATCCTAGTTTTATTAGTGGTACATCCACCAAAAAACTTTTGAAATATAAACCAACGCTAGTGGCATCACAATTGGTACAATTTTAGTTTAGGATGGAAGACTAGTAGCTTTCAAAAGTGAGAAACTTTCTCTAGTTCAGAGAAACTGGCTTATCCATGAACAGGAACCATATGCAATAGTTCATGCTTTGAAGATTTGGAGACACTATGTGTGTGAGGCAAGTTTTAAAGTATAGAAAAATCATCACACATTGAAGTATTTCCTAGCCTGATCTTCACAGGAAAGGCTACATGGCTTGAGTTGATGCAAGAATTTCACATAGAAATTCTAAATAGAAAAGGCAAAAGAATACAGTTGTGGAAGCATTATCTCATATTCTGCATCAAACTAGCTTCATAGTTCTAGACAGTCATTTAATCCAAGAGGTCAAAGATTCATAGATTGATGATGATTATTTTAAGACTATAATTAATATTTTAGTAGAAAATAATGAGGATAAGGTAATCTCTAAATTTCAAGTTGAGCAAAGCTTTCTCAAAAGAAATCAAAAGATTTGTGTGCATAATATCTAGGAAGGGAAGCTTAGAAAAGAAGCTATTTTGAAGTTGAGTAGACACACCTTTTGTGATGGGTGATGATTCTAAGACCCCCGTGCAAGAATGCAAGATGGCTGCCCTCCACTAGGCCCACAAACATTGATATATGCTCACTATTATGAACGTTTCTCTACACTTGTAAAAAGGCTTAAATTAAAATTTTACAACCTTAAAATAGCCTTTACGAGCTACCCAACACAATTTACATCACCCCTAATGGATATTTCCAACTAGGAGAACCATCCATTTCAAAACAAGCTATATGTTTGCACTAGTGTGTGCCTATGTGCTGAGATATAGTTTTAGAAACCTAGCAATTTCTCACAACTCACTTATTAAAAAAACTTGAAACTTTGGAACACTTTGGGGCACTATATGAGAGACCCAATGGAGATTTAAAGCAAAATAAAAAGGAGGAAAATGAGAGAAAAAACAATGCTCTTGGTACAATCATATTTGGAAAAGCCTCACTACACCTCTAGATAGAGAGTTGCAAAATCATGCAAAAATGAGCTAAGCACGCAAGGGGCCTGCTTGCTAAAGAATAGGACTTCACTAAATTAAGCGGGAAACTCATGGAATGCATACAAAGCAAGAAAAAAATATGGGATGATGCTTTTATAGAGTTTTACATTTCCTACAATCTAGCTAACCACCCACCAATTAGTGTAGGTGCACTTTTTGGTGGGTGATTGATTAGATTTGAATTTGATTGAGCTTGGTGGAGCTTGTAGCTTGATGCCAATACTTTGATTCCTCCTTTCATGTTGGTCCACTTGCAAAACTCGTGGATAAGTCCTTTTGCATGGTTGAGTCATGATTGTTAACACTTCCCCTCAAGTCTCAATGCCTAGGTTCTTAATTCCAATGCATGACTTGAAGTGTTGTAGTTTTACTCCATCTAAAGCTTTTGGGATGCAGTCCATAGATGAGATGGTGTTGCCACAAAATCTACTCTATACTTGCCAATGTGACTTCAGGGAACCTTAGTAGACTCCTTTAGCTTCCCAATTATGCAATTAAACCCAGCATGTGCTTTGGAATATCACTCCCAAAAGTTTGTACGAAAACAGATAACTTGGACATAGAAGGATTACCTACATATTGGTCCTTTGTATTGACATGCTCCACCTTGACATCCTTTGACATGATCTTCTCTCTAATAAAGTGGTAATGCACCTCTACATGCTTTGACCTTGCATGTAACACCATATTTTGACCCAAGGATATGCTACTTATATTATCACAAAAAATAGGTACTTGCTTAACTTGCAAATAAGGATCAACAAACATCTTATTGAGCCATGTTAGCTTACATGAGACTTGTGCTAAGCCCCTATACTCAGCTTTGGCCAAGGAGAGAGCCACTTTTGGTTGTTTCTTTGATATCCATGAGATGGTCTTCTTCCCTAGAATGATGACATATCCACTACTACTCGTAGTGTCATCTTTGGAACCTATCCAATCAGCTTGTACATTTAATCCATCATCAAATGGATAATATATCCCTTCATTCATGTATCCTTTGAGGTACCTTTTTTCTGCAACAAGATGAGGTACTCTTGGTTCCTGCAAAAAATGAGATGAAACTCCAACTACGTGTTCAATATCTAGGCTTGTCATGGTGGCATACAAGAGAGAACCAATTATTGACATATACATAATCAAATCCTTCACTTCTTAGCCTTCATGATCACCTATTTTAACATTTACTTTTAATGGATTTGAACTGGGCTTGTAATCACACAAGCCAAACTTCTTCAAAAGATCTAGAATATATTTCCTTTGCATCAAGTATATACCTTCCACTTTATATAGTACATCGATCCCAAGGAAGTACGTTAAAAAACCTAAATCAGAGATTTTAAACTCACATCCAAGCTTCCTCTTTATTTCCTTTATGTTGACTCCATCATCCCTTCTAATGATCAAATCATCAACATATATACAAATGAAGATAGTTTTCCTACCTTCCTTCTTCACAAAGAGTGATGGGTCTGCATGACTTTACTTGTAACCACATTTTTTACCAAGCAATCCACATCTATTTGGTTTGAACTCCTTGGGCCTTGCTTGCGTCCATAAAGAGCCTTCATAATCCTACATACATGATGTGGAAATCTCTCATCTTCAAATCCTCTTGGATACTCCATGAAGACTACCTCTTCAAGCTCTTCATTTAAGAAAGCATTCTTTACATCCAACTTGTACATATTCCAACCTTTTGAGGCTAAAATTGCAATCAAACTTCCTATGATCAACATTTTAGATACTAGAATGAATTTCTTCTCAAGGTCTATGCCATAAATTTGAGCAAAAACTTTGGAAACCAACCTCACTTTATACCTAGAGATGCTCTGCAACAGCGTAACGACTGCAAATGCTCATGAATGAATGACTCTCCTCCCAACCTTATGCCTGTATATATAGCTGCTTGAACTAATGAGGACCACAAATGTAACTAGAGTCCACAAGTGCATGTGCAATCTCCTCCACTCCTTTCATATCCACCACTAGAGTCTATTAGTGGCTGGAGTGATCTCGACCACTACTTTAGTACCTTCCACTGGAGTCCACTAGTGGTTGTTGTACTCACCTCTTGAGTTAAGTCCACTGGTCTCAAGTTAACTCACATTAACTTGAGTTAGAAGGCTCTAGAGCTCTTTGGGCAAAACTCTCTTCCCATGCTCCCCATGGGAGTTGAACCCAAGACCTCTTCCTTCACAACCATGAGACTTAACCACTAGGCTAAGTGGATTACTTGAATATGAGAGCACATGACTTATGCTTGAGTCTAGTCTTGAGATCTTTGGTCCTACAGACGAGTGACCAAACGGTATCCGATTTCAGATCTGTCTGAAGCCATCGGATCCCTAGATCATAGACTTACTTTATTACATTCTTTCCCCCTTGGGAAAGATTTTCGTCCTCGAAAATAAAGCTATATATATAACTGTAGGCAACCCCCGAGCCTCATGTTCTAAAACTTGAAGAACATGCATTCATTCAATTAGGTTATTTACTTAGAAACTTGAAAATAAAAAACCTTCTTTATTTGGGACGAACGTAAAACTTGAAAGCTGGAAAACGTTGTTGGATTGTGGAAACTTTTTCCCATGTTGAATTTTCTTCAGTTCCATCCTTCCATTTTACTAAGCATTCTTCATACAAGTGGCTTCTTGTACGTTTATCTCGGGTGCGAAGTATCCTTTCAGGTTCATGAGGAACTGTTTCATGTACGGGAATAGGAAGTATAACCTGTTGTCCAACTAGATTATCTGAATCTGTTAGACTCTTCCTAAGCCGACTAACATGGAACACTGGATGAATCCAACTATCGTCTGGTAGTTGTAGTTCATAAGCCCACAAACCAACTTTCTTGGTGATTGGAAAAGGACCGCAATATCTAGGCGACAACTTGGCGCATTGACCAGTCTTGAACTTTTCCGATCTTGCAGGAATACGAAGATAAACTTGATCGCCAACCTGAAAAGTAACATTTCTTCGCTTCGGATCGGCATAAGCCTTTGCACGATCTTGAGCTTTCTTTAGGTTTTCTACTTGAGCTTAAAGTTCATGTCTTGAAGGAACTCTTGAGCGGCTTGAACTCGTTCATTTTGTAGTCCTACTGCATAAGGAGACCTAGGCTGGAAACCATACATCAACATGAATGGACTAAATTCAGTTGATGAATTCTTGGCACTGTTATAGGCAAACTCAGCTAATGGAAGATAATCTTCCCAGTCAGTCTGTTTGGAAGTAACATAAGCTCTAAGTATGTCTTCCAAAATCTGATTGACTTTCTCTGTCTGTCCATCCGTCTGGGGATGTTCAGCTGTACTTAAACTTAGTTTAGTTTCAAGTCTACTAAAGACTGCTCGCCAAAAATGACTCGTAAATCGAGCATCTCTATCAGAAACTATGTCTACTGGAAGACCATAGAGTCTATAAAGTTGATTTACAAATATTTTTGCAAGTTCTGGAGTCTTATAAGTAGTCTTGACTGGTATAAACTGAGCAAGTTTAGTCAATCGATCAACTACAACCCAGACTGAATCAAAGCCCTTCTGAGTGCGGGGTAATCCAGAAATGAAATCCATGGAAATGCTTTCCCACTTTCCTTTGGGAATTTCCAAAGGATGCAGCAATCCTCCAACTTTAAGTCGTTCAAACTTATTTAATTGACATTTATGGCACTTAGATACATAGTTTTGCACATCTCGATGCAAACTAGGCCAATAAAAATGTCTTTTCACAAACTCATAGGTTCGGTTAATACCAGGATGTCCTGCACTTGGAGCATCATGGCATTCGAAAAGTACTTGTTTTCGTATGTCCGAGGTACTTGGAACACAAACCTTACCTTTATAAAGCAAATATTCATCTTGGAGAGAATAGTGTTTAAACTTTCTTTCAGAAGTACTTGCTTCATTTTGTTCATCTTGTTCAGCTGCTTTCCATGCTTGACTGAAGCTTGGATCCTCTTTGCAGCTTCCTTTCAAAGTTGAAATAAATTCACTTTGAATTTGTACAAAACTTAGATTGTTCAGCATAGGCATCCGACTTAAGGCGTGCCACTGCGTTGAACTTTCCTTTTCTATACCTGAGTTCATAATCGAACTCTTGCAACTGCTCGGCCCACCTCGCTTTTCTACCTCTTAGATCAGGTTGGTTTGCAAACCACTTTATGCTCTCTTGATCAAAAACTATGGTCAACTTTGATCCATATAGATAATGGCGCCATTTCTTTAGAGCATTTATAATAGCGAACATCTCTCGCTCATAGGTAGAGTAATTTTGCTGAGCAGGACTTAGCTTTCTACTCTCGAAAGCTATCGGTCGACCATCTTGGCTTAGTACTGCTCCTACTGCAGATGAACTTGCATCTGTTTCTAATTGGAAAGGCTTGTTCGGATCTATAATCTGTAGAACCGGGGCCGATGCTAAAGCAAGTTTAAGATCTTGAAAACTCTTTGCTTGATCTTCTTTCCAATTTAACTTTTGATGCTTCCCTTTGAGTTGATCTGTCAAAGGTACTGCAATCTTGGCATATCCTGCCACAAACTTCCGATAATATCCTGCCAATCCGAGAAAACTTTGTAGTTCTCGAACTGTCTTGGGCTCAGGCCATTCAAGAATCACTTGGACCTTTTCAGGGTCAACTTTGATTCCTTCCGCGGAAATAATATGACCTAAATACTTTACTTCTGGGGTAAAGAATTCACATTTTGACTCTTTACCATAAAGTTTATTATCGCGAAGAAGTTGAAAAACTTTTTTCAAGTGCTCTAAGTGATTTTCATGATCTTTACTGTAGATCAGAATATCATCAAGAAAATCTACAACAAATTTTCCCAAATACGGCTTAAGCACTTGATTCATCAAAGTCATAAATGTTGCGGGTGCATTTGTCAACCCGAACGGCATCACTAAAAACTCGTAGTGACCAAACTTTGTTCGAAAGGCTGTTTTAGGAATATCATCATCTTTGATCCTGATCTGATGATAACCTTGGCGTAAATCAATCTTAGAAAAGACTGTAGCTCCCTTTAGACTATCGAAAAGATCTTCGACTAGTGGCATGGGATACTTGTTCTTTATCGTAAGATTGTTTAACGCCCTATAATCTATGCACAGCCTCATGGTTCCATCTTTCTTTTTCACTAGAAGGATGGGTGCTGCCCATGGAGACTGGCTTGGGCGGATAAATCCTTTATCCAAATACTCTTGGATTTGATTTTCTACTTCTTGATTCTGGACATAGGGGAGGCGGTATGGGTTTTGAGATTTTGGCTTGGTACCCGGAAACAGATCTATACTATGATCGATGTTTCCACGAGAGGGTGGCAAGCCGTAGGGGAGTTCCTTAGGGAACACATCTTTAAATTCCTTCATTAATTTGTTAAATTTAACATGGACTTCTCGAGGAATAAAGGACGAGACATAAGAAACTTGATTTATATTATCAGAATCTATTACATCGGTGCCAAGGACAAGAAAAGTTTGAGTCCTGGCTTCTTTATTGACAAGTTTCTGAAGTTCAGTGTATGATATCAAAGGGATACTTGGAACATCATGCTCACCCTTGATTTTATACACTACACCATCACGCTGGAATTCCAAAGTATTTGTAAAATAACACCTGGTCAATGAAGGTCCTAGACTCCATAGCCACTCTCTCCCTAAAACAAGATCTACCCGATCCATGTTCATGATTTGGAAGTCCAAGGTGTCTTTAAATCCTTGGATTTCTAGATCCAAATTACATATCATTGTGTCCCAAACACGGGTGTCTTGACCGTGCATCATGGATACAATGTATTTATGAGGAGATGGTTCCTGAGGAAGAGCCAGTTTTTTTACTAACGCATAATTGATAAAATTATGCGTAGCAGAGTCATCCACCATTATCCGGATGGTGTGCCCTTTTACTGTTCCATGCATCTTGACCAAATCATGTGGACCAAACTCTTGAGGTTGCCACATGTTTTTGGAAATTTGGCATGAATGGGTACTGTCGCAATGCATAACCTGAATCTTCTTTGCACTTGAACTTGCATCCAAGTTCAAAGAGTGAATCAGATTGATTTGCTGCTTACCCTTTCCCTTACTTTCTCTTCCGACTGGACAGGCACGGCTTCGATGTCCAGGCTTGAGACATTTAAAGCACAAGTTTTCTTTTTGTGCTTTATCATGATCTTCTGGAGAAAGGATGTGTCTAAAAACACGAGGTTTTTTAGACACTCTTTCATTAGATTTAGTCCCTTTGCCCTTACGCTTAAAGTTATTCTTCTGGGAAGAACTGTTCTCCTGCGGGACATCCAAACGTGAATTGTCCTCATAAATCTGTGCGACCTTAATCGCCTCTTCAAGGGATTTAGGCGCATGACGCTTAACTTCATTACAAATTCGCTGGTTAAGTCCTCGGACAAAACCGCGAAGTCGATGGAAGTCATCTAAATTCTTTAACTTCAGAATTACATCTCTGTATTCTGAAATATACACTAATAGCGGTCTACCCTTCTGCTGAATTTTATCCCAAGCTTCCCAATTGCGTTCCTCCTCATTCTCGGGGAGAAACTCTTTCTTGAAAAGATGGGAAAATTCATTCCAAGTGGTAGGTTTCTTGTGAGTCTCAGAGAGACTCATCCACCATGTATAAGCTTTCGGTCCTAGTGATAAACTGGCTTCTACTACCCTCACATGATCGGGGGTATGTTTGAGTTCATGGACATCTTGCCATTTCTCTAAGAAAGTCAAAACCGCATCCTTATTCCTATCCTTATCCTCTCCAGAGAAATAAGGAGGACGGATCTCCTTACCCAAGGAAAGATCCACGGGGCGGTTATGGCTTTCTAACATCCCTACCGAAGCAACACACAAGGGAGTAGAAGACACTAGGCTAAGACGGCTCATACTTCCCGCTAAAGGAAACATATCTGTATGGGGAGAGGATAATCCTTTATCCTTTTCCATCCTAACAGACATTGGTGAAGTTGCGATCGTATCTGTGTGACTACCTAAAATAGTCTTACTGATATCCCTAGGCGTCTGAAGTAAGTTCAGAATGGCCTTAAGGTGATCCTGGATTCCATCAATAGATTGACGGAGGACTGCAACCTCATCCGGAATACTGGACAACCGTCCAAGCTTTTGCTCAACAAGCAACATCCTACTCTCCATATCTTTCCCCTCGTTTAGAGTAGTGATTGTTTCCCCTTTTCTCGCAGAATCCTCAACGTCTAATGCTACAATCGTCGCTTCTCTATTAAATGCATCAGACACATGACTTGTATTTGAAACCATAGGTGCAGATGGATGCAATGCACGTGCAGCTATTGGTGGTCTAGGCATGAATGAGGATGTTACTAAAATAGGAACAGAAACAAACACTGACGTACTAGTAGTACTCGTAAGCGAGACGTGGCTAGAAGTCCCCTCCATCGCACACAAAGCGTTATTAAACTTACTAAGTATTCCTAACGCAAGTGGTGTGTGCAACAAAATCAAAAGAGCTATGCAAGAATATCACAAGAAATAGTCCCTGATGATTTGGTCCGTTGAGGTCGACTTGATTCTAGCCGAGAGTGCTAGAATTATGACGAAGTTAGGCCTCCAGATCTTCACTCCACGGCTCCTCTTCCTTCAAACTTTGCTCAATCTTTGATTCTCCTTGGTTGTTTCTTTGGCTAAAAGCAGAATACTTCTCGGGTTTGGCCTGCAACCACTGATTTGCTCCTTGGATGGATGAGAGTTTGGCTTGCACTTCAGCTTTGATTACTGCTTTAGCAAATTTTGTCTGCACATATGAAACAAGAACCACGTTGGGCAGCGTGGGTAGCTTGATTTCCTCTTAAAGTAGCCACCAGGGTTCGAATCTTGCGGACGGCAGCACGCGAGATCTTTTATACTCCTTTTTCTGCTCCCTGTTGTAGTCTTCTACAGCGCATGCAAAGAAAGAAAGGACCTGCTATAGAAAGAGTATCGCGAACGGTCGTTGCTCTCTTGGATAGAGCAGCGTTCCTTTGTTGGGGGGACGGGGGTTCGAATCCCCTCTTCCTCACAGCAAAGATGACTTCAAATCCTTTTGTGCTATGCTTCTCAATCCAACGCAAGGAACTCGGCAAATCTCTGATCAACCGCGAACAGCGTATGCACACGCATATAGGAGAAAGTGGATTGATGAGCAAGATGATGAAAGACAGAAAATTATGGAGTAAATGCTCTGATACCAATGCAACAGCGTAACGACTGCAAATGCTCATGAATGAATGACTCTCCTCCCAACCTTATGCCTGTATATATAGCTGCTTGAACTAATGAGGACCACAAATGTAACTAGAGTCCACAAGTGCATGTGCAATCTCCTCCACTCCTTTCATATCCACCACTAGAGTCTATTAGTGGCTGGAGTGATCTCGACCACTACTTTAGTACCTTCCACTGGAGTCCACTAGTGGTTGTTGTACTCACCTCTTGAGTTAAGTCCACTGGTCTCAAGTTAACTCACGTTAACTTGAGTTAGAAGGCTCTAGAGCTCTTTGGGCAAAACTCTCTTCCCATGCTCCCCATGGGAGTTGAACCCAAGACCTCTTCCTTCACAACCATGAGACTTAACCACTAGGCTAAGTGGATTACTTGAATATGAGAGCACATGACTTATGCTTGAGTCTAGTCTTGAGATCTTTGGTCCTACAGACGAGTGACCAAACGGTATCCGATTTCAGATCTGTCTGAAGCCATCGGATCCCTAGATCATAGACTTACTTTATTACATGCTCCCATCTGCATGCCTCATTACCTTGTACATACATTTGTTGCCAATGACTTTCATGTCCTGTGTTATTGACACCAATGAACAAGTATCATTTTCTTCAAGTGCCTTGAATTCCTCCTTCATGCGTTCAATCATTCCCTATTCTTATTTGTTTCTTCAAAAAATTAGCTTCTTCACAATCTATACCTTGACTCATGCAATGTTGGAACATCAAGCTTACACTATGCTTGAGGTGGATTTGATCTACATCAAAGGCTATCGCGTCGAAAGAATATCCGTTGGAGAGTTCTTTTTCATATGCTCATTTATTGTATTTTTTGAGAATATTTTGATGGCTCATTTACCATTGTAAAAGCCTTGAGCTTGACACATGTAAAGGTAGAAATATAGAGCCAAAATCCCACGAAATTTTGGTGGTTGAAGTTGCATTCAATCAAGCAATCAATCACCTAAAAGTAGATCAATCAAGATCTTCACTTTTCCTAGATTATAGGAAAGTGAATTGATTCCCTCCAACAACCATTCCCACCTTCATTTGGATTCAAATTCAACTTGTAAAACTCGTGGAACACTCCTAGAGTCTATATAAAGACTTAAAACCACTTGTATTATACATGGAAGCAATATACATACACTTGTGACCATCATTGTCTTGCTCCTTCAATTTTCTGCATCATCTTCTTCGCCAACAGTAATCTTGCAGAGGCTGTTGCTCTCTCCTCAGAGCTCCAAATTGAGTGCAAGAGGACTCATTGGAAAGTTATTAGTGTTTAGTTTATGCTTGTAAATGTTCAAAGCATTTGGTTCAGCAGATTTGGAGAAATCGCAGTTTTTCTGCCTCGGGGTCAATCTCTGCGTATTCCTGAAAAATAGGAAGTACCACCGGTGAATGTCGCATTCATTCCTATAGCATATTTTGCTTATTCCTTATAATTTTGTGCATTACATACACTCAACCCTATGTGTATCACTCCCATAAAAGGATTTTTTCTAATTGTAATCACCTTGGTCGCTATGGGCATTTGAAGTTCATTGTCTCTTCCATAGATAGTAAGTTTTTGAGCTAGTCGACCCGCGAACCTATTTGTTTTGTATGGACTCATTCTCCTTGATGCTCCAAGAAACATATTGTGTTTATTTGCACTTATAGCATGACTATAAGGTCTATTTGAGTCTCCAAAAGCTCAAGGGCTGGTCTTGTGCCGGTTGGCATGACCAAACTTCATCGCTTCGAAACGCACTTTTCTACCTTCGACAAGCTTCTCCAAGTTCTTTCAGTGGTATCAGAGCTAGTTCAAGATGGGTGAAGGCTTTCCCTCAATGATCGAGAAGCTTGATCGACAGCGGCTTGGCAAATCAGAATGGAGGCCTATTTGCAAGGTAGAAATCTTTATGGAATTGTAGCAGGTGATGAAGCTATGCCTATTCCAAGATCCAAAGGAGGACCCACACAAGAGGAGACAAATAAGCTCACACTTTGGTGCGCAAGGGATGCTCAAGCAAGGTCGTACATACTAAACTCTATCTCTGACTTTCTATTACCACATATTAGAGGATGCAAGACATCTCAAGAGAGTTGGGATGCCCTGGAGACTTTCTTTTTTGCTAGTACCAAAGCAAGAAAGAATCATCTTTGGAACGAGTTCAACCAAATGAAGAAGACACCTAAACAAACCATCACAGAGTTTTTTATCAAGGTCAAGGAGGTTGCGGATCAATTAGCATCCATTGGAGAGCCGATTGAAGAAGAGGTCATCATGAGGCAAATTCTCAACGGCATTCGAAGTGATAAGCAATGGCAATCCTTCACGACGGCTTACGATCTCATCATGGATGTGCAAACTCAACACTTCAACATCTTTCTTGGACAACGCTTCAATCAAGAAGCCAACAATAGCATAAAGGAAGGTAACTTTTATCATGGTAATTCAACTAGTGCTCTATATGCAGATAAGAAGGATAAGAAGCAGAAAGGCAAGAAGAAGGAAGAAGACGAAGAAGAGACTTCCCAAGCCAACTTCGCAAGCAAGAGCAAGTGGAAAGGGAAGAAGAAAGGACAAAAGCAAGACAAAGCCAAAGGTCAGAATGTTCAACCTTGTGCCATATGCGATAAGACCAACCACACCACTCAAAATTGCTGGTTCAATGGGAAGACCCAGAAAGGAAGTGGAAGAGGTGGATATGGCAGCAATAGAGGCAGAGGTGGACACAACTTCAACAATAACAATAGAAGCTATAATAGAAGAGACTACAACAATTATTCAGAAGATCAACCACATGAAGACTCATTACTTCTCATGAATCTAAGCCACAAAGAAGGTAAAGAAGATGATCATTTGTTCTACATAGATTCAAGATGTTCGAATCATGTTGCAGGCAACATTGCTCTTCTATCTGACTTGGAAAGTCCAAAGCATAGACATGAAGTGCAAACAGGGGATGACACGAAGCATAATGTGGAGAAGATTGGTAATGTCAAAGCTTCCAATGGCAGGACAAACATTCTAAGTAAGGTTCTCTATGTTCCCACTATCACTAAAAACCTAATAAGTGTAGGCCAAATAGTTGAAAAAGGCTTGCAAGTTAGGTTCACCCAACATGGAGCTTTTGTGGAAGATCCATGTCAAGGCTTCAAGAAGATAGCCCGAGGTGAGAAGCATGGTAGGCTCTTTACTTTTGAAGTAGGAGATACCAGGAACATAGCTCTATTCAACTTTGGGTCTCAAACCCTAAGTGAGCTTGAAGTGTGGCATAAGAGACTTGCTCATGTGAATGAAAGAACCTTGAAGGATATATGCAGGGATCAAAGTGTTCTAGGACCGCCGAACATATCAAAGCAACACATGATCAACAGGTGTGATGCATGTCAGATTGGGAAGGCACAAAGACAACCATTCAACCACAAAGGCTACATCCACAACAACTTATTGGACTTAGTACATACAGATGTATGGAGACCAAGTCAAGAACCTTCATTGGCAGGATCAAGGTATTATGTCTCATTTATTGACGACCATAGTAGATGGACTGTTCTATACTTTATCAAGAGTAAGAATGAAGTATTTGATTGCTTCAAGAAGTATCTTGCACATGTGGAGAATCATACAGGTAGATCACTAAAGAAGCTCAGATCTGATGGAGGGGGAGAATACTTCTCCAAAGAGTTTGATGAGTTCTTGCAGGACAAAGGTATCAAAAGGGAAGTGACTACTAGGTACTCTCCTCAACTAAATGGAATTGCAGAGAGGAGAAACAGGAGATTGGTTGGATCAGCCCGAACAATGCTTGAAGAGAAGAAGTTGCCACATTATCTATGGGCAGAAGCTATTTCAACTGCAGTGTACCTTGTCAATCGACTACCATCCAAATCACTTCAAGGTATGACTCCTTATGAAGCATGGCATGGAAGAAAACCTAGTCTTGGACATTGCAAGGTTTTTGGTTGTTTAGCTTATGTTCATGTACCATCACAAATAAGAGGTAAGCTAGATGAAAGGGCAACAAAGGTAGTGTTTATTGGATATGATTCAACTCAGATGGGTTACAGGTTCTTCAATCCTTCAACCAAGCAATTCACTACAAGTAGAGATGTTGCGTTTGAAGAACACAGGTCTTGGTATGATGAAGATAAACAAAAGGTAACACTACCATATGATCTTGATTCTGACTCTCATGAATTAGGAAGCAAGCATGATACACAGGTCCAGGATCCAAGAAGTGATACAGACGGTGACCAAGATGAAAGAGAAAGGGATTACAAGCTGTGGAAGTCAAGAGGCAAAGCAAAGATGCAAGAGGTTGGAGAATGCTCCAAACAAGCACCTAGAAGATCAGCAAGAGAGAAGAAACAACCAGAAAGGTATGGATATGATTCCACATTTGTTACGAAGCATTCAATCTACTTAGCAAAAGACTCTATTTTAGAGGAACCCTCAACCTATGAAGAGGCAAAGGGAAACCCTAATTGGGAAAAGGCCATGAACGAAGAGATAGATGCATTGAAGGAAATGGACACTTGGGATTCGGTTCCAATGTCGCCGAATCAAAAGGTAATTGGTTGCAGATGGGTATATAAAGTTAAAAGAAATTTAGATGGATCAGTTTGCAGGTACAAGGAAAGATTAGTTGCCAAAGGATGCTCACAAACTCATGGTATAGACTATGAGGAAACATTCTCACCAGTTGCAAAGATGACTACGATCAAGACATTGATAAGTGTAGCTGCTGCAAGGAATTGGAGAGTCCTCCAACTTGATGTGAAAAATGCATTCTTAAATGGTTGGATAAGTGAAGAGGTATACATGTCACAACCACCAGGTTTTGAAAACCCTAATCATCCATCTTATGTTTGTAGAATTAAGAAAGCATTGTATGGATTGAAACAAGCTCCTAGAGCTTGGAATTACAGGTTGGTTACATATCTTCAAGATCAAGGGTTCAAAGCTAGCAGCTCAGATCCTTCTCTATTCATCAAAAGGGATCACAATGAGGTTATCTATCTATGTGTATATGTAGATGATATTATTGTGACAGGTGATGATCTAAATGGCATTCAAAGGATCAAGAGACACATGTAAGACGAGTTCAAAATCAGTGACCTAGGTGAGCTCACATATTTCCTAGGTATGCAGGTGATATACACAGATGAAGGAATGTATTTGACTCAAAGAAGATACATTCAGGATCTTCTTCTCAAGTTCAAAATGGAGAACACTAAACCTGCAGGTACACCTTTGGAGATGAATCATAAACTTAGTGTTTATGAAGGTGAGAAAATTGAAGACATTAAAGAGTATCAAAGCTTGGTAGGTAGCTTGATATATGCTACTCACACAAGCAGACATCTCATATAGTGTGGGAGTGCTTAGTCAGTTCATGCACTCACCAAGAAGACCACACATGGATGCGGCTAAGAGAGTACTTAAGTATCTCAAAGGTACAATCAACGAAGGTATATTCTATCCTTACTCTTCAGATTTGGATATCAAAATCTACTCAGATGCAGATTGGGCAGGAGCTAAGGATGATAGAAAAAGTACATCTGGTTACTTAGCATTTGCAGGTTCAAAGCTAGTGTCATGGAGTTCCAAGAAGCAACCAACAGTTGCTTTATCCTCAACTGAAGCAAAGTACAGAGGCTTGACCATAGCAACTCAAGAGGCAATATGGTTAAAAGCATTGTATACAGATTTGGGACTTGTGAGTTCCAAACCTCACATATTTGGAGATAATGTAAGTTCCATGCATCTAGCGGCAAATCCTATTTTCCATGCGAGAACCAAGCACATAGAAGTCCATTACCACTTCATCAGGGAGAAGCTCATGGCAAAGGAGATTGACATTTCTTTTGTTCCAACTGAAAAGCAAGTAGCAGATATGATGACGAAGGCACTTGATGGAATAAAGCTTTGTAGATTCAAAGCTATGGCAGGTATTCAACCTATCAGAGAATGAAGACTCAATCATACTTTAGCTTGAGGGGGAGCTGTTGGAACATCAAGCTTACACTATGCTTGAGGTGGATTTGATCTACATCGAAGGCTATCGCGTCGAAAGAATATCCTTTGGAGAGTTCTTTTTCATATGCTCATTTATTGTATTTTTTGAGAATATTTTGATGGCTCATTTACCATTGTAAAAGCCTTGAGCTTGACACATGTAAAGGTAGAAATATAGAGTCAAAATCCCACGAAATTTTGGTGGTTGAAGTTGCATTCAATCAAGCAATCAATCACCTAAAAGTAGATCAATCAAGATCTTCACTTTTCCTAGATTGTAGGAAAGTGAATTGATTCCCTCCAACAACCATTCCCACCTTCATTTGAATTCAAATTCAACTTGTAAAACTCGTGGAACACTCCTAGAGTCTATATAAAGACTTGAAATCACTTGTATTATACATGGAAGCAATATACATACACTTTTGACCATCATTGTCTTGCTCCTTCAATTTTCTGCATCATCTTCTTCGCCAAGAGTAATCTTGCAGAGGCTGCTTCTCTCTCTTCAGAGCTTCAAATTGAGTGCAAGAGGACGCATTAAAAAGGTATTAGTGTGTAGTTTATGCCTGTAAATTTTCAAAGCATTTGGTTCAGCAGATTTGGAGAAATCTCAGTTTTTCTGCCTCGGGGTCAATCTCTACGTATTCCTGAAAAATAGGAAGTACCACCGGTGAATGTCGCATTCATTCCTATAGCATATTTTTCTTATTCCTTATACTTTTGTGCATTCCATACACTCAACCCTATGTGTATCACTCCCATAAAAGGGTTTTTTCGTATTGTAATCACGCTGGTCGCTATGGGCATTTGAAGTTCATTGTCTCTTCCATAGATAGTAAGTTTTTGAGCTACTCGACCCGCGAACCTATCTGTTTTGTATCGACTCATTCTCCTTGATGCTCCAAGGTACATATTGTGTTTCTTTGCACTTATAGCATGCCTATAAGGTCTATTTGAGTCTCCAAAAGCTCAAGGGATGGTCTTGTGCCGGTTGGCTTGACCAAACTTCATCGCTTCGAAACACACTTTTCTACCTTCGACAAGCTTCTCCAAGTTCTTTAATGCAAGCATGGTGTCTTGCAATGAATAGATCATAAGTTAACCTTTGAATAGGGTATTTAAACATTTTGGATGACCATATCTCACCATTATATGGTATGAATCTCCTCCTCCTTGATTTAGATTCTTAAAATCCTAGAGTTTCTAGTTTCTCCACATCTTCATCACTTCGATGGCCTTCATCATTTGCCTTTTCCTTTCCTTTGCTACTTATTTCACTTGAACTATTCGTCCATGCCAAGATGATGTAGTAATATCCTCTTATGGGTGCTTGAAGTGGTTGGGCCACTCATCCCCATGCTTTGTTTTTTCTCTTTGAACATCTTCTTGGCTTTAGATGCATCCTCAACTTGTAACACATCTTTGCTACCATACCAAGGTAGTAAATCATCAAATATTACATCTCTAAACATGTTGAGATCTTTGATGCAAGAGTTATAGCATCTAAAACCCTTTTCCTCTAAAGAATATCCAAGAAATATACACCTATCTGCCTTCATGTCTAACTTGTGTCTCAATTCTTGAGGTATGTGAAAATAACACATAACCAAATAGTTTGAGATGTGAAAGGTTGGGTTGCTTACCACACCAAACTTCATAAGGTGTAACTCTATGTACTCCTGTGGTTGGACACCTATTCATAATGTATATGATTGTATTTTCTACACCAGCCCAATAAAAATTAAGAACATTCATTTCATCTAACAAAGCTCTAGCCATTTTTGCTATATATATATATATATATATATATATATATATATATATATATATATATATATATATATATATATATATATATATATATATATATATATATATATATATATATATATATATATATATATGTTTTTGTCTTTGCCACCCCATTTTGTTGAGTTGTATAATTGCAAGTGAATTGACTTTTGATGCCATGGTCATGTAGAAAATTAGACAATTCATTTGAAAATGACTCTTCCCTATTGATAAGTTTAGGTGGTGATGTGTGTGAACACACTAGGACCATCGGGGCACTTTTGTCCCTCTTTAGGAGAATTTTTGCTTGTATATATGCCTATAGCCCTAACGGGTTACTTATCTTTGTACATTCTAGTGATAATACATTCAATATTGTGTGTTGTGCTCCAAGCTTCTTCTTCTTCCTTGTGTTGTTTGCGTGCTTCTGCAGACGTCCAACTCCAACAATTGGTATTAGAGTAGTTCACTGCTTCATCTAGGGCATCGTCGATACCCCTTTGGTCATAGTCTTAGAATTGCCAAAAATTCGGTGACCATCCTCATGGTGATTAGGAGATAAAAATAGCTTGATTGTGTGGTGCTGAAATCGTGATCTAAGCTTGTTTCGGTCTCTGAACACACTATCGTAGTGCTTGTGTAGGCTATTTCATCTTTTTGTGCCAAAGCTATATACATGTTTTGGTTTGCCAATATAAGCGTCTCAAATGTCTACTACAGGTCTAGTGGAACTCCTCAGGGTAATTCTATTCAACTTTCTCAGATATAGTCATTTTTCTACATCAGTGTATTTTACTTAGTGGCCATGGCTGAAAGTAGTGATGTATTCCGTATGTTGGCTATTGAGGATAATTTGGACAGTACCAATTACCCATTGTGGGCTTATATGATGTGACATGTATTGGTTGCAAAAGGACTATGGAACATTGTGCAGGGTGTTGAAAAACGTCCTATTACACTTGCAAATACAGGTATTGAAGCTTATGCAAATGGTGTTTAAGATGCTGATATTCTTTAGATTCTTGTTCCTCTTGCGGTTTCTACTGCAGCTACTATAGAGCAAATCCATTGGGATGGTAGAGATGCTCAGGCACATGCATTGATAGCCTTGTCTATCAAACGTGCCATTATTACTGACATTCGCTCTTGCAAAGAAGCTAAGGATGCTTGGGATACACTTACCACATTGTACCAAGCTAGGAATGAGGCTCGTGTTCCTTACCTCCAAAAATAGTTGAAGAGTGAGCATATGAATGAAGGTGATTATATCGACAGTTTTCTGACAAAGATCAAGGATTTGAAGAAACAATTGATTTCTACTAATGAAGTTATACTAGATAGCTCACTTGTGTAGACTGTTCTGAATGTTCTTCTTGACTCATATCAAAGTTTTGCTTCTACTCTTCATTTGATGATGAAAGGAAATTCAAATGCCCTATCATTTGAAGAGTTAGTTTTAAATATGTTGTAGGAAGATCAGTCTAGGTAGAACAGGTCCATTATGCGTGTTGCAAATCAATCTTTCCTAGCAAGTCAGATGGGCAAAGGAAAATGGAGCTCTTCTACTAGTAAGTAGAAATCTGCAAATATTGCACATTTGAAGAAGGAAGTCAAAGATGAGAAGAAATCAGAAAAGCAGAACTTGTTTTGCAAATACTGTAAAGCAAATGATCATGTCATCAAGAGCTCTCCAAAACTGGCTGCTAAAGAGGCAAAGAAGAAAGAAGCAAGAATGGTTGTTGTAGATGCCTCTACACTAAAAACAGAGTTTGCAAATCTTGTGTCGAATGAAGATTGGGTGTTTACCACTATTTGTAGTTTTGACCCATCTTCTCATGAGCAGTGTATGTCTATGTAGACTCAGATGTTTGGTATTTTGATAGTAGGGCAACCAAACATATTACCTTGGAGCATCGTTTATTCACTTCACTTGAGCCTACCTCTATAGGGAATACTATCACATGTGCTAACAACTCGGCTTATCCTATCATGGGAGTTGATAAAATCATTCTGACTACTACTCATGGTAGTTGTTTCACCTTGTCGCATGCTTTATTTGAGCCGCGGCTCAAGAAAATCTATTATCAGTTTTCGTATTAGCAAAGATTGGCTTGGTTGTGAAATTTGTTAATGGCAGATGTACAATTCATGATCTATCAAATGGTAACATGATTATTGCCAGCTGATAGACTATGAATGATTCAACATGTGCAGTAGATGATTCTGAGGCTATGTCCGATGCAAAGCTTTGGCATGCACACTTTGGTCATCTAAATTTTGGTAGTTTTCCATGCCTACAGAAATCTGAAATGGTTTCCTCTTTGCCCAAACTTGAGGCACCCAAAAAACATGTCTATGAAAGCTATATTTTGGGCACAATGCAGCATTCCTCCTTTCCAAGAGATGGTTCAGTTTAGGCTACTATGAGATTGTAGCTTGTACATAGTGATGTCTATGGTCCTATGCAGATACCCTCTTTTAAAAACTATCTTTACTTTGTGACTTTCATTGATGATTTTTCTAGGCATGCATGGGTATATCCATTCAAAGAAAAATCTGAAGTGTTTATGTGCTTCAAACAGTTTTTAGTTTTCGTTGAAAATCTATCAGCATGTGAAATGGGCACCCTCCATTTTGATCGAGGGGGGGAATAGTCTTCTGACTTTAATGCATTTTTGGCTGAATGTGGGATAAAACATCAATGTATAATGTTGTATACACCTCAACGGAATGGAATTGCTCAATAGAAAAACATGCCACTCATGGAAATGGCGCGTTCTATGGTCAAGAGTCAGACTTTACCACATAGTTTCTGGCTTGAGGTTGTCATGTGTGCAGCATATGTATTTAACATGTGTCCGACTAAAGCACTATAGTCTATCACTCCATATGAGGCTTGGCATGGTCGCAAGCCATCTGTTGCTCATCTGCGGGTTTTTGGTTGTCTCGCATATGCATTAGTGCCTGAACAACATCGCAAGAAATTGGATGATAAAGTAGTAAAATGTATTTTTGTTGGGTACATTTCTGAAAGAAAAGGCTATCGTTTGTATCATCCATAGACTAAACCAATTTTGGTTAGCCGTGATGTTGTTTTTGTGGAAGATGTTATTTAGCCTTTACTTTCATATACGAAGGAGACATTTGTTAGCTCCAAAGACATGTATGATACTTTGTTGCCTCTTTTTACAAGTGGACAATCTAGTGTTGGTCCTAATAAGGCAACTTCTTAGCCATTGTAGGTTTCATGTGATGATGTAGATCATTCCACTTCTGATGCAGATTTGCATGATGCACTTGTTGATCAGAGAGTTGATATTGAGGAGGCAAAAACTATGCCAAATTGGCTAGTGCAAACTTTGCATGATAGCAAATTAGATGCACCTCTATCATATTGTACTCGTTTAGGCTCTCATAGTGCCTCTTTTGCATCAGATTGTTATGCTATGGCTGCATGTAGTCTTTGTGATGAGATTGAACCTGTTTCCTTTGATGAAGCACAAACTTCTGAACATTGGATGGATGCAATGCAATCTTAGTATGATGCTATCATGAAAAATGAAACCTGGACTTTATGTGACTTGCCTTGTGGCAAGAAGGCCATTGGCAATAAGTGGTTATGCAAACTGAAGTATAAACCTGATGGAACAGTTGAGAGGTATAAGGCTAGGCTTGTTGCAAAGGGTTATGCGTAGGAAAGAGGCATTGATTTTGATGAACCCTTTGCACCTACTTGCCGAATGACTGTTCTTCATAGCATCTCGGCACTTGCAGCTCATCATGGTTGGAATGTATATCAGTTGGACATTAAAACAACATTTCTGAATGGTGACTTGCATGAATAAGTGTATGTCCTTCCGCCCCATGGCTTTGTGCAAAAAGGGCATGAAAACTAGTTGTGCGAGTTAAAGAAGGCATTATATGGTTTAAAGCAAGCACCACTTGCTTGGTATGAAAAGATACATGCCTATCTGATTGCACATGGTTTTGAGAACAGTCCAAATAAAAGCACCTTATATGTTAAGCATGTTAATGATGTGCTTCTGATCATTGTGGTGTATGTTGATGACATGCTGCTCACAAGTGCTCATGAGAAGCATATTGCTGATTTCAGGGCTGATTTACATGCCTCACTTGAGATGTCTCATCTGGTGCATTTTCATCATTATTTCGGCATTCAGTTTATGCATGTTGATGGTGGAATGGCTTTGTGTCAATCGAAATATATAGACACATTATTGCAACATTTTGACCTTGAAGAATATAAAACTATTGCCACTCCTATGGAGATTGGTTTATGATTGAGTCTTCATGATGTTGGAGATGCATTTGATGTTGTTCTCTATCAGTAGGCTGTTGGATGCTTGATTTACTTATGTTGTACTCGACCAAATATTCAGCTTGCTGTCTCACAGATGAGCAAGTTTATGCATTGCCCCAGGTGTTAAGCATTGGTAGGTGGTTGAGCGCATCTTTTTCTACTTGAGTGGTACCCCGCTACTTGGCTTGTTTTATCCCAAGGGGGAATCACTATCGCCAGATTTGCATGCTTTTTTGACTTTGCGTGGGCTAGTTGCTATGACACTCGTGTGTCCACTAGTGGTTTTTGCTTCATGCTTGGTAACTCATGCATATCTTGGCTGAGCAAGAAATAGCCTACTGTGGCCACTTCGAGTTGTGAGGCTGAGTATAGGGCAGCTTTCATAGCGACCTTTGAGTGTGTGTTGCGCACATGCCTTATGGCTGATTTGGGACTTGATCAGTCTTCTCCCACCACCATTTTCACTAACAGTGAGAGCGAATAGGTAGTTGCGAGGAAGCCAGTGTTCCATGCTCATAGTAAGCACATTGAGGTGCATTATTGTTATTCTAGGGAGAGGTTCTCTACTGGACAGATCAGCTTGGCATATGTGCCCATGCACGAGAACATTGTAGACCTTTTCACCAAGGCTCTACCTAGGGAGAAGTTTGAAGCTTTCCGCAAAGCTTTGAACTTACTTCCTTTTGTGGATTGATTCCACATAGCTTCACACTTCCTTATACATGAGTGCTATTTGTTGATATGTTTAGGTTGTGATGTGTGTGAACACATTAGGACCATCAGGGTACTTTTTCCCCTCTTTAGGAGGTTTTTTTCTACTGGCTTGTATATACGCATATAGCCCTAATGGGTTACTTATCTTTGTACATTCTAGTGGTAATACATTCAGTATTGTGTGTTGTGTTCCAAGCTTCTTCTTCTTCCTTGTGTTGCTCTCGTGCTACCACAGACGTCCAACTCCAACATTCCCCTCCATCCAATCTAAAATTCTTTATATACTTCCATCTCTCCTTCTCCACTATGTTTTTGAATCTCTTGAAGTGATAAAAAAACCTCTGACTTTGAATTCATGCAATAAATAAAAAAAAACCTTGAATGAATATCTATAAATGCGAAAAAATATATATTACCTACAATGGATGGCTCCCATGTATGTTGAGTGTGTGTAAAAGTGTGAGAGACACAC
Source organism: Ceratopteris richardii (assembly GCA_020310875.1). Classification (NCBI taxonomy): domain Eukaryota; kingdom Viridiplantae; phylum Streptophyta; class Polypodiopsida; order Polypodiales; family Pteridaceae; genus Ceratopteris; species Ceratopteris richardii. The sequence goes on from CM035428.1 coordinate 22,142,751, forward strand.
GAGAAGCACACACAAGGAGATCAAATGCAGTAAGACACACGAAGAAGACGATGTCTGGAATAGCTCTCTCTATTGATGATAAACTGAACTAAAGTAAGAGCTGAATAATATCCCTAAGTACAAAGTACCACCACATATGAGAGTATCAAGTATGTGGTAACATGGGGAAAAAACCTCTAGCCAGTACTAGAGTAAAAAGTGCCCATGTATAAGGAAAAAGTTCACATCAAAGCTACTTGAGGAACACATAAGTGCAACAAACCCCCCTAGAGTGAATGATGTGAACACATACAGGGAGTGACAAATCAGCCCCCACAAGCTAATAAGCGTAAAGCTTTGCAAGAAGCTTCAAACTTTTCCCGTGGAAGAGCTTTGGTGAATATGTTTGCCACATTATCTTGTGTTGGCACATATACCAAATCAATATCTCCTGCATGAAGGCACTCTCTCACATAGTGATAATGCACCTCAATATGTTTGGTCCGTGCATGAAACAATGGGTTTCGTGCAACAGCCAAACCACTCTGACTATCAGTGAGAATATGCATGGCAGAATCAATCTCCATGCAAAGATCCATCAATAGGCATATTAGCCATATACACTCCACTGTAGCTCTGAAAACTGCCCTGTACTCAGCTTCACAACTCGATGTCGCCACTGTAGGTTGCTTCTTGCTCAACCAAGATATGCATGAGTCTCCAAGGAAAAAAGCAATTACCACTAGTGGACACACGAGTATCATAACAACCAGCCCAATCACTATCTGCAAAAGCATGCAAGCATGGCTGAATATCTCTACCATAAAAGAGACCTAAGCTCAAAGTTCCTCCAAGATATCTAAACACACGTCTCACAGCTTGCCAATGCTTAGTGCGAGGGCTATGCATGAATCGACTCAATTGGGAAATTAGATACTGTATATCCAGCCTTGTGTTGCATGCATATATAAGACATCCCACAACTTTCTAATAAAGAGAAGTATCAAATGCATCACTCGAATCCTCAACTGAGAACCTAAATCCTATCTCAACTTGTATGGAAACTAGCTTGCAATCCTCAAAGTCAAAATGCTGAAGTAGTTTTTCAATATATTATGCTTGATGCATAACAATTCCCCCCTCAACGGATGCAAACTAGATGCCAAGATAGTAGCTTAAAAGACCAAGATAAGTGACATCAAAAGCATGCTGCAAATCAGTCATGAGAATTTCAAGTTTTGCATCACATGACCTAGTCAAGAGTATGTCATCGACATAAAGAACAAGCACTATAAGATCAGCCCCATTTTTGTGTCCATAGAGTGTGCTTTCAATTGGAATACATGTGAAGCCAAGAGCAATCAAGTGCTTATGGATTTTTTCATACCATGCATGTGGAGCTTGCTTGAGACCATACAAGGCTTTATGCAAGCCACAAACTATATGCTCTTTCCCTTTCATGGAAAATCTAGGAGGTTGCTTCACATAGACCTCTTCTTGCAAATCACCATTCAAGAAGGTTGTTTTTATGTCCAACTGATGCACTTTCCAACCTTGATGGGTAGCTAATGCAACCACGGTATGAATGGTAGTCATGCAAGAAGTAGGTGCAAATGTTTCCTCATAATCAATGCCATATTGTTGCACATATCCTTTGGCAACCAATCTAGATTTGTAGCAATCAATGCTACCATCAGATTTTCTCTTAATCATATAAACCCATTTGTACCAATCGCATTCTTTCCTTTTGGAAATTCACATAACTCCCAAGTACCATTACTATGTATGGAATCCATTTTTGATTGCACAGCATTCATCGATTGTGGATCATCACATGCATCTTCAAAAGAAATTTGCTCTTCATTACATGTTGTAGCAATAAGAGAATAATCCAAAAAATTACTTGATGCATGGTGAGAGCTTGATCTTCTTCTACCAAGTAAAGGTGCATCCAACTTGCTGGAAATCTGCTTTGTTTTCCTAATTGGAAAGCATGGAAAAAATGTTGATTTGGAGATGTAAGATCTAGTGGACCACTTGCCAAGCCCTCCCTTTGCATTTCTTTCATCCTTTGTAACTTTGTGCATAATTTGTTTATGACATAAGTTGATCTCTGCAATTTTTTTTATTTCCAATTGACAAGTAGACAGTGTGAGGGGTTGATGCCTTTACCTCCATGGTGAAGAGACTTCTTTGATTCTTTTCTTTTGCTATGAGCTTTTATTTCTATATGGTGTCTTCAGCAAAACATCCTTGATCATTGAACCTCCCCTCATAACCTCTTTCAACCATTTGACCTATTGAAACCAAGTTCCTGGTGGTGGTTGGCACATGCAACACATTCATCAACACCTTGGACCTTTGAGATCCATACAATGCAACATCTCCCACATGTTTAATCTTGTGCTCAATTTCATCCCTTGTCTCTACATGTTCTTGAGTGATGGGTGAGTGTAAATTAAAGAAAACATCTTTATTGCAACTCATATGGTTGTTACAACCACTGCCCATGTACCATGTAAAAATTGAATTGACTCTTTCACTTGAACCATACATCATAAGCAAGTTCCCATTTTCTGAATTTGTTAAAGTATTAGCATAATTACCTTGGTTCCTTTTGTATCCGTGATTGCCTCCTCCTTTGGACCAACAATTTATTGCATAATGGCCTAGTTTTCCACAATTCTAGCATTCTCCATTCAATGCCTCTCTTCCATGTGATCTTCCTCATCTTCATCTAATCGTTCGTCTTGCTCTTGATTCATAGCTTTGGTTGGAGCCTTTTTAATTGCTTGAGCTTGCGTTTGACCTTCCTCTCCAACTGCCTTGGTAGTTTTCTCCACCTCTTTTTCCTTTGCCTCTACCTACATTGAAAACTTGGGCCTGGTTGCCCTTTGAGTGTGAACCTCCTTGGTTCATCTCCTCGATCACGATCAATGTGACTAATTGATCAAATTCTGATAGGGAATCGCCCACATACACTAATGTGGTGAATGATTTCCACCATTCATCCTCTCTCAAGCCATTGAGTGTGCGCAACAAGATTGTCATCTTTGATTGGACTCCCAATTGAGCCTAGGGCATTTGCAAGCTCCTTAACCTTCAAAATGTACCCCCTTATGTTAGTGCTTGGTGCTTTCCTAATATTATTTAGCTCATTCTTGAGATGAATCTTTGTTTCCTTGGTTGACGAAGAGTAAAATCTCTCCAAGGTCTCCCAAACTTCCTTCGATGTGTCCAAGTCTTGTATGTGCCCTATCATGCTATTGCATATGTGTTGGGATAGAATGAATATGACTCTACTATCCCTTTCTATCCATTCATTAAGTGAATTGCCCTACCCTTGAAGTGGTGGATCATCTACATGAGGCATTGGCTCTCTGCCACTCACTAATCTCCACAATCCTTTGCGCATAAGGTAGTTGCTAACTCTAAATGTCCATGGTTGATAGTTGCCTTTGTTTGAGTTCTCTATTTGTGCATTATGCTCAGCCATACTAAGCCCTAAGATGCTCATCTACCTTTTCCTCACGTTTTTGTATGCTTTAGAAGGTGTGGATTTTACCTTTTGATAACTTTTCCCTTGCTAACCTTTCACTAGTTGAGATCTCAATCCACATAGCCCCCTTTTGATGTCTTCTTGCTTTGATAAGTCCTCCTTGTGCTTCCATGAGTTGTCTTGATTCCTTCAAGATTTCAATATGATGTCTAGTGATGTCTGTAAGCCTCCAGAATGCTATGATACCACTTATGGGGGATAATGCAACAATGGAAGATGGTTGCCCTCCACTAGGCCCACAAGGAGTGATATATGATCACTGTTTTGAAACTTTCTCTACATCTATACAAAGCCTTGTACTAAAACTTTGCAAAACTTAACTAGAATTTCATAGCTACCCGAAAAGCTTTAAATCATCCCAAGTGAATAATCCAGCTAGGGGAAGCATCCCCTGCAAGACAGGCTACCTATTTGTTGGAACATCAAGCTTACACTATGCTTGAGGTGGATATGATCTACATCAAAGGCTATCGCGTCAAAAGAATATCCGTTGGAGAGTTCTTTTTGTTATGCTCATTTATTGTTTTTTTTTTGAGAGATTTTTGATGGTTCATTTACCGTTGTAAAAGCCTTGAGCTTTACACATGTAAAGGTAGAAAGATAGAGCCCAAATCCCACGAATTTTTTGTGGTTGAATTTGCATTCAATCAAGCAATCAATCACCTAAAAGTAGATCAAACTAGATCTTCACTTTTCCTAGATTGTAGGAAAGTGAATTGATTCCCTCCAACAACCATTCCCACCTTCATTTGAATTCAAACTTCACTTGTAAAAGTTGTGGAAAACTCTTAGAGTCTATATAAAGACTTGAAAACACTTGTACAATACATGGAAGCAATATACATACACTTGTGACCATCATTGTCTTGCTCGTTCAATTCTCTGCATCATCTTCTTCATCAATAGTAATCTTGCAGAGGCTGTTGCTCTCTCTTTAGAGCATCAAATTGAGTGCAAGATAGCTCATTGGAAAGGTATTAGTGTCTAGTTTATGCGTGTAACTTTTCATAGCATTTGGTTTAGTAGATTGGGAGATTTCTGAGTTTGTCGATCTCGAGGTCAATCTCTATGTACTCCTGAAAAATAGGAAGTACCACCGGTGAATGTCTCATTCATTCCTATAGCCCATTTTGCTTATTCCTTATAATTTTATGCATTATATACACCCAGCGCTATCTATATCACTCCCATAAAAGGATTTTTTCTAATTGTAATTACGTTGGTCGCTATGGGCATTTGAAGTTCATTGTTTCTTCCATATATAGTAAGTTTTTGAGCTAGTCGACCCCCGAACCTATCTGTTTTGTATCGATCCATTCTCCTTGATGCTTCAAAGTACATAGTGTGTTTCTTTGCACTTATCACGTGCTTATAAGGTCTATTTGAGTCTCCATAAGCTCAAGGGCTGGTCTTGTGCCGGTTGGCTAGGCCAAACTTCGTCGCTTCGAAACAGTTTTTCTACCTTCTACAAACTTCTTGAAGTTCTTTCAGTGGTATCAGAGCTAGATCAAGATGGGTGATGGCTTTCCCTCAATGATTGAGAAGCTTGATGGACAAAACTACGCGGCTTGGAAAATCAGAATGGACACCTATTTGCAAGGTAGAAATCTTTATGGAATTGTAGCAGGTGATGAAGCTATGCCTATTCCAAGATCCAAAGGAGGACCTACACAAGAGGAGACAGATAAGCTCACACTTTGGTATGCAAGGGATGCTCAAGAAAGGTCGTACATACTAAACTCTATCTCTGACTTTCTATTACCACTATTAGAGGATCCAAGACATATCAAGAGACTTGGGATGCCCTCGAGACTTTCTTTTCTGCTAGTACCAAAGCAAGAAAGAATCATCTTTGGAACGAGTTCAACCAAAGAAGAAGAAACCTAAACAAACCATCATAGAGTTTGTTACCAAGGTCAAGGAGGTTGTAGATCAGTTAGCATCCATTGGAGAGTTGATTGAAGAAGAGGTTATCATGAGGCAAATTCTCAATGGCATTCGAAGTGATAAGCAATGGCAATCCTTCACGACGGCTTCTGATCTCATCATGGATGTGCAAACTCCAGACTTCAACATCTTTCTTGGACAACTCTTCAATCAAGAAGCAAACAATAGCATAAAGGAAGGTAACCCTTATCATGGTAATTCAACTAGTGCTCTATATGCAGATAAGAAGGATAAGCAACAGAAAGGCAAGAAGAAGGAAGAAGATGAAGAAGAGACCTCCCAAGCCAACTTCGCAAGCAAGAGCAAGTGGAAAGGAAAGAAGAAAGGACCAAAGCAAGACAAATCCAAAGGTCAGAATGTTCAACCTTGTGTCATATGCGATAAGACCAACCACACCACTCAGAATTGCTTGTTCAATGGGAAGACCCAGAAAGGAAGTGGAAGAGGTGGATATGGCAGCAATAGAGGCAGAGGTGGACACAACTTCAACAATAACAATAAAAGCTATAATAGAAGGGACCAACAATTATTCAGAATATCAACCACATGAAGACTCATTGCTTCTCATGAATCTAAGCCACAAAGAAGGTAAAGAAGATGATCATTTGTTCTACATAAATTCAAGATGTTCGAATCATATTGCAGGCAACATTTCTCTTCTATCTGACTTGGAAAGTCCAAAGCATACACATGAAGTGCAAACACGGGAGGACACAAAGCACAATGTGGAGAATATTGGTAATTTCAAAGCTTCCAATGGCACGACAAACATTTTGAGTAAGGTTCTCTATGTACCCACTATCACTACAAACCTAATAAGTGTAGGCGAAATAGTTGAAAAAGGCTTGCAAGTTGGGTTCACTCAACATGGAGATTTTGTGGAAAATCCATGTCAAGGCTTCAAAAAGATAGCCCGAGGTGAGAAGCATGGTAGGCTCTTTACTTTAGAAGTAGGAGAAACTAGGAACATAGATCTATTCAACTTTGGGTCTCAAACCCTAAGTGAGCTTGAAGTGTGGCATAAGAGACTTGCTCATGTGAATGAAAGAACCTTGAAAGATATATGCAAGGATCAAAGTGTTCTAGGACTGTCAAACATATCAAAGCAACACATGATCAACAGGTGTGATGCCAAATTGGGAAGGCACAAACACAACCATTCAACCACAAAGGCTACATCCACAACAACTTATTAGACTTAGTACATACAGATGTATGGGGACCAAGTCAAGAACGTTCATTGGCAGGATCAAGGTATTATATCTCATTTCTTGACGACCATAGTAGACGGACTGTTCTATACTTTATCAAGAGTAAGACTGAAGTGTTTGATTTCTTCAAGAAGTATCTTGCACATGTGGAGAATCATACAGGTAGATCACTAAAGAAGCTCAGATCTGATGGAGGGGTAGAATACTTCTCCAAAGAGTTTGATGAGTTCTTGCAGGAAAAAGGTATGAAAAGGGAAGTGACTACTAGGTACTCTCCTCAACTAAATGGAATTGCAGAGAGGAGAAACAAGACATTGGTTGGATCAGCCGGAACAATGCTTGAAGAGAAGAAGTTGCCACATTATCTATGGGTAGAAGCTATTTCAACTGCTGTGTACCTTATATCAAAATCTATTCAGATGCAGATTGGGTAGGAGCTAAGGATGATAGAAGAAGTACATCTGATTACTTAGCATTTGCAGGTTCGAAGCTAGTGTCATGGAGTTCCAAGAAGCAACCAACAGTTGCTTTATCCTCAACTGAAGCAGAGTACAGAGGCTTGACCATAGCAACTCAAGAGGCAATATGGGTAAAAGCATTGTATACAAATTTGGGACTTGTGAGTTCCAAACCTCACATATTTGGAGATAATGTAAGTTCCATGCATCTAGCGGCAAATCCTATTTTCCATGCGAGAACCAAGCACATAGAAGTCCATTACCACTTCATCAGGGAGAAGCTCATGGCAAAGGAGATTGACATTTCTTTTGTTCCAACTCAAAAGCAAGTAGCAAATATGATGACGAAGGCACTTGATGGAATAAAGCTTTGTAGATTGAAAGCTATGGTAGGTATTCAACCTATCAGAGAATGAAGACTCAAGCATACCTTAGCTTGAGGGGGAGTTTTTGGAACATCAAGCTTACACTATGCTTGAGGTGGATTTGATCTACATCAAAGGCTATCGCGTCCAAAGCATATCCGATTGAGAGTTCTTTTTCTTATGATAATTTATTGTATTTTTTTAAGATATTTTTGATGGTTCATTTACCGTTGTAAAAGCCTTGAGCTTTACACATGTAAAGAAAAGATAGAGCCCAAATCCCATGAAGTTGTGGTGGTTAAAGTTGCATTCAATCAAGCAATCAATCACCTAAAAGTAGATCAAACTAGATGTTCACACTTTTCCTAGATTGTAGGAAAGTGAATTCATTCCCTCCAACAACCATTCCCACCTTCATTTGAATTCAAACTTCACTTGTAGAAGTCGTGGGACACTCCTAGAGTCTATATAAAGACTTGAAATCACTTGTACAATACATGGAAGCAATATACATACACTTGTGACCATCATTGTCTTGCTCCTTCAGTTCTCTGCATCATCTTGTTCGCCAACAGTAATCTTGCAGAGGCTGCTTCTCTCTCATCAGAGCTCCAACTTGAGTGCAAGATAGCGCATTGGAAAACATTAGTGTCTAGTTTATTCTTATAAATTTGCATAGAATTTGGTTTTGTAGATTGGGAGAAGCGTGAGTTTTTCTGTCTTGGGGTCAATCTCTACGTATTCCTGAAAAATAGGAAGTACCACCGAAATGTCTCATTCATTCCTATAGCATATTTTGCTTATTCCTTATACTTTTGTGCATTCTATACACTCAACCCACTCCTATAAAAGGATTTTTTCTAATTGTAATCATGCTGGTCGCTATGGGCATTTGAAGTTCATTGTCTCTTCCATAGATAGTAAGTTTTTGAGCTAGTCGACCCGCGAACCTATTTGTTTTGTATTGTCTCATTCTCCTTGATGCTCCAAAGTACGTAGTGTGTTTCTTTGCACTTATCACATGCTTATAAGGTCTATTTGAGTCTCCATAAGCTCAAGGGCTGGTCTTGTGCCGGTTGGCTAGACCAAACTTCGTCGCTTTGAAACGGTTTTTCTACCTTCTACAAGCTTCTCCAAGTTCTTTCACTATTTGCACCACCCTCTTCCTATGTGTAGAGATATAGCTTCACAAACTTTGCAATTTCTTACAACTCTCTCATGAAAAGAAGTTGAAACTTAGGCACACTTTGGAATACTACATGATAGACGAAATGAAGCTTGAAAGCACCCAAGATGAGTACAATAAGAGAGAAAACAATGTTTGCAATCTGGTACAGTCAAATTTGGAAAATCCTCAATACACCTCTAGATGGAGAGGTGCAAAATCATGAGAAAATGAGCTAAGCAAGCAAGGGCGCTTCTTGCTGGAGTTTAGGATTTCACTAAGCTAGGTGGAAAAGTCATAGAATGCTTAAAACGCAAGAAAGAAAGGTGGGATGGTGCATATATAGAGTTTTAGTTTTCCTACAATTTAGCTAACCACCCACTAATCACTGTAGGTGCATTTTTGGTGGTGATTGATGAGATTTGAATTTGATTGAGTTTAGTGGAGCTTCTACCTTGATTCCAAAACTTTGTGTCCTCCTTTTGTATTGGTCCACTTGCAAAACTTGTGCATGAGTATTTTTACATGGTTGAGACTTGATTTTCAACATTTTGGTGGCCAAAGGTGGTTATAAATGTAAAAAATTATGTAAGTTACTGTTTTAAATGTCAAGTGAATAAAACAAAGAGGATCAATCCCCTAGGTCATCTACAACCATTGGAAATAGTGCACTACTATTAAAACTATATCTCCATGAACTTCATAATGGGTTTACCTAGGACACCACGACATATACATGCTATTCTTGTGGTGGTCGATCATTTGAGCTAAATGGCACACTTTATTCCTACCAAGGAGTCCATGGAAGCTTCACATGTTGCAAAACTATTTATTCAAAGAAACTTTTCGAAACATATGTTTAATAAACTTCAAGTTCAACTCAAGATGAGTAGTGGAGAGAATCCACAAATATATGATCGGACCCAAAGAGTTAATCAGATACTAGAAGGACATATTTTTTAGAGAAACAAATAGACGGAGATATTTTCCTCCTAATAGTTGAGTTTTCTTATAATAGTTAGAAGAACAAGACTTCTATGTTGGCACCTTTTGAGGTGATTTATGGGTTTATTTTCCACAATCTAGCTACCATTGGGTTACCCAAGAATTCTCCAAGTGCTTCACATTTCCTTATAGATATGCATGCTAACTTGAAAATAGCGGAGTTTAATCTTTAGCAAGCTTACAAGAGGATGAAAGCATTTTAAGATCTACATTACACAAGATGAATGCTTCAAGAGGGATATTGTGTGATTTTATGGGTTCCACTTCATTCATCACTCACAGTGGGTTAGAAACTCAAGTCATCCCCTAGATGTTTTGGACCTTGGACACTGATCAAGAAGATTAGTGATGTCACATAAAAATTTACAATTGCGAGATGATTGCAAAGTTCACCCAAAGCAAGTTGAGATCATATATTTCTCAAAATGGGAATTGTGTAAATGGTATAGTTTCTTTAGAAGATAGAACATCTTAGACATACGTTTTCTTTTGAGACCTTGACAAGAGGGAGTGGAAGTTACAAAATCCCTCCATACTAGAGTATTTAGTAGCATGGACTAGCCTCGACTCATAGATGCTACTTGGGAGTCAAAAGCTCTGATTTGCAAACACTTTGCTTCGTTGATCACTGAGGACAATGATATCTAGAAGGGGGAGAGTGTGTTAGGTTTACTTAGACCTCCACGATCTACCATTGGTCTACCTACATTTGGTCGAGAACCCTAGCTAGGTGAAGGACAAGGGCTTGGAGGACCCAAGGCTCTAGCATACGTGTGTAGATAAGCTCATGATGTCTTAGGGACTCACCAAAAAGGATACTAAATCTCTATCACCAAGCAAGTGCATATAGTGGTGGCATTGATATACTCATTAAATTATCAATCTGTGAATTAAAACCCATCAAGTATATGAAGACCTATGCACATGTGATGGTTAAGCTAGGAAAGGGACAAGTAATTCACGCAAATAAGGCAAAATCTATCTTGCACGACACCTCTTACACAATGGCATCTATCACAATACTTGGCATACTAGTAAACACTAATTGAGTGATTTTTATTAGCTCTGATACCCAAATATATTCAATAGTGGGTTGTTTTTGAAGCTCTTGAACATACACATCCAATGGTCATATTCAAAACTCGGTCAAACTTCCTCAGTTCATGCTATGTCAAAAGAAATAGAGTGGTGGGAAACACCTACTCTGATTTCTATGCTTCCTATGCTTCACACACACACACATAGAAAGACAACAAAAAGGAATTGGGAAGCGATATTCAACACCTCTAGACACAGATTCCATGCCTCAAATACACATACGAGCTCTAGGAGAAGAAGAACCACAGACAAGAAGAATCAAATTCAAATTTCTGCCAAGTTAGTTCTTCACAATGGCAAGAGTTCTTTACAAAAGAGTCACAAGTGATGTATATACATGTGCCCTAAATTTGGTCCTTTCACATACGAGACCAAAACTTTATCTATAATCATTAAGGTCTTACTATTGTACAAGGTTAATGTTACATTCTTTAGGGATCATGCATTTAGAGGACTTCTCCAGAGCACTTACAATGGTTATCACCGTTTTACAATGGATTTTGGGAAAAGACAATGGGCCATTTCTTTAAAAATTTAGGGGCTTTCTTTTCTTCTCTTCTTTCTTTTGCTTTTTGCTCTCTCTTATTTTGAGTCCTCTACGTTCTTTGCAACACTCACCCCTTCTTAGCCCTTATCATTCCTAACACACAACAAGAGGTAGAACCTAGGATACATATGGTAAATAGAGCTTGCTATCCTCATTCACCTCTTGCTAAACTTTTTCCTCTCCGGCCTGATGTGTATATTTCTTTTAACTACACGCCACAAGTGCTCGAGGAAGTGTTCAAGACTCAAAGGCAGTTTTTAACCTTGTTAAAGCCTCAGTTCAATGCTTCCATTTTGTCCTTGATATTTCCTATATTCATATAGTAGGGTTGCTGCATTAACTCTGGTTGCCATGCATGCTCCTAGTAGGTGGCATATAACATATCATCCTCATCTCATGCTTCAATTTTCCATATGGTTCTTCTTTGATTGCATCCTCTGGGGCCTCGAGCATCCTTTTAGCATGTTTCTCATTTTAGCCTGATTTGTGCCCCTACGAGCCTCTAGGCAGAGAGTAATAATTCAATGAATTATCTTTTTCTTTGATCTTATTCATCTTCATTTCCGATTGGATTTTCCCTCTACATGTCCCTCATCCTAAATGTTGTTGTCCCTAACATGCTTTTGTTGGTGATGTGAGTAGGTCTAGTATATTTGTTGTTCTTTTTTATTGATCATATTTGATTCTCTGATCATGAATTCCTTGCATTGTGCTGACTTTACTCCATCATGGGGAGCTTGGTGATGATCAACAAAAAAGTGTAGTTTATATGCTAATAATCAAGCATTTAGATTGGAAGACATTTTCAATATGATTTATGAGCCCATCTAAAAGAATCTTGTAAAGAGTGCTTCTTCAAATGTTTGGAGATAAGGACTTGGCAAAAACATTAACCATGAATAATATGCCATGATCATTAATCTATTGGGAATAAAAGATAGATAAAAAATGAGTGCATTTGTTCCTTGGTTCATGCTGATAAAATTCAAAAAGATATACTTTGCATGCTTGAAAACCTTCAAAATGGTTAGTTTCATGTTGAGTACTTCATTTTTTAGCTTGATTGTTAAATCCGGGACATGAGCATCAAGAGCCAAAATTCAATCGTTCTAATCATATATTCTTTGGTTGCTAGATAGTTATTGGCAGGCTCCACAATAGTGGAAAATTGAGTGATATCTTATTTAGTGAGTTGTTTTGTTGCTCTTCCAAAAAGTGTGGCCATGTTCTATGCCTTGGAATTGAGCAAAAAGAAGGATTGACCTGTATTAAATGCAATGCTTCTTGCTAATGCACCCAAAATCTAGGATTATTTTCCAAAACTTTTCTCCTCCAGATAGGATCAACCACTTCAAATTCTACTTGAGTGTAATTGAAAGTTGTAGCTTTGAAGTTTAGGTCCTAGTCCAGATCTGTCTCGGTTATTTTCTTGATATACCTATGTGTCTATTCTTTCATGATTCTATAAGGTACATTGAAAGGCTTTATTATTTTTTTGAGATCCTTGCTTTTTTTTTTCTTCTTTCATAACTCGTACAACTACATCTTCAAAATGCTATGTCATTCGAGACACTAGTAGGGCTCACTCTCTCTGATCTAGGTCGCGAGTGTATGGCATTGGAATGCCATCAATATCTACCTCTTGTTGATTTCTCATAGGTGATGGAAAAATGGGGAGAGAAAGAGGGCATACATCAATCTCCTCAAGAGTCAAAATTATGCCTTGCATTAGTAGTGTCACCACATTCATCTTTTGAGTTCTTTTATAACTCTGCATCTTCATTAGTTGAGCTTGTAGTTCCACAATAACTTGATCCTTATCTTTGTTTTTTCTCAAGACTTCTTTGAGATCTTCTTCTATGTTTATTTTACCTTCACGTAAATAATTAAGGTGATCTGCATCTTGCTTGCATTGCTCTATGTATATTCTGCCTTGAGCATATTTTGACTCCCATTGCATATGGAGTGTTTGTTGTGTTTCTAGCGAACCTCCATATGTATATAATTGATTCTTGAGGCTTTGAATCTCATGATTTAGTGTTGAAGAAGGTTCAACGGGTTGATTCAATAATAGCAAAGTTCTTTATTTGGATTTAGTTGCACCACATGCACATAACTTATTTCTCACATATATAACGTAGAAGAAGACCAAAAAAGAGATGAAAGAGAGCCTAATGAATGAAGAGTGATTCAAAAATAGACCTTAAGAGGAATAGAAACCATCATAAAGAAAGGGGAAACATCACAACCCAAAGATAAAAAAACAAGAATCACAACCTAATGAACAAAAACAAAAGGAGAAATAAAAAGGTAAGAAGACAAAGCCCAAACAAATAGAACCAAAGCATCTAGAGAAACAAAAACAATAAAAAAAACTCAAGATTGAACACAAGAAAAAGAACAAAAACAAGATCTTGAGCAAAAACAAAAGAAACCAAAGAGAAAACCAAAATCCATCTTGGTTTTATAAATTGAGAGAAAGATAGATCCTATGGAGATTTTAGATGTCATTTTTCTTAAGTTTAAAGTGTCCATATCTTTAGAACATGTATTCTCTTTTGAAAACTTGTTTTTTAAGACAACTTTATCAATCTAATCATAAAATGAAGAGGTTTCCTCTCAATCCAGATACCAAGATGCAAGACTCTCTAGATGAAGATCAGGCTATAAATGAAGCCTTAAAATTTGATGAATCTTATGAAAAGGACCTTGACGATAATGAAGAAAATGTTAATAAAAATGTCATAGGACCTATTCAACCTGACCATGAAAGTCATGAAAAAAAAATCTTGAAAGTGACTTAAAAAGAAATTTTGGTCCAAAGGTACATCAGAGATGTGTGTCAAAATAGGCAATGATAAGAATACTATCATTGTAAATGCATTAGTAGGTTCCGGCTCTCAAATTAGTGTGGAGTCAAGAGAAGTCTATGATATGTTTTGATGGCCTATAGATAAAGATTCTGGATGGCATGTGAGAAATGCAGATAATGGTGTAGGTACCTTTGTACGAAGCTTGTGCTACTGTGCATATATCCATAGGAGGAATCATAGAATAATTTCACTTCTTTATTCAAGATAATTTCTCTTATGATGTTCTCTTAGGTCATCCCTTTATTTTTGAGCATCGTATGGAAACTAAACCATGGATGATGGTTCTACCTATGCTAGATATAAGTCTAAAGATGGAATGCAATCACTTCAAGTCATGATCATAGGAGTGAATCATCCTAGGAATGGATTGTCAATTAGGAAGAAGGCTATTGTTACTCAAGGTCATGGGCATGTTTGTAGTTATTGTGCACACTGATTTATGTTTGGATCTACATATGATCGAAATTTTGAATAGAATCCATTCTTGAGTAGGACACAGTGGACATTGGTTTGAAATGCCACAAACAACTAACATGTACAACAGATTGTCACGTTTTTTCCACATTCTAGATTAGATCTTCTTCATAACAGTCAAATATCCAAATCTTTTATCCAAAAACCCAAAAAAACTATAAAACCAACCAAATCATGGAACATGATGAGAACATTGAGCATGTTATTGAGACATCTCATTGTTTCTCTACTCTTGAAGACTTAGAGTTATATCTTCAACAAAATTCTAATTTCCACATCAATCATCTTTCTTACCTTGATGAATATCCTCTAATCCAAGAATATGCTCTCAATGTTGACCAGCCCTCAAAATTGAACTAAACACATGATGCCTTAATTAAGAAAAGGGATAAAATAGTATAAAGAAAATCAAACCCATAGTGCCATTACCCCAAAGAAGTAATGAGAAAATTGTTGACGTGAAAAATGATCCAATTCTTTGCGATAGGAAAAAGATAGGGCATACATTCATGGATGAGACAATCAAACAAGTGAAAATTGATAGAGATGATGAGTTTCTTTTACGAGTTGAGAGATAAATTTGAGAAAGTCATAGGCATCCATTGAAAACCCTTTACTATGTATCCTCATGAGATAGGTTGTGCAAATCCTAAGCTAGTTGCTCCCATGTTTATCTTCAATATTCCTCATATTCCATGGAATCTTCACCCCATACTAGTTCCGAAACATCACTTTCTTGAGCTAATGAAACTATTTAAGGAGAAGATACACATGACGATTCTAGAACCATCTTTTGCACCTTACTTAAATAGATGGTTCACTCTGCCTAAAATGAATTGGAAACTATTCTTTATTCAAGATCTCCAACCCATTAATAAAGCCACTATAAGGAATGTGGGAAGAGGATCCATTGAAGATGAGTTTATTGAGTCACTTTTAGGACATTCGATCTATTCAACAAGTGATCTGTATTCTATGTATGATTAGTTCCAATTGATAATTTATAGTCTTGACCTAAGCATAATTAAAACTTCTTTAGGCTTAGTGTGGATGTGTCGTTTATCTCAAGGAGCGACTAATTCTGTGGCTCATATGATGAATTTGTTCTTACATGACTTTATCCCTCATATAACCATTTCGTCATTGAATATGGTCTTACACGATGTTATCCCTCATATAACCATGCCATTCATTGATGATATTCCAATTAAAGGGTGTGACGAACATGTAAAGGACACTCCTTTAGATTCCTCTAGATGTTCTAAATTTGTTCTTCATCATATCTCTGATTGTGAACAAATATTTCAACTATTTGAAGAGGTAGGCCTCACATTTTTCATAGAAAAATCTATTTCTATTGTCTACGAGGTTCTTATTGTTGGACATTTATGTGGTCACTATGGTTGAAAGCCATACCCACAAAACATTGATGCCATTAGCAAGATTTCTGAAATCTATAGCAATGTGAGTGAGGTATGTAGATTTTCTAGTGGTTCAATCTTCTATGTTATTTGGATCCCACACTTTGCTCATGTTGCCAGTTTTCTTTATGAATTATTGAGAAACAAACAAAAATTTATTTGAACTAAAACACATACACAAGCTATGTGTAAATTGAAGAAATTTTTGCTTGAAGTTCCCATTGTTAAGCACATAGACTATTTTGATAGCAAACGTATTATATTGAGTATCGATACTAGTCCTATTGGTATACATTGGGTCATAAGTCAAGATGATAGTGAAGGGAATCGGTATGCAATTAGGTTTGGGGCTAAAATTGTACATGAAACACAACAAGAAGTACCCACAAATCAAATGAGAAGTATGGGGTATGGGAACAACTTTGAAAATGGACAAATGTCAAAGTTGGAGACTGATTTGCCACTTGCCTAGAGGTGCTCTTGGACTCGTAGATATTCTTCAATGTCTCCCATGCCTTCTTGGGAGTCTTCACATCAAGGAGATGGCTGCGTCTTTGACACTCAACCTTATCATATGAACTGGAAACATGGCCTTCTTATCCGATTTGGATAATTCTTCTTCACTTCCAGTCGGTCTGTCCATTGAAACTAAATCCCAACAATCTTGAAAGAAAAGTAAGGACTCCATCTTTACCTTCCATGTAGCATAGTTGTTGCCATTGAGCTTCTCAACTCCTTCTAAGTGTAGGTTATGGAGACTTGGTGCCATCTTCAGCTGAAACAAGCTCAAACTACTTCAAAAGAACAAAGCTAATAACACTATCAAATGAGCTTTGCACTGCCTTCAGAAAAGGTGTGTTGTTGTCCTGAATTTTTCCTAAATTATAGGAACACTTTTCCAACTTGGCATTGACTTCAAATATGCTTTATTCACGACTATGGCTGATGTGGAAAACATAATAAATCACTCTAAGAATATAATGAACTTTAATAAAGAGTTCAACCCATGATAATACTTTGAAGAGATGATGTGGACTTGCATATTCCAACAGAAAACTCAAGGCTCAAAGGTTTACCACATGGGAAGAGATGATTGATCCATGTTATACAATCAAGATGAGCTCAGATTCAAGAGTGGATATGCACTAAAGCTTAAAGCAAGGTGGATTCATTGGTTTTTCTCATCGGGTAAGTCCTAATTTGATCGCCAAGAGCAATAATGAGAAGTTCTTCCAAAGATAATAGTTAATCCAATCCAAATCCATATCAATATTGATCCAATGGTCAAGATCTTCCTAGATCCAAGGGTGGATAATGAAGGTTTTTTTTCTCCTCCTTTTCCCTAGATTTGATAAGAAGAATCAATCCTAACTATCCATTTTATGAATCCAATGATTCTAATCAAAAGTAATTGATGCTTGGTTTGAGAGTTGATTTCTTCATGATCTAAGGGCTTACATTCATTCAAAAAACTATAAAACCACCCCTCAAAGCTCATGGAGAATAATTTTTAGGCATCCATAGGGTCTTTCTAGCACATGCTTTTATTGTGATGATCACCCTCTATTGACCATGTGAGGATCAAAGGTGGGCTAGTAATAGCATAGTTCCTAGATTCAAAATTAAGTTAGAATTCCAAACTAGGATAGACTTATAAACTCAATGGTTTCTCTCTCTTTCCTCACCCTTAGTGGAGCGTGTTTGAGTAAGAGTTGGTTTTATTGTTCTTAAACTTCTTTAGATGGACATTGCGTTCCTAGACAAACATAGAGTCTTTAAAGTCATTCCTGTCCTCTTACATGTGGCATTGAGTTGATCTATCATGGTGGGACAGTCGTGTGGACTACCTTTGACCATTACATACATGTACTACATTAGAATTTCTTTTAATTCAAGTCACCTTGCCTCTATGTCTCTTGTCTCCTAAGTTTTTTTTACATATCTCCTTTCGAATCTTTCTATGTGTGAGGAGGCTTTGCAACTTTGCATTAACTTCTATTAGGATTGTTAGGATAATTCTCTTTATATTCATAATTTATGACCCACTTGCATACATACCATCGACAAGCAATCACGTATATGTATTAGTCTTGAGAATTTTTAAGAAGCTCCTTATGGATCATAGCGCTCCTAGTATACTGCCCACTAGCTTTGCCTCTGTTGCACCTGTTCCTCCTTCCTCCTCTTCAGTTTCTAAATTTGATTCCTCTTGTGCTTCGTACCAATCCTACTAATCAGAAAATGACTCCATGTTACCTAATTGCACTTGTGCTCTTGTACAATAGACCTTACTAAACCTTCCTCTTCTTCCCGTCATTCATCTCTTGCTTCATTAGCAACATAGTAGGATCGCCAAATGTGTTGGGGTTTGTGATCAACACATCACTAGTGACATTAATCAAACTCACGCAAAAGAACAATCTTAGTGCTGGTCTTCCTCACATAAAGTAAATAATCCCACAGAGAAATTCAAATTCACCACCTTCTGATTAAAACAATTCTAAACAGAACATCTATACAAGAAAAGAGACAATTCGCACACCTTTGCTGGATGATTTTTTAGTAAAATACTTCATTAAATCTTTGAAACTATAGAGAATACACTATGGATTGAGCAATTTCTGCTTCTACAAAGGAATATTCATCAACACTGATCTAAGATATGCCTGCAATGCCTGAACTTCTTGTTCTTTTGAAGACACTTCTTCCTCTTTCATCTTTCTCCTGGAGATGTTTTTTTTTGCCTTCACATGAACCAAATATAACGAATATATTCACGCGACATCGGTACCTAACTAGATTGTAACTGTCTATTAAAAATCCGATTCAGCAAAATATGGATTTAACAAAACTCCGATGCAACACACTTTGGATACAACATATTCTAACTAATCATCTTACCCCTAAACAACCATTCCAACCTCTTTCTTCTTTGCATCTTTTGCAGTCAATTTTGGAATAATCTTTATGACATGATCGTTACAATTATAGTATTTGCAAAATTGTTTCTACTTTTTTTTATTTCTTCTCATATTTTTCTTCCTTCTTTGATTGTGCAACATTAGCAGATTTGTGTTTACTACTACATGAGATCCATTTACCTTTGCCCTTTATACTAGCTAGGGGACCTTGATTTGCAACACACATAATGGATATTTTCTACTTGGAGTGATCTTCCTGCAACAAAATAGAGGCTAATCCTCAAATCTTAAGGCATTTGGATTGCCTTTCATGATCAATCAAAGAGTAGAAGAAACAAATCTGATATGAATCTAGAAGATTGTTCAAAATAGTTAGTGAAGGTGAACTTTCTGGCAACTTGGCATTGTCGCCTGATGCGTGCCCCTACGGGGCTTTGGGCAGAGGGTTGTTCTTTTATTTATGAGCTTTATTCTTCACTGAGCTATTTTATTATTTGATCTCCTTCTTCTTCTCTTTTTGCTTGATTCCCCTTCCACACATCCCTCCTCCTGAACTCTATCGTCCTCGATAGGCTTTTTGTGGTGATGTGTGTATGTTTATATGAATTTCTGCTCTGGATGGTTAAGCAAATTGGCTTGACATATCATGAATTCCTTCCATTGTGTTGACTTCACCCCGTGATCTGGTGCCTATCTATGATCTACAAAGAAGCTTAATTCGTAAGCCACCAGTCTTGCATTTAGGTTTGAAGATATTTTTGCAAGTAAGCCACCATTTAGGATTGTTTTTACCATGAACTCTTCGATCGGTAAGTAATTTCGTGGCAGACTTGGTAATAATGGATAGTTTAGCCACTGATGATTTATGCTTCCTTGGGGCTGTGCTTCCCAAAATTGCATCTAGGAGCATCTTTCGGGTACTGGGCAAAAAGATGGATTGAGTTGAAGTACATATGGTGCTGATTCCCAGTGTACCCATAGGGTAGGATTCTTTTCCAGAAATTTTTGTCTCTAGATAGGATTCGCTTTATCAAATTCCTCTTGTGTATAGGTAAATGTCTGCATGTTAAATTTTAGATTGCTACTTGGCTCTTTATTGGTTGTGGTATTTATGTACTAGTGTGTTTCTTCTTTTAGTAACCCATAAGGTACATTGAAAGGTTTCATAATCTGTTCTAGATTCCTGCTTTCAATCTTTGCTTCTCTCATTACTTGGATGACTTCTTCTTCAAAATCTTGAGTAAGCCGGACACCAGTAGTGCCCCATCATTTTGGCTTAGTTCTACAACAGCCCGAGTATGTTTCTCATTGTTGGTCTCTGTTTCCTCCCTTATCGGTGAATGATGCATGGGGGGAGAAAGAGGACGTACCTCAGTCTCCTCAGTATACGCCATTTGGAAAAGGCCCTCGCACAAACCATAGGTCTCAATGGCATGTCATCTCGTCTAATAGGATATTCAGCTCTTTGGCATGTCTCACAACTTCGTACGTAGGTGTCTGCATCCATATGTAGAGTTGGCCACCACAAGCCTGCAAAGAGGATCATTTTTACAGTTCTTTCAGTTGACAAATGTCCTCCTATGGCACTTGCATGTGCCATTTATATATGGGTAAGTACTCTCCTTCATGCACACATAGGCGTAGTTGATTATCCTTCCCTCTCTGGAATAATTGTCTCCCTATGATGACATAGTCCTTACTCATTTCTTCCAGGGATCGTTCCCTCAGTAAACTGATTCCGTCCTCATGCTCTCGTGTCTTTAGGAAGTTTATTAATGTCTTACTCCAGTTGGGTGCTACTGTACAGAAAGGTAAAGATGTATGATCATCTGGAGGGGTTTCCTGACACTCCGTGCAACTACTGACATACTCATGAACATCCTTAAGCATGTCAGACCAATAGACTCCTAATCGTTTCAATTCTCTTAGAGTTCCATGAGTTCCCTTGTGCATCCTCCACTTGTTTACATGCGCTTGTTCAATCAAGTTCTAGTGTTTGTCTTCCTCTACACATCTAGACAATACACCATTGGATTGTTTATGATACACACTTCCTGCTACAAAATGTGTAAGTTACGTGATTGTAGAATTTTCTTTCTAATCTCCCTGTTAATTGAGTGTTGTGGTCCATGAGTGAGTATTGGAATTAGCTTTTCTGCCCACTTAGGACATACTTCCAAATTGAACAGGTAAGTGTCTGGCAAATCGTCGGGTACTCCGCTCGGTGGTTCTCTGTGTGTTAATCTAGAGAGATGATCCGCCCTCACGTGGGTATTTCCTTTCTTTACAATCACTTCAAAATCGAACTCCATTAATAACAGAAACCATCTCACCAGTCTTCCTGTGTTACAAGGCTTATTGACTACGTACAATAAGGCTTGATGATCTATGAAGAACTTGAACTTGTTGGATAACAGGTAGTCTCTGAATTTCTTAACCATGTACACCATCCATAAACCTTCTCTCTCCGTGGTTGTATAGTTTCTTTTGGCTTGATTCAGTTGTCTGCTTGCATAGGCAATAGGATGGTCCAATTTTCCTTCATCTATTAGTTAAGCTAAAATGCATCCTATTGCGTAATTTGAACCATCCACGTGAATATGAAAGGGCTTGTTCCAATTGGGTGTTTTCAAAATAGGTGCTATGCTAAGTTGTTTTTTTATCTCAATAAAGGCTTTATCGCATTTTTCTATCCATGTGAATTGAGTCAACAATCCATACAAATGGCTTGGAAATTATCGTGTACATGTGGATAAATCGGTGATAGTATCCACAATGACCCATAAATGCTTGTACTTCTTTTGCATTTTTTGGTCTTGGAAGTTCTAGAATTACTTTGATTTTGTCTTCATGAATAGATATTTTGTTGCTAGATACGATGTGCCCTAGGATTTTTCCTTGTCTCACCATAAAAACACACTTCTCAGGATTCAGGAAGACTCTATATTGCTGATATTTTTCAAATATTCTTCGTAGCTCCAGAATATGATCCTGTTTCCGATCTGACTATGTACATAAGTCATGTATGTATACTTCCATACTCTTTCTTAGGAAATCTTTGAAAACGTGACACATCAACCTTTGGAAAGTAGCAGGGGCATTAGTGAGTCCAAAAGGAATCACCCTGAAAGCATAGACTCCCCATTCAATCACGAATGCGGTCTTATGTTGGTCCTGAGTAGCAATAGCTACTTGGTTGTATCCAGAGAATCCATCGAAGAAGCTATAGACTTTGTTACCTACAACTCTTTCCAATAGGTGATCAGTGATGGGTAATGGGTAGCTATCACGGATCGTGGCTGCATTGACGTTCTTTAAATTAATGCACGCTCTCAGTTTCCCGTTCTTTTTGGGCACAATTACTAATGGTGATACCCATTCGGTATGTTCTATCTCATAAATGAATCCGACTACTAATAGTTTGTCTATTTCTTCTTTAATTTTTGCTGCATAGACATCATTATATGTGTATGGGCATTGCTTTGATGGTTTTGCATCAGGTGTCATTTGTTGGAGCAAGTCTATGACAAGCCTAAGTATTGGCTTGAGTCTCACAAAGTCTTAGAAGAAGTTTTAAAAAGAAGACTATGTAAAGTTCACTTGTGAACTACCTCTTCTAACTTTTGAAGAGTTTACTTAATGTAAAAGTAAGAGAATCTTAAGTGGTTGAGTCCACATGATCAAGAATGGAAAGAGGAGCCACGAATTCGTGATTTGTGGTAGGTAGAGAATCAAATCAATCATTGATTGATTGGAGAGTGATTGAGGGAAGTTAGCCTCCCAAACTCAACTATAAATAGATGGCAATTTTAGTCGTGGTTAGAGAGACCTATGTGAAGACCTCCAAGAGCTGAGCTTTATGCCATATCAAGGTGTGATTACAAGGCACACATATGTATCAGTAAGTCATTGTATTGTACAAGAAATATACTTTCATTTTCATGATTATTTGGTTTCATCTTTCCATGTTCTTGTGAAGTGTACTACTCACTACCATTACTCTCAGTTTTCTCAGTCAGCTTGCAGAGATGTTTTCTCTGTGCGTGGTGCATCATTTTCAGTGATTTAACTTGGTAAAGTTAGCTCTGTAAGTCTACTATATGCTAATAAATTTTCATGTCATTTGGATGTTGCAATCTTCAGTTATGTTCATTTGAAGTCAACAGGGTCTGTTCATCTTCACCTCTCTATCAGGTACCCGACTTTTTAACTCATCTTGTCAGAGGTGTTTCGCAGTGGTTACTTATCCAAATTCAGTGATTTAAAGCTTGTTGGATTCAGCCTACTGTCTACTATAACCATACAAATTTTCATAATCATTGAATTTCTACATTTTGAGTTATGGTGCTTTTTCTGCTCACTCGTCTATTTCTGTAGCAGCCCGTGAAAATCGGGATGATGTCATCACTTGTTAAAACTCATTCTCAGTGTGTGGTTCATTATTTTTGATGAGATTACTCTTGAAAGTTAGCTCTTTAAGTTGCCTAGACTTCCCCAAGAGGAATTATGCTAATTGCTGTTGTGATCAGAGAATTATGTAAAACACTGGACAGGTGTATGAACCAAGAATAGCAAGTTTTCACCTCTGAGCTAACTCCAACTTATCTGTTTTGATCTATCTTTTTGAGAGTGATCTTCTAAGGTACATAGGGTGTCTAATACATCCATTGGCAAGCTAAAAGGGCCCACCATATAGTCCTGGAGTTCATTTGGCTGGTGTAGATCAAGGATTTTGCAACACCTCTTCATCTTCAAGCACATACCTATCCATCTCTTCACAGTGGTATCAGAGCAAGGTTGGACAACATGGCAGATGGATTTCCTTCATCAATTGATAAATTGGACAGAGGTAACTACTCAGCTTGGTCATTAAGGATGGAAGCTTATCTCCAAGGTAGAAGTTTATATGGTTATGTGGCTGGAGATGAAGTTATGCCAAGTTTCAGGAACAAAAGTCAACCAACACAAGAAGAGCAAGAAAGATTGAGCACATGGTGCTCCAAGGATGCACTTGCAAGGTCTTATCTCCTCAACTCTATCTCAGATTTTTTGTTGCCTCACATTAGAAGTTGTAAGACATCTCAGGAAGTGTGGGATGCACTTGAAGCTTTCTTTTCTTCAAGTACCAAAGCTAGGAAGCATCAACTATGGCTGGATTTCACAACTCTCAAGAAGGCTCCCAAACAAAATGTGACTGATTTTGTGACAAAGCTCAAGGACATAGCGGATCAGTTGGGAAGCATTGGAGAGGTAATAGATGAAGAGCAAATTGTAAGGCAGGTCATCAATGGCTTGAAGGCAGATGATAAGTGGGAAGCATTCACCACAGCTATGGATTTGTACATGGACATGCATGTACCTGATTTCAACACAATCATTGGACAACTACTTACTCAAGAGGCAAAGCTTATCAAAAATGGAGAAAGCTCTAAAGGTAATCAATCTTCAGCTTTATACACGGATAAAAGCAAGTCTAAAGATAACAAAGGAAAGGCAAAGAAAGTGGATGATGAAGCAGGTACATATCAAGCTAACTATGCAGGTAGAGGAAGACATGGCAGAGGTAGAGGAAGAGGAGGTAGACAAGGCGGGGGGAGATCCCAAGACTCCAACTCATGTTCTATTTGTGGATTAACTAATCATACAACTGAAAATTGCTTTAGGAATTCCAGGAATCAAAGAGGGAGAGGATACAATAGAGGAAGTTATGGCTACTCAAGAGGAAGGTTCAACAACTACCATGGCAACTACAACAACTAAAATCATTCAAACTATCAAGGAGGCTACAAAGGAAGGAGAGACTACAATAACTACATAGAAGACTCAAACAAAGAGGATTCATTATTGATCATGAACATGGCTATGCCACAAGGTAAATCTGTTTTCTACATAGATTCAGGTTGTTCAAATCATGTGGCAGGAAATGTGGCACTCCTATCAGATTTAGAAGATCCAAGGAATAAGCATGAGGTACAAACAGGAGATGATACAAAACATCCTGTGGAGAAAATAGGCAATGTCAAAGCACCTCATGGAAACATCAACCTACTCAGTAAGGTACTCTATGTCCCTACCATTACAAAGAATTTGATAAGTGTTGGGCAGATAGTAGAGAAAGGGTTGCAAGTCCGGTTCACAAAAGCAGGAGCATTTGTTGAAGATCCAAGTCAAGGATTCAGAAGAATTGCAAAAGGTGAAAAGACAGGTAGATTGTTCACATTTGAATTACAGGACACTAGAAACATTGCTCTCTTTAATTATGGTAGTCAGACACTCACAGAATTGGAAGTATGGCACAAAAGGTTAGCACATATTGGTGAAAGGTCATTAAAGCAAATCTGAAGGGACCAAAGTGTACTTGGACTTCCTAATTTGTCAAAACAACATATGATTTATAAGTGCAGTGCATGTCAATTTGGAAAGTCTCACAGGTTACCATTCATGAAGAAAGGTTATATGCATGGAGATCTCTTGGAGTTGGTTCATACAGATGTATGGGGACCTAGCAAGGAAGCTTCAATATCTGGATCAAGGTATTATGTTTCCTTTATTGATGATTGCAGCAGATGGACTATCCTATTCTTTATGAAACACAAAGATGAAGTTTTTTCATGTTTCAAAAGATATTTGGCTCTTGTGGAGAATCAAACAGGTAAATCACTAAAAAGGCTAAGGTCAGATGGAGGGGGAGAATATTTCTCCCATGAGTTTGATTCTTTTCTTCAAGAAAGAGGAATCAAAAGAGAGGTAACTACAAGGTATACTCCTGAGCAAAATGGAGTGGCAGAAAGGAGGAATAGGACAATTGTTGAAGCTGCAAGCTCTATGTTAAATGAAAAGCATTTACCTAATTACTTATGGGCTGAGGCTGTATCTACAGCCAGTTACTTGATTAACAGGTTGCCTTCAAAATCCCTTGATGGGATGACTCCATATGAGGCTTGGAATGGAAGAAGACCAAGCTTAGATCATTGTAAAATTTTTGGATGTATTGCTTTTGCTCATGTTCCTTCACAGGTTAGAGGCAAGATGGATCCAAAGGCAGAAAGGTGTGTATTTATTGGATATGACAACAATCAAAAGGGCTACAAGTTATACAACCCTACCAACAAAGGATTGTTGGTAAGCAGAGATGTAGTTTTTGATGAGAACAATTCATGGTATGAAGATTCATGCAGGAAGATCAATTTACCATATGATCTTGAAGACGATTTTCCAAAGCTTGGTAGAGAACAATCAAAGATTGAAGAACAAGACACCTCAGAGGATGATGAAGAATCTCACATGGAAAAGATCAAAGCATGGAAGTCTAAAGGTAAAGCAAAATTGCAGGAACTTGGACATGAGGCAGAATCATCACATCATGGCCTAAGAAGATCTATGAGGGAAAAGAAAAAACCAGAAAGGTATGGGTTTGACACCTCATTAGTAACTAAACATTCTATCTACATAGCACAGGACATAAACCAAGAGGAGCCATCATCATTTGAAGAGGCCAAAGCAAAAACAGAATGGAAGCATGCAATGAAGGAAGTGATCGAAGCACTTGAGGAAAACAACACTTGGGATTTGGTGCCCAAGACTTCATCCATGAAGGTAATAGGCTCAAGATGGGTCTATAAACTCAAGAAGAATTCTGATGGTTCCATTAACAGGTATAAGGCAAGGCTTGTAGCAAAAGGCTTTGCACAAACTCAGGGAATTGATTATGAGGAGACCTTCTCTCCTGTGGCAAAGATGCCTACTATTAGGGTTTTGCTTAGTATTGCCTCTTCCAAGAATTGGAAGATACTTCAACTAGATGTAAAGAATGCATTCTTGAATGGTTGGATAATAGAAGAGGTATATATGGCACAACCACCTGGTTTTGAGAATCAAGTTTATCCTGATTATGTGTGTAAACTTAACAAAGCATTGTATGGTCTCAAGCAAGCTCCAAGAGCTTGGAATTTTAGGCTTGTTTCATTCTTGCAGGACAAAGGCTTTCAACCAAGCAAGGCAGATCCTTCACTCTTTATTAAAAAGAGTAATTCTGAGGTCATCTATCTATGTGTATATGTAGATGATATTATATTGATAGGAAATGATGCAGATGGTATGAAGAAGATCAAAGATCAGATGAGAGAAGAGTTCAAGATAAGTGATTTGGGTTCACTTACCTACTTCCTAGGTTTGGAAGTTGTCTACAAAGATCATGGTTTGTTTCTCACTCAAAGAAAGTACATTAAGGACATGTTGGCAAAATTCAAGATGCAAGATTGTAAGATTGCAGGTACTCCAATGGACGTCAATCACAAATTGAGCTCACATGAAGGTGAACTCATAGAGGACATCACATCATATCAAAGTCTAGTGGGTAGTCTCAACTATGCCACATTGACAAGAGTAGATATATGTTACAATGTGAGTGTGCTAAGCCAATTTATGCACACACCAAGGAAACCACATATGGATGCTGCCAAAAGGATTCTCAAGTATCTCAAAGGAACCATAAATGAAGGACTTTATTATCCTTATGTATCTGATTTAGGTTTGAAGCTATTTTCTGATGCAGATTGGGTTGTCTCCAAGGAAGATAGAAGGAGCACTTCAGGTTATCTTACCTTTGCAGGTTCAAAACTTATTTCATGGTCATCCAAGAAGCAACCCACAGTTGCTCTCTCTTCTACTGAATCTGAATATAGAGGTCTTGCCATAGCTACACAAGAAGCTATGTGGATGAAGACATTGTTCAAAGATCTTGGATTGGAGTTTGGAACTCCAACTATTTTTGGTGACAATATGAGTTCTATTCATTTGGTTGCTAATCCTATTTTTCATGCAAGGACTAAACATATTGAAGTTCATTATCACTATGTACGAGAGAAGTTTCTAAGCAAAGAGATTCAAATATCATATGTGTCCACTCATCAACAATGTGCAGATATTCTAACCAAAGCATTGGATGGTACAAAGCTTTGCAAATTCAAGGCTATGATAGATTTGAAGGTAATCTTGGAAGATTGAAGACCTCAAGCATACTTGGCTTGAGGGGGAGCTGTTGGAGCAAGTCTATGACAAGCCTAAGTATTGGCTTGAGTCTCACAAAGTCTTAGAAGAAGTTTTAAAAAGAAGACTATGTAAAGTTCACTTGTGAACTACCTCTTGTAACTTTTGAAGAGTTTACTTAATGTAAAAGTAAGAGAATCTTAAGCGGTTGAGTTCACATGATCAAGAATGGAAAGAGGAGCCACGAATTCGTGATTTGTGGTAGGTAGAGAATCAAATCAATCATTGATTGATTGGAGAGTGATTGAGGGAAGTTAGCCTCCCAAACTCAACTATAAATAGATGGCAGTTTTAGTCGTGGTTAGAGAGACCTATGTGAAGACCTCCAAGAGCTGAGCTTTATGCCATATCAAGGTGTGATTACAAGGCACACATATGTATCAGTAAGTCATTGTATTGTACAAGAAATATACTTTCATTTTCATGATTATTTGGTTTCATCTTTCCATGTTCTTGTGAAGTGTACTACTCACTACCATTACTCTTAGTTTTCTCAGTCAGCTTGCAGAGATGTTTTCTCTGCGCTTGGTGCATCATTTTCAGTGATTTAACTTGGTAAAGTTAGCTCTATAAGTCTACTATATGCTAATAAATTTTCATGTCATTTGGATGTTGTAATCTTCAGTTATGTTCATTTGAAGTCAACAGGGTCTGTTCATCTTCACCTCTCTGTCAGGTACCCGACTTTTTCACTCACCTTGTCAGAGGTGTATCGCAGTGGTTACTTATCTAAATTCAGTGATTTAAAGCTTGTTGGATTCAACCTACTGTCTAGTATAACCATATAAATTTTCATAATCATTGGATTTCTACATTTTGCGTTATGGTGATTTTTCTGCTCACTGGTCTATTTCTGACAGCCCATGAAAATCGGGATGATGTCATCACTTGTTAAAACTCATTCTCAGTGTGTGGTTCATTATTTTTTATGAGATTACTCTTGAAAGTTAGCTCTTTAAGTTTCCTAGACTTCCCCAAGAGGAATTAAGCTAATTGCTGCTGTGCTCAGAGAATTATGCAAAACACTGGACAGGTGTATGAACAAAGAATAGCAAGTTTTCACCTCTGAGCTAACTCCAACTTATCTGTTTTGATCTATCTTTTTGAGAGTGATCTTCCAAGGTACATAGGGTGTCTAATACATCCATTGGCAAGCTAAAAGGGCCCACCATATACTCCTGGAGTTCATTTGGCTGGTGTAGATCAAGGATTTTGCAACACCTCTTCATCTTCAAGCACATACCTATCCATCTCTTCACATCATTGGTA
This sequence comes from Ceratopteris richardii, assembly GCA_020310875.1. Taxonomy (NCBI): domain Eukaryota; kingdom Viridiplantae; phylum Streptophyta; class Polypodiopsida; order Polypodiales; family Pteridaceae; genus Ceratopteris; species Ceratopteris richardii. The sequence goes on from CM035428.1 coordinate 22,172,091, forward strand.
TTCGATGAGAACAAATGGAGGGTTCCACACCTTTGACGTCCTTGTAGGTCCATGCAAACACATCTTGATAGTCTCAAATCAGTCTTATCAATTCTTCTTCCTCCTCAGGTGACACATCCTTTCCTATGTACGTGCATCTTTCTTCTCCATTTTCTACGGTCACTATGATCTTTTTTGTTTGTTCCTTCTTGTCATAAGCTTCTCTTTCTCTAGCATCTCTCTTAGGCATCTAAATGGCTATTTTCCTCTCCTCTACTTCGTATCATTTGAAGTGTTCTAGAACTTCAAATAGATCCAGGGTTGGTTCGGTCTTACTTGTGGTTTCCTCATGGTTTGGTACTATAGGGGTTGCTTCTATTGCTAACTCTTTTGGGTGTTCCACCCTTTTCCTTGGATTGAATGACCTCTAAATAGCATTCCTCTGAATCAAACTCCAGTTCCATCTCTATGCTCTCATATTCTTCCTTCCATTCCTTTTGTAATATTTCTCCTACTTCTACCTCCTGAACGACTACCATGTAAAAGTTTACGTAATAGCCTTCTTTGTCCACACATTCATTCATGGTCAATACTTCATCATTTACACATACATCCAAGGTTGCTAGGATCTCCATCCAACCATGCGGTTTGAATGCTTCATCAGGAAAAACTTGAGGCATGTACATTGGGTCCTCTACGGGTCGATAATTTTGATGTCCTAAGGGCCATAGCTAAAGTTTTTTATCCTCTTTCTTTGCTTCCTTGCACATCTATAATTGGGCATCCTCGTGTATCCATGATTGATCACTTGATCCGGCACTATGGATAGACAAATCATCTTCTTCCTTGTGTACGAGATTCCATTGTAATGGGGGTACATCCCTGTAGGCAAATATATGCAAATTTATCTTGGTAGTGGTTCCTTGATGTTGAAGGTATAATGAGTCTCATCCCCAGTCTTGCACTACCCTGAGTTGTCTCATGAAAGGTTGTCCTAATATCATTTCATAACTATTTGCCTTTCCAAATTGACATATAGCTAATGTATGCTCAAACTGGACCTCCACAAGTGGTTAATATAATTTTTTCCAATATTCCCAAGGGTTTCTTGACATGACCATCTGCTAATTGAAGCTTCATACGCGTTGGCCGCAGGGCTGGCTTTCCCAATTTCTCCCAAATTTCTTTGGTGGCGATGCCCACTCCCGCTCCTCTGTCAAGTATGGCCTTGGTCATGTATCCATTGTACGTGACGGGTAAACATGTGTTTCCCTCATCTCCTTCACTAAATTCTCCAACCTTATCCACCGGAATTTGTATAGTAGAAGAGTTTTCATTTTTCTTCCTTTCCATTTTGTTCTTTTCATGCTCTAACTTCAACTGAGGTCTTGTCTGAAGACTCCTTTTCTTTTCCTCGTACTGTGGGAGCACAAAAGATTATGGATTCCTTCTCATATTCTCCCATGTAGTTTGGTAGGGTGGAAATGCTCTATGCTTCCTCCCTATTTCAGTCTAGCCTAGAGACTTCTTCATATATTTCCCCCAAATTTGGCGTTGGTTGATAGTCTTCCACATCTAATTCCTCAAAAGGTGCTTTTGCAACTCCTTTCTTTTTCCATTGATCTTCTTGAATTCTCGTTCACAACTCTCTTGGCCAATCCGCCTCTAAATTAGGGACTATGGACATGGATTTTCTTGGGTATTCAGTAGTTCTTCCTTATTTTCCCTCTCTTTTGGTTTCTGGTCCTTGGTTTTAAGAGAATCATTGTATTGATTCTCGGATATTCTCGTCTCACGAAGGACTAGGATAGTCTTCTCTAGAGTGGCCTAAGCTACCTCTATGAGTTTTCTACATATTGTTAGTCTCTCATTTTCTAACTCCCCTTGTGGGTAAGATTTCTCATGCTACTCTACGCTCGGTCCATTCACGATTCTAGCTTGGTAAGCTTTCAACCACATGTCTAAATCGTCTAGTCTTGGGTCTGCTAGAATTGATCCTTGCTTGTCTGGTTCTAGTCTCGGCGGTGTAATGGGAATTTCTTCCTGAATTTCAGGTTTTTTTGGTTTCTTATTGCCTCTTGTGTCCTTCTTGTCTTCCTTATTTTTATTTTTCATCCATTTTTCCTTGAGTTTCTCCCTCCTATCCTTCCACTTTTGGCTTTTTGTTGTTTGGATATTCTCCAGTGGGTCTTCTGAGTCTTCCACAACTTGTACTCTAGGTTCTGGGGTTTTACTCTTTTCTTTTTCCGAGCCTAATTGTTTTCTTTCTTGTCCTTTCGCTTATGCTCATGTGATGGCTTTGAATGGCACTGTGTATTCCTTGTTACTTCTTGACGATTCAATTACTTCTATTACATTAATAGGTGCAGTGTCATGAGTCTTATTGGGGTTCTTTGGGCAGTCTCTAAAGAGATGTTCCTTTCCACAATCATTGCAATACCCTTCCCACGTCCTAGGTGGTGGTGGGTTGTATGGCCGAGTGCATTATCTTATAAAGTGATCTGCTCCACATCTATAGCATGGTCCTTTTGGCATGGGCGGTATGATGGGTGGTCTCATGGGTGTTGGTGCCTTGGGTGCGGTGTACATTCTGGTCCATAGACATTGTCATATCCCTCATATCCATAGTATTGCGGGTCATAAACTTGCTCGTACTCCATTATATCGGTGTCATAGGGATAGTGTTCTCCTTGGGTCTGCTCGTATCTTGGGTTCATTGCTTCTATAGTGGCTAATGGTGATGCAGGTACTATGGCTATCTCCAAGCTTTCCTCTCGTTAAGCATATTTAACTGGTACTACATTTTGAGGAAATGGTTGTTGCTGTCCTAACACTGGTTGAGGTGGTGCATATTGCCCTTGCTCATATGGCCTAGGTGCTCCTTGTGGTCCTGGATAGGGGTTGTATGTTGGCATCTCCCTTCCTGGATCTCTAGGAGGGTATCCATATGGCCTACACTGACATTGATTTAAAGGTCGTGACTGGCTGTTGAATGGACAATTCTCAGTGGTATGATTAGTGCATTTTTGTTCTATATGGCAAGACAGAGCGGTTCCTTGATGTGGTTGTCTATTGTAAGGGTAAGCTTGAGGCAAGCCTGTTCCTCCTCTTACACACATGTGAGTAGGATGGTCTCCTCCACATAAGCTGCATCTTCGTAACATGGGTATTCTCATCCGTGGATGCTGGTAGTTCCGCTGTCCTTGAATTCCTAACTTCTTGGCTACCAGTTCCGCTAACTCCTCTACGGTACTAGAGTTGGATGTCATTTTACTTCTAGCATCTTTTGAATTCATAGGGCTTCATGTACTTTTGAGATCATCAGCTAGGTTATCCTCTAGGTCAATACACTCTTGGAGGCATTCGCTCAATGTTTGCAGTAACCGCTTTACATAGAATAAAGTTCTCAAGGTCCCGTTCGTCAGCCCGTCTAAGAATAGTGATATCATTTTTTTACTACGTGGTTCTTTTTGGTACTGGGAATCTATCGACATATTGATTAAACCTCCGGGCAGTTGTTTTCATGGTTTCATTTGGGTTTTGTTTGAAGCTATGGATTCAAGATGAAGAGTTGTGTTTAATTCCTCTCTTAGTGAATTCCCCAATGAACTCCTGAAAGAATTGTTCAATATCTCCAAATTGATTGGGATCCAATGGTTGGAACCACGTCAAAGCCATTCCTGTGAGGGTAAGTCCAAAGGACTCATATTGCACAAAGAAATCATCCATTTGCTCAGCCCATAGAACTTGTTTAAATTCAGCTATGTGATCGTAAGGTTCTCCCATCCCGTCATAATGATTTCTCATACACTTAGCCACTTGAATTGGTATTAATCTTCTTATGGGTTCTGGAAGTCTAGGCATTACAAGAATTGCTAGTCTAATTGGAGGTATTCCAGGCTGCACTCCTAGTGGTGGTCTAGGCCTCATTGGTTGTCGAGGATGGTTGTCTAGTCCAGGGTGAGTTTGATTATGTGATTACAGCCCTGGCATTGTGAATTGCACATGGGTTCGGTTGGGAATGGTCCGATGGCTTGACATCATGTTTTCTGACTCTTGTTGTGTGCCAAATGGGTTATGAGAGGTAGTTGCATGCTCTCAAAGAGGGAATATAGGCAACCCCATATACTTCAATTGAGCCCTATCAACGACATCGACTGGCCAATACCTTTTTTGATTCTTGTCTAGGTACGTGACTCTAGACTCCTCTTTAGGATCTTTTAACTCATAGAAGGTCATTGGACTTTCCTCCTGTCCTCGCATGGGTGAGTCAGTTTATAAAAATAGGTAAGATCCATGGATCAAGTAGACCTCTAGGTAATCATCTTGAGGTATCAAATCCCCTCTCAAGACTCAAGTCACTACTGATTTGCCTCTAGGTGTAGTTACTAACTCTTCAGGGTCTAGTCTTTCCAAGTTTCCTTGTCCTTCGAACCCTCCTCTCTCGTTGATCCAATCTGGATGTTCTGTTACCATGTAGATGTCACCTAACTTGTCCATGTACACTCCTCCTTCATATTTGACTGCAGGTCTGGGTACTATTTTTGAATCAGTGGAATTCAACATCTTGGCTATTGATCTATTCAAGCCATCGAGGTAGATGGGGATCTCCTGGGAATTAGTGGACACATATTGCAGAGAGGTATGGTATTCCCCCTCTACTGTGGACATGAAGTTTCCCCTAGGGACAGAACCTTGCATGTCTTCTGAAGCCATCGGTATCTCTTCCTCTGAGTCACTAGAGGTGTGAGTATAGATAGAGTGATGACTTGCCTGAGTTACACTCCCTATCGATGAAATAACAGTCCTCCAGCTACTTAGCACCCGTCCTGATCTCAAGTTCATCCACCCTACTGGGGCTATCTTGGTTACCCACTATCCCACAATTGGCTCCTCAATTACCTCTAATTTTGCCCTCAAATGGCTTGAAATGTTCTGGGTGATACCACTCTGGCGATACCACTATGGGTGATACGATACCACAGATGAAGGTGATATGATATTGACTAAAGAACACGATACAATACTTCTGCTTGTGATGATATGATACTAGAACAGTAGATGATACGATACGAGATTCCTCGCGATACGATACCACTCTTTGCACGATACGATACTAATGCTCTGTACGATACGATACCAAAATTTCTCATGATACAACACCAGATGCGTCAAATGATATGATATGACCTGCATATACGATACGATACTTGTGCCTTGCACGATACGATACCGTCAAATCACACGATACGATACTAAAGTTCTTGCGATATGATACTAGTGCAAGTGACGATACGATAACGAACTTTGCACGATACGATACTAAATCTTTGGACGATACGATACTGGTATTTTGGATGATACGATACTGACAATACAAATGATATGATACCACGGAGGTTAGACGATATGATACCAGATATGCGATACAATACCAGAAATGTCGGTGGACGATACGATACCGTGATCGGGACGATACGATACCAAGTGGACGATACGATACGATATGATACCTTGCTTGAGATTTGAGCTCACAAGGTAGCTTTTTGGCTTGTAGGGCACGATATCACTCAGGTGATACCGGCGGCTGTGTGCACACAATATGAGTTCCACTTGTGTCAAATGAACTAATTTTTTTTGTTTTTTATAGTTTGTGATGCCTAATGCCTACTCTACACTAATTTTGGCAATTTTTTTTTGAGATTTTTCTTGGTGATTCCAACTTCCTCCTACTCCACTTCTCTCCTTGACCTAACCCTAAATCTTCCTTCTCTTCCTCACTCCTAACCCTAAACCTAAAAGCTCATTATACACACCTCAGGGATGTGAAGTAACAAGTGTTAATGTTTTTTACTACTTGCCACTGAAAGAATTCACCTCTACAAGTACGATTCCTTCACTCCAGAGCTATAACCATCACGAAAGCACCTTGGTTGAGTTTGTTCCCCCGCAACGGTGCCAAAAACATGTGTACCTAGGTCATGAGGTCGTAGGGACTTGTGCCAAATACACTTAATCTCATTTGTCCCACAAGTGCATATAGTGGTGGATTGACACACGTTTAATTGTCAATCCGAAGAACCACATGAACCAAGTGTATGAGGACGTGTGCACACGTGATGGAAAGTGAAGTGGCTCAGCTATAATCGCTCCAACTAAACCACCTCTCCAACTCACTAAATCTCTGGAAATGTCTGCCACAATACCACTTATAGTACTAAGCACAAAATCGAATGTTTTTCCCAACTTTGAACTCGGAATATGTCCAATAGCAGGTTCGTTTCGAAGCTCTCAACGAGACGCATCTATTGGCGGTAGTTTTCACTTTGAATCTGACAAATGCTCTTCAATTAATGGCCAAAATAGTGAATGGTGGGAAACACCTACACTCACTCCACAACTCGTATTGGTTCACACACACACTATAGTAGTTCAAAAGTGTTGGGGAGGAATAGACAACAGTCTTGCACACACAATCCAAGCTTCACAAACACACAAAAGATCATAGATAAGATGAAAATCAGTAGGGAAGAAGCAATTTAGAAATTTCAGTTCTCCCTCTTCACAATGGCAAAAAGTTCTTACAAAGAGTCACATAGTGACTTATATATATGTGCCCTAAAAATGGTCCTTTCACACAGGAGACCAGAACTTTATTGACTAATCTCTAATTCCCTACTATTTTACAAGAAGTATATTACAATGATTTGGGCTTATGCATCTAGAGGACTCCTCTAGTGCATTTACATGGTTTCGAGGGAGTTTTCTAGGATTTTGAAGAAGAAATTTATGCCCATTATTCTCAAAATTTTGGGGCTTCTCTTTTGTGCCTCTTTTTTCTACAACATCTATGTTGAAAACATGCTGCTCATTGGTCCTATTGTGAAGCATATTGCTGATTTTAAGGCTGATTTGCATACCTCATTTGACATGTCTGATTTGGGGCATTTGCATCACTATTTGGGCATTCAGTTTATGCAAGTTGATGGTGGAATGGCTTTGTGTCAAACGAAACATATTGACACATTATTGCAACATTTTGGCCTTGATGACTGTCAGCCTATTGCCACTCCTATGGAGACAGGTTTATGATTGAGTCTTCATGATGCTGGAGATGCATTTTATGATGTCCTCTATCAGCAGGCTCTTGGATGCTTGATTTACTTATGCATTACTCAGCTAGATATTCAGTTTGTTATCTCACAGATGAGCAGGTTTATGGATTGCCCAGGTGTCAAGCATTGGCAGGCGGTTAAGTGCATCTTTCGTTACTTGAGTGGTACTCGGCTACTTGGGTTGTTTTATCCCAAGGGGGGATCACTACCGCCAGATTTGAATGCTTTTTTTTACTCAGACTGGGCTAGTTTCTATGACACTCGTGTGTCCACTAGTGGCTCTTAATTCATGATGGTAGCTCATGTATATCTTGGTTGAGCAAGAAGTAACCTACTATGGCCACTTCTAGTTGTGAGGCTGAGTATAGGGCAGCTTTCACAGCAACTGTTGAGTGTGTGTGGCTCAGACACCTTATGGTTGATTTGGGTGTTGGTCAGTCTTCTACCACCACCATCTTCACTGACAATCAGAGCGCATTGGCAGTTGCGAGGAACCCAGTGTTCCATGCTCGCACCAAGCACATTGAGGTGCATTATCATTATGTTAGGGAGAGGTTCTCTGCTAGGGAGATCAGCTTGGCATATGTGCCCACACAGGACAACATTGTAGACCTTTTCACGAAGGCACTGCCTAGGGAGAAGTTTGAAGCTTTCGGCAAAGCTTTGGGCTTACTTCCTTTTGTGGAGTGATTTCCACATAACTTGGAACTTCCTTATACATGAGTGCCAGCTACTTGTTCACCGCATCACTCCTAGCGGGGATTTGTTGATATATTTAGGTAGTGATGTGTGAAAACACTCTAGGACCTTTGGGACACTTTTTGCCCTCTGTGTATTGTGCTCCAAGCTTCTTCTTCTTCCTTATGCTATTCGCGTGCTTCTACATATGTCTAATTCCAATATCTGATAGGTTGAATACCAGCCATAGCTTTGAATCTACAAAGCTTTATTCCATCAAGTGCCTTCGTCATCATATCTGCTACTTGCTTTTTAGTTGGAACAAAAGAAATGTCAATCTCCTTTGCCATGATCTTCTCTCTGATGAAGTGGTAATGAACCTCTATGTGTTTGGTTCGTGCATGGAAAATAGGGTTTGCCTCTAGAGGCATGGAACTTACATTATCTCCAAATATGTGAGGTTTGCAACTCACAAGTCCCAAATCTGTATAAGATGCTTTTAACCATATTGCCTCTTGAGTTGCTATGGTCAAGACGATGTACTCTACTTTCATCGAGGATAAAGCAACTGCTGGTTGCTTCTTGGAACTCCATGACACTAGCTTCAAACCTGCAAATGCAAAGTAATCAAAAGTACTTCTTTGATCATCCTTTGCTCCTGCCCAATCTGCATCTGAATAGATTTTGATATCCAAATCTGAAGAGTAAGGATAGAATATACCTTCGTTGATTGTACCTTTGAGATACTAAAGTACTCTCTTAGCTGCATCCATGTGTGGTCTTCTCGGTGAGTGCATGAATTGTCTAAGCACTCCGACACTATATGAGATGTCTGCCCTTGTATGAGTAGCATATATCAAGCTACCTACCAAGCTTTGATACTCTTTAATGTCTTCAATTTTCTCAACTTCATAAACACTAATTTTATGATTCATCTCCAAAGGTGTACCTGCAGGTTTTGTGTTCTCCAAACTTGAGTAGAAGATCTTGAATGTACCTTCTCTGAGTCAAATACATTCCTTCATCTGTGTATATCACTTGCATACCTAGGAAATATGTGAGCCCACCTAGGTCTTTGATTCTGAACTCCTCTTGCATGTGTCTCTTGATCCTTTGAATGTCATTTAGATCATCACCTGTCACAATAATATCATCTAGATATACACATAGATAGATAACCTCATCGTGATCCCTTTTGATGAATAGAGGAGGATCTGAGTTGTTTGGTCTAAACCCTTGATCTTGAAGGTATGTAACCAACCTGTAATTCCAAGCTCTAGGAGCTTGTTTCAATCCATACAATGCTTTCTTAATTCTAAAAACATGAGATGGATGATTAGGGTTTTCAAAACCTAGTGTTTATGACATGTATACGTTGTCGAGAAGAAGGAGGTCATGGCAGCAAGCCGGTGCGTGGGGTTGGATCAGGCCCCTCTCTGGTGCACCGTTCCCGCTGTCCTGCGAGCGGCGTCTGCGTGCTAGGCGCCTCGCCTGTGCTCTCCGGAGTGTGCGCGATCCTCGTAGGGTCCCTTGCCCCTCGGAACTGTCAAGACGTGGGACTGTGGGCATCGGAAAGAGACGATCGGATACCGCAGTGAAACACGTGATGTAGATCAAGCTCGAAGATACAATCGGAAATGAAACTGAAGCCTCCAATAAAATGAATGATACAAAAATAGGCCGCTACAGTGCGGGCCGATGGTACAATAAAACCGCTACAGTGCGGTGTGATGATACAATATGAAAGCCGCCGCTACAGTGCGGGCCGGCTAGTGTATACTAGATCCCTCGCTACAGTGCGAGAAATCGCCCACGGGATTCCGCTTTGATCTTCACGTCCAAGCTTCTCTTCCAACTTTACTTCAGTCCGTTCTTTTCTTCAAGTATCCTCCGCAATGGCCTTCCTTCTCTTTACTTCAGATAATCAGAAACCGCATAAACCTGGAGGAGACGATCCACGAGCAAGATCCATGGGGTAGGGTACTCTTTACTTCGGTCTTCAATCTTCAACTCTTCTCTTCATATAACCAGCATCCACATAAACCTGGAGGAGATGATCCACAAGGGCAATCCACAAGATAGGGAAGAAACAAATGAGTATGGACTTATTTATAGGCCCCTCCCTAGGACTTCCTTCTAGAACATTCTAACATCCTCAATTAAATTTCTATTTTTGGCAATATTTTAATTTTTCCCAAGACTAAGGTTTCGATTTCACACTGGATATTTACAGTTTAATTCGGTTTTAGGGTTTGACATAGGATAACCGCCAATTTCAAGGGTCCGACCTAGGGTTTTGGATCGGGAAGTTTAGGGTTTTGCTCACAGTTATCTCAAGCTCATCAATTCATGGGTTTATTTACAAATTCGGCCTAAACTCTAAAGGTTTCCAAGGGTTCAAGTCTAATTTTCAGGGGGTAAACCCTCATTTTCAATCAGTTTCAAGGGTGAAACCTAAGGTTTTCTTGGGTCTAACGTCAGTTATTTACACGCACGGTTCTAACGCACATCTCTAACATGGTTTTTTATCACACAAGCAATCAAATCAGTCAAATCTTGCATGAAATGTACCCTCTTTAGATCAAAACATCACACAAACTCAAAAACAATGAACTTTTGAAAAAAAACTCAGTGCACACTCCCTACGGGATTTCATCCCGACATTCGCCCCCGCTAAACCTGCACATTGTCCCGATGGGCCAACCTGCAAGATCCAACAGAAGAGTATGAGGGTTCTTTTTGAAATCTCTTTACACTTTTTATGCCTTTCTTAAATCATGATCTCATGAAGTCATGCAATCTTTTATAAACATTGGTATGAATTTTAGAAAATTAGGTAGATTCAAGCTTCACAAACATCATATTATGTTTCTGCGTCTGCAATCTAACAAGTAATCACATGAATAAATCGTCGGCTTTCTAGATCTTTTGTTCGCTCAACTGGTTCAGATCCAACTGCTCATTCTAAGCACTAGCATATACATATGTTTCTACTAACTCAGTTTGTAGAATATACCTCGATTCCTACTATTTATCTCCTACTTGTCCAGCTCTCCATTAGATCTTTCTTTCTTTTTCTTTTTCATTTTTCCTTTCCTTTTTCTTTTCCTTTTCATCTCAGCTCAGCATTTCTTTTTATCTTTTATTTTTCACAAATCGGCCTATGTCGAAATCGGGTGCGACTTATGGACTTGTCCACCCGGCCAAGTTTATTCCACCTGTCTGCCGACCCGGCATAGCGCACGACATACACAACATCAGCCCTGCATGAAATGGACGTCAGCTCGTGGCTCTGACCACCCGATCAGAGTGACTCCACCTGCTTACCGACCCATACAGGCGCATGACAACAGATAGGTCAGGCCTACGACGAAACTAGCTACGGCTCGTGGCCTTGATCACCCGACCAAGGTGGTTCCACCCGCCTACTAGCCCATCGTAGCGTACCAACAACATACACGCACATATAAGCTGGCATGAGTATGAATGTTTCTTTATAAATCATGATCCATATGGAGGTAAGATCTCATAAGAAACAAATAGTAAGATCCAAAGTTTCCCACTCACTAAGTGTTCAAATCAATCAGTATATACATGCACTCGGTCTAAGCATGCCATCACATCCCCAAGATTTCACTCCCAAAAGTCTCTAGTCTGCTAACTCATCTCACTCATATCATTTCCTAGTCATTCATGCTTCATGCAAACCCATAATAGATCTTTGTTATCTTCATTCTACATGATTTTCATAAACTCATACATATCTTTATCACACACATCAATGCAATGCATATGCTCTATCAGAAAGAAAACACATCTCAAATCAAAAACGTTTCACCTGGTCATTTTTCTTCATTTTGATCCAGCTTCTCTTTAATTCCATGGTCTATCATCCTTCATCAGCATCAACCTCAGTGTCATCAGTTCCCTCTAGAAGTTCTTGCTCAATCTCATAATCCGCTTCATTTCTTTTCTTGAATAATTTTATCCTCTTTCCTGCAATCAAAGATCTCAAAGGAGTACTGTCTAACTCACGAAGTGCATACGTACCATTCTCAAACACAGACGTCACCACATACGGCCCAAACCATCGTTTGGTTAATTTCTTCTTAGCATCGTACTGAGTATCGAATGTACTGTCATACACCAACACCCAATCATCTACCTCAATCCTACGTGGTCTGAGTCGATGGGTTTTGTCAAAATAGATCTTATTCTTTAGCCTTGACTCCTTTAACTTTTGGACTGCTTCTTTCAACTTTTCATTTCCTTGTTCTAATTGCTTTATTTTTAATGATAAAAGTTCTTCTCTTGTCATGCCATCATTCCATGGGAGCGTCAACCATGTCACTATCTGAGTCTGGATGGGGAAGACTGGCTTCTGACAATACATCAATTCAACAGGCATGAAACCTGTGGACTGAGTGTAAGTCATCCTATCAGCCCATAACGCGAACAGAAGAAACCTAGGCCACTTCTTGATGTCATCGCTGCAAGCCTTAGAGATCGCCTTCACAATGGAAGGGTGACCTCTCTTGATTTTCCCATTTGCCTCTGGATTATAGGCAGTGGTGAGAGACAATCGAATTCCATGATGATCAAAGAACTCTTTTGCCTCTCTCGCATCCAACTCTCCCCTGTCCGCAACCACTTTCTCAACGTATCTGAATCTCGAGATCACTTCTTCTAAAAGGAATTTGCATACATTATAAGTAGTCTTTGTACGAAGAGCTCGACCTTCCACATGGTTGGTCAAGTCCTCTCTGGCAAGTACAATGTATCTCATCTTATCTATCCCTTTGGGCATGGTTACAAGGTTAACCACCCACTTGTAATGGATACAAGGAGGGTAGGTCGGATGTAATGGGTCTCTGTGCCTAACTGATGAATGCACCTGGCATGTAGCACAAGTGTCTACAAAATCTCTCACACTCACATAAATCCCTGGCCACCAGTAGGCTTCCCTAATCTTCTCATATGTAGCATAAAATCCTTTGTGACCTGCCCATAAGGTCTCATGCATCTCTCTCATCACCTTGCTCTGAAGACTCCTCGAACTCAATACTCTCTGTGGACACTTCACCTTGCCTTTAGCGTGTCGCCAAATAAGACCATCCTTCAAGAAAAAGTTGTAAGACTTTTTCCTGATGGATCTATACTTATTTGTGGACCAGCCTGGGGAAGGTTTCAGAGTACTCAGATATCTCCCTATATCTCTCCACTCACCATCATACTCATTCTCTCGGAACTGCTCATATACATACACCAATGGATCGTATCTCATCATATGTATATCCCTTTCTACCTCATCATCATCATCAGACTCATCATCAAATTTTGCCCTTGAAAGCATATCAGCCACCGTATTCGACTTCCCAGCTATATGTACAAATGCAGGATTTATAAACTTTATATAAGAGATCCATCTAAGCATAGCAATATTCGGAGATGAACAATTTGCAATCATGCCAATCAGTGGAAGACAGTCAGTCTCAACTATCACATTCGCCCCAATGAAATACTCTTTATCGCTCTTTAAAGGAGTCACTAATCCCCATAACTCTCTCTTAATCTGAGGATATTTTCTTTGGGTATCATGTAGGATCTTAGCACCAAAGCGCACTACATATCTCTGCCCCTCATCATCATCTTGCCCTATGACCCAGCCTATGCCAATAGGACTGGTATCAATGGTCAAAATGATAGGTCTCTGACCTGAATAGTCAACACGCTTCAGAATCGGAGCTTCAATTAGCAGCTGCTTCAGTTTACGCATAGCTCTCGACTGTTTTTCTATCCATACAAACTTCTTTCTCTTTCTCAACAGATCATATAAGGGGTTCACAACGTGAGCAAAGTGAGGAATCCATATCACATAGAATACACAGGCTCCTAGAAACCTTCTCACCTCACTGACATTACGACACACTTCAGAGATCCTGCTAATGGCCTCAACTTTCTGCGGGTATGGCTTGTGGCCATAATGTCCACACAGATGTCCTACAATGAGGACCTCATCAATGCCAAAAACCAATTTCTCTAAAGAAAGTGTTAGCCCCACATCTTGAAACCTCTCAAAAATCTTCTCACAATCAGCAATATGATCTCTCACAAACTTTCTACATCCTGAAGCATCTAAACTCACATCTTTCACTCTTTCCTCACATCCCTTTATCGGAACATCATCAATGAATGGCATAGTCACAGATGGTATAAAGTCTCGTAAAACTAGATTCATGGCATTCATCATGTGAGCCACAGAATTCGTCGCTCCCTGCGGCAAAGTACACATGCGTACAAGGCCCAGTAGAGTCCTCATGGTCGTAATGTCTCTACTCTCCATAGCCAACTAAAACTGGTCATAACCTGAATACAGATCACCCATAGAGTAGATGGAATGCCCAGCAAACGCTTCAGCAAACTCATCCACTATGGGTCCTGTCCCTACGTTTCTAATTGTGACTTTATTCACAGGTTGCAGATCCTGAATGAAACGAAGCTTCCCATTTTTCTTAGGCACAGTAAACCACCTATTCGAATATGGAGCTGAGGAGGGTTCCAATATCCGCATGGAAATCTTTTCCTTCAGCAACCTCATCAGCTCAGGTAAGTGAGCCTTTGGGACTAGTATAGGCCGGATATTCCATGGTATATGTGGCACTATAAAGATAATCATGGGAGGTACTTGTTTCGGGTCTGCACAACCTATCTCATGTGGGAAAAGTGCAAATGCTTTTTCGTGTTTCTTGATGACTTCAATAAATTTCTGTTTCTCTTCTTTTTTGAGAAACAATTTCTCTCCAAACTTGATCTCTTTAATAGTCTCATCAGTAAAATGATGCCCTATGAGCTCTCGTCGTCTCAACATAGGGTCATCTGACACTCGTAGATACTTTTCATGACTATCTTCTAGCAATGGTTGAGCTATAGGCTTCACTTTCTTATCCACAGTCTTATACTTTGTATTTACACTTACTTCATGCTCTCTCATAAACTCCTCAATCATCTCATACTCTTGGATAGAGCTGAGCATAATGATTTCTGATTTCTCATTTCTCTCAAATGCCTTCTCAAGCTCTTCTAGAGTAGTCGAACTTCTCTCCAATTGGATCACATCTTCAATCTTCTCATCAGGTAACATCATTCCTAAATCCTTATAGTATCTCTCATGAACTTTTCTGAATTTATTTGAAAAATTTTCTTTTTGTAAACATAGCACCTTGAATGCAGATGAGTAAACAGAAAAACTTTCAAATCTTTGTACAAAGTCATGCGAGATATCAAACCAACTCCCACTGTTGTCTCGCTCAACAGTGGATCCTAACATAAATTTTGATCAGCAGAAGCTCCATACTCTCCAACAGGTATACACTCATCATGGTCATGTGAATTAATAGGTTTCTTTCTTATATTCTTTCTATTCGTGGAGTGATTTGGACACACAATCATCACTTGCAGAGAATGAAGGCCAGATCTAGAACGGATTCGTGCATAGGCAGATCCATCATCCATTCTCACCTGTTAAACTGATTCTGGTTTGAGCGTTACTTTACTTCCTATTCAAATGTTTTACGTTCAATTTGGTTCTAAATCTTCTAACCGTGATTCCTTCTCTTAGCCACGTGGGTCCTTGGGAGTGGTAGGGGTCTGTTAGACAGAGGCCCTGTACTATTTTCCCCACTTCTCAAGCACTCATAGATACTCCATCACGTCTTAGCTCAATAACTGATAACTATTCGGCGTGCGGGGACTTAGAACTTCTCGACTGGACCTGCTATAGTAACAGAGCAGTAGTCCTGTTCTGACTTATAACTAGTAGAATGCTCAACTCATTAACCGAATATTACTCAATGTACTACTTCCTCTTGATAGGTAAGTATAATAACACGACAGACAGCTGTGCTCGAGGCTACGCACTTATTGTATACCAAACTCAAGCAACAAGTTCCTACCAACAGTCGATTCGTCACGAACTTCTTAATGCTTTCATTCGCATAACGACCCTTACCGATACGAGTCCTTCCTGGGATCGGGATCCACAGTGAACGCAGACTATTGTATCGACCCTGGTCACTTAACAGAAAAATACTAACACGCAATCAGTTCACTTCAGCCTTATACAGTCCCTTGTTCAATAGAAGGATGATAAACCACACTTATTTCGTGAAGAAATCCAGAACCGCATATAACTATCACCAAACAGCTTCGCAGCACAGGACTACCGAATAGTACTCTTGCACAACAGGGAGGATAGTATAACAGATAGAAGCGAACAGAACAGAACGAAGCTCAATCTTCTCCTTGACATAGCACACACAGTCTCGGACAATCTGCTCACAACTTCCTAAACGGACTCTGTGGAATAGACGAAACAGAACACATACATATACAGTACTGCACTTGCAATTCCCAAACACCGCGACTCGAGACACACTACAATTCCCAACAAAACAGGGGCTCTTCCCAAAATTGCTGGTCTTTACCGCTTTCCTTTCATTGCTTTAAATAGAAGTCTGTTACAAGGTTTCCGCGAATCTTTTTTTTACCGCGCATTAAAGCCCTCTGTCTAAGTACAATTGTCCTTGTCCGGCGGCCGTCTAACACACCTCAGCTATAAAGGGCTGCCCAAGGATAGCCTCATATGAACAATGGTCCTGGATGAAGAAGTGAAATTCCTCAGAAATCCCACCTATGGTCACAGGCACAAAGGCGCATGCCCCAAGCAGTGCTCCTGAACCATTATCCGCTGTCCTCATCCTCCATCCATGATCTTTATCAATCGGCCACCTAAACTTATCATAGAGCTTCTTAGAAATCACATTTATCTCTGATCCTGAGGCAATCAAGGCCAGAGCAAAACATGAATCCTCGTTGCTCCCTAGCTTCACCTTCATCTCAGGTGTTCCTCTCGCCCAAAAGGTCTTGCTAAACTCACTTTCTGTCTTCCTCATTTCATCATCAGGTATGATAGGACCTAGAGAATTTTTATGACACCTGGCAACCTCATCATCATCATCATCATCAGATGTATCACTCAATGTAACTGCTTCATTTTTCACTTGAATATCTTCAGGTGCTTCTTCCATCTCTACATCTTCAGGTAGTGGAAACCTCTTTCTCTTAACCAGCTTTCTGAAACTGTCCTTGAACTCAGGCTTCGCTATGGAGAAAACCTGCTCCAAGGACATGGTCACTTGCCTCTTCAGTAAAATGTCATTTAATATCTCTCTTGCATCATTTTTCCTTTCCAACTCAGAAATTAATACAGCCTTTGGAGTTCTCTTCTTTTTCTTCTTCTTTTCTTTGTCAGCCTCTTGAATACTTTCTTGAATTTCATCTTTCTTTTGAACAGGTTCAGGTTCTTTCTCTTTCTCTTTAGTCAGTTCTTGAATCTTAGTTGGCCCAGCCCGCCTCTTTCCCTCTCTTATCTCTTTCTTCTTTGCCTCTTCCTTTGAAACAACAGGCTCTTTGAATTGTACTTTCTTTTCTGGCTCTTTAGGTTTTCCTTCGGCCTCTTGACTTTGCTTTCTAGTCACTCTTCTTTCAGGCTCAGTCTCTTCCTGACTCTCATCCCTTTTCCTCTTTTCCTCCACATTGGCTATATGGGAATAGACCGAGGATTCTTCAACAGGAGACTTCCAGGCAGTCTTCTGCATGATCGCATCCCTAGCCCTCACTAAAGCCTCAATGGAATAATTTCTTTGGGGTCGAGGTCTAGGCACTTTTTCATCTTCCTCCTCTACAAGTTCTAATCGTGCAGCTGATGTACTTGCATTATTGCCAGATAAATCTTCATAAAACTTCTTCATTCCCCCCTTTCCCTAATTCACAGGTAGAGGAAGGCGGGTCCTGAAGTCACATAACTTCTTATCGATATCTATCACCAGTTGATGCTCTTTTGCTAGCTTAAGCTCTTCACAGGCATATGAAAAATGCTCTTGTGCATCACACCATACGCATCTCTTAGCCCCTCCAAACCCACCAGTCGCTCGTCTCTCAAAAGGTCCAGTGTTTCTTTGAAATGTGGTTTGCACTGGTGGTGTAGGTATCTGTTGGGCAACAGGCTGCACTAGAGGTGCAGGCTGTGGCATCACATAGCCTTGCATATTTGGAATGGGCATAGTGCCTCTCTATAATGTATGTACATAACTCGTACTCGCCTGAGGAGGAGTGGGGTCATGATACCCCATAGAATAAACTTTATTATGGATACTGGCCATTTCTTTTGACATAGATGCCTGCATTGTCATAAGATTCTCTATCTGCCGACTGAGAATCTCAAGTTGTAGCTCCATCGGTGATCGTGAAGTGGATGCAACATTAGCAAAAGCTGACGTTGCAGGCACATTCAGAATTGCTGGAAGTGGAGCTTCCCTATGCGGTTGTGGTGTTACCACTGCAGGTCTATCGTATAACACCGCCTGGCGTTGCCTCATTTGGGCAACCGCTTCTACCTCTCTCCTCACTACACCCCAATCTTCAGTCAATCCAAATCTCTTCCCAGGCTCTTCAATCCTCCTTTCGACCTCAGTCCTGTCTTCAAGACTTAAGATCCTAAGGAAAGATATAACTAGGTCAGGTTTTAAAGCATCTAAATCGGCCTGTGGAAGTTGTTCATATCTTCTCAAGAACTCATTCAAAAGTTGAGTGAGGGATGCAGTGGGCTTCGGAGAGCTTATCCATCGCAAGAACCCTTCTCTACTGTGTTGGGAAAAGTCTTCTAGATAAAACAACTTATGCAATTCTTTTCTGAATTCGGCCCAAGGATTTGCTATATGTGCTGTAATAGGGGCTAAAATGGATCCTGATACTACCCGTGTGAAGTAATGTGCAAACACATCCTCGGTGAGACCATAAATCCGTGCCTGTTCCTCAAAAACATCTAGGTACTCGGTTACATTCAAGCCTGTAAACTTTCCTTTTTCTCTCAATACCGCTTGGACTATGCGGGCCCCTTGTTTCTCTATTACCATTTCCTTGAATATATCCTCCATCTCTCTTCTCTGCTCTGTCCTAGAATGTAGCACAAGGTCCAGTGTAAGTGGTTCAACTATCTCTCTAAGCTCAGAGTAGAGATCAGAGAGAGGCTTGATGAGTCACGAGCCAGGAGGTAAAGGTCAGTCTAAGCTCTCTGAATTGCCTAGGCCAAAGTCTAGTCGAACTGTCCTCTCTTCGATTCCCAAGATTTCAATGTATTTTCCCCTCTTTCAATGAGAATTTTCTAATGTTTTCTAACATTTTGTCTAAGCTAGAAAATCAGCAAATCCCTAATCTAAGCGGGAAAAAAATTCACACACGTATGGACTAAACTAATGCAAAGTGGGGATGCTCAAACTCAAGCAGCAAGACAATCTTTCTGTTTCAGCAGTGTATGTGAAGCAATGCAAAATTTTAAATAACTTGAAATGCTGGTACCTGAAATATCTGACTCGATGCCGAGGTTCCTGTCTACCTTCTCAAGGAGTGGGTGACACGTCGAAGATCACCGGGCAACCGCCTCGCTTCACGTCGGGTTCAGGTGTCGGGAAGAAGGAGGTCGTGGCACGAAGCCGGTGCGTGGGGTTGGATCAGGCCCCTCTCTGGTGCACCGTTCCCGCTGTCCTGCGAGCGGCGTCTGCGCGCTGGGCGCCTCGCCTGTGCTCTCCGGAGCGTGCGCGATCCTGGTAGGGTCCCTTGCCCCTCGGAAGTGTCGAGACGTGGGACCGTGGGCGTCGGAAAGAGACGATCGGATACCGCAGTGAAACACGTGATGTAGATCAAGCTCGAAGATACAATCGGAAATGAAACTGAAGCCTCCAATAAAATGAATGATACAAAAATAGGCCGCTACAATGCGGGCCGATGGTACAATAAAACTGCTACAGTGCGGTGCGATGATACAATATGAAAGCCGCCGCTACAGTGCGGGCCGGCTAGTGTATACTAGATCCCTCGCTACAGTGCGAGAAATCGCCCACGGGATTCGGCTTTGATCTTCATGTCCAAGCTTCTCTTCCAACTTTACTTCGGTCCATTCTTTTCTTCAAGTATCCTCCGCAATGGCCTTCCTTCTTTTTACTTCAGATGATCAGAAACCGCATAAACCTGGAGGAGACGATCCACAAGCAAGATCCATGGGGTAGGGTACTCTTTACTTCGGTCTTCAATCTTCAACTCTTCTCTTCATATAACCAGCATCCACATAAACCTGGAGGAGATGATCCACAAGGGCAATCCACAAGATAGGGAAGAAACAAATGAGTATGGACTTATTTATAGGCCCCTCCCTAGGACTTCCTTCTAGAATGTTCTAACCTCCTCAATTAAATTTCTATTTTTGGCAATATTTTAATTTTTCCCAAGACTAAGGTTTTGATTTCACACTGGATATTTACAGTTTAATTGGGTTTTAGGGTTTGACATAGGATAACCGCCAATTTCAAGGGTCCGACCTAGGGTTTTGGATCGGGAAGTTTAGGGTTTTGCTCATAGTTATCTCAAGCTCGTCAATTCATGGGTTTATTTACAAATTCGGCCTAAACTCTAAAGGTTTCCAAGGGTTCAAGTCTAATTTTCAGGGGGGTAAACCCTCATTTTCAATCAGTTTCAAGGGTGAAACCTAAGGTTTTCTTGGGTCTAACGTCAGTTATTTACACGCACGGTTCTAACGCACATCTCTAACATGGTTTCTTATCACACAGGCAATCAAATCAGTCAAATCTTGCATGAAATGTACCCTCTTTAGATCAAAACATCACACAAACTCAAAAACAATGAACTTTTGAAAAAAAAACTCAGTGCACACTCCCTACGGGATTTCATCCCGACAACGTCTTCACTTATCCAACCATTTAAGAATGCATTTTTCACATCAAGTTGGAGGAGTCTCCCATTCCTCGTAGTAGCTACACTTATCAATGTCTTGATTGTAGTCATCTTTGCAATTGGTGAGAATGTTTCCTCATAGTCTATACCATGAGTTTGAGAGCATCCTTTGGCAACTAATCTTTCCTTGGACCTGCAAACTGATCCATCTGAATTTCTTTTAACTTTATATACCCATCTGCAACCAATTACCTTTTGATTCGATGGATTTGGAACCAAATCCTAAGTGTCCATCTCCTTCAATGCATCTATTTCTTTCTTCATGGCCTTTTCCCAATTAAGGTTTCCCTTTGCCTCTTCATATGTTGAGGGTTCCTATGAAATAGAGTCTTTTTCCAAGTAGATTGAATGCTTTGTAACAAATGTGAATCATATCCATAGATTTTTGGTTGTTTCTTCTCTCTTGCTGATCTTCTAGGTGCTTGTTTGGAGCATTCTCCATCCTCCTGCATCTTTGCTTTGCCTCTTGACTTCCATAGCTTGTAATCCTTTTCCCTTTCATCTTGTTCATCATCTGTATCACTTCTTGGATCGTGGACTATGTATCATGCTTGCTTACTAATTGATGAGAATCAGAATCAAGATCATATGGTAGAGTTACCCTTTGTTTGTCATCATACCAAGAACTGTGTTCTTCAAACACAACATCTCTACTTGTAGTGAATTGCTTGGTTGAAGGATTATAGAACCTGTAACCCATCTAAGTTGAATCATATCCAATAAACACTACCTTTGTTGCCCTTTCATCTAGCTTACCTCTTATTTGTTATGGTACCTGGACATAAGCTAAACAACCAAAAACGTTGCAATGTCCTATTCTAGGTTTTCTTCCATGCCATGGTTCATAAGGAGTCATACCTTGAAGTGATTTGGATGGTAGTCTATTGACAAAGTACACAGCAGTTGAAATAGCTTCTGCCCATAGATAATATGGCAACTTCTTCTCTTCAAGCATTGTTCTGGCTGATCCAACCAATGTCTTGTTTCTCCTCTTTGCAATTCCATTTAGTTGAGGAGAGTACCTTGTAGTCACTTCCCTTTTGATACCTTTGTCATGCAAGAACGCATCAAACTCTTTGGAGAAGTATTCTCCCCCTCCATCAGATATGAGCTTCTTTAGTGATCTACCTGTATGATTCTCCACATGTGCTAGATACATTTTGAAGCAATCAAACACTTCATTATTACTTTTGATAAAGTATAGAATAGTCGGTCTACTATGGTCGTCAATAAATGAGACATAATACCTTGATCCTGTCAATGAAGGTTCTTGACTTAGTCCCCATACATTTGTATGTACTAAGTCCAATAATTTTTTGTAGACGTAGACTTTCTGGTTGAATGGTTGTCTTTGTGCCTTCCCAATCTGACATGCATCACACATGTTGATCATGTGTTCCTTTGATATGTTTGGCAGTCCTAGAATACTTTGATCCTTGCATATATCCTTCAAGGTTCTTTCATTCAGATGAGCAAGTCTCTTATGCCACACTTCAAGCTCACTTAGGGTTTGAGACCCAAAGTGTTCTTGGTTTCTCCTAATTCAAAAGTAATGAGCCTACTATGTTTTCACCTCTGGCAATCTTCTTGAAGCCTTGGCATGGATCTTCCACAAAAGCTCCATGTTGGGTGAACCTAACTTGCAAGCTTTTTTCAACTATTTGGCCTACACTTATTATGCTTCTGTGATAGTGGGTACATAGAGTACCTTACTTAGAATGTTTGTCCTACCATTGGGAACTTTGAAATTACCAATCTTCTCCACATTGTGCTTTGTGTCATCCCCTGTTTGCACTTCATGTCTATGCTTTGGACTTTCCAAATTAGATAGAAGAGCAATGTTGCCTACAACATGATTGAAACATCTTGAATCTATGTAGAACAAGTGATCATCTTATTTACCTTCTTTGTGGCTTATATTCATTAGAAGAAATGAGTATTGATGTGGTTGATCTTCTGAATAATTGTTGTAGTCCCTTCTATTATAGCCTCTATTGTTATTGTTGAAGTTGTGTCCACCTCTGCTCCTATTGCTGCCATATCCACTTCTTCCACTTCCTTTCTAGGTCTTCCCATTGAACCAACAATTCTAAGTGGTGTGGTTGGTCTTATCGCATATGGCACAAGGTTGAACATTCTGACCTTTGGCTTTGTCTTTCTTTGGTCCTTTCTTCTTCCCTTTCCACTTGTTTTTGCTTGCGAAGTTGGCTTGGGAAGTTTCATCTTCATCTTCTTCCTTCTTCTTGCCTTTCTGCTTCTTATCCTTCTTATGTGCATATAGAGCACTAGTTGAATTACAATGATAGGAGTTACCTTCCTATATGCTATTGTTGTCTTCTTGATTGAAGAGTTGTCCAAGAAAGATGTTGAAGTCTGGAGTTTTCACATCCATGATGAGATCATAAGCCGTCATGAAGGATTGCCATTGCTTATCACTTCAAATGTTGTTGAGAATTTGCCTCATGATAGCCTCTTCTTCAATGAGCTCTCCAATGGATGCTAACTGATCTGCAACCTCCTTGACCTTGGTAACAAACTCTGTGATAGTTTGTTTAGGTGTCTTCTTCATTTGGTTGAACTCGTTCCAAAGATGATTCTTTCTTGCTTTGGTACTAGTAGAAAAGAAAGTCTCGAGGGCATCCAAAGTCTCAAGAGATGTCTTGCATCCTCTAATATGTGGTGAAAGAAAGTTAGAGATAGATTTTAGTATGTACGACCTTGCATCCCTTGCACACCAAAGTGTGAGCTTATCTGTCTCCTCTTGTGTAGGTCCTCCTTTGGATCTTGGAATAGGCATAGCTTCATCACCTGCTATAATTCCATAAAGATTTCTACCTTGAAAATAGGCCTCCATTTTGATTTGCCAAGCCACATAGTTGTGTGGATCAAGCTTCTTGATCGTTGAGGGAAAGACGTCACCCATCTTGATCTAGCTCTGATACCACTGTAGGAGGTAGAAAAGTGAGTTTCGAAGCGACGAAGTTTGGTCTAGCCAACCAGCACAAGAATAGCCCTTGAGCTTATGGATACTCAAATAGACCTTATACGAATGGGATAAATGCAAAGAAATGCATTATGTACTTTAAATCATCAAGGAGAATGAGTCGATACAAAACAAATAGGTTCGCGCGTCGACTAGCTCAAAACACTTACTATCTATGGAAGAGACAATGAGCTTCAAATGCTCATAGCGACCAGCGTGATTACAATTAGAAAAACCCATTTTATAGGAGTGATACATATAGGTTTGAGTGTATTTAATGCACAAAAGTATAAGGAATAGGCAACATATGCTATAGGAATGAATCAGACACACAACGGTGGTACTTCCTATTTTTCAGGAATATTTAGAGATTGACCCCGAGCCAGAAAACCTAAGATTTCTCCCAATCTACTAAACCAAATTCTATGAAAATGTCCAGGCATAAACGAGACACTAATACATTTTCAATGAGCCATCTTGCACTCAATTTGGAGCTATGTAGAGAGAGCAGCAACCTCTCCAAGATTACTGTTGGCAAAGAAGATGATGCAGAAAATTGAAGGAGCAAGACAATGATGGTCACAAGTGTATGTATATTGCTTCCATGTATTGTACAAGTGATTTCAAGTCTTTATATAGACTCTAGAAGTGATCCATGACTTATACAAGTGGATTTTGAATTCAAACGAAGTTCGGAATGGTTGTTGGAGGGAATCAATTCACTTTCCTACAATCTAGGAAAAGTGAAGATCTAGTTTGATCTACTTTTAGGTGATTGATTGCTGGATTGAATGCAACTCAACCACCACAAATTCGTGGGATTTGGGCTCTATCTTTCTACGTTTACATGTGTAAAGCTCAAAGCTTTAACAATGGTAAAAGATCCATGAAAAAAGCTTTTTAAAAAATACAATAAGTGAGCATAAATAAAAGAACTCTCCAACATATATTATTTTGATGGGATAGCCTTTGATGTAGATCAAATCCACCTCAAGCATAGTGTAAGCTTTACGTTCCAACATTTACTACATCAAAACAAAACTTAAGAGAAAGCTTTTAGGATGACATCATACTATGAATAATCTCAAGAACTATCCTATTCTTTCTCTATGGAAGATGATTCTATTTGTGATGAGAGATACCTTTGTTTTCAAGAAAAGACTTAAAGTATTTTGACATGTACTCTCCTCCTCTATCACTTCTCAAAATTTGGATCTTTGATTGACTTTCATTTTCAACCATAGCTAAGAACTTCTTGAAAGTAAGAAAAACCTTTTATTTTAGTTTAAGAACAAGAACCCATGAATATCTTGAGAAATCTTCAATGAATGTAATAAAGTACCTAAAACCTTGTATAGAATCTGTTCTCATTAGATCATTCACATATGAATGCATAATATGCAACTTCCTTATGGCTATGATATATCCATGCTTCTTAAAAGGTAGTTTGTGAAGATTTCTTTCAAGACATCCTTCACAGGATTATGCATAGTGAAGCAAAATTATACCTTGATCTTTGATATGCTTCAGAGCTGTGTAATTGATATGACCAAATCTAGCATGCCATAACTTCATGCTCTCCTTAGGTGTAGTAGATCTAGCAACATTAGCATGAATTATTTTTGACAATATAAACATGCCACTTTTGTTTTCACCTTGAAGTAGAAAATGCTCCTTATCAGGTGATAGGATCTGACAAGAATCGTTCTTAAAAGTAACTTTATAACCATTTGAGAAGAATGTAGAGATAGAGAGTAAAGTCTTTTTCATGCGTGGAATATAAATAACATTGGAAATTGTGAATTTTCCACCTGATCTTGACTTAAGGTTCACTTCTCCAACACCTACAACATCCAAATCATGAACATCTACAATGGTCACTCTTCTACCTGAAGAAAGAGAAAGTGAGGAAAACACCTTTTTGCAATTTGCCATATGCTTAGTAGCTCCAAATTTAAAAATCAAAGCATTATCTGTTGCATTTAATGTTGCCTAATCAAAAGCTACGTCTTCAATACTAACACATGCATATGAATTTACCTTTGAAGATTTAGGTTTTGGATCATCTTCAACACTATTACCTCATGCTTTCTTCTTCTCATTAAAAATCATTGCTTTGCATTTTCCTATAAAATGCCAAGTTTCTTAGAGTAATGGTAACTCCTTTCTTTGAATCAAATGTAGTCGAAGACTTTTCTTTGGGTGAAGAGGAAGCATTAGGAGAAAGATTGGTAGAATTTCTATCCTTCCCTTTTGAGGCTGATAACATGGCTTCATCATTCTCTTCCATACTCTTTTGTTGATCTTCATCTTGAAGTAGTAGGAATTGTAGTTCTTCAAATGGAAGTTCTCTATCTCTTGTAATAAGAGTAACATAAGTAACAAAAGCATGATATGTAGATGGAAGTGAGTTAAGAAGTGCGTTTACCACCTCGTCATCTAAAATGTTGACTCCAATATTCAGTAACTAATCTCAACAAATCTTTGAGCTTCAAAATATGTGAATGAACTAATTCACCAACTTTCATCCTTGTATTGGCTAGCTATCTCGTTAGATGAGATACCTTAGCAAAGTTTCTATTATAATAGAGATTCTGTAACTCTGAGGAGTCCTATCAAGAGGTTCTGCATGATGTGATTTAAGGTATAATATGCATCATATATGAAAGTGCTTGTGCATTCCTTGAATCCCATCTGGATTGCTCTTCTCTAGGAAGTAATTTGGTAGTAGTATGGACTCATGATGATGAAAGAGTTTCTTCTTCTTCACTAACCTCTGGTTGAGCAAAAATAAGAGTAGTAGGTCTTCTAGAGGATGAAGCAATCTCTTCTCTAACTTGTGTTGGCCTTGGATAAGTACCATTGACAATATTCCATAAGTCCTTAGATACTCATAGATTCATCATCATAAAACTCCACATTCAACAATTAGACATTCCTACAAGCTTGTCTTTACTCTCAAGTCTATAGTCACTCATCTTGTTAATGGTGTATGTCAATTATGCTCTAATACCAAATGTTGGAAGTGGATGGGCCTCAATAACAGTAAAACATAGTCTTAAATGTTACACAGTTACGCTGTGTTAATAACTAGCGGAAATCATTACCGAACAAATATTAAACGTAAAATAGTGATTCACCGTAAACTGTATTAAACTTTCTATTACCGAAAGGCGTTATCAGACCAAGTGGGTTCTTGGGAGTGGTAGGGGTCTGTTAGACAGAGGCCCTGTACTCTTTTCCCAATTCTTAATCACAACATCAAAACACTAATGCACGTCTTAGCTTAGTTACTTGCGGTAACTAGACAATATTGGGTTTCTTTACGCCTGCGTATCGAACTTCTTCAGACTATTCTGCTATTGGAACAGAGCAGTAGGCCATTCTACAGCTCCTCTATTATACCGTAAATCAACCAAAGCGAAGACTATAGCTGACAGATTCATTCGTCACCACACCTGCAAGTGATCTCAAAAGTCCACGTTACCGAAGATACTAGTTCGTACTCATATTCGGGGTCACAGTTATTACACCGAATGCAATGAGTCTGATGGAAACACACAGAACATACTCCGACAGGGCAACAGATTACCTATTCAATTCACATAGCCAGATAACTACTCAAACTGACTCAGGGTACTTCAATAACTGAAGAATACGCAGCAATACAACACGATAACAGTACTCAGACACACAATCCGTCATTCAATCACTCGTTACGGTGAACTTCAATGTGAGCATCCGATACAGAACTCAACATTTACATTACTGAGACTCCACAACAGTGTAAACAGTACTCTGACAAAAAATTAAGCGAACAATCTAGCAATTCCAGAAAGACATCTCTCTCGAGCATTCTCCTTACATTGCTTTATATAGATTTACAAAGTGCGCGTACCAACTTTTGCGCGTAATTCAAGGAACTCCGTTACATCCGGCAGTCATTACATTTGTCTCACTCGGCGACCGACTAACACTGGCACGCACGGTGGACTCGAACCCGCAAGTGATTTTTATTACAAAACTACTGTTCATTTATGATACCTTCTAAATACATATTCCTGGCTAATCTAAATGTCCGGGCTATTTTTTTCTTAAGGGTTTCTAATAATTGCTTAAGGGTGTCGGGTTCTAAAATCTGCGCATCTACTCTAACGGAACTGAGGGCAATGGCTTCGGTGAGCAAAATTTCGGCCTATGTTTGCAAAAAGGCCTCTTGTAAATAAAATTCGTTTGATAATGCCGCATCTCTTGCTGTCTTCATGTTTGTTACTTGTTTCTGCATCTCGTTGATTCTATCTTTCTGGTTGCGTACCTGATTATCTAATCTTCCGAACTGTTGGTTCTGGAACTCTATGGTTTGGTAGTAAGCATCCCGTTCTCTGCGGGCATTTGCTAAGTCCTTTTGATATTTAGATTCTCTGTTCAGTTGGTGTTTCAGCATGTTGTTGACATCGTCTAAGGATTCTTTTGTTCTTTGTAACTCTTCTACTGCCTGCTTTGCTTCTCTCTGCTGCTCTTGGTATTTCTGTACTGTATCCTGTAACTGGAGTCTTGTTTCTTCCAGTAGGTTTCCTAGTGCTATTCTTGTATCGTCTGTATCTTTGATCGTTTAATTTAACTTTATTATTTCGGTATCGGCAGCTGTCAGTAGTTCGTCTTTTTCAGCCAGTGCCTTATCTCTCTGGTTTGAGTGTTCTTCCTGTGCTTGGAGTGTAGCCTGTAGTTGCTTGATCTGCTCATGTAGTGCATGCTTTTCCACTCTTGCTGCTTGTAATTCTTCCTGAAGAGGGGTGATATCTGCCTCCATTATTTCCAATTTCCTTTGGAATTCTTCTCGTGCACTGTCTGTGGCTTGCTTCAGGTGTTGCGGCAGTTGTTGGGATAGATTAATTAAAAGGTGACCCATGGCTTCTAATTCCGAAAAAACTGGAATGGGGCGGGGTGGCAGAGGAGGGCGAGGTTGCGCCGAGGTTTCGGTGAGCAGTTGTTGTGAATTAGGTGGTGAATAATTGAGGGAGGATGTAGAGGCTTCAGAAGTTCCGGTGGGATGACTGGGCTTGATGGGGCTGCGGGGTGGTTCCAGTTGAGAGATGGGGTTAGCAGGCGGGGTTTTGGTGAGGGGAGAGTCAGTAGTTGTTACCTTGTTTGTTTGTTCCGTTTCTGCATTGTGTGCTTCTGTGGATTCCACTGCCTTCAGTAGCTTTTCTAGTGCATCTTGATTAGATTGCTGCTCATTTTCCTGTTGCTCTGATTCTTTTTTGGTCGAAATTATTTCCGTCTGTGCTTGATCTTGTTGTTCTTGTTGATCAATCGATGATTCATTATGCATTGAGGTGGCTGTATCATGGAATGTCTCTTCTTCTTGCTTCTCGTCTTCTTTATCATCATCTTTATCCTTTCCGGCTGAGCCTTGTGCTTCACTTTCTGAGGAGCTAATCCTGATGCGTTTCTGATGGAACAACTGATTGAGCTCTTCTTCATCTTCTTCTTCCTCATCTTCTAGTAGTTGAACTGACTCTTTGTGCCTTAAAACTGGTCCTCGTTGAGGTGGTTGAGCAGCGAGTATGGTTGGGAAGAGAAAAGAAAGGATGTGGGGAAGTCTAGATCGAGGGGTGGTTCCTTTGTTGACTTGTTTCACTATGGCGACACACTCCTTATGGATTCGGTGAAAGAAAAATGAGGCAAAATTAACGGGTTCTCGTGCGGCAAGGTCGATGGCGGAATAGAATGGGCAGGAGATACCGTAGGTGCATTTCTAGAGACTAAGGATCGCAACTAAGAACTGCAATGCGGTTCTTTCAGGTTCGGGGCGGCAGAGAATGGCGTATTCGTTCGATGAATGGCGGGGGAAAAGTTTGGTCATGCGGGCTACAGGGATACTTGGGCCATTCTCGCGGCCTTGTGGAGTGAGGCGGAAGGCTTCAACGAAGGCCTGGAAGGTTATTACGGTTCTAGATGGTAGGGAGGGGAAGAGCCATTGTCGTTCAGTGATGAGAGATTGGGCAATGGCTGGGATAATTTGTGTGAAGAAGGGATGGGCTTCCACTGAGTGCCAAGGCAGCTCAGCGAAGTTGGCTAACCCTCGGATACGTAGGTATTCTCCTACCTCGGTAGGGATACCATCACAGAAGGCTGTGTAGTTCGCCAACGCTTCCATTGCGCACGC